>JAYKKO010000025.1:625000-1250000 GCA_037074685.1 Glyphodes pyloalis
TAGGTATTTTATAATGTAAGCATAAAACACTTGCATGATAGGCAGATCAATTTTTATTAGTATTTTTTTATAATCGTCGAAAAGAAAATAGAAGTCTAAAAACACCAAAGGGAAATGAAAGATGAGAGGCACTTTCTAGGAGAAAATTATTCACGCGTAAATTATTTAATGCCTCCGATGCGATGCAAATTCAATATTCCGCGAAACTAATTCTAACATGCGGCTACCCTATCTCTAATCGATTGAATTTACTAATCGATTAGTGGTCATTATTGTTCTACAATCTGCTGGGTTCACTGCGTTTCAAAGCTGTTGTGTTTAGCTCCTTTGAAACGTTAACTAAGAACAATTAGGTTAATTTCAAATAAAATAACTAAAATTTTCCTCTTAGGTTATTTTTTGCATTGCTCATTGTAGCGTCAACGGCCACAATCTCCAAGAAATGACTTTTCATTGTTATAAAAAAGCAATAATTTGTTTTTTTATTGTTGGTAACAAGAAATATATCAATTTAACTCGTAAACCACAATAGCTATAAGAAAGGGATACCCACACAAAACAAACAATTTGCACGTTTCTTAATACATTCTAAGTGTTACAAAGTTCATGATTTACTTAATGCTTCTCATGAGAGCTGTACTAGCACCATCTCAGTTTATCTAGCTCTCACAACAGATACTAACAACATAGCAAATTGTAATTTAATATGCAACACGTATTATGTGATTTTAGGGGATGCAACACGTTTGTGCACCAATTACTACTTTGCTCAGAACAAACAAGTTGGACCAGACACTCTGATGCAATTGGCTCGTATTTGTTCTGATATTACATGCCCCAGTTATAGCTACGTGCAAGTTACCACGTAATATCTTGTGAAAATGACTTTGTTACCGTAAAAATATCTGTTAGCTACTTTTTTTTGGTAAACATTCAGATTAAGAAAGATGTTAATTTAGGCTTTAATTATTGTGCGTGTATTTAAATTAAATTCTAAAAAAATAGTCCTAAGATTATGACAGACTTGTAAAATGTTAAATCCAGTCAATGCTCATTTTACTTTGCTTTTTTACGTTAAAGTTAAAGAACGAGAGTAGACTAATATTTTTTTTTATCATTTTTTACTAACATCTATGTAACATGAGAAAAGATCATTCTCATTTTTTCGAACTCTAATTTTGTCGTAATCATTTCGTCAGTATACTATGTCAAACCGTAAAGTTTAAACAAATCTACGAATGAAGTAATTAACATTGATTTACTACTGGATGCCTAGTAGTAAATCAATGTTAATTATCATTGCCTTCTGTTTCAAGTATTCCATTTCCGACTTGGACAGTCTACTGACAACTGAAAGAATGACTCTCATTTCTATTTAATGCAATGACTGATAAATTTGTAGCCCGTCCTTTTTATACTCGCCATTTACATTTAAATGTCTCGAGGGGCTAAAATGGAAACTTTTTAGTCTTCCTACATTATCCGCTTGCCTATTTGCTTGTAGGAGTTCTTAAACTTGTAATCAGGATAAACTAGAGAGGATTTGAAAATACACGTCTACATGAAAGGAACTTGTAATTAATTACCCGTTTCACTATTACAATGCCAGTGCTAATTAGAACAAGACGGCTGGTAATACTTTTTCAGTCATGTATAAAAATTACATTTATTGTTTACTCGTAGGACGTAATACGGTGCATTGGTTTTTAATGTTTTTGATTCCTAAGGATATGATCTTATTATTCCGAATTTCCACTTTGAATTTTGATAACAGCGAACATACTAGACCACTTTTTAATGATTAATATATGTCAAATTCTTTCGTAACATTCCTCCTTAAATTATTAACGGCATAACACTTCTCTAGACAAATCTGTTCTCTATTGTTTCAATTTTATTTTAATTAATTATCACCTATAAAAGTGAAAGGTAGATTGCAAAAAACCTTTTCAATAATTTACTCGTTGGTACCTATTACCTTTTTTGTGGGTTCCTTTATGCTAAAATTGGATTTGCCAAATCAAATATATTAGAAACATACTAATTTAGAGCAGTTATCAATTTGTTATTTTAGTTTAGAAGTGAAACGAGTAACCAGCTTCAAACACAACACTTTTTAATCAGGATACTTACATTTTAATTTCGTCTTTAGCTCCTCACGTAACCCGTTATCCAGACGTCGGTGGAAATGGTCACATTCAGTGAAAGCTAATACGAGATCCCATCCCGCAACGCGACGTTAGAATAATCTCCTCAGAGCCGTTACTCGGCAAAGTTACGAATCCACTGGAGTACCGAGACAGCTCCACCCATTATACTCAATGCTTATTTGCTTGCCTTGTAATTTTACACTGTAAGACTACATACAAAGACGTAATAGATCCTATTATGCTTCTCAAATAGTTAGCAAGTCGACGAATAACTGGTTTATTTCTTATTACAACGCTGATGATAAACACAAATCCAGATATTGAAAATGAAATGCTGATCAAGCCCCGTGTTCACGGAAAAGGATTTAATTCGGAAACCGCCGACATCATTGATCGAAACTGCACTTTGAAAATGAAGTATGTAAGACTTTATTTTAAGCTACGTCAATATTTTCATATAATAGACAATGGTGCAATTTTGGATTTGAGCGTAAGAGACTAAATATATATTAGTATATTGTGAGGTATTCACTTTTCTTAAAATCTTCGATATCGTTCCTTCATGTGCATATAACATACGAGGTGTTAAGATGTATATATTATATTTTTACGATTGCTATATTCTTGCTTAACGAACGGTTTGCAAGCCGGGAATAATGGCTATAAGCAATCAATATATCTGCTTTTTTTATTATTATTACAACAAACAGATTTAAGCGATTTTGTCTATTTGTCGAAATGAGACCAAAATATTTTTTAGATCATATTTGTTGTAAAACTTTAGTCCGGATAAAGTTTGTCGTAAAATTTTACTACAAAAACATCACGATAGCTTTTAGATACTTCAATATAGGTCAAATAATTGACCCAAATTTTATCTGATCGTTAGCCAAAACCTCGTATGGTATGAGACAAGATTGCCAAATGCCCATGGTTTGAAACATTTACTGCGTAAGTAATGTGGTTTAAAATGAGTGTCTGTACGTGAATTAGTTCCGGTACCCGACTCTCACTTCTGCCCTGTCATTAAAATATAGAATAGTTAAATAAATTGCAGGAACAGGAAATTATTAGCAGGAATGCTTTATAGTAACTTCTGCGAAATTGTTAGTATATTGAAAAGTGACATTTAAGTGCGCGTTTGTCAGAGAATTTTTTTGTATTTTATAAGTTCCAGGTTAGTATTATTGTCCAGGTTATTAATATATTAAGTAGTTTCTTAGTAGTCACAATTTTAATAACTTTATAAGTAGGTAAGTTGTTCTTAGGTCAAAGTCTACTTGGAGACGTAAACATTATCTAGGAATCCCTGTGAGAAATATTTTTACAAGGTTGATAGCAGTGTGAAACAGGTAATGAATTTGTGAATATGTGGAAATATAGAAGACTAATAATTTATTCTATATTGTATCTTTCATAGCAATAATTCGGAGATTACTATTAACGTTCAAGTGGCGAGAGCCGCTATTGGGCGTAAAGGGTGTCTATAATTAGACGTCCTTAACGCAAATCAAATCCGATACAAAAAATCTCTTTCTTAGTTCGCCTGATTCAAATGAACTACGACAAATGCCCACATTGTGAGTGGCTTGAGAGCCAGTGGGCCGTTTATGAAATATATTTTTTTAGCTTTAACAGAAGACCCATAGCAACTTGGTACTTAACGGCCCAAAATGTTAACCGCATATAAAGTCATCATCAACAACAGCGTTTGCTCGTCAAATCTATGCCTTGGTGTCAAAATATTATCTAAACACAATTGCGCCATGACCACTGGTATTCTGCCGAAGCCAAGTAAGAGGCAGCATTAGTCAAAGAAAAGTAAATTCTGTCATGCTGAATTTAAAAGATACATCAAGGCAAGTACGAGGAAAATAAAATATTAAGTAAAATCTTTAAAAAAACACATACAAAATAATGGAAAAGTATGTCACTGAGTTAGAAAGAATGAGGTGTAACATGAGCCCGTGTTTTTGTCCTGAAAAGTTAAGCACGAATTTCAGTGCCAGGCACTTTTATAGCGTTCGGGCTATGTAGGGATACCGACGGTAATATCCACCCATCGCGGCATCAGTTGCTTTAAAGCCTACTGTGCTTAAATGTCTGATTGACAACCTCTGATTCGAAACTACGTACCTATAACTGTACTTGTAGTTGATGTAATTACGTAACAAAATAGTATTTACTGTTATAACGTAATATTCGTTTTTAGTTAAATTTGGTGTAATCTTTAATAAGTTCTACTAAAGTGTTTCTCAAAAATAACATCTTCACTTCTTAAAGACCAAAGTATTTTCTAGTATATTCCTTCAAGAAATTTGAACATCATACTTGAAGGTCGTCTAGCATTTTACGTCTTAAAGATAGCATGACGTGTCTGAAAATTTCACGAGAAAGTTGTGGAAAATCTTTTGTTCTTAATCTAAATCTAGACATAATCATATTTTACATTCCGAAGAAACGTCGAGCACCTTACCAATAAAAGAATTATGGCGCCACTCAACTGAAATTTTTATTTTGAGAAATTATAATTCGTAGAGAAATTTTATTATAAAAATATATCTCCGTGAATCAATAAACCTTTAATATATTTCAATCGATGTTTGTTCAGTAAAATCAATCTTATGAACTTTTATTCGATTCCTAATACGCACTACTGAGTGATGGCATTCGTTCCCAATATCTGTACTTTCGGAGGAGTGTCATACTCCTACTTTTGGGTAGGTACTTGCAAGATGAGAGTGACCAACAAAAAGTTATAGTGGAGACGAACTACCTAAACTACCTTCGGAAGTACGGAATCATACTTCTGCAGACAGTCAGATTTAAGCCTGCAATTTCCTAACCAATCTGGGAAAACCTTACATTTTTACTGTGTGGTTCCTGTTACATTTGAACCAACGACCTCCAGTTTTGGAGCTAAACGCTGCAACCCACCCCTCGGTCCTTGGATAAATGGTAAAATATTTTTCTTATTTTTTCCAGATCTAACCATTTAAGTAATCAGAAATCTCGTGCACTCACTTGCCCTAATGGGCAAGAGCAAGTGGGTGGACATAGCTGACAACCATTGTAGGGGTTTTAGCAAAGGCAACGGTTTTCTCATAACCGTGTTATTTTTTTTAATAAACTTAATGTTTTAGTTTTAGGTATGAATACACGGCTGCCACTTCTGTGGTGTAGTGGTTAGAGCGTTAGGCTCAAAACCCCGGAGATCGTGAGTTCAAATTCCACGCGGAACCCTTACACTTTGTAAGCGTTTGCAAGTTTGGTCAGGCCATTGCGGATTTGAATCAGATAAGATTATGCCTAATTGATGATTAAGCAATCAGTCCTAACTATGATTAAAATAGGACTAGTTCCCTTTGTAAAAGTTGCGGACTTCAGACAGCAATCACTTCAATTTAATAATCAGACTCGATAAATAAGAAGAGAAAGAAACGCTAGGAGCAAGGACATATGGAAACGGTCAAGTGATCTATCATAAATTGGCATTGGTTCCCGTTACTGATAAAAAGGATATTCAGAGACTTGAGATTCAGAGTTCCAAGTTTTAAGTTCAAACATCAGGATACTCGATCCTCTGGTCAATAATAGAATTCTAACTATCCGGAGACCGCAAATTGCGCGGCGGATTCTAACAAATGAATTCGATTGAAACACATTAAAAGCACTTAAGGCTAGGTACTCACATTCGTCGTGATCTTTGGCGGTGACAGTGAGTACAGTATGCTGGATGTCCTCATTTTCGTCCACCTCAGCCTCGTAGAGCTCCTTGTCGAAGTACGGCGGGTTGTCATTCTTGTCCGCGATGCCGATACGGATGAACTTCGTCACTGTAACAAAAATAAATATATTACAATCGTAGATAAGAATGATTTAACGTAAAAGCGCTGTGTCTCCATTGGGCAAACAGTCAGAGGCTAACTGGCCTAGCTCGCCTTCGCCTCGTTTCACTCGACACTGAGTTTGCTTATCGCCATAACTCACTTTTCGCAACTTGAGGACACATCCTTAGAATACGCTTATGATTTATTGATTGATTCTTATCTTACGTCTTAACTTTGTCTAAACTAATTTTGGTGTAAATAAGTGGGTTGCAATTTTTCATTAAACTATTAGGTACTATCCCGAGAATTCGTTCGCGTTATTTCGGGATAAAAAGTACCCTATACGTTATTTTATCTCATACACATTTCGTCTAAATTGTATTTAAATCCAGTTAATACTTTTAAAAAGAATGAACCACAATCAAACATTTACATTCTTATAAATTTTCGCGTTTAATAATTGTAGGACTAGTGGAATTTAAATACTATATCGCACAAATCGTAACAGTTCAAATTAAGGCTAGATGCGTTATTTTACTATGCAGAGAGTTCTATATGGACGCATTAACAGGAACAAGGGACTTTTGTGACTCTGTACGCCTATATTTTGTGTTCTTTGCTTTATTTCTGTCCCTTGGTTTCCTTCCCATTATGAAGAATAAAATGGTACCTCTGGGAAAGTCCCTCGTCTTGGTAGGCCTTTGAAAAAGGTTACAACTATGTTTTTTTAGTAAAACCACATCTCGAATCCTAAAACAACTGGGTTGAAAAAGCTAGTATAAGAAAAAAGTCGATTAGTGATTTCTTTTTCTTTTTATTACACTATTCATGTACACACGTAACTTCACAAGTAAAAAGCTTTTAGCTGCGCCTTCAAATGGACACTGGAGATTCGACAATGTCATGTTGTAAATAAGGCCCTTACGTTGAGTCGAAAAATGATATTCAAATTATTAATGAGTGCGACTTCAAAAGAGGCGTATCAAAAAAGAAATCTAGACGGAAATTACTTTCGTTTCAGACATTCTCTAACAATGATAAATTAGGACCCCGCTGGGCTGAATGTCCGGCGACTTTATTAAGCAAGCATACCGATTTAGTTGCAGCTACGCCAATAGGGACTCTGTGCAGTTGACAGAAGGCCCAAGTAATAACGCTGTTTCGAGGCAGTTCCGCTTTGTGCCGCCTCCGTGGCATCTAAACTACGGAGTTCCCTTATTTCAGCTTCTGTAACGAGTTGGTGACAACAGTCCCGATCGGCGCTAAACTAAATTATTATGTACAATACCAACTGCTCAGTTCGAAATATTTTCGGATATATAGGTAACGTACATATGTATTTTGAACGAGAAACTTGTCTATTAGATGTCATGTATTAAATAATTACGGGTGATGTAATCGTAACATACTCGTATCGAAGAGCTATGTTTGTTGCAAAGTTAATGATTTATCGGGTTTTCGAATTTCCAGTTCGGGATTTGTATAGGGTTCGGCGAATGAATAGATGATTTTAAATCCCCTTCATTCAATTCACGAAGTTGTTATTAGAATTGTTTCGCCTAGATTGATTGGGACAAATTTATCACAAGGGTCTTTTCAATGTTCTTTTCATAAACTTGTTTAATCTCAAGCTAAAATAATTAACGTGGAAACGTGCAAAATACTGATTACTTGTACGCAGAGATGTAGTAATAATATGAAGCTCTTTCTAAAAAAAAATCAAAATAGAAATCAATCAATCTTATTTACTACCACAAACCGCTTAACGTTCTCAAAATAAATATTGTCCGAACGACTCTACGAGTTGGCTATAGCATAATTATACTTAACGCGTGCCATTTAAGCCCACCCGTCCTCTCGTCCCCCTAGCTTGGATCAATTTTTAACCACATTCTTGACTGTGTTTTTCCTCGTAACTCCAGAACTTTTCCCGGGACGCGTCCATAAAAACTAATCAGTGGCGTTAAGCGGTGCCCTAACGACGCTAGCGGCGAGTTTGACAAACACGCGGGGGCCAGTCCGCCAGGAACTTTCCCAGGACAATTTTGTTACGAAACTGCGATGCTCCAACTCCCATAAAAATACGTCGACATCTCGTTGTTATAATTAAATAATCCCGCGGCGCTGCAATCATTCAAATCATAAAGTAAAAGAACACGCGAGATGGGGAATGTAGCAAAAATTGCGACTGGACTCGTCGTAATTAGAAAAGTTTTTGGAAAATGGAGCAAATGAGAATGACGGAATCCAATTTTATACGACCCGGCGTGAAATTGAGTAGAAATTAAAATAATACACAAATTAAACAATGAATCTTCGCTCTTTACATTTGTTCTACAGTTGACGATTTAAGTGATTTAAGTGAATATTTTCCAAAAAAGGCAAAGTAGAAAGGCGACCTCGTATTTCTTTTGCAATTAGCTCGTGTATTACGTATGCACTTCGAAAGTTCATTAAAATTTTTCTTTACAAACAAAGGCTAATTAGCACATACTGCGAGCTCCAAAGAAAATAGGCGACGCTCTTTGCTTTCTGTATTGGGTATTTTATGCGACAAAGTTTCCGTGTAAAGACTGTATTGGTATACTAAAAGTAGGTAAGCTCGCTAATGATCCTATAAGTATCATGAGTACCTACTTGTTTTAAATTTCTAATTGGCTTCTGTCACAAAGTTGAGTTGCAAAGTTTACGAGCCAGACGCGGCCGCCTGCTCCTTAAAGAATTCAATAAATGAAGAATAAATAAACCTTAAAAGGCGCTCATACAAACATTGGAACTACGGCATATCTTTAGGATCATAGTATGTACTTACTTGTATTTTAGATTGTCGGCTACTTTTTCGAAATAAATTCAAAGCGCATACCATACAAGTATATCTAGTGAAAGATTTCAATATCTCATTTCTAGCAAATAAGCACTGATTGTTATTTAAGAGGAGATGAGTTACTTCAATTTAAAATCAATATACAAATCCGATTGATATTAAAGTGGTGATTAAAATATTTCGATGCTGGAGGTCTTTGCCCTGCAGGCAAAAAATCAACCTATACCTACAATGTCCAGGTATAGGTTGATTTTTTCAGGTTGTCTATAATTTCAAGTAAAGAAATAAATTTCAAGCGCAATGATTATTCAAATTCATTGAAATGTTTACAAATTCGAATTTAATGTCTTTGCAATTTGAAAAATAAAATTAAATCATAATACACAATGCCAAATTTTGATCACGATTTCACATAAAATGAAAAACATTTCATTTGTGCTTTTTAAAATATCGTTCGTTTTTCACTAATTGTAGACTTACAATTAGTGAAAAACGAACGATTGACTTAGTGACTACTAAGTGTATCAGATCTACGTAGATGTATCTACGTAAATCTGATATTATATTACATATATACTCAGAAATTGATATGTTTGTATTTGACCAATCGCGGTCCTATCAACATTAGTATTCCCCGTGCAGGGTAATCAAATACACCGCGACTATATGTATATAGCTACCTATACATACGCGATCCAGACACAAAATGAACTATCTACAAAGGAATCAATATAGACACTTACGAGTTCACCATTGTAACTGGGCACTGATAAGTTTCCAAACAGTCGTTTCCTGTGATATGAATTATTCATGATATAGCCTGTTTACAACTCTCGGAATCAATACTAAATAACTGGACATTGTTGACTAATGTAACTTTACATTTGGAAGATCATCTTTAGCAAAGTTTCGTGAACTACTTAAACATAGTTAACTTCAATTAATGATTGGTCCTAATATTAAAGAGTCACTTCATGGAATAACTTGGTTTGTATTATTCGGACAAGAATGCCTTTATTCATGATACCGAGCACCACATTCTAATAAATAAGAGCAACAATTTAATTGTTTTTGTTAGAAATACTCGCATTTTGTATTTGTTACTAAAAACGGATATTTTTCTGTTTGACTACACTAGTATGCCGCTTATATTCAACCAAACTAGCTTTGTATCCGCAGCTTTGTTCTAGTTTTAGGATTAATACGCGGATCAAACGAAAAATCTGCTGCCTTTGTTCTTCTATTTTAAAATAATTCTGTTTGTTTTAGTAGTTTATTACACAAGTTGTAAAATGTGTTTTAAGCATTTATGATGGCAGTGTTAGTTAGGCATGAAATTGAAAACTTAGCGTGGATCAACAAACAAAAAAATATGCGAAGAAATTGTATTTTAACATTATTCAAAGGGCGGGGTCTTATTTTGATTAAAATTACGAAGGCTTATATTGAGTTTCTAACGTTGTCTATATTTATGACTACGAGTTGGTGCATGACTAGTATTTTAATGGAGATATTTGATTGCCATTATTTGATAGTTTGTCAAGACGCCTGTATGTATAAGGAACGTTATGAACGCGTGGTTGGAAGGCGACGTTTAAGACATATCGTATGCAGCTTGTTCTGAGGGCTTATGATTTATTACTTGTATGCTTTGAAATGGAAATATCAATCACACAGTCACAGTAATAATTATATATGTACTTTACAGTCATGTATTTATGTAAATTTATATTCTAAATTATATGCTAGTATCTATCTAAAAATTGTCATTCAAGATTACTTCTTACTCAACCGTGCTCTGGGCACCATACAACGCCACAAAGTCGCACGTTTACAACGTTTACTACATCATGTGGATTACCTGCCGACCAAATAAAGCTTAATGATTATCACTCGAACAGCCGTTCCAAGTCGAGTTAGAGCCCATGATAGGCCTCGGTATTCCCTAACATATTCCATTAAAGAACCTGCGACGAGGGAAACGTTCGGCGATCGGATCTCAAGACACATTCATATAGCCGGTGTGCTGATAATGAAATTCTTTATCAAGAGGTGCACAGAGTGGTGGGACGTGCCTCAGCGTCGGCTAGGCCCACCTCTTGGAAACAATGGGAATCTTTTATTAAGCCCCGATTCCGATCGGGTGCGGTTACAATTCCAATTCATAGACTTTCAAAGCAGCTTAGACCACGTCGGGAGAACTTTGCAATCCTGTGAGTTGTTGTGCCTTAATCTTCATTTTGAGAACTGTCGGATAATGAAGTCAAACCATTGATAGCAATTGCACAATTTGTTTGAAGTTCAGTTTCTTGCCGGTATCTACAGTTACTGGCACCGAATCTGCTAAAACCTCACATTTGATTTAGACGAGTCATAAGTATTTCTGATGTTATTTATTCACATGAATAAAATAATTTTGAATATTAATTTTGATCTCATATAAAAAGGTGAAAACTTTTAAGCTTTAATGTGTGAAAGGCTCTTTACAAACAGATGCGTCATAAAAAAATGTAATGTAGTCTTTTACAAGTATATAAGTGATTCATGATTCGAATAACACGCTGATGTTGATGATGTAATTCAATTCTACTAGTTTAGTTACTTAACAATTTTTTAAAAGTTAACATCAACATTACAGAATACTTTTATTTGTTTGTTGAGTATTGAATGATTAAAATTAATAGAACCAAATTCAGTAAGTAAGCTGAAACATTATATTATGCAATCCACTTTAAGCATAAAACAGAGATCTTCGTTCTTAATCTGGATTAGGTACTTAAGCTCTTTTACTTAGACAAGAAAGCCTTATATCACTATTTAACAAGAAATTCAGCGTTGATTAGACGGCCTGACCCAATTCAGTTCACCGAGGCCTAACAAAGAGTTTGTTTAGTCTCCGCAAAATAATTACCGTGCTGAGCTGATTTTAGTGCGACTAGGCATTAGCTGAGCTTGGAAACAGTACGACCCCCTAGGGAAATTTGGGCCGTGTTGAAATTTAATCAAACGAAAACACTTTCAAGAGTATACGAAAACATATACCTCAAAAACCAAGGTGTTTGAATAAGTACCGCAAGTTAGACACGTAACTAAATGTTGAAGCGAGCGTGTAAAATAAGACCTAGTATTACGTATTCTACATATAAACCTAAATGTACATATTCATCGTAACTATATTACTCAGATTACTCTATATATCGTAATCGGATTGGCGCGAACTAAATATGGCCGACCACACGTACTAAAATAGGATATATCACGATCTAAGTAAGTTTTTTATTAAAATCTGATGAAAAATTTTGTTACTTTAATTCTAGATGAAGTATTTTTGTTATTTAAGAATAAATAATTTTTAAATATACATTTTCATTCGAGCTCTTATTATGGATCTAAACAATGTTCAAGAGTTTCATCCTCTGGCCAGCATAACCCATTATTTTCTCATTAATATAGTTTTCAAGCAACAAAACATTAATTAATAATAATAATAATGTGAAACGTAAAATATGCTATTACTTAAACACACGTGCACGTATCTGTAAAAGTAAAAGTTTGCATTTTACCTACATTACGTTGTCAACATACTAGTCTGTCTCAATCTGTTAGTCTATGCATGTATTTTTTTTTAATCAATTGGTAAGTAACACCAGTAATTACACAGATCTGATTGACTTGAATACCATGAAATAATGTTCATTAAAAAGTGTTAGTAACAGGATTTTTTTAATGCCATTTAAATTAGTCACGTTCATTCGGTGAAGGATGATATCGCAAAAGCACAAGACACCTCTTGTCCGCCTGTCCGATAAACCGTAGTCAGAGCTACACGTAAATTCGCGCCTCGGAACCGAATTCGTAAAATCCAACGTCCCGACTCTGATCGTCTTATCAGATCTCCCCGAACTACTTCCGAAGATAAATGGGGATTGTTCTCTTTCAGCGAATGCGATTGAAAACCTAATGTTGGACTGTAAAAATCTATTCTGTTGGTTGGACTTATGTGTGTGCTTTATACCTGCTCTTTTCACCTTTGGTTTTGGCAAGGTCTGACTTTGCAGATATAAATAGTTTCACAATTACTCGAAAGCTGTCGGCGGCGCTCACGCTAGGCGGTGGAAAGATTGTCTGCACTTAGGAGTAATGGCAATAATGCTCAACTGACCCAACGTATCTTTTGACTTACCTCATTTAATCTAATACGAGCACAATGACACGTTAACTCTGGGACAGCATCTCATGAATTTTCTGAGCAGTTTTGTGAGTAAGTCATGTGGGCGAGCGAATCTCTCGACGCTTTTCGATGGACCAATGCACATACCATTCATTACACGAATCCAGTTTCAATTATGAGTGCCGCAGGTTTTTTTTGCTGGTTTTACCGAGGCTTCAGCGTTTCGCTTTTTGGGTTAAACGATGTGTATCGTAATGGTGCCGAGAACAATAAAACCCCAGCTAAATAATAGATTCGAAATTTCGCACGTGATGCAGGATATAAAACTGGTAAAATTGGTCTTCGAGCACGCTCTGTTTGCCAATAATGCAAGCAATTGGCTTTTATGGCGATTTTAAAATGCAAAAAATACACGCATTAATGAGCAGAACTGTCATATGATGCCATTTAAAATGTGGAAATGTTCAATATTCTTGACAGATTATCCATGTATTTTAATTGTTAGTAATTAAGTTCGTAATTATAGCGCGTTGTAATTACTAATTAAAAATCTAATTTACTAATCTTAAGATTTTTTATTTTCCCCATCATATAAACAATGGTCTAGATTAACTTTGAAATTCAATTAATTAACAATTTAAATATAAACACTCGGTTCATAGGGTTATCTTTTTAATTTTTCTTGCATATTATTAGCTAATTTTAGACCTACTTCATATGGAAAATTAAGTACAGTTTCATTTTTGAACTGAATATTTTCTAGCACGCATGCATTGTCATTATAATGCTGTTTGAAACTACTACAATTATTTTTCCAGCATAATTTAATCACAATTACATATTACCAAAGTTCTGTTATTTAATCTAAGATTCTCAAACCCGACTTTGTCGAACCGCGGATTCCATTCCAGCTCAACCTAATGGGTCCTTTCAAAACCAAGCATCGCCAGTTAGCCGCAGAAAAAAAACAATTCGTTTTATTCGTCTAATTTTCAAGACCAACGCAAGCTCGTGGAATTGGATTTACGTCAACCCTGGGCGGCAGGAGCGTCTCCCGCCCCTGCGGCGCGTTATTCGACGCTTTACAACTTCCGAAACGGGTCAGCAAAGTTTTAATGGTCGAGTGTAAAATTCCTTAATTGGATTGATGACGAGGTGTGCTACGACGGCCTGTCACTGCCCATAAACTACTAAGGCAGACGCCGCTATCCTCGCTGACAATTTCACTTAGCTATTAGACCCGATTGAAGAATTCATACCTTTAGGTTTTTTGATGACGTATAATAAAACGGGTTTTTAAGAGATAGTAATAGCAGATTTGTTTATTTATCATTGGGTAATACCTACTCCGATTGAAATTGAGAAACCATTAACTCCACGTTTTGATTCTCACAATAAAAAATATAAACTGAAATTCACTTTTGGATATTAAATGCTATCTTTAATCTTTCATAAAATAAAAAAGGATGAAAAATAAAAATATTTTGCGATATGATTAAGCTACAAATACTATGTCAATAATTTAAAAAAATGTTCAGAACAATTCTACGTTTTACACTCTCGTTATTTGACCATACATTATATTTACCAATAATCTACTCAACCTTATAACTAATTTACCTATGTGTCACATTACGTAAGCGTGTGAGAATTATCATCTGTGCGTTTCACTAACCCTGAGCATTGCATTAGAAGACAAAATATTTTTTCTTTTAAGTAGGTGTAGGAGCTTGGTGGCTTAAGGGACCAAAATAAATCATAGTCGGAGATAACAAAAGCGATAGCTGAATATCGCAAATCGCGTGTTGATTTCCCTAAGGAGCTCAGTATATGGACCTCGGTCATTGCCGATACACCAGAGAAATGGGACAGCATACAAATGCTGCTTATGACAGAATTTTTGTCTCGTACATTTAAGGAAGGATATGGTACACGATAGACCTGCCAAAAAGAAGAATTGCTGTAATCAAACGGTTTATAATAATAAAAGCAACAATCGTATGTTTTAATCAATTTCTCGTTTCCGTTCATATTTGTATAAAAAATAAAAAAATTCATTGGTTTCAAAATATATTACTATTTTTATTTTGCAGTAAGCCGTTATTAAAGATTATTTGTGGAAATAAATCAATAACGCTTTTTAAATTAACCCATGTTGGGTTAATTTTTGATCAAAAACAAAACAAGAATACTTTTTGACGACCTCCGTAGCCGAGAGGCGAGCGGGCCTGACTTTGGCGAGCGCCATCTCTGAGGTTCCGGGTTCGATCCCCGGTCGGGTCAATATGGGAAATGAACTTTTCCATATTGTCTTGGGTCTGGGTGTTGTGGTACCGTCGTTGTTTCTGATTTCCGTAACACAAGTGCTTAAGCTACTTACCACAGAATCAGAGCAATGTATGTGATGTTGTCCAATATTTATATTTATATTTATTTATTTATTTAATTAGTATGCGTTGGTGACTCAAAACTGAGCGTCAAAGTCTACATAACACTAAGTTCACATATTGTCGAATCTACTGTAGATAGTTGCAAAATACCACGGCTGCAGATTTATCAGCAAATACTGTTACCGTGTCGACCAACGCACACTACTCAATGGAACAAGACAAATTTACGAGGTTTTGTATCTCAGACTTTAACAACGACAGGCGATAAAGCTAACGCTTTAGATTTCCAATATCCGATTTGGGACACTGGAGAACGTCGAAAAATAAACTTGTGAACAGACGCAGGCGCTAACTCTCAGGAATCGAATTTTTATCTGCGTGAACGAAATAATGAAAAGGTAAACTGCACATTTTCAATACCATTTAATAAATGATTGTGATTCTAAACAGATATGTTCAAATATAAATATGGAATAGCGATTAAGTGTAGTTTCGAAGAAATTCTGAAATTGGCAACGTCTTTCTTTGTTCACAAATTCTAAGCACTGCGTAATAGCACTTGACACTAAGTTGAAAGTAGAGCAATTCGATAAGGATTTTGAAGGATAAACCAATTTATTGCGATGATATATTTTCCTTACAGGCAGTCCAAATCGAATAATATTCAGATGAGTCGGAATATGTGAGCGTATTATAGAATTTTTGGCAATGCCAGGTAGCGCATCAGGCGCTACAGTTAGGGTTGGTACACAAAAATGACTTTCGAAATCCTTAACTTCCTTGCTTTATGATTAAATTTGTCTTAAAATAACGTTTCAGGTAGGCAAAATATCACCGTGGTTAATTTTAACAAACAGGAAAAATGTTTTCGAAGCATTGTTGGAAACGTCGTATGTCATCTAATTTGATATAATGTCACTTTGTTGTCAGAAAACGATCACTAATGTCTATAGGTAAATACTTTTTATTAGTATTTCTTTAACATCGAAATTGATTCAGAGTTTAGGTATGTAGGTATTTGAATAGACGTTGAAATATACTGAAGCCTGGGAAATGTTGATAAAAGTATTTCATTTCATTAGTAACAAGCATTGGGCCTAACCGCAAGCTCGCGCCGGGACCGCGTTGCGGACCTAAACTTGTTATTGAGGGAGGCTTATGCCCTATAAAAGGAAAGTATAATCAAACCCGTTTTATTTCATTTTCACATTTTCTTCAACCCAAACAACGCATACAAAGCACGATATCTAACCATTTTTAGAGATGATAATAATAATGGTTTTAAAACAGATTTCATTTATCGTGACCGCTGCAGATTTAAAGATTATTCAGAGATACTCTTGTAAACGATGGTTCAGAATTGAAACCGAAGTTAAGATCACAGTTCAGAATTGTATGGGTGTCCGTTCCAACCAAATTCGGTGAAGTTAAATATCATTATAATAATTTAAAAACATATTTTGTCTTAAAACTTATTTATTCTCTTTAACAAACCAAGCGGCCATTAAATTTTTTTTATCGAATCTGCTCCAATATTTCTGAAGTTATACACGTCCGTTATGAACATATATTCCGGAGTTTCATTTTTTATTTAAAAAAATAATTATTCTTTAATTTGAAAACCAAATTGAATTCAGTAAGGACAGCAATTAAAATGGGTTAATTACAGAC
The DNA here is from genome assembly GCA_037074685.1 of Glyphodes pyloalis. Taxonomy (NCBI): domain Eukaryota; kingdom Metazoa; phylum Arthropoda; class Insecta; order Lepidoptera; family Crambidae; genus Glyphodes; species Glyphodes pyloalis. The sequence continues at coordinate 642,037 of JAYKKO010000025.1, forward strand.
ACCAAGAAGATTAATAAATGTTAAATTAAGCTTCGTCCAATATTTCTACGATAAAGGTGGAAGTTTCTCGGTCTACAACATTTAGTTTCGATTCTCAAAGGACACCACATACCTGGCTAAGTCAGAACTACACTGGGCAAGTATAAGGAAACTGTTTAATCCGATTACACAATGATCCACGCCGCGTATGGGATTTATGCCACGTATCCACCTCAAGGAAATCTAATTTGCGTCGAAAGGGTATTATTTGCGCAAGGTCTCGTCCCAGGCCACGATAGTAAATAGTTTTGTTGGTCGTCCCTGTTTAAACATTGGCTCGAGCTGGTACCCTCTTCAATATCTGGCTGGACTGATCATTGCGGTTTTTCAGACAGCGCTAGTTCTGCGCTGTAATTTCGCTTACAATGGCAGAAAGTGGGAGGAAGTTGTGAAATAACTAAACTTACCTTCAAACAATTTCTAAAAGGCACGTTTGAGTTTAGCTGGTGTTTTCTTCTTTCTCTTTCTGTTATTCAGTTATATCTTATTATTATGTATGCTTTGTAGGTTATTGTAGTAGGTACCAGTACTTTATTTTTACTTTTAAAATTTTGATTTGAATCCATATTTTCCATTAAACGATTGCTTTAGTCGGTGATTCAAATTGGCAAAGAAAAGAAGCCAAACTTGCACAATACGGGCAACAAAAGATTTATTCAAAACGTGAAGATATAATCAAAATAAGCTTTTGGTGTTTTATTTTTAAATGCAAACGTCGATACCAAAACTAATAAAGACAAGAATTGAATTTATTTCACTGTGACGTGGTGCAAATCCACTCTTAATATTTTATTTCGATAAAAGATCATAATCAATTGTATAATTTTTTGGTTTGCTGTGCTAATAAATATATTTTCTGAGATCTTCTCAATGCATCATCTAATAAGATAACCTATAACTATAAATGTAGCAGATATCTTGAAGTCGTTTTTGATCAGGCCAAGCTATGCCTTGAACTAAAAAAAGAGAGTTCTCATCTAAACTAGTGCAATATACCACAAAAAGTACGTCTGTGTAGGTCGGTCCCGACAGCCTCTTGACACGTTTCCATAATGATGATTCACTAGATTGCAGTTATTACCGCATGTACGAAATAATTGCTGAGAGCACTCATTGTAATGATTTATTAATAACATACGTGGCTTGTTCGCTACTCGAAAAACAGAAATGCGCAACATTTTATGGCTTTTGGCGCAGTGTGTGCGAGAGAGATTATGCACTTAGCGTCACAATAATTCAAGATAAGTGCAAAGAAAAATTAAAAACTGACCGCAATACTAAAAAATACGGCAAATTGTAAAGAAAACTAGGCTAAATGTCTAAGTATAACATTCAGAGCTCGTGATTGTCGTATTTTCTTCACGAAGGCATCCTTTTGTATGATGAGATCGAAAATTTACGAGCCCCTAAATATTACGATGACCAGGGCAAGATAAAGTAAGTATACCTTTTCATTGATTGTTACATTAGAATGTGGTCTTATGTTTACTCATCCGCGTGGAAAAACGTATCGATATTGTAAAGAGCAATCGCTACCGCTTATTGGAAATATTCTATGTATTCTGCACGATATTACTTACGAATTCAGGTGGTATAACATCCCCGATGGCGTATTTTCACCGCAATAGTGTGAGGAAACTAATTTCGCGCGTTTGTCTGGCATATTGCGAGGCTGAGGTAAGTAGAGTACATCTTAAAAATGTGCGCGACGCGCGAATTCTGTGCTCATGTATTTTGTGAATATCACATATTCGAATACATACCTATTTGTAGTAATGGTATGCATTATTTCAGTACTTTTTTTAACACTTATTCCGGTAGTTGTAGGTTTTATACTGCTGCTTGTTTATTAACACACTTCGAATATTAAGGATTTAATCCTGAAACAGTAGTAATGCCTTCCAATGTCGGTAATGGGTAGGTATTCATATTTGCCTAAATATTTGAAGCGGAAGGTAAATAGTTCCTTTAAGATAAGATCGTATTAAATGGAATGATGTTAAAATAAAAACTCAAGAGCGTGATACACTTACAGGTCTCAAGTTAAATAGCTTACCTTTCTCTCGTCGCATTTACGTTAATGGTTGGTTGCATGTTTATACAACTTGCTAGTTCACTTTATCTACTTTGAGGTAAGTGCACAGAACAATGGCAACGCCGAACCGTTGTTTTGGCGCAGTAATTCTATTTTCGCTATTCCGGCCGCGTGCTGATGAGGGCGCGAACGCACTTTTCAAATAAAACCGTCTCGTTAGCTCGTCCCGCCAGCGGTCGTTTTCAATAGCACGTATTAGTATAAGTGGGTTCCGACCGTCGACGATTGGCCGATTGTGTTAGGTCCGTGTCGATTACATCGCGAGCACCGGATTCCGAATTGAGTTATTGTCGCATCTGAGTCAGAACGGGTTGGCGCAGGTGCCTCGCCCGAGTTTTTAACGCGATAAGCATACAATAGTTGGCATACTGTGCTCGCCACTGGGACACAATGACTTCGTGTTAAGGAATGTTTCATGTGTTTTTCAAAGATGCGATCGTAAAGTGATACGATGAACATGACACTCGAATATTTTATATCAGTGCTAGCTTTTTAGCTGGAGTTTCAGGATTAATAGGATGTTTTTGAAACACAATCTAGCTTCAGTCATTTCCACTCTCTCACTTGATAAATTCAATATTGGTTCAACGCGTTACACAATAATAAAACAAACACGTTTTGAACTCTATTCAAGAATAGGAATTTATTTTTAAAAATATTGTTTTTTTTTTGCATTTATATGCAAAATACTTTTTTGCCTTTTTATCTTTAGTAAGCGCTATTGTTCTTAATTTGTAATTTTAAGTTCATAGCTACCCAAGGATTGTAATAACTAGTACTAAAACTGACTACTCTTCCTAAAGCTAAATTTACAAAGACGTCGTTAGTTATAGGATTAGAAACCTACGCGGCCCATTGCTTTCCATTGTTACGCGAAGGAGAGCAAAATTAAACTTGGTAACAACTGAAAACAATTAAACTTCTTCTAAAATTATAATAATTCACGAGTTAGTTAAAATACGCCGCTCTGTGAGAGTTTGATATCTGAATGTGTAGTGCAAGTTTTCTTTATACATCAAGAGCTCCGTTTATAAAGTTCTGACGGCAACAAGTACACGATGTATCTAACGTGTCGAAAAGTTCGTTTTAACTTTATCTTGAGTTATGTTCAACTTTGAGAATGAAATTTCCAACAAATTGTTTAAGTAGTAAAACTACCGAAACGATAACGTCAAGCTCTTGAAAATATTATGTTTGTATCGCACGTTAGACAGACAGTTTAACATAGACCAATTAATACAAACAGTGAAAAATAAAGTGCATTAAAAAGCAACTAAACTGCAAAAAAAACTGTGCTGACGCTTATTGAAAACGGTTCTTTCAAAATTTAACCTACAGTCTTACCACTAAAAATTAAACAAACTAAAGAAAGGTTTACCCACTATCTGAAGATTAAAAAAAAATGTGTTTTTTTTGGCTTTAACAATATTTTGTTTATTTGAAACGTTTTAATCGCGTCCACAGTGAGATGGTTACGATTATGAGAAATTTAATTTGCTATCCGTCATGGTATCCGATATATCTCGTTTTTTTAGTAGGCCTCCTGTTTCCTACAAAAGATACCTGATAAAATGATAACTCAATCAATTAACGTAAATCATTCCGAACCTGGCCACTTTTTCATTTAATTTTATACATTTACCTATAAAGCAAAAATAATTAAAACTAAAAGATGAAGATTAATCCCCTATATTAAGCTCCAACTTGAATCATAATTCCTCATGCTGGGTAAACAATAAACTTTTAAACTAAACAGTAAATTAAGCCGTTAGTCCCCAAAACTCTTGTTACGGCACAACCTCGGTTACTTGTGAATTCGAATCTTTGTTTACATATAAAAGCTGCTTACGCCCCAGAATATTTCAGACAAATTTATTTTAAAATATACGAGTTTTCTGCGGCTCCGGTGCTTCGATATTGATAATTTCCGTAATAAATCTTAAGTGTTTTTCCTTATTATGTTGAGACTCGGGATTTCGGAGCCATTCGACGCTAATAAATTTCTCTGTAATGAGGCCCCAAACACGGATGAACGTAAAATGTAGCCGACAATGGGCTTAATGACTGAATACGACCAAAAGAATGACGGCGAGATGTTTAACTTTAATGAGTTAATTACATTAAGGAGCTTGTTTAATACGTTTTCTATCGATTTTTCAAATTCAACTAAACTTGAAAAATATTTTACAATATCTCTATTACTATTTTAAGATAAAATAAAATACAAAACATATGTACCTACAGGTTTAATATGGCTGTTTAAATAGATTTACTGATTGACACGAATTTGTTTATGTCCATTACATTATTTCTTGTCAGATGATTTAATTATTTTATTTAATTTTATGTTTCTATAAATTTATATTATGAAAACATAATCATCGTGACTTAGGTGGTCTTCGGATCTAAAGTAAGATTACACACTTTAAGTTAGTGCACCACGTTTTACGTTATTAACGCAGCTCTACGTAGACAAATAACGGTTTCAGAGTAGTCTCTCATTTTAATGGTAGATTGAGCTGTAATGTATCGCCCAGCCTTAAGTAAACTCCTTTAATGCTCTTTACTTCAGCAGGATGTAAGATGGGTGCTTTCCCATAAGACAACATGAAGAATGCCTAACTGGCATCAGATTTGACCGAGCATAAGAATTTATGTATCTTTCCTGAACTTACCGCAATGGATTTCTCTTGCGATTTTACTGAAACAGTTTCATTTTAGTGCCATGAACAGTTATCTTTCTTTAAGACAAAATTATTTTATGATTTATTTAATAAATCTGTATGCATAGACATTAGGACTTTCTTAGATGGCGAATATTGTATTTTAAGAGGGTTTGGACACAATTTGCTATTAACCGTTATATCATTGGCATGTAAAAGGTTTTTAGAATATTTTATGTGAGAAGAGATGTAAAACAAATGAAGGAAGACTTAAAACAAAAGTGATTTATTAAAACACAAGCACAAAGGTCGAGCGAGCCTGTTTCTGTCATCCTATTTCACGTTCCGCCGCAGAGCAAGCCTTCCGTTTATTATTACTTTAAGAGTAGAATCTTTTGCAATAAAATTTTTCGTTTTTTAGTTCAACAAATGATCAGTTCGGTTCACGTCTCACCCCGCGTGGAATAGGATCCGTTACAGTTGGTTTACCGCGAACTATCTTTAACTACAATTTATATTTATTATACCGATCAAATTTTATTTATTAAGATTTTTTGAAATATACATCAGGGGATTTGATGATTTACAAAAAAATTAGAACTAATAGGTAACGTATTTGTTAGTATTGATTTTGAAATTGTTATTGTCCACTTATTGTTTTTATTATATAATCAATCAGTTTATTGTTTTATTTTTCTTTATAATACATGTCATGATTGAACTAAATATTGAGTGGTTGAGTAAAGCGTAGTCACTAATCGAAAAAATAGAATATGTTTGTAAAGCATGTGTGTTCACGGTGTACATTTAAGCATTAACAATTGAAGTTTTTAAGCGAAGGTATTAGCTTGTCGTAATAACTAGTCAAGATAGAACCATAATTTGGTCTCAGATTTCGCGTAGTCAAATTTATACTTGAAAGTATGTGTTTCTGTCTGTTGACTGAAATAACAAAACACAACTAGGTACTAAAGAGGCTTTTGTAACACTATTAAACATTTAGTAGCTAGTATATTAAGTATCAGCCTATTTAAGCCTCAGGGCGCCTTCGTTGAAATTAAGCTATCGTTACATCAATTGGTATGCTTATTGCTTTATCGCCACGCTAACCAAAAGCACGTATTAGAAAAATCCGAAGCATACTTCGATCGACTCCGCAATCATTTTATAGCTGCGATATAGACGCTCATAACGATAATTTCGCAAAAACATGGGGAGGTAATTATTTTCTAATTAAAGCGTACACTCAAATTATGAATCTTGTGTGAATAAAGGAAATTCTATCTTTTTGCAACATATGATTCACGAAATCCTTTATTTATCTATACGTAGCTATCTGAAGGAAGCTGGAAGATTGTTCTGTTTGTTTATTGTTTCCGGACAAAGGTTCCAGGTCGTTGTTCCACCTAAGATTACAATGACGTTCGTAATACAAAACATCCAAGACACGCCATTCCATATTTAATATTATGATGAAAATATTGCGTACCTAATATTAATGCTTGAACAATCGTTGTATTATGTACAAAATCAGAGATATCCACGAATATTAGTCGTATTACATACTTATCAATTTATTAGTAAAATATGGGTATGTCACATAAACAAAATCCATGTCGAGATACGTTGTAGCAGCATTCGCATGGGTAACAGGAATTTGCAAGTATATTTATAAAATAAAAGTATTTTAAGTTACTCTTTATTACGTCAGCTACCTGCCAAAATAGTCCCGTCAAGATCAGTTCAGACAGTTCAGAGATTAGCCGGAACAAACAGACAGACAAAAATGGTTAAAAAAAATAATTTTGGTGTATGTACCGTATATATATTCATATGTATTTAGTAAAAAAAGTTATTTCAATATTTCAAACAGTTACTCCAATTTTATATGTAGAGTTTAGACGTTTGAATTGAAATGGCGAAATGAAACCTTGAACATATTATTCTGATAATAACAAGTACATGTCTAGGTACTTTATTATATCTAGACATCTTGTTCGTTGTGCAAAAGTATTTCGAGGTAATCTTCATAGTTTCATACCGCATACCGAGTCACAATGAATAGATGTTGTACGGTCGACAGCACATCACGGATAACACTCAAAATGCGATTTTAAACCTTATGCTTACTACATAAAGGCAGTACAATGTTTGCAAGTCAGTACAATTGCATATTATTTCGTGTTATTTACTATTATAAGACAAACATTAAGTCTTTAACCAAAGTTGCTTACAAACTCTAATAATATCCGTCAAATGCCTAGCACAGGGATTGTAAGTACTAGAAATTGTTTTTTTAGCATGATCTTGACATTGATAATTTTTAGGCTTAAGGTTTAAAAATGTTAGATAATATAATCACTACAATTTTGAGTTGGTAGTCGCCTACTACGAATTTATTAATTGGTAATTAATGCTTGCAATTTGGCTTACTAAGATTAAAGCGCATATCATTACTCGCGAAAATTAGTAGAACATATTCTTGAACATAAAGCAGAACATGCATATACGATCAAAAGCTAAAAACCGACAGCTGAAATATCAATTTAAATTATTTCCGACTTTGCGTGTAAGCAAAGCTTTTATAAAAACTAACAATGCATACACTTTTAAGATGTAATTAGGCCCTTTCATTTCATATTCAAGAAACAATTGTGGTTTTTATTGCTAAACTATATATAGAATGAACAAATGAGCCATCGGGCTTTTAGACGAAGTCATTTTTAATTTTACTACGACTACTTTCACTTAGTCTTAAATCAATTATTCAACTTTGACGCTTCTCGTCAGACAGCATTATATAATATCCCACATGAAGTTTATAAGTTATAAGGGAACAGATAAACAGACCACCCGTTAAAATTATAAACCTATTTTTGGAAGCGTCACGTGATTGTATACTACTGTTAGTAATAAGTAGGTACACAATAGGCAAGCAGCAACTATGCGAATAAAATTCCAAATACCTAAATGTTTTTCGCGCTAAGTCCCTTAGCACGAATCGACTGAACGTCATTTAATCCATACATGGTCACACTCATTTGGATCCAATTCTAACTAAAGCTCCCACGGTACATTCTACTGTCCAATTACAATCGGAGCGGAGAAAAACAAAATGCTAATGCATTTTTCCGTCGTCCGTGATTATGATAATCGTTTTCGAGCGAGATTATGCCATTTCTACGCTCGTGCTGACTGTTAATCCCTTATTAGATATTTTATCGCCACGGACGTTTAGTCTTCAGGTTAAGCGAACTGATTATTTACATATATGAATGTTTGTCGCGGAATAAAAGTTCATTTGACTTAGGTAAGTTCGGATACTTTTTTTGCATGTAACTTTTTTTTTGTAGCGAAGGTTATTAAATGTTTGATTTATTAGTAGATGGATAGTGAATCACCAAAATGTATGACTTGTTGTTTTTGTGGTTATGTTCGTAATTGCCAAGACAACTTTTGGAAGAAAAGAAACATAGAAAATTGGCCAAGTTCGTGCGCGCGACTAGCCGATCTGTACGTTAGTATCTGTTTAAAATGACAGGCAAGGGAGCTAGAAGACAAAGTGTCTACTAGTATTACTACGCGTACAAAGTCACCATTTATTTGAAAGTAGCGGATAATACTTCACAATAAATCACTACATATAAGGTCATACCATCGCGTTTTAATGAGCGAGCAACATTCATGCATATAAGTCATGCATTTCTCATAATACATACTTTATCACCCCTTTCCCAATTTGATGTCACACTGTAATACATTTTCATACTTTACGTAACTGAAATAACGGTACGACAAAATACCGATGCAGATGGAGCATGTAGATGGAGCAAACTATTTCAGGAAGGCCACATGTTTAAAGCGGCATTCATTGGTTATTATCGCGAATTAAACAACGTACACGTAGAATTAACTTGCTAATCTACAACAGATTATTAAAGGCGGTTATAATTATATAAAGCCATCAATAGCTATCAAGATAAAAAAGATATAAAGAAATCCAGCACGTACATTTACAAGATGTTTAGTATAATAGTCATGAAGTAAACTATTGTTATTACTCTTAAAATCTATGAATTGATACGTTTTAAGAGCAACATACCTATGAAGGTACATTGCCTTTACACAGGTAAATACTTTATAGTAGGTACATTGTGGTAAATGGCTATAGCAGTTGTACATTAGAGACATCAGAAACAACAACATTAACGATATACTCAGACTTTAAACAATAACGCAAACTTAGATTTTCATAATGACCAGACCCGGAATCAAACCTCAGAAATATCCGCTCGCTTCTTGGCTAAACATCATCTAGATAGATTTAATTTGTGATTTATCAGCAAAAATAAAATAAATATGTGATAAAAGTATTTTTGGTGGTCGTAAAAGGAATAAACAAAAAAAACAAATAAGAATATATTAAAAAAATTAACAGAATGATGCTTATGAAAATAAATTTAAATAAACAGTGGGTATAAACTCAACAAAACCCGCCTCGTGATACACGATGTGCAGATGAAGGCAAATATACGAATTACCGTGCCTCAGCCCAGTTTTAAGAGCGGGCTGTTCCCGAATAAACATATTTACATAGTACACAAAAATAATTTGGATGGGATTTACAGAAATCCCCGAAAATCGAAAGCGGAATGAACCATAAAAGCGGTCGTAAACGATCTACACTCTGTAGTTAGGAACTCTTGTTTTAAGAAAAAAAAGTAAATGAATTCGGCTATCACCCTTAAAGAAAAATTTTGTCAATACTTTGTGTTCAATAAATTTTAGATTTGCTTTAAAGGATTCAAAACCTTAACAATTGAGTCTCGCACCAATTATGTGACCCGCGGACGCATTTTAAATGTTTCTGATACTTTCAGAAAACTTCAAACAATTTGCGTCAGAGTTGGACGGAATTTAATTACGTAGCTCTTAATTTAACCTGAATCCCAGCAAACAAGATTTAACAGTATTAACGGGAAGTGACAACTTTTACCTAAGTAAGTGCTGTTCGTGAGAACCCAAAAGATTTTCAGGGGGTCCACCATATCCGGGCTCGGGACGTGACAGCGCCTCAAACCATGGCGCGCTAATACACTCACACAGATTAACACCACACCACGTGAACTATTATCATAATCACCGTATCACTGGGCATTCCTTCGAGTTCGCATTTGTCGGACGCAGGGTAGTTCGCGCGACGCGGCCGGCTCGCTTGGCGCGTTGGATGAACTGCCGGAGTCCGCCCATCCCCGCCTGAGAGGACGCACTCGCAAAATGAGGCTCATTCTCAAACAGGAACGCAGCCCCATCCATTAATCACTCATCATTTACTAATACAAACTGCACACTTACGGCATGCGACGTGTGCTTCGAAAATTATTTCGAATTTATTATTCGACTGAATGAGTAAGCACTCATTTAAGCAGTCAGATTAAATTTTGGCCTGTCTTATCCATTTTTAGTAAGTTCTTGAAAAAGCGTAACTTATTAACAACTATAAAGCATGTGAATTAGTACAATTTAAAGCACTAAAAAAGCAATTAAAGTAACTTTGCTAAATGGTTGAAGAAGAATAACGTAAATTAATCCCAGACGGTCGCGGATAATAATCGTTACTAATTAATCATAAGTCTTTGTCTTTCCTGAGATACGACAGACTTACCGAATCGTCATTTTCATAACTTAGAAGAGCTTTTCTTTTTTAATTTTCTATGTCAGTTATTGACAGATATTACTTTAAGTACCGTTTGCCCTATAGTTAATACGCACCAAATTAGTTCGAAACGATTTGTTTTAGTTTATACTCACGCTAAAATGATTCCTGGAAGTCCTTTTATAGCTTATGTTCCTTATCTTTTTGTTATCTTTTCACGCAGAGTAATGAACAGATTGTAATATGATTTGCGGAAGTAATATAAAGGACTTAGGATAATTTTGGTCAGAAAAAGGACAAACATATTACATTACATTTTAGTATCTGTAACTCTAATTAATATTTATTAGAGTGATAAATAATTAAGCTTAAATATATTTTAATAGGTTATCTAAGACTTTAAGCCAGTTAAACAACTTTTACTTCTACGTAACAAGTCCCACTGGCCACGTTACCAGCTCACTCAACAAATTACGAACTACACTTCATAGTTAAATCGAGAAGATGCCCGAAAATAATCAATTAGCCAGAAATTAATGTACCGAAGAGTTACAGCTATCGGTGTAATTAATTTGCACCTTTCCGGAGCCGAAGGTTTGCCGATTAAAGACCGATCGGCCCGTTTAATGTATAGTGCTGGAATCTGATAAGATTGGTATTAATCAAGGACTGAATTCCACCGACTGCGAGTTTCCATTAAAAGGGGTGCTTGAGCACGTATACAGAGTGTCCCGTTTTCTGGGTGGCAGAGAGCGTCATTAGTGATCATTTAAAGTAAATATTTACAGCGTTGATTAAAAGTAGGCGAGCCTTTTTGATTTTAGATAAAAATGAATCGTGATTTAAACTAGAGACGACATCAGAAGTTATTAACAAAGATCTTTTGTATTTCTTTTTATTATAAAAGGTAAACCACGAACTTTAAGATGCTAAAAATTGTTTCTTTTTTCAAATAGTAATTGACATCATTGTTTTCAATTCCGTCTATTTGTAATTTGAAAATTACAATCACATGATAAGAACAGATAATTGAAATTCACCTTAAATATTCTACCTCAATTCAAACTAAAATTCATCTTTGTCTAGCTTTGTGTGCTTAAATCACTACACTTTATCTAGTATGCACCAGGTCATCAGCGGGCGCAGCTTATGACAGCTAAGTCATACATTTTAAACCCCTTATTCAATTTGAACCAGGTCGAGTAATACACACTGCAGTGCGGATTGAACAGAGAAATGAGAATATAATCCAAATTCAATGCTAGATAACATCCATAGTAATGGGGACTACATCAAGCCTACATAATTTCTTTATCTGTGTGTTTCCTTGTATAAAATTAAAATAAAGTCATATATCAATAAGTCAGATTTACGCGACAATGATATGTTATTATTGTCATTGAATTCCTTGGTACTTTACACTTAAAAATTAAAACATTGTTGTTTCTAAAACTTTTAAATCATTGTAAGACATTAGTGTTTACACATTGTAACACATTAGTGTGTTCACACCCTGTATTACAGGGTTGAAACCTATTTCTGCGAAACTCATGAAACTCAAAAGATAATTAACCTACCTCTAACTTTTTACAATTTCAAAAATACCTAATTTTAAAAATTTATTCCAGTAGTGTGCTTAAATGGTAAAAGTAGAATCAATAGTAGTAGAAATTTCTAAAATACCTAATTTTAAAATTGAGTTCCAGTAGAGTGTTTAAATGGTAAAAGTAGAATCAATGTAACAAAATACGCATTGGAGAAGATGTAAGCTGAAAGCATCCATTTGGTACGACATGTTGTCCAAGACGGGTGACATAACTACGAGTATGTGAGAGCACTCTCCAGTAGTCTATTTCACACACAAACCGAAACATAATTTACAAAACATTAGTATCATAGTATCAATACGTCAGTTTTAACCTCGATTTGTAACATAGCCCATTAATTCTAATTAGTTTTACATGTGTCTAAAAACATTTTTTCTAAAACTGTACAACAAATGTCTCGTCAAGCTTTGATAGTTTTAAATATCAACAGAATGCTTTTCTTAATGCATTATCGACAGTACGTTTTTACTTTATGAATTATTTTATTCCTCTCTAGTATTTATCAACATAGGTACGACGCCCAAGTAGTTTAGAATTCGTTAATTTTTTAGAAATAAACTCCCCACCAAGAATGTCGCCCTGAGCCTGTCTGCATACAAAACGATTAATTAACAAGATCAACAAAATTTCGTAAACGCAGAGACTACAAACAAGCTTGGCGAGCATGAACACAAAGAAAACACCGTCAGGTCCGAAGCGAATATTTGTGTTAATTAATTGTGGTTTTTAATATCATTATTCTGGTTACTGTTCGTGACAATATTAAAAGAGTCCAGAAACATTTCGAGTTACGGTTTTGATATAGCATCAGTCTAATTTCCTAATAACAAGAGGCTATGATAGGATCCGTAAATAGCAACTAATGGACGAGGACTTAAACCTTTTGTAGGATTGCATGGAGGTTGTTCATAATTAATCATACGGAAAAGGATCCAAGTAACCTATGATCTTTAAGTTCAGAACACAAACTAAAGAGTGTTTTAGAATGAAAGCAACATTAAAAGTCGTACCATAAATCGGATATAACCATGTAATAAATCCAAAATAAGATTCATTCTTCTTTAATCTGTAGGAAGTACTGTAGTTTAACTACGTCTGTTCCGAAAGATTGCTTTTAACAATTATTATTCCTTGGACAAACAAGAGGAAAGGAATCAGCTAATCGAATAAACAGTGCAATTAAGCGTCATTGGGCAAATCGAAAAGTTACGAAGCTCGGTGTTAAGTTAATATGGAAAGTTGGCGCTCAGAATTGTACACGTACAAGCTAACAAATAAATCTAAACCAACTTTATAAGTTTCACAGTGCAAATCTCGTCCTTCCAGTTTCCTACTTCTAAAAAGGAAATAATTCAAACTTAGTTTATGGTTACTTCTTTTTTATAGCTGTCCAATCTTCTTAGCGATAAGACCGCTAAGTCGGGAACTACGACAAGTTTTGTTTTTGTTGTCTTGGCATTGATTTTGTAAACAGAAAGTAAAATTTCAGTGGAATATTTTAAGAACTGTTTACCAACCTAGTTAGAATTTATTTTACGGACACGTAAAGTATTTTTATACTGTGGAATATAAAATTATTATCTGCTGTTGTTTCCATGTTAGAAAATTTCTTACCATGAACACGTACTTGAACATTTCAAATCCAATTAGTTGGTATTATTCCCGTAGCAAACAAAATGTCGAATTCGTATCGGAGCGTTAAAGATGTGATAAGAGACATTTATTTATGTAATGCCGTCACGATAAATAAATATATTTACTGGAAATTTTTCTCATGTTTGTACAAACCTTTTTCTTTGTGCCTTGCTCAAATAACGGAGCTTCTATATTGACTCAGGGTGGCGTTATTGTGCCCTGGCGCGGTTTGTGTTAGTACGTACTTAAGTTTTTCACAGATTTGACGCAAAATGTATTTCTTTATGTCATGATATTACCGACAGTCGGCCCACTTATACATGAGTTACGAAGCTACACTCAAAGCAAAACTAAATGACAACCTCTTTGAAGAACATTTACAAAGGATTTAGTGAAATGCGCTAAAATTAATTATAACAACGTTTAATTTGTAACTAAAACCACACCAGGTTCTTATACTTTTAAGTCCTTTTATTTGACTCATATTAATTCGAGCCTTAATATGTACAAACATCATTTCATCTTTCATATGCGTAAATTTCGTTTCATTCAAATATATCGCATTCCAGCCTACATCTCAAGCAAGTCCGTACGCAATCAAATTCACGAAAAGAAGTTATTTTGTATTTTTTTATTTGAAAGCTTCAATTTCAGTATTATTATAGTCTAACAATAAGAAGATGCCAAGCAAAAGAGAAAGAAATGCAGGGAAAAGGGCATTTACCTAGGGTTGTGAGTCGACCCGTACACAACAAGGGTAAGGGCATAAATGGCTATAAATACAAAAGCACGGCAAACTACATTTTGAACTTTGCATCGCTCTTCTATCGTGGGCGTAAGATTTAATATCGAACTACAAGTGTTTACCTTGACTGTACAATACAAGCCAATATAGGGGTAGAAGAATACACAACATTATATTATAAAAAGCGTGATGTTATTTCAGAAACGGCATTAGAAGTGAAATGTAAGCCATAATGTTTTTATAAACGACTTCAAAAAGAGAAAGTGAAAGTGAAAGTATTTATTTAGCACACAAAAAACGATATAAAAAAAAATACAATGTTACAAGGAATTATATTAGAGCTACAAATTAAACTAAACAGGTAACAGCTTACATCTAATCTAATTCTTACCCTAATAGTGTGCTAAAAAGGCAACCATCTCAGCATTATGCCGTGATACCACTGCATGGCACCACGACGCTGGTTTTCAGTGGTCGCCTGATGATGACGGAGAGGTAGGCGCCATTAAAAGAGGAAGAGTTTTCTCCAATCGACCGTATATATGTGTATGTTTTTTTAGAATTTAACATGCTTTCATCAAAGATTTGACAAGTTCACAGTTGCGACTATAAAATTGAACCCGTAAAACAAGGATTCAAATAACATTAAGCCTTCTTTCACTCTCATTTGCTTCATGGCAATTTCCACGGAACATTACGGACACGTAAGGTTAAATTACATTAGTCTTCATGACATTTAGGCCTTTTTTGCAATATTAATGTTAAATACACTGGCATCTGTGTAAGTTATCAGACGGGAGACAATAATTTGTTTGTATTTTGCATAAAACTGTTGATCTAGAGGATGTTAGAGATGGAAAATATCAAAAACCGAAAATAAAAACAAGCTAATATTGAATGTATTGCAATACTCAACTTTTTTCTACACAATTGACGAACCATATTCGAATGCAGCACAAACTTAAATTAATTTTATAGAAAACACCAATTTCCGTGTGCGAAATTTAACGTTGGCAAAAGTTCTACAAATCTTTTGAGTATTACTCTAATGCATACACCGCTAAAATTATTTTTAAAGCAGGTAACTTCACTAGAGTCTGTCTCACTTAAGCACAGAGCACTTTTTGCACTTAATATCATTATGTTATGCTAGGAAGATAAAATTTTGTGTCATAAAGTTAATGCGAATAATAAGAGTCAGTTAGATTAATTGAATAACAATTATTTTAGCCATCAGAAGAAACCTCGCTCTACTCAACTTATTTATGTACACTATGATTATTAACATGAAATTTTATATGGATAGATCGATGTTTGTTACTTTATACTGTAGAAGCTCCTGAATGGATGTAGATTACTTTGTTAAATAGATAGATGAGATACAAGATTAACTTAAAAGACACTGTAAGCCTGAAATAACGCGATCGCATTTGTTATAAATATTAATAAATAAATATATTTGACAACATCACATACATTTTTAAAATAATTTAACGGGTCAAAACGTGACACCATTTTTATTTAGTAGTTAATACGAACTACTTACTGCCCGACGTTTGGGTTAGGTTGCACCAACCGTGGTGTCGCATTTTGACCTTTTAAATATTTAAAATGGAACGCGAAAGTCTTAAAATGTATATCACATAAATTGCTTTGATTCTGTTGTTCGTATTAAATCACTTGTGTTACAGATATCAGAAACAACGACGGTACGACAATACCCAGACTCGAGACAACGTAAAAAAAATAGTGTTCTATATTGGCCTGAACGGGAATCAAATCCGGTATAGGTATGCTTCTAGGTATGTTAAAAAAGCAGCTGTTAAAGTTCAATAAAGAATTTAAGAAACTATACTGGTAGTTTTAAAGTAAAGCGTATTTTCACTTCAATAAAAAAGTTTTTATCGATTCAATCGTATAAATTTCAAACATCACGGCTTGTAAGTGAATGATAATTCGATTGAAAATCAGCGTGCTCCAACTGTTTATATGTGATTGGGGTCAAATCCAATTTGTATTTGTTAATCGGAAAAGATGGGATCAGACGATAAAGATTTCTAAACGGAACGGGCCAACCGAATCCCGATCCCTAAACAAGTTATTAGTTAGTGTAATTAAGCTTTTGTTTTAAATATGAATTTGATTGAAACCATATTGTACTATTTTTCATTCGATATTGTATTAAATCAAATTTCATATTTTGTATCAGCTCTTGTCGTTAAAAACATTTGAAGTAATTAGACTCATCATCATTCACGCGAAACTGTAATGAGAGCATGTCAAATTTAATTTATTACACTGAAAGGATTAACTATTTTTCTCTCTTCTCTCTCTGTCTCTGAGTAAACCTATAATAATACCTCTTCAACGTCGTCACAGCGGAAACAAGTATATAATTTTGACAAAGCTTTCAATACGAATTAATAATGTAATAATATTGCCTGTGCCCTCAGGCAAACTGGAGTTCAAAGGACCAGAAAGGTAACCTTTCTCATATTCAAGAGGAGCGAATACTATTGACAAAATCGTTTATTACTTACTACAAACGTAATTCAATGTATTAATATTTAAAAGCGCTCACGCAAATGATTACTTTTCAACCGTTATAGTTTTGTGACCTTCTGTACGGTTCTTTTAGATATTTCACCTTGAAGCATGTAATAATTTTAAATAAAAATATAGAATAGTAAGTTGATCCATATGTGATCAGGTATATCTACAGATTTAAATGTTTGCTTTTCTTTTCTTAAAAATAACGGATTCGTCACATTTCAATTTTGAATAAATTTCTCTGCTTATAGATAATTAAACTCTACTCTAATCACACTATTTTGTTAGAAGTTTATTATTAATACCCTATGTATTTTATTGTTATTTTGGACGTCAATTGTACAACTTTAGTATGCTACACTCCATTGTGTGTATTACGAAGTAAAACAGCGTGTTCCATCTTTGTATAACACAATTTCCCACGCGTAAATCACAAACAGGACCATACAACCTCAATTTAAATGTCTCGGTACTAGCACTAACGTATGGCTAGGTCCGATAAGTGTCAAACTGCAAACATTTTGCGCTTACAATATGCGCCACAATGGCCTGCAGAGGATACACACGGCAAGATGAATTTACCTCTTCCGGCCATACATTTTATCTTCAAGATGTTGAAAGCGCACGCACGATACCGCCCCTCGTCTCTGCACGCTTGTAACTGACCAGCTATTTGTTTTCATTTACGTTTGTCTACTCTGTAAATTTCTTGTTACTTTTCCGACCGTTTGCAAGCAAAGGGTTCCATTTACGAATGTGAAAAAGTATTGTTTGTGGTACAAAGATTTGGCAACCTTTGTTTTTGGTATTATTATAGGTACACTTACGTAACTCTCTAGTTAGAGGTTTAAATGTTGTTTTTAAACAAAGGTCACAAAGCTGTTTACTGTAAAACGGTTTAGACGGGCAACAATTTGAACGAAATGTTATTATCTTCTGTCAAGGAGTGAGATGAGGCTTTTATTACCGCTGTCTAAGGATTATACTCAATCTTATTTACAGTAATAGGCACTAAGGAATTTTATGCCTTTTATAGCCAAAAAATTGTTTGCAATATAGTTTGCACCATTAAGTTAAACGAGGTGACTTAACACAATTTTTCATTACTTTGGCTTTGAGCGAGTAAAAAGGAATTGGTACAGATTTACTGAAATCAAAAGCGTAAGTAGCATGGAAGAATTACCAAAACGACCGCATTCAATTCACAATAGGCACATGAGTAATTTGTTTGGAAGCATTTGTATTTGAACAAACACAAAAATGTTTTCAAAGGACGTGCGGTGGAGATATCAGACTCTCAGCAGCTACTCGAGACGGGATTATCCACGCTTACATCTAAATTAGTCAACATCTTATTTGCACACGAGCGCATTATTCAAATCCGTTCAACATGGAGGGGATCCATATGGCCTCGATTCTGTGGTGTTTAATAAAAGATGTATCGCTTCCGGATTAATCTTACGCCACCATTTCCCTCGTGATATAACAGGATTCCAAAGGATACTTATAATTAAGACAACTCATCAATTAATTATAAAGCTAGATGAATGCGTACAAAACGGATTTTAAAACTACAGCTGTCAGAAATTGATTCCTTGATATAAACAACATGACAAATAAATGATGTCACATCTTGATTTTTCTTGTTTTCTTTTGTAAATCGTAGAAGTAAACAATGTTTTTGGAGTACGCACTAGAGCTCATTGGATGAGTAAACTGCAATGGGTCTAACTTGAAAGGTTGTCTATAAAACGAACAAGAGTCGTTGCGTTCTCTGGAACATGTTGCTTTGAGAAGTAAGCAAATTTGGATGGCTGAAGTTTAATGATCCATGTACTTCTCGTATCTAACTTGAGGAAAACTTTTAGTGAGAAATCGATTTTTCCGTGATAAAGAAGTAAGTCAACAACGTATTTAGCTACAGTTAGTGTATAAAGCGGTTTTCGAGTTGCTTCTCGTGAACGCTCTAGTTATGATATGAACTCTCTGTTAAGGTTATCTCAAGGGCTTGCAGCAAAAGGTTTTACGAAAGGAGTTAATACGATTTCAAAACATTATGTGATGCCTTAGATTTGTACATAATGAGTAAGTTAGAATTTTTAGTTTTAATTCTCAATGCGTACTGCCAATAACTTACCAAGATTAAATATACTAAGTTTACATACTCTTAAGATATTGTATCACCCTTATGTCGTTACCATAATAGCTAGGTACTATCGAATTTTATGTGTTTACCGTAACATGACGTGGACTCAAACTCATTTGAACTAAAACTCACGTTATGAATGCTTTCTGTTTTAAAAAATAAATATTATGATATTCAATATTCCAAATAGTAGGTTTGACAACCGCCAGTAAAAGTTTAAATGATTTTTGTGCAACTTTTAACGGAAGGCGGAAGCTAAGTATGTGAGTATTGCACAAAATTTAGTCTGCGGTATAATTAGATGATGTCAATACTGCTACTGTTTTTCATCCGGTAGGCCGAGTATATATTTGACACCATTGCAGCATAAATGAATTCATTTGATTTGATGTCAATTTCAACTCCATTAAAAATGATTAAATTAGACTAACACAAAGATAAATAC
Source organism: Glyphodes pyloalis (assembly GCA_037074685.1). Classification (NCBI taxonomy): domain Eukaryota; kingdom Metazoa; phylum Arthropoda; class Insecta; order Lepidoptera; family Crambidae; genus Glyphodes; species Glyphodes pyloalis. The sequence continues at coordinate 661,618 of JAYKKO010000025.1, forward strand.
ACAACTAAGTGGTCCTATTAATTGTTAGTTTTTTACCTTTGGGTAGTACAAATATTAACAATAGTGTCATATATAAGAGTAGGGCCCTGAAATTTCGATTAGATTAGGTACCCACGTCCAATCTATCATTTGGTCGGTGCAGCACGTAAGTAACTCATATAAGACCCGCAGATTGCCAGACGGGTATCTATCTAAAAATGTAGATAAGGAAAAGGTTCTGCCCGCATCCTTCGAAAGAGGTAATTTGTATGTAGTACTCGAGTATTCCCGTTTCCTAGCATACCCTTTTCGGTAGGTTTTGTAACTGAAACTTCACGGTTTTCCATTAATCATACATCGGCGTTATCTTGATTCGTGATACGTCGACGTGGTTTGATGTGCCATTGTTATTGGTGCGTGAATTTGCGCGCCCTATTATTGCGCTTGTATGTCTGCCTACGTAAACAATGGAGTTTTTGAGTGATAGCGTACTGAAAGGGGTAAAAATTTTTTGATGAACGGTTTTCCTAATAATCTTTTTTCAGTGAGCCGTGACTATATCATTGAAAAGGCAGTAATGTGAAACGTGACAGTATTAATTTCTCTATGTATGGTTTTATAGATGATAAGCCTTTAGGCTTTATCACAAAAACAACTGAATTTGGTGTGTGGAGTATGGTTTTCTTTTTATGGTTTCTGTAATGTAAATAGTATATTTACATTACAGAAAGTATCAAAAGTAATTATTAAAAAGAGCTTTTGAAAATAAAGTCTAAAATTCTGTGTGCCTAAAATTGATTTTAATTTGCAAAAAAAAATCGTTATGTCAATTTCTTTGGAAAAGTAATCGTCTACTACAATGGCGATTGAAATAAAAAAATGACGTAAAAGTAAAAATGGCGAGGAATAAGAAATCACGGCTTCAATGGGAATAATAATTAACTACGGATAAGAAAGGCGAGACTTACATTTGCTTTTTAAGAGCGAGGAGACGACAACTTTTTTCTATTTCCTTGATTTAAATGTAAATTACTAGAGCAAGGTTGTATTACTCGTCGTCTGCCGTGGTTATAGACTGTCAAGGGAAAACGAAAATGCACGTTTGTGAAACCCTTTTATACCACCATAATCGACAAAGATATTAAAATCTGTCGATAGATTGTAAATGACACAGATACTGTGCTATGTTGATATTTTGTTTTTAATAATAGGTACCTAAATATCACAATCATACAGCAAGAGCACACATCTTCATTTCTCAAACAATAAAATTCACTTTCATCGACTACTGTACTTACAGGAATTGGATGGGTAATTTTTCTTAAAAAGAAATAAAATGTTATTGGACGTTCCCAAACCTTTTTTTAGATTTGGTCCCGCATACCAATAAGGCTATAAATGTTGATCAGGACAACAAAAACAATTGACCTAAATCTATTACCAGGAAAATTGCTGTTAGCAAAAAAGCATGTTCGCATTTGTCTATTAAGCTAAGCTGATCGTACACCGTTAACGGCAATGATACGTAGTAACGAAGGTCGAAGAGTGTCGACGGGAATACTAACAAGATGTATCTATCGTTTAAGCCTAAGTATGTACGAGTATGTCCTATTTCTGAATCGTGTTACAAAGCCTGCGACGTGAATACTAAGGCCAAACATCCCGCATCCTCACAATGTTCGTCATATATTCATGAAATACGAATGAATAGATACGTGAGGCATGAGTATGATCTTAAAATTACTCGCTTATAAGATGAATATAACGTGAAGGAATTGAGGCACACCACTGTTTTCGAAATGATTTTGAGCAAATAACGCTGATATTCGTAAACGTCTCACTATTTTATATTATAATGTCATCGGTAGTCGTATACGCTGCGTCTTTTTATGCTGTGATTCTATAAATCTATAAATGATAAGATTAACATATTTCTGCTACATTGTGTTTAATAAGCATTGCATTTGAACGCAGAGATATTTGAAATCCTATTGAGAGGGTACAATGAATGTTGACTCCACCTCTGTATTATTTCTTGTGCCATTCGGGGGCCAAGGCACTTGAATAAAAGATTCGTATATTATCCCAGGCTCGCCCGAGCACAATAGAGCAGCGACAACGCACTCACTGTAATTCAGTGAGCGGCCTAGCGGTCGCATTGTATTATATACGGGTATGCCACTGCGCTGACTATCTAATTTAAAGGTATGTTTGAAACCCCACGTTTCTCCAATTTAAACTTGAAGTTCTATAACGTAAACTTCTGACTACTTTCCGATCTATCCAGAATACCAAATCAGAATCGCACTCGCATAAGAGACCTTCCCGTTTCACATTCCAAAAATCAGGCATCGTTTCTAATTCGATCGCTTCACAGAATTTTAATATGCGGACGAAACTTTCACAGGAGTTATTCGTGTGTAAAAACAATGTTAAACGTTTGGCCGATTCGATTTTAGTTCGAAGTTAACATAACATCAAAGAAAAGTTAAAGTCCGCAAAAAAGTTATCGCAACTTGAGAGAACTTTGAGGCCTGGCCGTGGAAAAAAATATTTCCCCCTCTTAAGTAGTTAGAGGGTAGTGCGAATAAAGGGACGGATACATACGCCTTCCGAATACACAAAATAATACCCCATTCCGGATCCGGAATCGGAGTGTAGGCAAATTGTGATCGTCACGAAAACGACAAAGGTCACGCGTCAGTGGCCTGACATTATTTGTCAGAGTGGATCGGAAAGCAATTTCGCCTAACTCGAGACTATTTGTCACACATAAAACGTGATCTATGGGGACGGCCGAAACATCCGTTGGTCCACATTTTGTATTACAGAAGTCTTTTTGCTTTCACTGTTATAAATAACTCTTTTAGATTTATTTCTAAAAGCATTAGGAACGCTTTATCTCCTATTCAATATCAAAGTTGGACACATACAAGCCAATACAATAATGTTCACTCAGGCTTGAAACATTGTGACAGTGTTTGGGGATATAGGAACGGGCTAAATAATGGAGCAACAAGTCCATACATGAATATGTGCCTGTCAGATGATGTCGCAGAGGCGCACTGACGTGTCACAATGCACAGGGGTCGTGTTCGCTGTCATTCAAAGGTGCGGGTAAACGCCCTTGTTTGGCGGGCCTTGGATCTTCGTTGGATTGGTATTCAGGTCGTGGAAATAAACTGCCTTCTTGACCTGGCAAGTGTAATAGGCGATATCGGTACGCGGTTAGCTCGACCCGTAGCGGCCGGTCCCTTGACTACCCACCTCTCCGCGCACATAGCCTAACTTAAATTAGATAGATAGGTCGGACTCGACTTCGTCTATCCGAAACAAATGAAGCCCAGTCGAGAGACAAGTTAATATACCCTCGTCAAAGATACAATTCCCAAATTAAATAATTCTACAAAACTTCTCAGTGCAGAGCGACTGTGATAAATTTAGTTTAATAAGTTTCCTACTTCATCAACGTAATTAAATAAAATCCAATCAAGTCACTCGAATTCAGCGATAAATATAAACGTCTTTCGAGCGGCACTTTGTTTAATAAGATGAAACGTTAAGCTTATTTTCCGTTTTGAGTTATTAAGCACTGAAATGACGACAGGCGACATCACATCATCATGACTGTTTTCTGGCAAGGAAAGAAAAAGTCTTTTGTTAAGCATCATGGTTTTCATCTACGATGAATTCTTTGGTTAAAACAGTAATATTTTGAAGAGTCGAATATATTTTCATATAAAATGACATAGGGAGGGTGTACTCTTTCAACTGAAGGACATGTTTTTGTATGTCATGTGAACATTGTGAAGGTTCACACTCGTCACATGTACATAATGATTAAAATGTTCAATGATAGTTCGATCAAGACGATATATGCATGTGTATGTATTTCTGGAAGATGATTTCCTTTACGTCACGTTTTTATCAACACTCGTCACAAGTTTAAAAACACACACACTTAAAAAAAATTATCGTTACTGACAAGACAAGATAATTAAAATGTATAATTTTACCTTGTTACTTTGCCTGTAATCTTTGAAAGTAGATTACGTACGAAACAAATAATTCCCAGTGATCAACGTACTCCTTATTCCGAAATACACATATTATTTTTGTTATTTTTTGGAGGGCTAACTTTAAATGAGATAGATACCACCAAAGTATCAAGAAGTTTATCTGAAGTTCAAGATACACCAATACGTAAGTATAATCATACGATGAGCAACATAAGACGTAGTGGCTTCCTTGGCTTAAGTGTAACACTCGTAGCCACACTCATTAGACAAGATCAAACACAAGACATTGCCGAACACAAGGAGTGTTCAGTAACATTAATTTATCTACGTAAAAGCTTTAGTAAATTATGTTAACTGAGGCATTTAGGCGATACGGTTGATGTACCGAAGTATAAAATAGGCATACATGTCGAACTGTTGTTATGACGCTCGCATAACTAAGCATGTTCTAGGTACTTACCACAGTATTTACATATTGATACTTTATGTACGATACGCGCAGCATACACTATAAGTATTTAACTTTAAATAAACTGAAAAATAACTTTGTAATAAGAAATGATAAGTGATCTAAAACAAATAGGAAATGAAATGTAAACTTCATTTCTGTGCGAGGTGAGAAATCAGATCTTCCAAAACATTTTAAAGTGCAACCAATCTTAGATACAATTTGGCACTAGGTGTGTCCTACATCTGATTCAAAACTGTAACTTTAAAAGCTAAGAAAGTAGTAACGAAAACGTACTACAGGCAATAATGTGAAGCATCGAGATCATGTTGCATCTTCCAGGGTAGCTGGAGTCGTGCCAGCTTCACCACGCGTAAAATGGAACGACATCGGCCTACTTGCAAACGCGCGAACATCCCATCCGGATTAATATATCTACCTATATTTTAAAAAACCATCCGTTATTTTCAGTTACAGCGGAAATTTCAAATCCAAAGATCGAAATATCATCTGACGTCATTTTGTACGAAATCCATGTTTGTTTAAATTTTATGCGATTTAATCAACGCACTGTCCCAATTTTCACATTTCGAGTACAATAATTTCCAACACATATTCCCTTGTTCATAGTTTTTTATTTGCAACAAAGGGGTGTCGAGTCTGACAAACGGAAAAGAACCATGTTTAAGGAAAATAGGATTGTCACACGGAGATGAAATTATCGGTCGTGTATTCAGTGAGTTGGATAAGTCTTTGCCCCCTGGGCAATATTATACGCATCCGGACGATATTGAAAATGTTTATCGACAACACCACGCGGTGTTCGCATTTCAGTGAACATTTTTCTGACATTAGCGAATGGTGAACTGAAAGAATGTTTAGCACTTAAGAATTCGCCTTTCTTTTATTATACATCGCGTATTTTTCATACAAGTACATTATACTGGGATTTGGAATCTTAATTGCTTTGTGATCCGCTAAATCCCTTAACCTTCTCAGGAAATGTAGTAGTGCAGGAATTCCGTTTCAGCCACAAAATTGTTTTTAACTTGTTACAACTAGTAAGTTAATAACAATCTAACCTTGCAAAATAATATTATTCATATCAAAATGAATATAATCTGTTAGTTACCATATTATTTACATCTGTAAATACAAAACTTTGTATCTACAAAGACTACACAACCGCCTTAGGGAGAAACCGCTCGATATACTTTACCCGTAGTTTAAACGAAAGATGCTAATCTAATATTGAAATTGTACAAGCCGAGTGGTGTGGGAATAAATCAGGAACGGTACAATTGGCGATAATTTAATATGTTGGAAGAAAGGGCGTGACAGCCGTGAACAAACGCGGATATTGAGCACGCGTGGGCGCCCGCCATAACGACCCACTTATGGGCAAAATTGAAATTATTTTTCGCACATGAGGAGATAGAATAGTTTTTTTCTATTGAAAAGTTTAACTTTGTTTCGAGAGGTCGTCGCCATTATTTATAGCTATTATTTAGAAACAAGAAATAAAACACCTTTCCATTTTAGGGACATTTTCCTCACTGAAATTCAGAAGGTGGTTTTTCTTCTAAGGACTTGATTGAACTGATTTTTATAGACAGAAGATTGAACTTATAAAGCTCGTTTTGTTTATATCCATAACACAATTACAAGCGCAGCCTAAAATATATTAAATAACGTGCAAGCTGTGTACTGTACAGTTGTAGTTTTTATACAACAAGACACTTACTAAAGGTACTAGGTAAAAATACTATCTAAACATATTTACTACTTATTTCCAAAAAAATATCAGCTGTTATACATCTAGTATATAAAAATAAGTCGAGTTTTCCTTCCTGACGCTATAATTCCAGAACGCACAAACCGATTTCCACGGTTTTGCATTCGTTGGAAAGGTCTCGGGCTCCGTGAGGTTTATAGCAAAGAAAATTCAGGAAAATATTAAACAGAAAAGCGGGAAAATCCTCTAAGGCGAAACAAAGTTCGCCGGGATCGCTAGTCGCCTATAGATATTGTACCTATTCGCACGAAGATCAAACTTCTCTAAATTGGTAGAAATATTCATTCTACGAACACTAATTGATCGAAAATGTAAATCTAGTAAATTATGTGACCTTCAAGAAAGCTTGAGCCTATTATAAACCGCAACTATAAACAATCTCAGACGTAGAGCATACTATATATTAATAAGATAAAAATTAATATTAATACAGCCTATTAATTCTCCACATTATTTGTCACTGCGAATATAGAAGGAAAACTAAATACAGTCGATAAGTAGATGGGATTTAAGAATTGCAAGCGGCAGGGGGAGGCAATCCATATCGCCTACCTATGCCACCCTTCCTTGGGAGGGTATTAATAAAGTTTCGTCGATGTCTTGGTACGACTTTACGCTCAGAATTTTGTGTTTGTTGCCTGTAAGTAAAAATATAAATTCAATTCCAGTTTAATGAATAAATCTTCTTGACAGCTCCATTAGGTATCTATTCACGTCTAGGTGAATGTGCTCATATAGTTTGAAACTGTTACAGTTATTTAAAGTGGTTGTTGGTAAAAGGTTTTGACCTGAGAGTTTCGAGCTCCTTGCTATCGTTGTGGTAACTCTTAAACAAACATGTATGTGCTTTCTTCCATGTCTTTTATTCTATTGCAAGGAAGAGCGATTCTGTTGTGATACTACGCTAGTTCGTAGGTTTACTACAATAGCTTAAATGATCATTCACAGTCACTTATTTATTCATAGGCCGTTGTAATTTATTAACATCGATGTCTTTAATGTTTCAAACCATTAGTCATGGATGCAATCACTCGCAGACAAGTCATATTTGTAGCGAGGATGAAAGTTAGAAAGAAAATAAACTTTTATTGGCATATATAGACTCACACAAAGTTTTACATATCCAGCTCACAAATTACAAATAATATAGATCGACTAAAATTATAAATGCGAAAGTAACTCTGTCTGTCTGTCTGTTACGCTTTCCCCGTTAAACCTCTGATGAAATTTGGAATAGGTATACGTTGAACCTGAAGAACGGACATAGGCAAGTTTTTGTTAGAAAGTAGCCACCTTCGCAAGTTTTTATGGGAAAATATTTATTTTTTAAGTTAGAGATGAAATTTGGCACAAATATAGCTCGAAACTTGGATTAAAATATAGATTACTTTTTGTTTCGAATATTAGGCCACATAGGGGTAAAACCGACCATGAAATGATGTAGTCCACTCGGTAGAAGTCGCGGGCACAGCTAGTTTTATATAAATGCGAAAATATAGTTATAAAAGTAAATTTTATTAAGTAAAGATCTAGAATAACTTAATTTGGATTTAACTGTATGCATAATGTTATTTTTAATTATTGATCAACCTTTTTAAATTAGTGTTGTATCCCTTCTTGTGTCTGCACACCAAACTAACTGGGAATTTAATTTGTTGAATCAAAATATTACAAAGAGTTAATATTTGGTCGGGGCAACTCACGCAAAGTATATTTTTCCAAATGACGTACACATGTATTTATTGGCTAGTATTTTATAACATGCTTCTGCTTTCTTTATATAACTCAGACACGGACTTTTAAAGTTAAATCTTAAAGCAATAAAACACGAAGCAAATTTTAAGTTTCGAAGTTTCAACGGAACTTTAATTCAGAAAAAGTTGGAAAGAAGCTAAAAATATTTTTTTCTTAAAACAAATTTATTAAATCAGATTCCAAAACTAAATCAGTGCAAATTAACGTATTACGCTTATCAAACAGATCAATAAAGTAAAGAACATGAAGTGAGTTGCATAATGTCTTTACTTTAAATATACCGATTTTACTGAAACTATGTAATAAATGATCAGATGAGTTAGTCACTCTGTTCATTTCAAGATTAGAATTTTATGTTGTACGAAAGTTCCAAATTTCATTAATATACAGGTATATTTTGTGTAACCACTGTAATCGCCCTATACTCTTACAACTGCCTTTTAACGTATTTAGTAAGAATATAATTTAAAGCATCTAAGTCGAAGCTTGATCTCCGACCATTAGAATGTTTAATTGTGCCCTGGATTATTAATGAATAATTTATATTCTGTCACAAAAGCTATTAAAGATTCAATAGCACGATTGGTTGTTCAAGATTGAAACAGAGCGGATAGTTTAGTAACAATTCAAAGGTATCATTAGCGTTTAATTGTGAGCGAGGGTGTAACGTGTGTGTGGTCACAGCGAAGCTTACGACAGTAATCCTCATGCTATTTTCAATATTAAACATAATTTATATCTCCACGAGTATTTATATGTGTAAGCGATTTGCATAAAAAGGATTTTATTTATTTCCACCTTTATTTATCACTAGCTTTCCGCCCGCGGCTTCGCCCGCGTGGAATTTGGTTATATTGCGGTATTAAGTACAACTTTAATAAAACTTCTCATTTCCACGGAAAAATCTAAGAAGCGCGATGTAACACTGGATACGATTAGTTGTTAAACAAAAAATGAATGGTACACTATATAATATAAGTAGAAGTGAAAAAACAGTTTAGACGATAAAACAAATTGTACGTTATCCCTCGGGAATTCCTCATTTTCGGGGATTCATTATCGTATCATTTAGTTTCTAAATTTACATGTTTATATTCGTTTGCAATATTTTACCTTGTTTTAAACGACACACAGCGCCATCTCGAATCCATCCAAAAAGCAAATTTTTGTTTTCCCTCAGGAATATCAATTTTTACCCTATTATTTAATCCGGAGATCTAACTTTAAGAGATCGGTTCAGTAGTTACGGCGTGAAAGCGGAACAAACAAACAAACTCACTTTCCGGTTTATAATATTATAGTAAGGATTAGTAAGGATTTAAACAATTAAGTTTGATTTGATGATGTAACTTAATTATCTAGAAAATATTGGAAATACTAAAATACACATTTACAGCGTATTTGATAAGACATTCGTATCGATTTTTACATGTTCTTAAATTTTTGTTAAAAGTAATGGGGTCAAAGGTGTCTCCAAATTGTGTAAGAAACATACGGTTTTGCTCGCCAGTTCTTTTTATAAATATTTTTTTTTTCGTATTATTGTTACTCTGCATTAACACCTAGTTTTAAAAAATTGTGCAGGCACTTAGACTTGTAGTAATTTTGAAATGTTAAATTAAATTGTCAAGCTTTGCTAAGTTGCCTTGAATTAAATAATAATTTTAAACTTAAATGTGCATGTAAGCCGAAGAATCACTGACACTGAAAATACAGTTTACAACTAGTTTCAATGTCAGGGACTCAACATTCTGTATAAACACTGTTTAATAAATAAAGTTATTATTATTATTATTATTAGTTCTTCTAGCTAGATCTAGGCTGACAAGCTACCGTGTGGCTATACGTGATCGACGTGCTGTAAAAAAATAAATTATGAGACCCGTTTCTGGCAAATCTAATAGTAGTGAGGTTACTGTTGGCACTTTCGCTGTGTCCTAGTGTAGACCGAACCAGGACGCCGCAAGGCAAATGTGCGCAGCCTGTGCCTCATTAACTCTAATAGAGCGACATTAATCTATGTTGATGAAAGTAATAATGAGCTTCATGTTTCTGAAATCGATTTGCACGCACTGCCAGTAATGCCAAGCGTTTGAGAACCTTCTGAGAACAATTAGTGTAAGTTGCCAGACTGCAAGACTATATCATAATGGAAATCTAGGCCTCTCCGCAAAAGGTTTTTTGGCATGTCACATCTCGTGCCGTATACTTCTGCACTCTATCATTAAGATGAGGAAATAAAACATCGTCAAGGCTAGGTTAAACAACGCCTAATGGCGCAAAAATAAATTTAGACGACAATATGAGCCACATACACTTTGATGGTAACTGTCCATCTATTTATTTCCGCTACTTAGTTAATAAAAACATAATTAATATATTACAGATAAGTTTCTAAATATAATAGAATAAAACATGTCCAAGGAAAAGATTTTTCAAAATGTGTCATTGAACATAGACTATTGTCTAAGTCGTGCACCCCAACTATTGAATACATTAAATCAATATATCGAGATAAAACTGTAGCTCTAAAATGAAGACTTTGTTCCCGTTGCATTAAGTAGTCAATAAATGTTTGCGTCATACTAAAACGCAGAATGAACTGAACTAAATTTTGACCACAGTCGTCCCTAGAGCCTTAATCTGTCCAGTGGAGTAGGTATAGTTGACAACACATTGCATATTCTAACCGCTTGTTTTTGTGATAGTTACTGGTCCCAGCTGCCTCTCACGACGTTACAAGCTGTTTTCTACTACACTTCATGTAGTTTATTGTTTTGCAAAAGGCACTTTAAAGTACTTTAAATGCGATTTGTTTGGGACTACTATCTTTAGATAGTCAATAGAATGGAAAAATAATGTTGGTCAAACAAAAATTAAACTATGGAATAACCACTGGATTCGATCACTTGCGCGTCAAAATAATACAATATAACAAAATAGAGATAAATTGAGAAATTAGAATTTTATTCTGATATCAATTTTTGTTTGTCTGGTCTGAAACTATTCCGGAAATTGGAAATTTAACGAAATACGCGCAATATATAAGTTCAGTTTAAAGCTGGCGGCAGTATTTGATATTAATTCCGAATCTTTCTAAATCGAAAAGACTATGATTGTATTAGTACCTAAATATATATTTACCCAAATACTTATTCAACCTTTTACGTTCTATTGGTGAGAAGAGGTGTTAACTCAAATATATGGAGGCTTCCATCCGTTAGCAATGCTTTATAAATGCTATCAGAGTCTCAACAACATAAGGATGGGACTGTTATCAACGTCTGATCATCCGATGATGAACCTCATAATCCGAATTTACGGATATATGTTGTCGACTTTTATCCTCTATATTTAAGTAAAATGTTCTAAACTCAAAAATAATGGAAATTATTTATATAACCTCCTAAATGGGGCAGATTTGTGGCGAAGCCATGTTTTAAAATCGATTGTTGAAAAAATGTTGTAGAAAAAATAGGGACAGCGTTACTGAGATTCTCTCTTTTCAAAAGGTCGACAAGTCATAAATCTGGGGGTAACAATTTAGGGAAGATTATTAGTAGAGAACATTGGATTGGAGTATGGAGTAACTTTATGGTATCTACTTGACCAAGCTAGAACACTGACATACAACTTCTCTGGACATTTCAAGGTAAGTACAGGTATCAAAGTGAGATTGCCAAACTGTAATATGGTATAAAGATATTGACAAAAATTGTTGGCTCAACACGATTTCCAAAGCGCGGAACACGTAGACCCTAAAAACAAGACAATAATTTAGACCGGAAGACAGGCAATACAAAATAAAGAAAAACTAAATAAGCGACAAGAAACACTAAGGAGAAGAAAAAACGCTAGTCTATTTTAAGTGAATACCACAAGTGCTTGTTTAAAAAACGCTAGCAGAAAGTTACTCTGATTTGTAATTTTCGCAGCATTGTCCAACGCTAGTTTTTCCGACACATTAGTCAGCGCGCACATTGCCCGCAGCCTTCCACTTCTCCCTGTGTTTTCGTTTTTTTGCTCCGCGAAAGAACGTCAACAGCAAAAAATAAAAGCCGTTAAAGTCCGTCCGGCGCTCACTCTGCACTTTTGCCGAACTCATATTCAATTTCATGTTCTCATAACCGGTTAACTGCGCTTTCCCGCTGGCTATTGGCTAACTTTACCCAAACTGGTCTTCATGGATCAACTGGAAGTTGCTTAACTTTTTACAATTTTGTACAGCGAAAATTTTTCGCCAGAGACCGATTTCGAATTCTTCGGATATTATGAAGTTCTTCACGCGTGTCTAAAAGCATTTCTCGATAAAGTAAAAGGGAATTACTAAAACATTTCAGTTTAGTTGGTTTTTCCCTTGCTTTGTTTATTCGCGATCGTATCCGGCATCCTACGCTTTTGCAACTATAAAAACAGTGAACATTTCTATGTCTTGTGACTGCTTATTTTCTTTAAACTGGTATAACGGTTTTTTACCATTTCCACAGTTCCGCTTGAATTGAATTCGTTCTTTACATGTAGCTCTGAAATTGTGAATGTATCTACGATGTTACCTGGTCAATTTACAATCGCTTAAGCGTTGTTCAGTTATAGCAGTATTAAAATGTCTTTATTTTGATCTTAAATGGGCAGGCGATCAGTACAATGTATCCCTGAATATTATTTATAAATATTTTTATCTCAGAACTGAATTCGTACTTTCCAATCGTATCACGGGCATTCGATGAACCAATTGTATTCGAAACTTATATTATGTAACCTGTCTTATTCTTTTGTTTTATCTTTCAATACAAGTATTACTCGACCTTTTTCTTTTCGGATTTTCTGCTTCACCCGCATGCCGTCTATCAAAATTCCAATCGACTGCGTAAAACTCAGAAGCTATCTAATCAAGTGTGTCGGCTGTAGGTACTTGGTGGCTGTGGCTCAAAATGTGCACAGTAGAGCAGAGACGTGCTCGAGTGACCGACTTTCTCGTGGTCGCGGCGTTTCGAGACATGTGAACCCCTTGTTTTGAACCAAGTTGTAGTTATCTACTAGTATATTTTAGAGAGAGGCATATCCCGCCGAAGATACAAATGAGATATACCTTAAATCGAAATAATTGGTCATATGAAATCAGTTTGTACAGGTACTTACAGACACTTATCTTAAAGAGTCGACTTTTGCCCGGTTCCAATATTTGAAACACGATCCGTTGCAGTTACGGACAGTAATAAATTATACGAGACGTAAGCTTAAATCATTTTAATTTTCATTTTCGTCAGGCGGTCATCCGCCTGACGACTGATGACAGCTGATATGGAAAGTAGATTTGATATAATAATTAACGACTCGTAGAAAAACCGATAGTCATTTTTGATACATTACGAATCGTAAAATATTTTAACTGGGCATTTATGTATTGTCTAGCCAGACCTTGAAGTTTTTTGGCCTCTTTTAGACATCATGATGTTACAAAGAGTTAAACTCGTATTGAAATGCACTTTGGGAAAAATATTTTTAAGATGTTTTTTTCGGTAGGACTATCACCCACCCCACTAGTTTAACAGGCAGTGCAGAAAAAGCTCGCTTATAATAAAAAATAAATTCCATGAAGAGCGGAGCATCGGTTCTAATTTATCTTTAAAAACAAGATATATTGTGAAACAACCTAGCAGGATCGCGTGTCAAAATATGGGAGATCTTTATTAGTTCGACGTAATTTCGGCTTATCTATGAACAGACAAATACCTATACTCCTACGTTGTAAGATCAATTAGAGTGGGCGTAGCGGGTTTATAAATAGTAAAACAGTAAAACTCAGATCAACAAAATACTCATATACGCAGTTGGATAACGAGATGCTACAGTGAGTTGTTAATCGACTAAAATTGTGATAAAGGTATCTTAATTTTAATTACTGAACGTACTCATTATAAGCATGTTATAGCCGTAATTGCTTTGAACACTTAAAGATAAAAATAAAATAATTGATAGGAAATATTAACTCTTGGAAGAAGAGCGGAATGTTCTTTTTCCTAACGACTACGACTACGTTGATGTTATAATCAAATTAACTAACAATTACCTTCAAAGACTGTCAGTGGCACACTTTATCATAATGCTAGGGAATGACAAGATATTGATGAGATTGTCCCCGTGCAAAGACAATAATGTACAAATAATAATTATTAATTAATTAGATTTAGATCAGGGAGCTGACACAACATATTCTTGGAGTTAAAAAAAATCTCAACCAATATAATTAATTTGGAAATTTGGCACATCAGACTTAATGCTTTGAAATGAAAATTATATGTTTATTTGTATATGCAAGGTACATAAGAATATTACATATAGGTATGGCTGTAGATAGACGACTAACAATTCATTCAGTTTATTTATTAATCCAATGAAATTGAAACACAAAAAAGGGTGTAAAATCATGCAAATGATGCATAAACGGGGAGCGATAAAAACTGGAGTTGGCAATTGGTATGCGAGGTGGCGAGTTTTATCAGAACGCCAGATGTGACCTCTAGACAAATACGCACGATGCATACTCGCCGATACTCCGCTAGCCAGAGTACTATTTATTCCAAAAATTTGCTGATACTGCCCATTCAACTGCTCGCTTTATCGAGTTATCTTGAGCAAAAACTTCTAAGGACGTTAGCGTAGAGCATAATGTCATTTGTTTTCTATTTATTCCAAGTTGGTTTGTTTTTAGACCGGTTTTGTACGTACCTAGTAAGTGGCTTCTAAGGTTTTAACCAAATCGTGAAATAAAAATTAGGGACCAATAGGCATTATTTAATTTTTACTATATTCGAAAGGTGTTGAAAAAAATAGTAAATCGGAAAACGTAATGCAAGATGCAAACTATGTAGAAGCGACCAAAAACCTGTAAGCCCAATATATAAACATATGATATACATTTACATACACAGCCTAATACATGGTAATAACACAAAGTCCCTCTGTCTGTGCAAACAAGTGCTTAGACCTTTGAAACTATGCAACGGATTTTCATTCCTTATTTTAATAGACATGCTGATTCACCAGGAAGCTCTATACATACAGTACAAACCATTAGTATCTACAATTTCCCCCATGGAAAGCCAGGTAGGTTGCTAGTACTGCATAATATATATCTACACCAATAAGCCAAAGTTGAAGTGACTGTTACAGCACTCTTTACAGCACTTACTGTCGGACAGACTCGTAAAATCATAAAGAATTTTCTTATCCTCGAGACAGTTCCAGAGCAATGCGATTGAAGTTGATGCAGGTTTCTTACAATGCAGATTTATTCTGGAAAAAGATAATTTTGGAAAGAAATATTGGGGTTTTCGAAGGAAAACGTTAAGAGCTTTCATATCCATAGTACAAATATGAGTAAAAGCAAAATATGTATATTTAAATTCAATCCCTTATATAAAAATAGTAACATCAGTTGTCATCGCCATATCTTAATTTCGCGCTGTAACGCTTTCAATGCTTTTCACTAAAATATGGTTAACAAACCAACTTGTACGTAACTATCACCATCGACAAGGATTTATTTATAATCTGCCTTGTACCTTTGATTTGAATTTAGAACAGGAGTGTAAATATGGCGCCATGTCTAAGTCAAAGATGACCGAATCTCTTGCAGTGTGAAGAATGCATCGGGTTGCTGCAGAGTGCATAAAGGCAAACTCGAGGAAATTGCTGCCGGTTCGCCGGGAAATTGAGACTATCTTGAATACGAACCCGGGCAAAAAGACGATCTATCACAGGACCATAAATCATTTAATTTCTCAATCTTAAAGAACTAGAACCTGACCTGAAGAGATGCATCACAATTCGTTTCAAATTCATTGTAACTTAGCAATTTTAAATTGAACTTCTTTTGGGCGAATTTAGGTTACAATGTAAACCTCCAAGAATATTTTTTAGTTAAATTCATTTTATTCAATTTCTGAACCACGTTAGAAATGCTATAAATAATACCCCAGCCTAAGTGTTGAACACTTAATTTAGAAATACAATTATAAAGTTTGCATTTTAAGTAAAATTCTTCAGTCGTTTTAAACTTCAATTAAAATGAATCAACAAATATTGATAAAAATGGTAATCGCAGTTTGTGTTGAAGAAAAAATTGCCTCTCAGCTCATTCTGATGGAGACGATTTCTTATTTTTTCATAAATATTCATAGCGCGCGCTTTTTTCGCGCGATATTTTGACGAATTACAACCATACTTCCGCCTTGCGTAGATACATATTAGGCCGAATTCAATAATATAATAGGTACCCATGTTCCATGAAATAATAATTCAAGAAAACTTCGAATTATGTTGTGACTCACTTCATCAAAAGATTTGTACGTGATTGTGTAAACTATTGTACAAGATTTAATTTAGATTTCGCTTTGACAACTGTCAGTCCATCATTTTAAGAAAATAACTTTGTTAGATTCTGCCTGAAAAGGTCTGTGGCAATTTTTATTTTTTCATATTGTAAATAAATAGAAAGGAAGATCAGATTGATTGCAGAATATTCAGAATTCGGCAAAGACACCCTTTGATATTTAACTAAGACGCGTGTTAGATGTCGCCCACTAAGTAATCTCAGCACAAACGGTCGCACTCTGGGATTTGAGCCACTGAGCCTCAAAGGAAATCAGACTTCCCGCATTCGACTGAATCAGTAAACCCATGGTCATCAAATTCTACGGCTACATTTGCACACACCAGATACTGTATAAAATAAACAAATTAACTTCCGAGTATTCAGTATGAATAAATAATCCGTAGCCAGAAGGCGAGCGGCCCGGACTTTGGAGTAGCGCCATCTTTGAGGTCCCGGGATCGATTCCCGGTCGGGTCAATATGGAAAACGAACTTTTAAATATTGTGTCTGGTCTACTGATGTGATTCCGTCGTTTTTGTTGATTTCTGTAACACAAGAGCTTAAGCTACTTACATCAGATCAGAGTAACGAATGTGATGTGTGTTCAATATTTGTCTTAGTTTTAATCCAACCACAGTAAATTAACTGTCTTTATGAAGAGGATGTGACACATACTGAGAGCGCCAGCTGAACGCCTAACATACTGCTGAATGTCCCATAGAATAAAAAAAAAAAATATTTGTCTTAGAATTATATGCATCTATTTAATTTGTCTCGGGCCGTTAAGTGCAAACACTTTAATGCCAGATTAATCTCAAACCAATATAATAAAAGACACATTTTATTAGGGGTTTATTTATGTGTACCTTTGTCTTGCAATCATAAAACGGCACAATCACAAGCGTATAAATTACTATGGCAGTTAAACGTGATGCCATAAACCTTATGCAGTATAGGCAGGCACAATTAGGGTAAGGGATCGAAATGGATTCCGAGGATTACCCACATATTAAACATCTCAACAGACATGTGTATTTTCCTTGAGTAATAAATTAAAGCAAGATACGGTTTAAAGAGAGATTTAAACTTACTCCATTTGGAGAAGTAGTTGCAATCATGTTATTTTAACAACTTTGATGAACATTCATTATTATGAGGTTTATAGGCCCGTAGCCCGGGATCCTCTACAGCTATGACCTTGATTTCATAAGTCTACCTCCACATCACTTACAAGGACACTGAACTATTTGGAGATCAATCTTCTAACGTACCTTACAAAGTACGGATCATCATCGGATAAAGTGGGAAAACTTCACACGGTGAAACTTTTCCCAAGTGATTAAAAGACCCTGGGCTAGAAGCCCATCGTACTGAGCACTACTCCACGGAAGTATTTAAAACAAATAACATGTAATTCCAACTAAATTTAACTTTTAAAATCATCTCGAAACATACTACATGAAAAAACAGGGATGAATCAGCAAACAGAGTAACGCTGTTTAAACTTGTTGAAAAGTAAAAACAATAGTTGAAATGCGATTGCGAGTGAAATAGAGTCTGACAACATAACGTTATTAATCCTAACAGATGTCACAACAGCAATGTTTTAAAAGGGAAATTGTCTGAGAGTTTGGGATTGTTACAAGTGGCATGTTAACGACAAAACAAACAATATTGAATTGAATGGAACAAAGTACCTAATAATAGGCTAAGTTGAACGCTGAGAAACTTAATAAGTCCGAGTGCGCGGGTTATTTTCGGCTTACCTGATATCATTTATAAATAAGAAATACTATTTACCGTTTCACCTTCTCAGTATCGATTGTAGGTACAAGTTGACATTGCTTTGTGTTTTCATCAGTTTCAACATGCGGGCCGCCCACGCTTTTCATTAAATATATCCCAACAAGAAGAAGAATAAGATTTATAAAGTAATATAGTTTTCATGGCGCTTCGAATAAATATTTTTACTAATTATTTCCACCCATTTTATGTTCTTAGTTGCGTTTACGTTATAAAATGTATAATTGAAAGTACGCTAAGATTAAAATAAAAAATAGTTTAACTACACTTGTTTTTTCTGTTTCCGGCTTAATTTACTAATTTCAGATCAATTTTAGATAATTTGTATAAGTATAACGTAGGTACAGTTCATTATCGATGAATAAATTCATTAAATGTGTTTAAGCACTGACATTTATTTTCAGACATTTCAGACACAGAATCCTTCAAACAATATATTTAGTTTGTTCCATCAGTTTTAATAAGTGGAGATTTAAGTTAGCAAACAATAATTTCATTAAAAAACAGCATTACGATTACGAACCTTACTTGAATAGACGTTGGTAATGAAATACATCAATCAATAGTTTACATCATATTTTGATTTAAAAACAGCTTTGGATTGCAATCGCGCAGCAGTTGGTTTTAAAAAGAATGTTTTAAACGTAAAATACTGATTCGTCAGAAGCTCTTCGAATTTATGCCCAATTAAAACGGCTAGCTTTTCTACAGGTCAAAGCGAAAAAGCCATGAGTAGGTACTATTAGATTGGATTGGAGGAGTATCAATAACAATATTTATTAGTATACGTATTCGCAAGGCTTTTTTCTAAGTCAAATAGAGTAGGTGAAATGAGGTGCGTGTGTCTCGATAGCTGCAACGGTGATGACTGCAATGTGCGAATATACACTTATTCAAGTGTATACCTTTCATTTTCATATTCCTTCTGTGCAACTGTTTTGAAATGTGATATACCAAAACAGATTGATTAATTGTAGGCTTTGTGCATTGCGGACCCGTTTTTGGGTGACCATTCCGGCTGACATTTATCCGTCTCTGCATCTCACGTGCTTTGGAAAACCAGTTCCATCTCTTAAGTGAGACGGCCTGTCCCTAGCAGAGGAACGTAAATTGCTGAGTTATGTAATAAAAGTTACAGATGCTAAAACCCCGAACCATATAAACCACGCAGGAGATCATTCAGGCCTTCCTCTTCGCCAAAAGTTCGTAAAAATGACAAGTCTTCGCAGCCGTCACTGATACTCAAGTATTTTTTTTTAAACAAACAAAGGCTAACAAAAGAACTTATTTAAAGTTGTTACCTTCGTTACATTAACTTATATGTACTTCAAGTGCCTTGTTCTAACTTTATCCCTATTTAAACTGACTTTGAATGGCTACTAAAACCTTTTTACTATGAACTACGAACCGCAATTACCAAAAGTAGTCACAAGTTTTCTCAATTGGCTGCTATCTAAAACCACATATCTCCGTTAATGGTGCATATCTTTTGTTGCACGAGTACTCTCGCGTAGTTGAATTAGTGGCGCCACCTAGACGCGTTGCGCAACTACCTAGCGACTGGGACGAATTGACGGTGCTAAAAGGAGCGTCGAATAAAAAGACGAACCGAACTAGTCGACTGCAAAAATACCAGTTTCCATCAACTGACAAAGTTTTTTTTCCTCTTTTGTATATGTGGCTTTTAGGCCATGATTCGCTCTCTGAAATCTATCGATTTCATATCCGAATTCGGTTATAGTTTCAGATGTGTGGTTTATTTGATACGGCTGCCTTTTTTACGTTTTAAATTTATCAATACAAAAACGTTTTACGCTTTTAATCATGACATGAAAAAAAATTTATCTGACCACAATCATTCGACTATACGAGTAGGTACGTTCATCATATCCTAAAGGATTAGGGTGGACGTGACTAAAATAACATCTAAATGTGAAATATACTGGCATGTACATTTTTGAAATCGTATTCATATTTAAATACAAATCTCTTTATTTGGACATGTGAAATGCTTTACGAAAAATCTGATGTGTGTATTTTGGATATTGTACCTAAGCTATACAATTCTCTCAGTTTAGCTCGTTTTTGTGATCCAGAATACTAAATCCAGCGGGAATCAGACCAAACAGTATTAATAATGTTTGGCTCTATCTATTGAAGTCACAGAAACCTTTACTGTTGTCACTCTCTTTTGGCAAATACTATCAATCCAAGACAGGAGATTCAAGTATAAGGTAAATATCCTTATTTGCCCAATCCTTTCAATATCCATTCGCTGTTGACTCAAGTTCAAGGTTGCACTTAAAGAATCTATAGAAATTTTAAAAACATTATCATTACCAATATATAGATAATTTACGGTTAGACTAAAAACAAAACTCTACAATATGTTTAGGAACAGGTGTTTTTACATATCAAGGGGTCGTTTGATTTATTTCGTAAAAACCTTAATTTGTTGATGTATGTACTAAGAATAAGAGAACTAACTTAACTCCACATTTCATAGTAGGAAAAAATATGTTTTGCCTCATTATACTTAACAGTATTTTCTGACTTGCACAGAGGTTTTAGGTTGTTA
Source organism: Glyphodes pyloalis (assembly GCA_037074685.1). Taxonomy (NCBI): domain Eukaryota; kingdom Metazoa; phylum Arthropoda; class Insecta; order Lepidoptera; family Crambidae; genus Glyphodes; species Glyphodes pyloalis. Next base: position 682,372 of record JAYKKO010000025.1, read on the forward strand.
GATGTAAAAAAAAAACTATTTAGACTTATCAAATTACTGTTCACGAAAATTGATACAATTCTGTATGATATTTTATTGCAACAGGCTTAGATATTCCAGATCGTTTGGTAAGATTATAAACGCATGTTACACTGTAAATTCCCTTATTACATACTTCAAATCCGATATTTTTGTCAATAGTGATAAGTGCCAATATGTAACGGGGACAATGTACGCGAGCGGAATTCAGAGTGTATCGAAACGTCATACATAACACCCGGTGCATATTTGTATGCAGTCATGCGCGGTGTGTATCATCGGTTGCTAGTGACTCCACACCAGAGCCAGGTCACGATAGGTTTGCTCAACGTATTGTATCTACAATTATGTTATGTCATTGTTTGCATAAGTGTACCGCACACGCTACTTGTACAGATTTATGTTCAAAACAAAAGACGTAGCGTTGAGGTTTTCTGGTTAATGGCAAATATAGGGCTAACTTATTTCATATATTCCAGATAAACTTTTTCTTAAATTAATAGCGTATTAATGACAATAAGACCTTAATGTTTCCAAGGAGTTCCAAGTTATTTGTTAAAATCTTAATTTTTGTATATAGGCGGTAAGCGGTGGCGTGGCCGTTTACGTACCCGCTCTGATCTGATAGAATTTGAAACCGGAACCAATGTTCATGTGAATGCAGTGGTGAGGAAACAGACCGTCAACGCTCTTCTTGAAAATCATGGCCTTCAGCAATGTACAATGAAAAAGAAACAGTATAATAACATACAATGTATTCTATTTTACTGTATAACGTAATAAACTCATAATGGTTTAAAGTTTTCACTGTAACGTTGAAGCTGCCCAACCATTTATGGAAAATTTTAACTCTTAACAATAATAATAATAATAATAGTTTACAATAACAAAAATGTGAAAAATGCCAAATTTTACGTGATCATTAAAGCGCTAAGATTCAAGTTAAAACTTTCTTACCCAGCAGAAAAGCAATTTTAATAAAAGCAATTTTAATTTAACGGAATGGTACGCCAGTATAGTTTGAAGATACATTTAAACGCACACACCCATGGATGTAAGTTTGTCATGTCACATAAATAAACAAGGCATAATCTGACTACAGCCATAACACACTAAAAAAAATCGAATGCATGACAGCAAAAAGCGTACTTTAACCATTTGCTCACAGAGCACGCGGTGATAGTACGTTCCTTTTTGGGGCTCAGCAGTTAAACGACTAAACTACCACGTAGGCGTTGTCGCAACCTGTCACAACTTCGCAGTTTTTACGCCCGTGTAGATGAAACTTTGCATTTTAGCCGCTCTTTTTGTATCAGCCTGACCTGCTTTTTATGGTTCAAATGTAAAAGGGAACGTTAAATTAAACATAAAAATATAGGTAGTATAAAGATTGAGAGAGCTCAATATTCATGAAAATACGTTATGACGTAATAAGTTTGGTAAAAGGTTAAAGTAGCCTAAAATAAAACGAAATGAAAGTTTTTTTTTGTAAATTTGCTTTTTTCGATGATTTCGTAACACACATTTAATAATATGCAGTATTCTTACACGAGATTTTCCATTCCAGATTATTGCCTACAGTATTTTATGCAATAAAGACAAAACCAGCTTAAGCCGGCTATACACTGCTTTGTGATTCACAGCAGGCACTCCGACCGTTTATAGTTGAGGTATCAAAGTTTATCATATAGCATCAAAACAGTTTCCACTCTCCATATAGCCGAATAAATTCAAGCACTCCTTTTGTCGTATTGTGCGGTGGCATGAGAAGGCACTCACAGCGCCAATAACAATCGAAAACCAATAAAAATATTTACAAACACTGACTTCGAGCGCTTGGAGAAAGCGAAGGCATTAAAACTTGAGTTTTGCCCACGAAGGCACTGTATTTCATTTTTATTGATAACCTCGATGAAATAATAGTTAAGCTGCCCAGCCGAAAGAAATCGGTGGATTCGATTCTGTTCAAAAACATTTTTAATTAGCATTATTTTTAGGTGATACCTATATATTGACTACGGATTATACTATCACTTGTATACGTACTTTGTTCAAGACTTTTACTAACAGAAGCAAATAGGTACCTATTCATAAAAACACAAAGGTTTGTTACAAAATAACATATTAATGCCGAAAACATTTACGCACAAAGAAGATAATCACAATACAAAATGAGATTTGTCTTTACCAAGACCTAACCAAAATGCTTTTGATTAAGAAATCTATGTAAGCAGCTATTTTGACAAAAACGAAAGTCACGAAATGTTATTTGAGGGGCAAAGTTATCTTTTTTATTCCGGTCCGTTCCCCAAGACAATCACAGTGGGAACTTATCGCGGAATTATTTCTAAATAACAAAGGGCATCAAGGTATGTTGCGTAGCGGAGGACCCGTATTCCTTTTGATTTTATGGCGATTACGGGCATTTCTGCACACTTTTTTGACGATGATACGTAGTCGTTACCTACTTAGCCCTATAGCTCTAGACTATAGCCCTTACACACATTAACGACCTCCGTAGCCGAGAGGCGAGCGTGCCGGGCTTTGGCGTCGCGTCATCTCTGAGTTTCCGGGTTCGATCCCCGGTCGGGTCAATATGGAAAACGAACTTTTCTGTATTGCCTCGGGTCTGGGTGTTGTGGTACCGTCGTTGTTTGTGATTTCTGTAACACGAGTGCTCTAGCTACTTATCGCAGAATCAGAGCAATGTATGTGATGTTGTCCAATATTTATTTATTTATTTTATTTACATTACGAACCAGACCCGCGGATTCGGCATCTCTACGAACATGTCTCATGTTTCGTTTTTATTAGTATTTGAATCTATACGATTTTATATTCAAGATCTAAATGTCAATATTATCAAAAACTTTCAAGATTTTTTCGAGTAAACTGGACAGAAGTGTCATGTCAGTAAAAATTAAAAATCTCTAGTAGTGTACTACAGCGATAGTATATCATCAATAGAGAATCATTGCATTTTAGACTGTAATAATTGGGTCGTTAATTCCTCTTAAAGCCTGTTCTGCTCGTGTCCCGTATGAGAAACAGTATAAAATGCTTGAAGAAATATTTGAGTATTAATACTAAGAACCACGAAGGTGTTTGTGAATATTTGCTCAACATACCGGTTCGTTATACGATACTGATTCCAATTCCTAGTATAATTAACGATAGCCACCCTAATATTGCAAGTAAACGTATCCCTGTAATTACGGAACTGCCAAAATCCAGACATGGAATCGTGAGTTCGGGTATATGATGAATATAAAACACCTACGTGCTTCCAATTATTTACAGGTAAATTTCGCTTTTAGCGAAATAAAAAAAATAAGCAATTAAATGATTTAAAATAAGTCAATAGGTCAAAACATGACACTACTTTTTACTAGTTGTTGTGTCTCGCCGTCGTTTTAAAAAAAAGGTATGAGTTTTAAACTGAATAAATATATTTATAACTAAAAACACACAAATTATCTCAATATTTTCAATTACACACTTTGTCTCGTCGCTGTCATGTACGTTCTGTCCATATTTAAAACTCACGTTCTAGTCATGTCATCGTCTAGTCGCCTTGGTCATCGTCTAGGTCAGTCGCGCCGCAACAGTAGTGAATACGCACTACTTGTTGCACGACGTTTCGGTTAACTTATTTTACATGTTTAATGGAACGCGAAAGTCTTAAATTCTATTTAACAATTTAATGGTCCTTTTTGCTTTATCAGCTGAAAGTTTTCTCAGAAATAACATATTAAAGTACTCGTAATTTGGCAAATACTACAACAACTATAAACTACGGACTACGGACTGTTAAAAAATGTGAATACAAGTTCAAATCTTGCTTGGTTATATGAAAATGATTCTATGCACTCCCGCATGACAAATAATATGTAAGCTATAGTAGAGCCATGTTTTTCGCAAGTTCTGTGCTCACAGCGACTACTTTTTCCCAAATTGCGGTAAACGCGCGCACGTCGCGGCTGTCCTACACAATGCATCCCTGTAATTACGGAACTGCCGAAATCCGGACACGGAACCGTGTGTTCTAGAATGTGACGAATATTTAGGATCCAAAATACGTGCTGCGGATGTTACAGAGATGTAATTCGAAGAAGCGGAGATAATCTTGAATGTAAGTAGTAATCAGTTTGGGTGACAACGCGCTTATTTCAAATGATTTAATATCTAGTGGTGATTTATATTGCACTAGTTGTGCCCGCAACGTCGTTCGCGTGGACTACATACTTTTCAGAATCAGAATCAGAATCAGAATAATCTTTATTGTGAATCACAGGTAGGTACAGATGGTAAATTTAACAGGTTTCTCTGTGTTCCGCCTTATAAGCAAACAATATATTTCGGATAACAGTCTTACATTCACTTTCAAGGTCAGTTTTATCGAAACAGAAGTAGTCCCTTTTTTAATCCAAGTTTCGAGTTATATTTGTGCCATATTTCAAATCTCTAACTTAAAAAACAAACATTTTCGAATGCTTTCCCCCTCAAACCTGCTTTAGATGATATTAAACTGCATCATTGTCACATTTTTTGCATTACCGAAATGGTTTACATGTTGTCATCACATTGGAATGAAAGTAGAAATGCACAAACAAACATCCGTCGTTGTCATACATTGCAATTGGAAATGAAACCATTTTTCTACGGCAACGCAATATCTTGATCTATAGTGGCCATCGAGACCGTCACGTTTAACATATATTACGCGTATTTCCAGTCTTACAGTTTGCAGTTAACTCACACAACTTATGCCTGTTTCACTATTAGATTAAATATGTTTGTGTAGAAAAGCTACGTGAAGTGAGTGTATACAGCGAGTCAATATTAAGTAAAGCGAGTTCTTTCGAAAATATTACAGTATGGAAACTTTGCAAAAAAGTTCCAGTGATCGTGTGTTTTTTAAGAGAATATCAAACAAAAGTGTTCATGTTAATCACTGAATACCCGATTCATTGATTTACAAGTACACTTTTTGGTTGGTATTCGGATTAATTATTTGCTTGTGGTTGTGAGAAACTCAATTAAAAGTATGGACAAACTATTTATAGAAAAACCATTTATTACCGGAAAATTTAAATTTTGCTTTTCGTTTCAGATAGTATACAAATCACGTGATTCGTATAGTCCAGAGAAAGCGCTGGGTACTGTATAAAAGTCTTTTATATCCAAATAAATGGGAATGCAATAGCCATATCGTACCGTGCAAAAAAAATAATTATTTGACCCACAATTCCCGCAACAAGCCGACACCGTTTCAACTGACACTTTATCGCTGCAAATGCAACAAACTTGTTAAAAATGTGCAACTAGTTCTCGTCAGTGTGAGTGTTAAATGTACTCTTCTGTTTGTTTGTGAGATGTAATCAATCAAAAAATTGAACATTAACTAGGCTGTGTTTCCATTATTCCTTAAAAAAAAATGCTCCAGTAACTCCCATAAGACTGATTTCTTTGATTTTGCCTGCTCGGAGAAAGCTGTTTACAGCGTTTCGCTAATCGAATTATTCTGTACATGAGCGATATGCTACGGTACGCCACTCACTCGACATTTTAGTTAGAGACAGCCGTGCTTTTTGCTCTATGTGGGCACAGGCTTTGTATAAGCATATATTTCTAATTATTTTCATTGCACTTATGTAAGCTTTGTGTAAATTGCAATTTAGACGAAACTTTAGTTTCGAATTGCTAATTGTTGCCCGTGTCTTCGTTTGCGTTATTCCGGGTTAAGAATTGGCATCTTTCTTTCTAACATATTCCATCCAAATCCATGTGCTTACGTAAAAGATTCACCAACATAATCAAACCTTCGCGTCTATAATATTTGTATGAAGTATCCATTCAAATAATCCATATTTCAATGATAGTTTCGATAAAAACATCTATATAAGTTGCAAATTAATTTGATATAGCGTTTAATAGAACAGCAAAAAAAACTTAAACTTAAAATTTTCCACTGGTTTTATAATTACTAGCACTACGCAAAATTTCCGGCAAAGTTTAATCAAATCTCAAACGAGCTAAAGAATAAACAGAAAGGGTAATTGAATATCGAGTTCCAGTGCGGTTTCGGGTTGAAGACAGAGCTTAGTCTATTTACAAGACTTAAGGAAGGAACTATGTAATATTAATGAATGCTTCAAATTACGCAATGAAAAGCATTCTTATAGATTACGTTGTCTAATTTTATTTACGATAGCAGTTGTCTAAAATTACCTATATTTCCAATCTGTCAGACTAACATTGGCTTAAAAAAATGTAATGCAGCTCGGTCTTAGCCCAATAATCAAATTGACGATATATTAAAATTTAATGGCCGTGTTTGTACTCACGACGCGTTTTCTTTTGGTGAGTAATTTAATAAATATACCCTCAATGACCAAATGTCGTTTTAAAAGCCTGATACAACTTGATTTTCTATTATGTTTAGTTTTTTGGGTCGTAACTTGTGAAACATCTAAGAAAAAAAAATATAGCCATTTACGATGACAAAACCGTATAATAAATAAACAAATACTGCTATTTACAGCCCCACAAATGCAAAAGAAATGTAAAGTTAAAGAAAATAAATAAAACTAGGAAGTCAATCCGGAACAATAAAACTTGGATGGGCGGAAGAAGGAACCGAGTGCTCTTGTGACTGCCTTGTTACTATAAAGGCGATATAAAAACATGTCCCTTTTTAACCAAAAGTCTATTTTTAGAAAAAAGTCTATGATTTTTCCTGTTTGAACTTATTAATTTTACGCAGAGTCATTATCATATAAAACGATGTTATTCCGATATGAGATTATTGATAGTTCGTAACACAAATCTCCTCCTATTTAGAGGATAAAATGAATAAGAAAACTGACAAGCCGTATTACAAAATACCATAGTTTAAGAACTAAACTTTACTTAAAAAAGTAATGTTCATAAAATTAAATATAAATTCCAAAGTCCTGCTACTAATATTGTGGGAAATCCGCAAACCTACCGCCTTCCGACAAAAACTTAAGTTTGTATTCTACATTATATAGTTCCACGACATTACAAAATACGAGTATGTAAGATATTATCTTCAAATTTATAGATTGACATTTTATTAACAATTCTGAAATTTGAAAGGAAATTATGTTAACAGGCATAACATGAGACTCACTGATTTAGTTGACATCTTCAATTACGAATTACAAAATTGAGCTGCTAAATATAAGGAGGTTATGTATAAGTCCATCGTGATAAGTTATCCGTACGCTAACTAATGCAAGATTTAGACATGATTGTCAGATAAATGAGTAAGGATTTGACCAAAATTAGGCGTTACATCTTTACCTTACGTTATACAAAACAGAATCTTTGATGAATGCGGAAGTAAGCTCTCCTGGACAGGTGTACCAAAGAAAAGTGTGAATGACATCCTTGAAATAAGATTTTCGCTTAGGAGATTCTATCTCTATTTGTATACCCGGAAGTCTGGTAATCCCTTCTCTGCAATGCTTAGTAATATATTTACGTATTTAAGTGAGTTTTTCTACGAGAGTTTGTTGTTCGTTTAACGACTCTGGAACTATAATAAATAAGCTGTGTTCTCTAAATTTGGTGTTGATCTGCTAATCGAAGATTCATCAAGTTCATTTGTTCGCGTTTAATCTTGTATTTATATTATATACTTTTATCTTAGCAATTATTTTCTGAAATCTGGATTAATGGTTTCATATATTTTTTTGCCAAGTAAACTTATTACAGCGCTAAATATCCGTCAGTTTTGTTGTCCAATTATATTAATTTCCAGATCAAATTAGTTGATATGGATTTCGCAGAAGAAAAAGAATATTAAAAGTAAAATGTAATATTTTTACTTTAATGAAACTGAAATGTTTTTTTAAACGATAACCTACGTGGGTAATGAACTTCACGTGCAGGTACAAGTATCAAGCAGATAAAGTCTGAATTATAAATGCATACTGCTGCAAAGTCTCAGTAATTTTAATTTGCTCAGTCCTACAAATTCTCAGTGCGGAAATTGAATTTTAATATTCCACTAAATTGCCGGTTTAAGTAACGAGTCGGAAAACGTACCTTTTCATTTGATTGCCTATTTATCTCGTAAAGCCGTCGGGTTGTTTTATCGCCCGTGAAAGGGATAATAAATATAAAACTTTTAAAGGTAATTACAGAAGCACAATAGTCCGGGACGATAGCCTCCTACGCTCGGCATGTGAATGGCGACTACGCGGAAATGGTCGCAGCATCCGGCCACAACAATCGGCAGCCGAACGCTCTCTGTTTGACACGTTCCTATAACACACAAAACCCACCCTTAACGCCAACGCCGCAGGGTTCAAAATGAGGCCCCGACGATTTACGTCACCACAAAAAGCGACACGATTTACCTTTGTGACGATTCTGATATGAATTGGTACGGAAAGCGAATCAAAGCATCGATACATTTTGATTGAAGTCACCCGTTGACAATATTATCGGGCGATAATCAAAGGAGAACTCTTTATTCACAAATCCTACAGTGGAATAAACACGTAGATGAAAAAAACTTTACGTTATTATTGTTGTTAGAATCACGTTGAGAAACTTTTTGGTGAGTAAGATGTAGTGATGAAGACGTCATTTGCTCATAGGTTTTGGCGTTATTGCTGATAAAATTACTTTTTAACCGACTTCAAAAGAAAGAGGAGGTTTCTAAATTCGACCTTACATATTTTTTGTCCGAGCACATCGTACAGGTCATGTAAAGATGTGGGACAGCTTCTTTAGACACACACATTGTATTAAATTCCTCAGGTAGACCTCTAAAATACAATGTAAACATGTTTTTTGCTACCAAAATAAAGAAAATAATTAAAAATGATGATAAAGCGCATTAAACTTTACGAGAAAGTGACGTGGTACAATTTTAAATCAATTTATCATAAAATTATTAGAAAAATGTTTAGTTAAAAATATATTGGCTCTAGTGAGAACGAAATTTGCTCCAATTACTTCAAGACCTAAGCAATTAAACTTGCCACTGCAAACTTTGAAAAAACCCCGGAGCAGATATTTTCCTAAATCACCTAACAAAGGTATGTACAGTTTCTATCAAAATAGGAATGAAATGAAAATGTTCGAATAGAAGATCCCAAAACTTCAGTTATAATACACAGGTTTATTCCGTCCGAAATTTACGACTACAAACTAAGCCAGGTGTGTCTCATATTAAAATATTTTCGTGCCATCTCTGGGCACATCTAACTTCAGTCCGCAGGTATAAGTTGAACGCTTACGCAAAATACGTGTTTGTTTACGTGACCCACTTAGTAAACAACGGAGACAGGTATCCGAGAGTCAAGATATATGGTTCATGCTCGAATGTATTTTCGTATCGATACGTCATTCGATATTTTTCGCTTTGGCAAAAAACACTGGCGCTTATATGAAGAATATTGGTTTTGCGGAGAAAACTCTCATCCTAAATTATTCTACACTTGAACTATACGATAAGTCATTTTTTAATGGTCTATTTAGCGGTCTCACTAATTTTGGTATATTTTTTGCATTTAAGGAGCAATTACAGCGTTGTTCAGACCTCTACTTCTGTATTTTTGTCTCCCAAGGCTTCCACAACTCACTGTTTTTTAAGGTCATCGGCCCATCTTACGGGAGGTCCTCGTACGTGGTGCTGAACCTACTTCATTGCCACTTCATTTTAGCAAAATCATATTTAATTAATTTAGCCTACAAGTAACACTTTTGCATCGTCAACATGAATATAAACCAAAATTGAAGCTACCATCGGTTTGAATCCTCCAGAGTAGAATCTCGCAAGGAGCTCATGTCTATCCTTTTCTCCTAAAACATGATTTAGTATGGATCTTAAATCTATTTCTGTGTGTATACGAGTATATTACGGTAACCTGTTGAATATTTAAATACTTTAACAAACGGTTTACTAGTTGTATGATGTCCATAATTTGAGACATAAGCAATTTATTTCTAGAGTTAAAATGATGGATATCAGACTTCCTAATAATTAATTAAGATTTGCAGTTATTTGAGCTATGTTTAGCTATACATATATCCGAATTAGGATTCTGCTACTAGACTACTAGGGTAGCGAGTCCTCTCTTATACAAGTTTAATTTAGCCAACAAAGACCAGTTATTGTCAAATACTTCGAGGTAAGTTCTTATTAACGTTGATTTACGGTAGAACTAAATACAATTCCTCCACCGATGTGATTTAGCAACTCCCTGAGAAAACGGAGCAAGTACTGTAAACACTTCTCTTTCTGGTATTTACCCAAGAGCATTCAAAAACAAACTTAACTGATAATGCCTTACAACGTACGAAATGTTCAGACTTAACAATTTGTTCCATTAACTTAATCGGGAACTATATCGAGGTATTTACTGCAAATTAACTCCCTGCCGTACAAAGGGGATTTGCATGACAATAACCACTGGCAGTTCACTGATTGTTGCGTATTATTAACGATAAGTACAAGTTAATACACCTGTTTTTGTTGAGAAAATCTGGCGATCAGGTCGAGATTTTAGCGCGATGAGTAAATCAATTGGCACCTTGAAGGAATTTTGGATCTTGAGTTTAACTAAAATAGTTTTTCATACAGTTAACATCTCTCGTCTCTTGAACAAATCTCAGTTATTCGTACAACTTTTTTTCTTGCAATCTTCATTCTAAGAATACATGAAAGCCTCAAAGTTGTTTCACAGCGATGTCCGACGAGTCAATGAAGTCAGACAGCGCATTCGACACGTCTATTTCTCGTTTTCTTTTTTCAGTAACAGTATCAAATTTTATATCAGCCAACCAACAAAATAAAATGTGTTCCAATTTATTGCAATTTGTATCTAAATACACGTCATAGGGCATTTTTTTATGTTGCCACTTGTTTTATTTAAATAGTTACACACATTTGCCGTCATCAAAATAAATAAATTATTAATAAATAGCTCTCACGTGAAAAATGATTTTACGCAACTAGTTTAACAATAATGTATTTGCAGGCGCCACAGATTTAAATTACATACCTATGTAGACAATGATACCGTGAAACTCTAGTTGAAGTAAATTTTCTTGCAACCAAAACTTTTCGTTCCATGATTTGTGTGAAAGAAGACGTCATAAATTTCAATGTCAAAAATGTAATGCCGTAACTTTGTCTTTAAGTGCATTAAGCACAACCCACTGGTTGCTTGATTGCAGTATGAGGAGGTTCACCGTATGTATTTTTATAATACGGTATTATTACGAACCTTCTAAAATAAGGGTGTTAAGATAGTAAGCTTCACTTACCAAGCGTTTTTATAAAAAAAGTAAAAAAAACTATATAAAAAAGACTCAGCGATTGCTTTATCAAGTAATTACTTTAATTTTTATGCAATACTGATAAATGTTCTTTCAGCTAGATACCTATAGATACTAAAGTAGCATACCTCCATTTAACACTAATTTTATTTTATTTTATTTTATTTTACACCTTTTGGAGTCTTACAGCTAAATACTAATTAAATCTACACAATAATAAATGACGGCCATTAACAAGTTTCCAAATATAGAACACAGTATACATAATAACAAAACGTTCGTTAGACATCTAATCGCACAAATAAAGCAGTAATAAAACGTAACCTAATAAAAAAAATGCTGCTCATGATGCTTTTGAGCTTGGGAACACTGAGGTGGAAAGGATCCAGCCCAAGGTCACGGGAAAGCTCTTTTAATTGTCTGGCAACTCTAACCAAGTAGGCGTTTTGTCTATATTTGGTCTTAACTAGAGGAACATGCAAAAGTTTGGGATTCCTTAAAAGTTTGGCTGGTACGTGCAAGAGTAGTTTACTTAGAAATTCCGGACAGTCTAAAGACCCTAAATTTGTAAAGTCAATTTTAAATGCCAAGATAGTTTGGTACATTAAAAAATACTGTCACTCACTCTACAGTGGTCTGCCCTTTGCACGTTTTAATTAAAAGCTTTTTCCTAGAAATCTCTTTTGTTATAAGACAGGTTCAACTTTAACGTTGGTATGATTCAGAGGAATTTATACGAACACTGATAAGCAACTCGCCGGGCTTCCTAAGAAACGCAAAACGTACTAAAACAAGCCTAATTTTCCGCACAAACACCCCTTTTTAGACAGCGCTAACGAAGATTATCTTCGAGTTGAAGGAAGCGGAAACACTGGAAATCTCGAACCTTTCCCAAATATTCTTTATCTGCAATTTTCGCGAGCCTTCCTCGTTACAAGTAACTTGAGGTCAATATCGGATAAAAGTTTATCAACGGACAGCATTCTACCCGTGTGCAAACAAAAGGCCCAAGGGACCAATGCTATCGGTCACAGCCGCGCAGGATTACCTATGTAATAACATAAAACCCGACCAGCGTTGTGCCGAACATGTGATAAGGTTCTGTAGGCAATTTTCAAAGGCAACATTTTGAATTTTAGAGGTTTTTTTGCGTGGAAACTGATCAACAAAGCCGTTGCTTCGTCGTTGGAAAACAGAGAAGTTTAAAAAATATGTCATGGTCAAGGAAGTCGGATTTTAATGCGTGAATAGGTCTCCACCTAATTACTTTACTGTGAATTGCATCAACTTAATCGTAACTGTTACTAATTGTCAAAATATGGTACTATCGATTTAACGGTTGCCTCTTTCCAAAATGTATGTCATTTGGAAACAATGAAGAAACAAATGGAGATAAGGTCATAATTAAAATTATGTTGGTCCAACTCGCGTTTCTGAATTTCACCAATAAGTACGCAATAAGTTAGGGTTACATCCAGAATCATTAATGACATTTAATAGCAGATAGTTTAAAAAAAATATAGGTAAAAATATTTAATATTTTTGACGTATCAAAGATTGTCAAATTTCTCATTATTTCCAACTACCTACAATTATTGAAAACTGACATTCGTTAATACGTCAGTAACGTAATTGTAGTTGGTACAACTCCCAGTAAGTTTTAGCAGTTAACCTCATCATTAAAAACGGGGCTGCATTAATGACAGATTAAAAACATTATGGAGGAACTTGTGACAAAGTCTTAAAAAGTTACGATTCTAAGACCGTGACACGGAGGGCATCACGAGTCATTATGTAAATCAAAACACTTTTTGATTACAAATTTAAATTTTTACTGACTAAGTAGGCAAGTACTCGACTAGAATTCCTTTCATTGACCGAATCAACGGCAATTTACTAAAAGTCTCTATATTGTGAAGGAACGTGGCTGGAATAAAAATATTTATTTAAAAGAAACGGGCCATGTCTTCAATACTTATTTGACTACAGAACCTTAATAAAGGGAAGAAAGTACTTACTTTATGAAAGGCAGTAATTGTATCCTTTTCCTATCAGCGTAATGTGCACGTAGCGAATTCCCTTACCTGAAACAAAGAAGAAATTGATCAGTCCTTGCTAAGAGTTATCTATTTACAAAGCGATTAATTAAAACAAGATAATTAAACAGTTACATCCTTTGTTCGTAATATTAAACATCCTTATTTAATTAAGAGTTCACATTATTTTACTCACAATTTCAGAGAAGATAATACTGCTAGAATAATAAAAACTCTTTTTATCTAATATTCGCCCGTTATAATATTCGCGCCGCGTTTTTTTTTATTATTAGACAAATATTTAATATGTATCTAATATAAAAAAAAACATTCAGGAGAAAATAAAACAAAAACTGAACTCCTATTGATATGTTTGTTTCCAAATATCAATGTTGAATAAAGTTTTTATTTACACATTACTTTTTTAGTCTTAATTTCTAGGAAAGACAAACTTTGGAATTTAAATCAGTCTACGTCGACCTAGCTTGCTCGTTCTACCTAAGACCCGTACGAACCTGGGGAAATAAATTATTTATTACCTTCGAGGGAGCATACTGGTTTAATAGGCTACCGTCTCACATCAAAAATATAGACTCCAGTAACAGTTTTAAGTCCCAACTACACAAGTACATCCTTGAAAGTTATTGACTCTTGATTTTCTGTGCCGTCAAGAACATACAAATGTGATGTTATTGTCCAAGACGGTGATCGCAATCTAGATTAAGTTTAAGTTAATATTGTTCTCATATTGTAATCTTTTTTTGAGAATAAATTCTTTGAACATAAATGTTGATAACTTATCAGTAACATAATAATCTTCATAAAATAGGCTAACTCTTAACTGTTTATTGTATCTCATACCAATATTAAATTTGTTTTCTTTAGTTACTTGAAACTACATAATACAAATTGAGACTAGCTCCATCTTTCGCAACAAATATCGGATATAACATTTTTCACCCCGCCACCTAGTGAAAATAAAGCGAAATTCCAAGCTTTAAAAGCACGTGCTACAAGCGCCACACTGCGTTTCTGCACGGAATTTCCAAGCGATGGTTGATAACGCCATCTAACGGAGGGTGGGAACGACATGGAGGGTAGAACCACACGATACAGGTAAAAAGTACTAAGTGAACTACACAGAGGGCGCTGATACAGTACATTAAGATTCAAATAGATGGCGTTAGATAGGAAGCACAAATCTAGGTTTTGAACAAATAAGTACTTATCCAAAATAATATTTAATGAGATTAGTGATGATATTCATACAAAGATAAATAATCTCAGCTGTTCCCAGCTAGGAAAAAGTGCTAAAAATTCACAAGCGGAAATAAAGTTGAATTAATAAAAAAAAATAAGTAAAATGGTAACCCATGGAGGAAGATTTATTTTAAATAATACAATGAAATGAAGAAAAATAAGTTTGCCTCTGTAATTTGTATTCATAATGCGTATGATTTTACAACGATGCCTTCAATCTGAACAGTTTCCGTAGTTACTGACGGTTCCACAAGTTTGTTAGTTTTTAAAAAAGTAAGCGATTTGAAAAATTTCGAACATAAAAAATACGTTTTGTTCAACTCTCACTTAATAATAGGGGCACTGTGCTTTCTGTATAAGTTTTTTTGTTAATTTCTACACAGCTAAAATATTATTGTGTTTCAAATCTCAACGGCATTTCCCTTCAATCGAAGCATGTATCTCATACGGGAAGTACATTTCCTTAGTCATTTACAAGCTGTTTCACGCTTGATTAACATCCAATCAAATTGAAAATAAATGAGACATTTCTGCACGAATAAGAAGTGTTTTCAGGCTTTTGTTTACTAAAATACATACTTTGGAAGAAAACCATATCAAACACGTAGTTATTTGTACACGTTCAACAATATTGGAAGTTTGAATGTTTAATTAAACCAAAACCAAACCACTTTTGAAGTTTCATTAAGGCTTTTTAACTTGTCATAATGGTCGACTCTTTTTAGTTTTCTTTGTTTCATTTCGACAGCTAGAATATATGTTGTAACGAAAACTTGAGGAAACTTTTCTTAACTATATTGAGATTTTCGATCATTTCTTGATTGTCAAACAGTTTTCGTACCACTAGAACGCTTTTATTTAATAGAATCAAGTAGCGGTAAACAAGGTTTACTATTCACAGTCCTTGCTAGTAATGAAAGGGTTTTTATTTATCAGCACAGCTATATTATTGGGAAAATCAAACGCTCAATGTAAAGCACACCAAATAAATATGATAATAAAAGTAGATGTCAATAGCTTGTCAAATAATATACTACGTAGGTAGAACATTACACTTGATGTCACAAATAAATCTTAGTTTTGTTTAGCTGAGACGAAACAACATAATACTTTTCTAACACAGATCTACTCAGGTTATAAAAATACATTTTGCTCTAGTTGTTTTGATATGTGCGATTTAATCCTCTTACTCTCTAAATTACATCCCAAAAAAGGGAAATTAGAGGTATACATCTTTTCAAATTTAGTTTGTTTTTACGCAAAAATAATTGACCGGGATTAATTCTGTCAAGAAAATTAGTCAATAAAATAAAATAAAATAAAGAATAACTTATTTATTGAGCACTTTAAAATGTTAATTAATAGCATGCATTCATCCAATTTTCGTTACAAGACCATGCAACTCTGAAACACAAAAACCCAAAATCTGAGGAGTATAATGTGGCTTTTAGGTCAGATAAGTAAAATCTAAAACAGCGAATTCGGATTATAATTCGGAATTGCAACATATGTTTTATGTACCAATATTTGTTAAATGTATCGTGATGACATTTAACAAATATTGGTACATAAAACATTTTGAAAGATATCTTTCTTTTACTCGTGGTATATTTTTTGGAATAATTGTTACAGACTACGTCATCTTTGTTAATATTTAGGAATATCCTGGAGTTTGTATTTATGTTTCAATGTAATTTGAGAGTAACGTAAAAAATAAATAGGTAGGTTAACATAAGCAATTCAAACAGTCACCCAATTGTGAGGTATAAAAAAGCCAATCTTCAGTAACAAAATGAGAATGTCAATATTTACGGATTTCCAAAATTAAAAGTACGATAGGTGTCTACGATTGATATTACCGTATGGTAATGTCAATTTTGTACATTTTATTAATGGCATTGTATAATTCCATTCAGAATCGAGATTCATTAACGTAACAGGATTGCGTATAATTAATTGTCCGTGTAATTTCCAACCAGCTCTGATTGGTTGAGGTCAAAATAACGATTTTAGCGGTTTTACTTTCTGTACTTCTGTATAATATATTGTGGTCCAAATATTAATAAAATGCCTAGGTATATTTCACATTTTTTACAAACCTTCTTTAAGTATTGTTTATATGAGTTTTAAGTTTTCATACATTTAACTACGGTTTCAAAATTGTAAGAAAAGCATCTTGTTAACGGCAGCATTAAACACTGTTGACTGTCGTAACAATTTGAATGAATTAATGTTTGTCTTTTTTTTTCTACAAAACTAACTGGATTTACATGACATTTGGCAGATCGTAAGATTAACACATAATAAACTTTTCGTTTGATCTGAAATGACTTTCTAATATACGAATATCATTAGTTTTCATTCCATTTCTCATAAGCCATTTCTGGTAACAAAATTGGGTTCAATATAATTAGGTAGTAGGCTTGGTGCGGTGATCATTATAACTTATTCGTTTACCGGGCTGGTTTACGTTTCCGTTTGTGGCCGAATTGTAATAAAGACGTAACCTAGTAGCGGATTATCCCGTGATCCCTGGATCGAGTGAGGTATCCGGAGTTACAAACGAGCCTTCGAATTGATATCTACAGATATCTCTAAATATAATGGTATTGTATCGGTAACTATGATATCTTTATCTCTCTCAAGTTTTTTTTGTGGTAATTATCTGTCCCATCTGCACCTACAAAATAATAACCTTTTATACAACGAGCAAGGAACGTATTTTAAAATTATAAAAGGCAATTTAAAATACTTTATTTCTTAAAATGTCAGCCTTAATCCTTTATTTAAAACCAGACAAGTCTATTTATTAAAGCAATATACTGATTTTCACTTTTAAACCACCGAAAAATGCTAAAATATATAATAAGTACACTACAGTTAACACTAACACATTGCATTTTCTTCCTGGTATCATCGATTAAAACAAACCATTTCGGGAGAACCGCGTAACAGTAAGTATGCAGATACCTTGCTAGAATTAGCATTGTTGGATTACCGGTAGAAGTGGCTTGAAAACATTACGCCGCGCATTTCGGTTAACGAGCATTCAAACGGGCAATATACCGCAGCTTACATTACCCCGGCTAAATAAATGCAGCCGATAGAGTAGCGCATTCAGCGAAAGGCCAATTAGGTTCGCTTTTTGTATCAGACACAGACGAATGCTAAGCGGATTACGGTGGCATGATAGCTGCCCGGGACAGGTAGGGCCTCAACCGCACTGCAACGGCGCGCTGCGGTCGTCGTTCGCGTCAAAATTTGCTAATTAATTCGCTTATTTCGCGTAAGCACACTTGAACAACGTTATGTTCCATAAGCCGACGCGTTTGTACAACCTATCTCCGAGGAACAACATGTGCGTAATGCCGTAATTTGTCGTTCCGTATATGCTCCAAACATTACCATAAATAAGAGCGCGAAACCATGTATGCTCATCATTTACTTTCATCCGTTTTTTTCATATCTCTTTGCAGAATATTTATCCAAATTAAAAATATCTTATTCACTCATACACATCAACTCGTTACCAGTTAAGTACTTTGTGCTGTCGATACCTATCATGACATGAACAGCGATGGCAGAAGCCAAGAAAGAAGGTGAAATAAAAATGTTAGCTGACGATAATTGATGATAAATATGTGGTCAAAATTCACAGTCAGTAATAATTAATTGACACATATTTTGAAGTTTTAGACACCAAGACATACTAATCGGGAAAGAAAAAATAGATTTGTAAGATCTCGTACAAAAAAGTAAGTAAAACCAGAGCAGTTCGCCCCATTAAGGATCGAAATAAGTTCAAAAGTAGACGAAGATCAAAAACACAGAACAATCAAAAGCCAACATTTATGTTCCTAAATGATAAAATAAAATAGTCGAAATTTAATACCAGCATTGTTTTGTCAGAAGCACACATAGTAGGTACATTTCCCGCTTTCAAGAAGTGTAGATTGCGAGCGATTTATAATATGAGAATCCCAGGTGATAATGCATAAATAAAGCTGCGTCTATACACCGTGACTATCTCCGGGTTCGCTTTCTCGGGAAGAAACAAATAAATCTGAGGGATAAGTTATGCGGACAATACTTTATGGGTGAGTCATCTCGTAGAATGAAGTTTGAGTGTATTACAAAGGAGCGCATCAACATTCCGCATGCGAACGGAGTCTAAGGGGTAAGGGGAAGTCTCTTATTAAATCCCATATTATGTAAGCACACGGCATGCAAATCAGTCATGTTTGGACACCATGACTATTGTCGGGCTGCTGAAAAGGTTCTAAATTATATTTTGACTTTAACGACGGATGTGTGTTGTTTATATTTCAGAGAAGCATATGTTTTTAATATGGAAAATCCGAATGCAAGCGACAAAATTTGTGTCATGACGATACTACAACCTACGAAATAACAGGAGAGAAAGATTTAATCATATTTACATCGACAGCTTATAAAGCTGAAGAGTTTGTTTGTTTGTTTAAAGGCGCTAATCTCAAGATCTACTGATTCTAATTGAAAAAAAAAATTGAGTTGGAAAGTCCATTTATCGCTTTAGGATATATTATATATAATATCACGCTGCAATCAAAAGGAGCGAAGATCCGTGGAAAATAAAAAAAACGAAGAGAGCACGCGTGCGAAGCCGCGGCGGATCGCTAGTCGGTTTATTTGCAAAACTGCATCACGTATTCTACATAATGATATTGACATTAGTGGGTTGAGTATTTATAGCAAAAACTAATTAATCGGAAATCGAAAACTGTATCAGTAAATTAATAAACGAAATTCTCTCTCTAGTGTTCCGTTGGGCTAAAATTAAACACGAATCCGAAATGAAGATTACTCGTTATTAATTAGATGGGAATGAAACATTCACGCATTTTCGAATGACAGTATATTCCAGTTATAACTCAAATTAACTGTGTGAAAATCATAATAATAATTTAATTTGCCTCTTTTTTAAATCCATTAAAATCAAGTAATTTGAGGAAATAGTAGAAACTTATTTAAAAGAACAGGAATATTACCTCTTATTATCACAACAATTTGAATACATTAAATTTCCTCTACTCATAATTCGACATCAGATATTATTGAACTAATCCCAAAATAGGTAGGTACCTACCCCAACATCTCGTATGATCGAATCCAGAAACCACAGTGACACCACAATATGTAATTAGATCATTTATATTTTAACTCCAAGAGATAAACAGACACAAATGTTTGTCATGGGCGAGGATCAAATCCACGGCCATTGGTTTAACAGTTAGAAATAATAATAATAAACGTCAGCATAACGTAACGAAGCGTTTAAACATAGGTGATTAAATGTTTATTTGAAATTTCTTGTGTACGTTTAAGCCTTTACTTCTAAATAGCTTGACTTTGTAGCCTTTAAATTTAGTGAAGATTATTTGGTAAGTACACATTATCACAGGAGAGTGGTAAATATTCACAAATATCCTTCATCCAAAAAGGATATTTGTCATAGGGAAACGGAATGGTAAATAAATGGCAGCACTGACTACATGCAAGAATTATTTCCTCTGTACTTCTAGTAAGTGCTTAGACAAATATATCATACAAATAGATGCTGAAACTAAAATCCAGCTTCACGTAAGATTATATCCGCTCACGTATTTTATGAAACGTTTGAAAACTTCGCTCAAGGGTTTCCATCGAGCGTTTATTTACACGAATTCATACAGCAAACGTTTAAAATGGCGTGTGGAGTCTTGCGGCAGTGTTCGTAGCTTAATGAAAGCCACTGTAGGGTTTCGAAAAAGTTAAAAGCCAGGCTCAGGTGCACGGGTCGAGAGGTCGTCATAGCCTCTTGACCTGACGACGCCACGAGACGCTGCCGCGACAACGCGACCTCACACTGACAAATTGACGATTTTTAGAGTCTTGTGCAGAAATCTCGGAAGATGCTTGTGGCGCTAAGGCGACGGGGTTCGTTAGCGACCCGATACGCACGTTGCGGTGAAACACGAATGGCGTTTTAGAGCTCGGAAAGCAATAAACACTAAACAGTTGGTCCCAGTCATTGTCTTTTATTTGATGTCAGTCGTTAAACCGGGACAGTTTGATAGTATCAAACTGTTCGACTCATCTAACCGAGTGTGGTGTGAAATTGTTGAGGGACTTACGCTACCTTGAATATGGGTAAGGATCTACATAGTAATACATAACTTGTTATTTTGCAGATCATCTAACCTAACGTTGTATCTTTTGTATTGACAAACATCTGTTTCTTATTACATTGTTCTTTTAGAGCGCAGCGCGTCTCCAAAATGCATTTCGTAGAGTACCTCTGGCGCGGAACACATTTGGGATTCTATGAGATTTACAGAGGAGCTTGTGTCGAGATTATTACCATTTTGTTATATCGGTTTCACTGACTAAGTTGACCTATATTAGATGGTACAAATATAAAATACCAATTAAAATGCCCCAGTTTTCATATATAAACGTATATTTTATGCAAACAATGAGAGGAACTAAAAGATGGACTTGTTTGTTTTGTTCGGTTTAATCTGCACAAGGGATAACTGTAGAGTTATGTATAAAGCGTTGACCGTGTTTATCTCACTGGCCACCGGATTCATTTTATATTAAACGTAGTTTGTCATTGTTGAACGCAGTTGTTTGATTAAAATTCTTTCTCAACTCTCGAAGTTAATCAAGCACTAAAAAGTAATATATTAACTGCTTTACTCTTTTAAGCTCAAATATAAAGCAAGCTTTTATTCAACTGCAGTAACGTCTTAGCTGTATCCATTTCTCTTAACATATTGTCGTAGTATTGTCTCCTATCTTCAAGTACTTTCATGGCAGTTTTATAAATTCTCTACTATATCATCTATTCCCATAAGAACTTGTCTCGACATGGCACGTGTTTCCCTTAGCCTAATATTTGCAAATATGGTCACACATGTTTGAGATTGGAAACAATAAATTTAATCAAACCATGATATAATAGAAATAACTGTACTATTACGGACTAGCTTTTCTAGCAAGAATATTGGGCAGATAAATCGTGGAACAGTTATTTCATTTAAACTTTAGAGTCTGTGCATATTCAATTCGTAGATTGATTCTCTGACTTACTTCGCTATCGTATTTCCTTTGAAATCGCAAGAGCTCGCTCAAATCCCTACCATTTTTCACAGGTAACATTTTTAATGCGAATCTGACTTTTCACACATTTCAAGCGAAATCGTGGTTTCTTAAGGAATTCTTAAACTAGCACATTTGTAAACAAAATATACGCACGAAGGACTTTAAGGAAAGGTCTTTAGCCTTAGTATCTATGGATGTCACTGTCACAACACAGATATTAATTATCTTCAGAAGTTAATTATTAACTTTAAACTTCCTCGTGTACTGAGTTTGGCACTTCATTCGAAGCTATACGAAGTAAATTCACGCTTGCAATTACGTTCCTAGAATACTTTGACACTTGTTCGAAATAATGACTATCAAGTAACTGTTAATTCAATATTATCTAGTAAGTTCATTCTAAGCAAAATTGCCGAAAACTAGAAACTTCAAAATATCGAATTTCATGAGCTTTTAAGATTTATCATAATAAGGTATATAAATTAAAAATAACTGATGTACATACACCTGCACTACAATAAGTACGTAACCTATGCAGTTAAGTATTAAAATAAAAACCAGTTCCATGGTCAAATCTCTGTTACCTACTGATGAATGATCAACAAGGTTTTGGACATTACTATACATTCCAGACAAAGTATAAATGAGAAATATAGCAGCACTCAAACAGCAAAATAGACCACATTCCAAGAGTAAAACAGACTATATCACTTGTGTTTTGGCATACAGAATCAAACTTTTTTAACCTCGTAAGGCTAAATATATTTTTAAATCCCAATTTTCTAGGGTATACGACCTTATAAACTATAAAATGTATTTCAAACACCCAGACACTCTTGACGCAGAGGCAAGATCACTTCCAAATAAGCAATTGGGCCCAATCATTTCAGGTACCGATTGTCCCAGTACGTCATCCCAGTTGGTTTCACATTACAAACCAACACACGATAGGCTCCGATCGATATATTTAAATCCCTTTCAAAAATTATATTTCACCATGGAGGTTTACTGTAGACCTGTGTTTTGAAACTCTTCAAGTGAACGACTCTCTTTACCAGAAATAAATCTAATAACCAGGATATAACTAATTCTTATATGCTTGACTAACAAATTACTTGCGTTCGAATCTAAGTTTTACTTAGCGACCCTTTGTAGTTTGCAAACCACAGTTTAAAAAGACTAATGTAGAACAGACTAACACCAGTGCGCGAGCTCTACCTACATATCAATAATATGTCTGCAAACAAGAACAGCGCCCGCAGTGACATATCAAAACAAAGGCGCTAGACCAAAGAAAATACTTGACATGAAATTGTACGGCACAATATGAGGCAAAACAGTTGTTCTTGTCACCTAAATGAAGGATAACAATTGCACCGGAATAAGTACTTTTGGCTGTATGGCACACGGTTAATTTTTACTAAACTAAGGCTAGGCTAAAAGATAAAACGTTATGATCTAACATATATGGACGTAAAAAACTTATTTGGTGATGAGTATGGTCGGAAATCAAAATTAAGAGTTTTAATAAGATTTTTTTACCCTCAGGACTTGAAATGTTTCTATCAAAGACAATACACAAACTCTTGTCTGCTCCCTCATTATTTTTTGGTCCAAAATACAGAAGAAGAGGAAAGACCAAAAAATAATAAGGGAGGAGAAGGAGAAGGTTTTTTTTCAATTTTCAAGAAGAGCTCAGTAATTCACATTTTTATGGAAACAAAATCAGTGGCAGAAGGTTTATTATGAACTAGTTTTAAACAAGACCAAAATTACCGTATTAGATTTACAAGGAACGGGCAACAATAACGGAATAGTACTTAAACTCAGGTATTTCGATCGTATTATTCCTAAGTATTTGCCCGATATGATGACTAGTTACATGGAAATGATAAAATCACACAATAACAGACCAACAGTAAAAAGGTATAAAATAAAATACCCAGGGCAAGTGAGCGAGTAAAACAGTAAAACAATTTAGACATGATGGAGCAGCTTGTGGCACGCTCATTTTGCGCCAACTTTACTGTAACACTGCAGAGTTGTGAAGAATAGTTTAAATTGTCATCTAGAATGCGAGGGAAAATGCAAAATATTATTCAGCAAGTCTCGAGTTAATCGTCCGTTCTAGATAAAAAACGTATTTTGTTGGACATTCTTTGCTACTAAAGTTATTTAGCTATGATTAAATAACTTCAGCACCGAAGCGGTATCAAAACAATTCAACTGCGT
The DNA here is from genome assembly GCA_037074685.1 of Glyphodes pyloalis. Lineage (NCBI taxonomy): Eukaryota > Metazoa > Arthropoda > Insecta > Lepidoptera > Crambidae > Glyphodes > Glyphodes pyloalis. The sequence goes on from JAYKKO010000025.1 coordinate 706,365, forward strand.
AGTGCAATAAGAAAGCGGGTCGTATTCATCTTCTTTAAACAGCGCTCGGGTGGGCTTCCGGTCTCAAGTTTTTCTCTCGTGATATATCATTCCACTTAGTCGTAAGTGACTGAATTGATCTTGGTCTTCTGTAGCACTGAAGTTCGTGGTCTAGGGAATAATCATTGTTGCTAACAATCGAATAACAATATTGATCAGCAATCAGCAAAAAAACGAACAATAGAGAACTTATTAGGCGCGAAATACGCATGTTTCAATGTGTAATATGAAATTTGTATTACAAAAGCACCATTTACTAATACTAAAAACGAAACTTTATGAGAATGTACATACATACATATCTAGATTATTACTTTGCTAAACTATTTTTGGATTTGAGTGAAATCTGGTAGATTTATAGATAAGATACTAGAATAACGCAATGGTCACTATTTATCAGGAAATCACGCAAGCCCTTCGCAGGCAACAAACAGCTAGTAATATTATAAACTCTAAGTTCACTAGAAAAACGCAGTACCTATATAATAGATAATAAATAAACAGACTGTAATATTTTTTCTTTTAAAAACGAATAGTTCATATTTCAGCTCATAAAAAGCTTAAAATAAAAATGTACCTATTAGCAAATTGTTCAGGGAAATTTCTTGCGCAATTTTACTATCGTGCTGACCTACCCTCGCAATAAAAACACCTTTGTTACGTTTTCCAGCATTCAAACATTACGATGTTAACATATTGTTCAGCGAAGCATCTTCTCAACTGTGAAACAAGATGCATTCTTTTGCTAACAAATTAAAAGTAGCCATAGTTCCGGTTAGCATAAGCGGGCGACTATTTGTAAAGTGTGCTGTTGCAAGCGACGCATTAGGAAGATTAAAACTTGTAAAAGCAAAGAAGCTCAGAGCCTCACAGACAACATGCTTTAGCCGCTGCATAAAATACATACGAGTTATGGTTGGCATTACCAAATGTACTGCTCTCTAAGGAATTTCGTCTCGCTAACTTTAATTTGTGTTTATAGTTAAGGATTCTGTAGTTTATACCCCGCAATAATAACTGAATTTAATGAGGTCTTAACTTGCAGACGTGATAATTAAATTCGTCTAAGAGTATAATAATTCTCAGAGTTTCTGCCTCCCACAATAGGATTCCTGAACAAAGATTTTCTCGATTGCTTGAATAGCCGATGCTGTCTACACTAATATGTATATGTTATCAAGAGGAAAGGATTGATTCATTATTAACGGCCTCCAGCTCCAGCTACGGAACCGATTTGAAAAAATATTTTTCGTTGATAAATTACACTCACCTTACATATGTAGGTTACGCACAAAGGTTAGGTAGAATATATATTTAAAAAAGGAAATCCTCACTAAAAGTCCAAGAATGTGTACCATGACGTTCAACAAACGACCTACCCGTGCTAAGCCGGGGCGAACTGCTAATTCATATAAATTTTTTTCTGCATTTATAACGCATTTAAACTAGGTATAATCAGAGAGTGGAACTAACAATATATTATGGTATATTATGACTGTAAGTTCAACAATGTTAACTTACGTCGAGAAAAATAAAGTTCTTTTGTACGAAAGTTCAAACGGTCGCTCGCGTCGCCAGATAATATTTTTTCTTTCACAACCCCTAACTTTTCTAGCCACTAAGCCCCAGCTTAATTTCTTTTTCGACTCCAAATTAGTGGTTTGTTAAACGGATTACAAAAGTGAAAACAACTTTTTTTATCGAATATTTTTATTTCGTTTGAATCTTTTCCTTAAATAGCTTTTGATTAGATAAGAAATCAAAAGGTTTACGAAACCAGAATGTTAGGATCAATTCATATTTTTCTTTAACTAACACAAACAGAAAGTTACAAACCAAAATAGACATAAACGGTCCACTGTATCAGGAAAAACAGGAGTCGAACTCCAAAAAACGAAAGGAACAAACAAAAACAGGTTTTTATATTAATTTAAATGAGTTATTTTTTTTGTAAATGGTATTAAATTTTTTGGAAGTGCTTCACCCATTGAAAAGAGTAAAGATAGTTTTTATTAGGTAACTTCAGGTACAAGCTTTTAATGAACACGACGTGTTAAGTGTTAACTTTTTTTCCTTTGTTTGTTACCAAAAATTATTAATAGTGGATGAAAAACCTCGAAATATCATCGACCCTACACAATCATGTACTCACAATTCTTACAGTTAAAAGTTCCACGTCCTGTATTATCAACTGGCAATGAAAATTTTGTATATATTTTCTAAGACATAATACTTTTAATGCACCTTGGATATTAGTTTAGCTTTAGACCACTTTAAGTGGAGTTTAAATTACAAAGCCTGAGACACCGAATAATTCCTATGCTATCTCTGATGCGATCACCAAATGGCCAGGAGTAAATAACGACTCCATCCTTATGGTATTGAGATTCCGAAAGCTTGTACAAAGCGTTTCGCTTCGTCATTCTTAAAATACGCTCCTAAGAAACTAAATTTGCTACCACTAATTTTATTTCGGGTAAGAATCTTGAGGTATAAACTTGGGCGCATACTATCAAGATAAATGTGAACAGATACAACAATATATCTTTCCTTCAGATAAGGATATAGCCTAACCGTTAGCCAGTTTTGAATAAAAAAATATGCCTCTGTAATTAAAATAAATGCAACACGTTTAGGAGCACTGAAAATATCAAATAATACATTCAGTATTTACCTACTTACTATTTGTATACTACGCTAAATTGTGTGTTTTAAAATTCATGCAACGGTAAAGTTGGTACGCTTTCTAATGAGCAATGCAAAAAAAAACCTTTTTCTGTAATTGATGATTCACATGTGAACAAAACAATTTTTTTTTTCAACTATAATTTTTTTTCTCTAAAACAAGTAGATTATAAATTTTAGATTTCTATTATAAGTTTTACCAGGTTACCTACAAAGGTTCGTTGCAAGCATTTGTTCTAACAATTGAGTCATGTTTTACGCCATGCACTGATGATAAGTGAGCCAGCATGCGAAGATGGAGCACGCTTGCCTAGAAATTGCCCATTCAGTCTTGTTTTGCTGAGACTCGGATTATATATGTACTAGGCCATACAGACAGGCTGAGAATTCCGCCCTACTCTTATGAATGATAAAGTGAACGGTTTAGTTCGTACAAATGAAATGCCAGCGACATAGAGATGAAACGTCTCTCCTTATCTCGCATGGCTGATTTTCAGATATGTAGATTCTGTCCTCATGTTCAAGAAACACAAATTAACTTCGAGATTTCAACTGCCTATTTCTGTCATTTATATGCCATTGAAATCATTTCTGAGTATGTAGAGTATAATTTGAATATTTTAAAACATACATTTCCATCTGTCTTTTAAAAATAAGTAGAAAACCAGAAAGCACAGAAACGTGAAATAAATCGTCTTACTCTTTCAAATAATTGTGTACAAATAATGTACTGTACATTTATTTTGAGTACCTTACTACAATTATATCGGTACAAATTACCAATTATGATAGTAAAGGATATTCATATATTTAAATTAAACATTGAATTTCTTAATAAAACATCAAGTTTTTTTACCATTGTGCTCATTCCTATCAAGGTTTATGCTAGAACAACAACTGGTTAGTTGCATCGCAACATATCTCTTGTAACTAATGTATTGCGTTTTAGCACTTCTGCAAAGTAGCAATATATCAAAGCATTAACAGTTTGCACACATGAACAAAAAAGTCAATAAACAAACAATATGCACCCACTCACGGGGATATCGCAACGCGCTGAGTTCCATCAGTTTTTAAATCAAACCCCAATTCAGTTGATTGCCCGGACCCAACAAGCTTGAGCCAGGTCTTATTAAGTTCAGTCCACACCAGAGATTTTCCAACCGTTTTGTTTTTACGAATGGTGCAGAATAAACAAAGGCTTAATTTGAAAAAGCATTTTAAAAGTATTTCTGCTCATGCTGGCTGCTGCATCTGACGTAATGCACACATGTGGATGATTTCTTCTATAGTGCGTTTACTTTTAATTCATTGTATCTTTTTGTAGATTGCATTCGTGTGTCGAGTTAATGATATAAAATATAAAAATGCAATTTATAAAATTAATACATACGTAGATTTTTGGTTGAAGTAATACGGGATTGTCGGTCTTTTCAAGCGCCTTCAAGCGGTTTTATTTTATTAGTACTACTGTAACTTTACTCTTACTTTGTGTAATCTCAATGCATGTTATAATATCTAATACAATGTATGTGATGTTTATAAATAATTAAAAATAAGAATACACTCGTCTAAAAGTAATCTTGGACTTTTACCACTATCTTCAATTGTGTACGTTTCGTCCGATCAACCATTCCAGTTCCTATGGATCTGCTAAACAAATATAAATAACGTATACAATTGCTTTATTACGGCAAATAGACTGCAATCCGACTTCATAGAAACAGGCTATCCGAATTTTAACGCATGTATGTACTTGCAGGTTTCCCTACACGCAGGACTGCACACAAATATCTTTGTTCCGTAACATATAACTTACACATCATGTTGAAACACAAAGCGTAGAGGCTCGTGTTCAATGTTCGTTTCGTAAATAGGTGAGGCATTAGAGCGGCTCAATGTTCTGTTACAAGTAAATTCACCAGTGTGTACTCACCATTACTGATACGACTGGACCGCTGGGTCACTCGCTCGCCCGGATAAACGGAGAAATATAAAATTCCCCTCATTCGGTCTCGCGCGTCCCAATATTTTGTTCTCATCAATCTTCCAGATAATTCGCGAATAAAATACAGATTTCAAAACGCGTAGTTCACTCTTTTATTATACTACTCTGATAATATTGCCAACGATTTCGATTTTTATTCCTTTTGATTCGTTCAACCAATAGTTTTATAATTTTGAGTAAAGTAGTGATTACGACTCTTGTTATTTGGTAATAAATTCACGTTGCAACGTTATTTCGAATAACGCAGACAACCGGATTACATAATAATTCGGTGCCACCGCGTAGCGCACGTTTTGTGGCGCGGCAATGCTTTCTGACTTCATAACTTCGAATAAAACCAATCTAAGATTCTTGTTTTCGTAGCAAACTACTATTATTATTATAACCTTTGTTGGAACAACAAGACAAGTTGATTAAAAAGTGTCTGCACGCGTATTTTTACTGCTGTAGGCAATCATTGATCTCCAGTAAAAAGTACATACTATTAGCATCAATGGATTTTAAAGCTTGCTACTTTTATTACGGAACTATTGCTTAAAGGGTTTTAGTTACCTGTTCATCGTCATTTGTCTACCTAAGTCCAATAATATATAAAATAGCCTATGTCGTAGATTATTTTGATTCGAGATTGTGTGCCTACCTGTTTATGTAAGGTATACAAATTACGAATAAATAGAGTACACTGTACTCATCTTCCAACAATTAGCCACAATATGTCAAATCGTTTCTATTATGGCTCTAGTCTTGGTCGATTTTTACGATAATTGAACACGACCTTTTGGAATTATCTCTACCATTGAACGATATAATATACTTGGTTGGTAATGGCCATAACAGTTTTCGTACACTAGTCTTACAGTAATAAATAACCTTTGAAGGAATATCACTGTATTGTTCAAATAACTTTTCTTTCTTTCGTTTTAGAACTGTAATGTGCCTAAAAATATAATACGAGTAGTATCATATTCAAAGTGTAGCTACATATACGGAACGTATATTATTTCAATCAATCGAATTAATTAAGTATTATGTTCGTAATACTCGTATATTAATTGTAATCCAGACAATAAACTAATAGTCGCACTATCAACGGAACTAATCCCCCACATGGTAACTACACCTAACAGTTTATTAGAGCCATGTATCGTACGTACATTACACCCATTATTCAATGATTACAGAGGGAATCCAACAGGATGTACGCGCAAACACAAATTAGTGCTCGTCAAAATTTATCCCACGCTAGTTCATGATTGGACATCTGCCACTTTTTCAAAAGTTTATTATTTTAGTATAAATTTAACTATCTTGCTAATTTACTGCTAGTAATTTTTAAATGTCTCTTGTGGTAGTTTTTATGATTCCTAATGTTATATTCAATTATAATCATCATCATGCTTTTATATATTTTAGGCGCAATTCAACAGCATTGAAATGACAATGAAGTAAAAGTCTCTTGAAGTTAAAGTCTACTTTAAACTAATTTCGCTAGGTTTCCCTCTGAGTGTGGCTTGAGTTTTTGTAATATTTTACTCTTTCATATTTTACTTACAAATAGGCACACTACGCTTAAACTGAAGGCATCACGCCAGATGGTGCAAAAGTACGCGATGCATCCCATTTTTACAACGCCGGAATCAGATTCGAATTCCGAATATGTATGTGCTTTATTTTTAGTTCTTACATAACTTAAAATTTATATAGACGAACGTAACCTCCGTCTCCGGAAACCATAATCATCAATTTTGCTATTATATCATATTGAAAATCAATACATAAATTTAAGTGGCACAATCAGCAGCTTTATTATGTCAAACTCAGTACGTTGTCACATTACGTTAACTGTGTAACTGACGAACTAAGTTTTATGTGACAAGGTACTGACAGACGATGCAAATTGTACAACAAATTACGGTCACCTATATCCTTATGCCGACTTTGTCCCAAAGCTCATGAGACATTATAAACAAATATTCACCGTTAGGATTGAAGTCAACATAAATAAGACACTCAAATACAATATTTAAGTCAAATAAGACACTCTTATCTTAAATTATTTAAAACTTACCTATAATGAGCCGAAGAAGGCTGGCGGCTAGCAGGCCCAAGTCCGGAGAATTAGCCATGGATCACACGCGTGCGCTCATAGTCCACAGCACGTGCCATCACTTCGGCCCACAAACCGCGCCGGGCCCCAGGCCTCTCGAACCACGCACTTGTTTACCCCAAAAATAATTAATCTCATCGTAACCACTCCCGACTGTGCCGAAAGTTATCTTAGCCAATAAATCATTATGCGATAACAGATAAATATTGAAGAAAGGAAACTCCTGGTACCTAATTAGGGGCGTGTTGTTGTTGATGAATGTGTAAGAGATATGAATAGATTAAATAGCTAACTCATCACAGAATACGCTACATGGCTGGGATTTATTAAGTGTGTTTTTTTTTAAATTAGTCGTAGGAGTAAGCAAAAATCAATTTACGTAAAATGCGCTAAAATATTATACATCAAAAATACTACTCAAGCTCTTTTAATGAGGTATTGAGTGTTATTTTCTTAGTCCGCTAGTAACAAAATCCAAGCAAGCTTTTTCTTTTGGTTTTGTCTTATCTCGCTTTTGATTCAGCAGTAAATTACTGTGCTTGTACAAACAATATCACATCAAAGCAAATCAAGGACCGAAAAAAAGACCTATTAGTAGTCTACAACTAATTCAGGGTTTAGGAAGAGTAGGTTTTCCAAAGCACGGTTCGTTTTTGAAACTGCCCGACCCTCAGCAGTAATAATACACTTTAGTTGTGAAAAAAGATGTGGTACTACGCAAATGTTTGGAGCATTCCACTAACAGAGCGTAATATTGCATAATAACTCATTCAAAATTGGTAGAACTTTTTTAATTTTCGACTCGGAATAAATGCAAGCTCTCCAGTGATTTATTTGGGCCAACGTGTCGCGAAAGTAGGGTACTATATCTGTGAAAACGTAATCACTTTGGCATTTATCCTAATTACAAAAGCATTTAACATTTTATCGCAAACTTTACGCCAAGTAAACAGTTGTTATGAGCAAACACTTTAGTACTTTAAGTGCGAGTTTTGAAAATAAAAAATTGGACTTATGAAATATATAAGTTTTAACGTAATGTGTACCAAATGAAGGCGAAGTTTTTTGCGTAATTTAAAATTATAATTTATCTCTTTCGTAGGTACCCACAAAACTGTCCATCTCTGTCATCCATCCTATCAAACACAAGATTGATTACGTCGATTAAAATAATTTTCCTTTTAGTAAAAGTAAGTCATATTTCATACTCAATTTGAAATTTATATTACCAAACAGTGCTTTAATATTTCAATAAACATTAATTGAATTTAACAACGGCTGTTTTCCAAGAACCGCTGAAAGACAGTGATGCTCAATTTGAATCATGTCTGAACAAATTGAGTAATCACCGCTGTAAATTAAATTACTGTCACAGCAGATAACAAAATACGAATATAAATAAAATATAGTACAAAGTAGACGAAAAAGAAAAAAAGTTTTATCTCGTTGTCATGGCGAAAGATAATAGTATTTCTTTATCTGCAACCCCGAGCTAAAAAAGAAAATTACGTTGTCTCCGACGGGTCTAAAGGAAATTAGAGGGTGCGAGGTCGAGCTGGTCCAGTTATCAGTTAGTTAAAATGCAAATTGTTGTCTTTTGTTTGGGCAAGCCGATCGGTACGGTCCGCGCTAGCTTGCCGGAAACATAGCACAAAAAATAAAAACCGCGCTAAAACGCACCGACACGCTGTAGATTTTTTTTCGTATGACAAGTTAACGTAGATAGTACCAGCAAATAAAGACACGCCAGTCACTTACATCGACCTAATCACTTTAAGCTTTAAATGACAAGGACTTTCTTCGGCTTTTCTTCGAAATACAGCACTTCATGATAGGTATATTAATTTCCTGTAATACAAAACCGCTATATCCCTATGCGCGTTCCTATTTGAAGATGTTCATTAAAACTTCTACAGATAAAGCAAACTGCTGAAACGGAGCATGTTTCCTAAGAAAACTTCAAAAAGATCTCGATTTTACCAGAATTCCTTTATCAGATCTAAGGCTGGTAAAGATAATAAAACTAAGTAATAATTAATCAAACAACATCGTCCTGATCCAACATTAAGTATACTTCAAATAACTGTTTTATGGAAACCATAATCGACGATGGTATAATATTTACGAAACACGCATCACACACCCTGACACAGTACAAACATAAATTGTGGTCATACCTAAATGTTTGTCCTTGGCGGGAATAATCAACGACCCTTAATTTAAGAGCCAGGAACGGTAACAACTGGAACATCGGTCCAGATGTATGAAAAATGCGGCAAAAGCACAAGCAAACAAAATACAATTATCTAAAGAGGTTCCACTGTCGTGAAGTAATTGCTGAACTGGTAAAATAAAAAAGAGACGAAAATAGAACATTCTCATTTGTGAATAATGCTAAACATTCATTTGTAAGCCGCTCTCCACCGACGCCCCATGCAATGTATTGAGGCTGCAGTTTGCTTTACGACTTTATAACTACATGATGACACAGTCTGTCCAACTTCAACAATGTGCTAGTTGCGCTCGTCTTTAAAATACATATTTGCCTGGCATATGTATGGCATCAAGCTCTGAACATTTGGTCATTCAAATGTAATTTAGGGCACCAACCTGTTTCACTTATGGAAATATGACGTGATAATATTGGCTCAAAACTAAGATGAATAAAATATTCGCATTACCTTATATTGTTTTCACATTTTTGCTTCTACAACAAAGTTAGGAACAACAAAGTGAGGAATTAACGTCCCATTGCTGTAATTAATAAGACCACATGAGTCAATGGTGCTTTGAAGTGAACTAAATTTGACGACCTCGGTGGCGCAGTGGCTAAGGTAGGCGGTCAAAGCGCGAAAGGTCCCGGGTTCGATTCCCGGTCACGTCAATTTGGAAAACTAACTTTTCTAAATTGACTTGGGTCTGACTGTGCTAGGATGACGCCCCCACATAGTATCCGTCGCCTGGTACTCATAGTACAAGGGAAAACCTTAGTATGAGACCAAGTGATTAGTGTGGATGTCTGTATTTATTTAAATGAAGTTCTGTGTTTAATTATAGATACTGTATACATATTTTTTTCTTCAAAGCCTCAGAATAATAACAGATTAAAAGTTTTAGATCAATTTCATGAAAAGTTTAAGAAGTTTCACCGATTGTTGTTTGATAAGTTAATGGATATTGTTATTCAGGAACGAAGTTCCGAACATCTTATTCAATAGATTCGGGACAACAATATTACAATACAATTTCCTTGTTTATATCAATCATACAACGCACTCGGAAATACACACGAGAGTTCACAATTTCAATAAATAGAGGCATTTGCTGTCACGCTGGGACGGGACCTTAACATAATCCGACAATAGGTAACGTTCGTGGTTCCGTAGAGGGACACGACGGTGGGCGGTAAAGAATTTTATCCTTTTAGAGCCTATTGAATGGGGCCTCTAAATCAGTTCCTTCCACATCTGAGCGTGGCCCAGCGAAATAATATATTCGGGGAGTTCGTGAACAAAATACAAACAGCGGTGGGTCGTCTGGAGTGGCGCTGGCAGAATGTGAAAAGCCCCGAACAAAGCGCAGGTCGCGTGACGCCAACGTTACGACCACTTCTGATTTCATTTTCAACCATTATGCAGATCAGGTGCCGGTTTTGTCCCTCATAATTGCAATGAGCGGAAACACATTTGATCGTACTATGTTAAAATAAAATTACACGTTTTAATTAAAGACAAGTCGTAATTGTGGATCCGATTTCCGGATTTGGTTACGTCAAATTGGGGTTGTCTGAAATTTTTTGCCGTTATCTTATTACTACCGATATGTGGATGATTTAAACTTTCTTTACTGACTAACTCAGAGCACTAGATGATTTTTTAATACCTTTTTGTTTTAAATAACTTAACCCAAATATATAATAATAACTTAAAACAAATCCACGCAAAAACAAGGAAAACAATGTTTCGAAACGCAATCGTATTTTACTCAATTAAATAAAAGCTCATTTGAATAGAACATTTCATCATGATCTTTTATCGCTGGGTGCCTTTAATAAAGACATAGTTTCCACGTGAACTTTACCATCAACATTAATCTCAAAATTATGAAAATTGCACCATTTCGCTAAAAGTCTACTAAATAACAAAGATGAAATATGGACGGTGCGGGGAAACATCGATTATAAATTTTAATCTCTCATCTTACGCAGTGGGACATCTGAAATTCTTCGGATTACTTAAGCGCGGTTGCAGGAAACTTTTAGAATAATTCACAGGAGGATTAGAAGTGTGGATAATGCCGCGGCAAAATAAATCACGGCTTAAAAAGTGTTTAAAGGGGTGCGTTGCGGTGATTTGTGTGGAGACTGCGGCGAGGCCGGCACACCCATCAGCGTGGTCTTCAGCTCTGCGTGGGTTTTCTTTTTAATCTCACATTTATCAGCCGCTGACCTGTTCACCCATGCTTGCGTAATGAGGGTTCCAAGGGCATATTATCTACCTCGACAAGATTTTCAAATTAGTATCTACTACGTAGTCGGTCAAATATCGCTATCAATACCTCAAAATATATTCGTATTTTTACGACAAATAAAAAGATTGACTTACTCTTTTTACATTTATCTCACTGATGAAAAATCTGTGCGTAAATGTTTCAACTAGTTCGTAAATGTACAATGATTAAATTATTATATGCTGAAATGTGCTACAACGACTTAATTAATGTAAACTGAGCCTTAAATGACCTTTAAAAGCAGAGGCTCTTGCCTGACTTAACAAAATATACAGGTGATATTTTTATCCCCATTATTTTAGCGCGCGCACAGAGTGAGCATCTGAACACACGCCATGACCGCTTGCTGTATCACGTCCCATAAAATGTAATCCGATTCTGATTGCACTCGTTTTAACAGCGAAATTAAAAACAATTAAACCGAACGAGTAGGCCGTTTGATCCTTCGATTTGTCCATGAGCGACGATGACCAACCAACCTTGCTACACATCTCATATAAACGCTTCATTCATCATTATTAACACCAAAAAGTGTATTGTGGTCTGATTTAATATGAAATTCATTGAGGATACATTTCACAGGGATTTAATTTACAGATAAAGAAAGTGGGGGGGGGGGGGGAAGTTATTTAAATTTATGTGTACTGTGGTAGCAGTCAATCGCGCAGTCGTGTTATTAGCCAATTCAATAGTGATAACGATAGTAATCTTTCCAAATAGTCTCAAATTTAAAAAACGAGGCAATATAATTGGATGTAAAAGTTTGACATTGTCTTCTTTTTAATGCAATGAAGAACAATCGAACCATTTGTAAGTAACAAATTCTACAATGAGACTCATTGAATTTCGTTCTTCTAAGTCTGTTCATAGATACTTTGTGTCTATTTCTCTACGAGATAATAATGGGTATATGCAGTGTTTAAACGTACTCGCGCATGTGTTTTATTAAAATAAAACACTTAATAGTTTCATTTTGCATTCTCATCATCATTATCATTTCAGCCCGTTTCTGTGCACTGCTGAACATAGGACTTTCCAACCGATTTCCAGCGCGACCGGTTCATTGTCACCTGCATCCAACGAGACCCAGCAATTTTCACAAGGTCGTCGGTCCATCTGATAGGTGGCCGTCCTATACTGCGCTTAGTGGTACGTGGCAACCAAGCGCAGTGTGAGACGGCCATCTACTAGATGCACTCTAAAACTATTTTGCACTCTAAAATTGTAAAATACCCAGTTCGAGACCTAAAATTTAGTATTCCATGTTTTCAACGCGATGTAATCACAACATAATAAAGCTGCTTTGCGTAATAGCATTATACTATGAAGTATATTAATGAGGATAACTAAATGAGTGGACATAAAATAAGGCGAGTTAATAGGTATATTTACTTAGGTATCATAAACTCTTTGTGAACTCCTTGATCACACAAACGAGATTGACTATAAAATTCTCTTTTTATAGGAAATCGATGAGCGATAAAAATGAACTAGAATGACAAACGCCTTTAGGAGAAACCAATTACGGACACTCAGGAAAACGGATAAAAGTTTAGATTATACTCAGATTTTATATTGTCACTGAATAGCTTAACGACTGTACTATGGCGACTATTTGTATGCAAATATTTGTGTAAAACTTGAAAAAAGTTTAAAGAATGTATAGTGGAATTTAATAATGTACAGAACATTAATTAAGCGTACCCCATCTCCGGTGCCGACACTGATGAGTCTCAAATACAACGGAGCCTACACTAACAAAGAGTCTGAAGAGTCAAGATAAAAATTCTTCCGTGAACAGCAATTTTAGCAAAACAATGACATTTAAATGTTCACTCAACCTCCTTGCTTAAGATTACTTGTGGTTTCATAATCCAGGGAATTTTAGTTTAATTTGGCCGGCTTAAACGTATGCGTCCGGTCACGGTATAAAGGGATTAAGACAAAATGCTTGTGCAAAATTGTAAATGTCCACCGGCCTAGGCCGGTGTACTACAGCCTTCGTTTTATTAAAACACAAAGTGCACTCTGCGGCTGCTAAGCACAGATCCTTCGTGGTTATCCGAATGTTTTAAATTGAAAATCCCTAAATCAAAGTAAACAAACGATTGGCGCGATTTATTTGGAAAGCCTCGTCCGACTAATCTCTTTAGAACCACCCAAATACATTTCAGATTTTTTCTAATTTCCCCGGAAACAGGTCAACTTGGAAAAATACGAGCGCCCTGGAGTATTAAAAAACGTATTTCTGAGCCTGTACAATATTAGCGGTATGTTTACTGGCGGCCTTAGCACACAGAAACTTTTTTTTCTGTCTGACAGAGAGAAACCAAACAAGCAAATAAAGAGACGAGGGATTCTAGTCAAGTAAAAATTATAAAATATATTGTTTTAAGTTTAAAAATTTATCAATTGAGTGTCAAGATAGGCTTTTGAACAAAAGTAACTCTTCAAAGTTTAAACTACGTGTGGCAGAAAAGGAAACTGTTCACATAACATTTTTAGGAATTACGAAAAGAACAAAGTTTTTAAATGAAATTCACAACATAATTTAAAGGCTGACCTACTTCAGATATTTTAACTATTTAGACCACGTAGTTGTCTAAATTTTTTTATTCGCCAACATTTTTTTCCTTGCATTTTAAATGAGTACAACATTAAACTTGACCCAATTAGTTTCAAAGTTACCACTGCTAGTAGTATTTAAATGTGGCCAAATTTTCAACGCATATTATTTAAATAAAAAAATTTAACAGGGAATAATACTCTTCGCAATTTTAAAACGAATACATAAGAACTAAACTTCATCATTTAAAAGAGATTATTTCCCGAGTTGCTCAGAAATCTCTTCACTATATGACGTTTACATTGATAAAGTGAATGAAAACAGCCCTCGGGATTTCTTGTGTAAATAAGCTTAGACGTACTCGTATGAATCGTACGATAAACTTAGTACAGTCTCGCAAACACGTGTATCCTAGTTGCAATTGCAATGTGCTTATTATTTTCGTTCGCTGACTCAATTGATATAATTTTACGGAGGTGAGATTTGATTTTCGCATTCCATAGTACTACAGTTTTTGACCATACTTTGACGAGGAAAAGCACGAAAGAAAAAAAAAGAGAATGGCATGTCTCATCGGAACCATTTAAGCATGGAAGTGCTAGTGTCAGAAATTATCGCTCGTTTCAAGCTGCGCATAACATTATTTTACTTACACAAATTCTGCCTTTAACAACTGCTAAATAAAATGCCCATAGCATTAAGTCCACCTGTTGTACTTTTTTTGTGCAATAAAGTTTTTAAATAAATAAATAAAATAAAATAAATTACAACAAAAGCTAAGTGGGTGAATGTTGGTAAGTACGCTCCTAATTTATAAGGCCTCGTAATATAACCCTTCAGTAATGTACCCGTTTAATGAGATACTTTTTAACAAGTAAAACTGTTAGCAAGAAGACACCCTATGTTCGAGTTAGAAAATTAACTTTCAATAAACTTCAACGTCTTACTTATTTTATAAAATGCGATTTATTTCGCTCCAATGATCGCTGTTAGAATCGCTTTGTGTGGCCTCTAAGGGATGACTCTCCCTTGGCTGCCTTACAAAGGCCGAGAGTTATCAACGGGCACAGACGTACAAGTACGTCGCTTTCCACAAACGTGTAGAAAAAGTAGCTTATTACGATCCTAAAACATACCTAAGCCTCTTTGGCTCGTAACGCGCTAAGCTTCTCAAGTTATTTAGTTAACTAAATGCATAGATGTGCGGAACACCAGTGATCCGCGACGTGTCAGAGTTGTTACATGGCAATTTGGGCACTGTGCGACCGGTCGACACACGATTCACGAGGTGGATTCTATTGTTTTTACCTCGTCTACCGCGACACAAAAGAACATTTCTGAATGTTTTTACAACTGTGGGTACGGAACGGTGTATCTTAAGAACATTTTTGTATTTTTTAACAAATGTGAGAACGTAGAAGTGTATCCTAATACGTTTCATAATTTAGTTTCTATTCAACCATGGTAATAAAGATTTCAATAATGTTTACACTAATAGACAAAATATATGTAGTAATTAAATAGTAAATATACTCTCGAAAAAGTAATTTTCATTATTGGAATTAGTTTTGTAAGTTTTATAAGAGAAAAATATATTTGTAATGTAGGCACTAGGCGTTAATCTGAAAAGCTAATATTTCTTTTGACGTGTCCTTCAACAAAGGCTTCAGTCTAAATAAATACTACCTACAAATGGTTTCTACCGTGTGTGAAAGAATTATAAATTCATAATTCTTATGATCTTAATATTATCAAGCCCATGCCTTGTCGTATACGCATTCAATTTATTATGTTAGCAGGTAAGCACACACTTTAAGCTCTAAATGTAAGCTATGTGTAACGTACAATTAAACTGGAAGGCCTTAGGTGAACGTAATCTACAGGTCAGCCCGTTTGCACGGCTGGCCTCTGTTATTCCAGGATTATTGCAATATTAGGAAAGGGACAGTACTGCCTGCTTTTGCATATTAAACACACAAATCATACAAGATAGTCCAATCATAGCCCGTGGTAGCGAAATGTTAGTGTTCGTCTTTTGGATAACTTGAGGATCATGTAATACTTGAAATAAGTCGTAGTAAATGACAAAGACATTCTTGTTCAAATAATTATGTTGAAGGCGTGCGATGGATTTCTGAAAAAGTACCTAATCCGAAATATTTATCGATTATGATTTGCCTTAAAATCAAATCCAGTTATTATAAATATTATTGCACAAGATTATATATTATCTAAGAAAAAAAAAAATAAACGCGACAGTTATATCCTTGTAACGTTGACATAACTGGAGCAAAGTTGACATAATTCACGCGGGATTCCATCGATGTCTTAAGAATTTTAGCTAAATTTGCTAAAAGAATGACGGGACGAGCATGAGACTTTATGAAATAATAACATTTTCATACTCAATGGATGCTGTATATTTTAAACAAAAAGTTACCTTCATGCGTATGTTAAAAATATTATTATACTATCCATGAAACGAATGTAAGTAAGTGTATCATCAAGCACAGGTTTCTCGTACAAGGTCAAAAATACTAACTCTGTATTATCTTCTGAATATTACTATTTATTTCTTTATCATTTTTTTACAAACCATTCCTATTTATTATTTAAGCGTAGATAAAAACGAGGGCAACATGTGTGTTTGTATATAAATGACGTATAATAAAAAAAAAACAAAAATTTCCGCATAGGTAAAGGGATCAATAATAATATAATCGCATTTTGTATGAGCCATAAAGTCGTTTGCTAATAACAGGGAGTAATTTTTATATTTAGTCATTAGTATTATGAAGACGGGATTTACTATTTGAACTTACATGTTTAAGAAAAAATATATCTTTCGCTTTTGTTGAAAACCATAACGAAAAATTTAGGTCAAATTTAGTCTTTCCATTCTTTCTTCTTCTTTGAAAAGTATTCACACACAGAATGTTATTATGATGTTCCCTAATACAGATTCATGAGAAGACGTCAAAATCATCGTTCGACGACGCCGCAGGGACCTATTCCGTCCTCTGCTGCCTTGATCGCTCGATTGCCACAGATTTGTATAAAAATATATGCGAGTATTTAGGTCAGAATCTGACGTAAAGCATGCGCACAGCTTGAATATTTGCCTCAGCGTATTAAAAGTATGCTCAGTGGCAAGATATCGTATACTTCGTACTTTCTACACACTTGAGTGATGGATTACCTAACTAAGCGAATCCGATAAGAATGTAATTCGTATCTAGGTACAGACAGCTAGCAATTCAGTTACCTTAAAATCCTGAAGATACATAAAATGGAAGATTAAATGTATTTCCACAACATACAGGTCGATAGACGACTGCTTATTTTTGCAAACTCTGGACATATAACCTTTGTTGTACCTTATGTTTAACGGACGTCAAACGCAAACTAGGTAACCTACCAAACGGTATAACTTGCAAGATAGGCAGCGAAAGTTGCCTTGGAACTTACTGACTTGATCCTGAACTTTGATACAGAATATCGCTTTCATTAATACCCACCCATATACCAACCTCTACTACAAGAAACCCTGTAACCTCGTCGTTTCTCACATTATTTCTGTAATCGTTGAACCACTACCTATTGTCAGAGTCATTAGGCACGTGGTTATGAGTATGTTACATTAAATAGGTACATTACATTGATATCATAAGAAGTAGCGTGGAATTGAGAATTAACGGTGGTAATGCTTACCTTATTTTAGAATACTTGCTACTTAATAAACTGGGCATAAGAATATTCGATAAATCGTTATTGCAATTTTTTTTTCTCAGCTGCAATCTGCGCAACAGATTGCCCGGCGCTCTAGGTAACGTATGGACTTGTAACAACTAACGCACATACAGTCAGCGGGCCCGACCGCAATAGTTTGTGAACTCGCTACCAAACTCTGCTGCAGAATATACGAGGGAAAAACCGAAACAAAAATCTTTTTTTAAGGAAACATTTCTGTTACTACATCGACTGAAGTAGTGCTTCCAACTGACTCCACTAGCGGACAGCACGCATAACATTAATACTAAGTTCTTCTCGGTAGGATTAGGTTCCCAACCGGCTGTAGCTTCAATTTTGGTTTATATTCGTTTTGACGATGCATAAGTGTTACTTGTAACCAACATGAATAAATGAATTGATTATTATTATTATGATTATAATTATGACTAAAAGTGCAAGCCAGCAAGATAATTTTGTATTTTATGAAATGATCAACTTTTCTAGCAGTAAGCATTTACTAAAACAAATTGGCAGGATTCTAAGGACTTCTAAATCAATAACCCAACAGTTATTACTGATTGAAAACACATGACTGGTTTTAAACTTTTTACACTTAATCATTTTCATCCGGTCCAGTGATACTAAACAAGTAAAAACCTTGAAAGAAGCTTGTAAACTCAAAGCGATTACCCTATTTTCCTATCACGGAAATCCCTGAACGTTTATTTATCAAGGAACAAGGACGCACGCGGGGAATTTCGTAGGAATATCAGAGCTTAGCTGTAAATAATGATCCGCATTATTCAATTACGTGCACGGCTGCATATTTCATCAATTATTCAAAGGTAGCATCATTTTGCCGTCAGTTATGCAGGTGTGTAATCATAATTTCTTCTTCCTAAAGTACATTTTTACAAAAATGGTTTCTATGTCGGTTTTTTTATAATTTAACTTCCAACAACACAGGACTCTTATACTTAATACCAATAATTGAAACATCGAATCACTGTACCTCTAAAGAACGCTATTCCTAATATTGTTAGTCCGAATGCACGCTATCCCTAATCACTTGAGACTTAAAGCACTGTAAGCCTAATATCTGTAGCCATAATCACTGTAAGCTGAAATTATTACTTTTTGGTCAATTATCATTATTCATTTCTTTCAAGATATTATTATATTTAATAACTATTTTACATAATACAGTTTAAAAAAACACTTCTTTTGTAATAATTACATTAAATAATTTAAACACAGTGATATTTTATTTCAACCAAAAAGCAAACTTTGATGTTTGAAATAATATGTATGACTCAGTTTGAAGTTATAGTTTATTGAATTGGTTTATGACAAACATGTTTCAATAGGAAAACGCTGGATTGAACAATCACACTTATTTAGGTACGATCAATAATAAACAATCAGCATAAACTTCATAAAATCGTAAGAAATTGTATCTGCATACATTTATTCATGTAATAAAATTCGTATACACGTATAATTAAACGTAGTTTATAACGACGACCTCCGTAGCCGAGAGGCGAGTGGGCCTGACTTTGGCGAGCGCCATCTCTGAGGTTCCGGGTTCCATCCCGGTCGGTTCAATATGGGAAACGAACTTTTCCATATTGTCTCGGGTATGGGTGTTGTGGTACCGTCGTTGTTTCTGATTTCTGTAACACAAGTGCTTAAGCTACTTACCACAGAATCAGATCAATGTATGTGATGTTGTCCAATATTTATACACATCGGTTGCAACCAACCGTCCGTCCCTGTTTAGCTACGTGTATTGGTTAACTACAGATCTCCAAACTACCCGTTATCCAACCCTAATCACAAATCTATTCGTATTCGAAGCCTAACAAAGCCATATTGAAAGCCACTGAGCCAACAAAGTCGT
The DNA here is from genome assembly GCA_037074685.1 of Glyphodes pyloalis. NCBI lineage: Eukaryota > Metazoa > Arthropoda > Insecta > Lepidoptera > Crambidae > Glyphodes > Glyphodes pyloalis. The sequence continues at coordinate 725,911 of JAYKKO010000025.1, forward strand.
TATAACCTTAGATTACGTTTCTTCCCATCTGGAACTTTTCCTTTAAAACACATGCTCGTTTTAATTTGTCAGGCACGGGTATGTTCTTGTGGCGCAAAGGCAAGAGCCAGATTAATTGCGGGCTGAGAACGCCCGCATCGCTCCACTTATCCAGGCTCCAGAGAAATGACAATCGATCCCGCCGTTAAAAACAATCCACCCATTTACTGGCGTCCGTTTCCCACCTTTATTCATTTGTTATTATTCAAATTGCTCTTAAAATGATGATGCGATCTGATTTTGATCGAATTCTACGTGTAGATGAAATCCATGAAAACGCGGTGTTAAACTAGTACGCGTAGTAAAAAAACACTGTTACTGTCTGCCCCAATGTAACTTTAAAAATGCGAAACGGATTTTGATGCAGTTTGTTATTTCGTATGGAACGGATAAATATCTGCCTATTAACAAAATTATTCTCATATTAAATTATTACGTATTTAATTTTTATGCCTATTCAAACACGATGCACTCATAACAACCGAATGGCTTATGGAGCAAGCCACTTATGTCAAATTTGCAATAGGATCAAAGGGTGTTTCTTGCAATAAATCTATAGATAAAATAGAACAAGCGATGCGGCGAACAGAACGGGTACCTACATTGTAATGTTGTTACATTTACTTCTTGTTCGAATATTTTCAGTATAAAGTTGTTTGTGTCCTACCACCAGGTAATAGAGAGAACACAATTATATTCTCATCAATCAATGGCTGCACGGAAGCTCAGAGTTCAAATACATTGGATAAGTAATTAAATTTGAACATGATTGGAATCAAAATGCCTTTAAATGTATTCACACAACGGAGTCAGCATTAATAAGGAACTGGATTGAATCAAATCGAATTAATGTTTCAATTCTTTAGATACAGCAAACGTCAAGACACGTAGAGCTTATAAACACCTTTACGAGTTACAATTTTATTTTATGAAGCACTTTTTTTTTACATAAAATGGTCAGTAAATAATTACCGTCTTATTACGTAAGTCACAGTGACTGTTAACTTAATGTGACAAGATACCGATGTATGTCCCAACTAATAATGGTGCCCAGTGATTAATTAAGCAGGATAAGTATGGGGTGCCCTTTGATAAGCGTAAAATTATTATCCTCATTTTTTTAGTCGAACCATATTGGCTTAAAGTTTTGACGAATAATTTTTGTTTAGCTTAACAGTTGTTACAATTATTACATTAGTAGTGCCTCAAAGTTGATTGCCCTTATTTTAAAATCTCTAATATAAAACGCACTAAACCCTATAGGGCATCATCAGTATTATTGGCATAGGGTTTGTTGTACATAATGATTACTAATGTCTACATTTTATTAAAAAAATGCTTTAGGCATATTTCCGAAACACAAATATTACCCTAATGGAAAAAATGTTTTAAGAATATTGGTTCGTCTCTTTTATACGTAGATAAGAGACTTATTTTATAAGTGACCGCCCAACACAACAGGGCACCAGGGAATAAACAACAATATAAAGGTTTAGGAAAGAGATTTAAAAAGCATTATTTGATTGGGCCGCCCCGTCCCGTGTCACTTTATGGCCCAGCGACTTACAAGTTTTCTTTTAGTAGTAAATAAATACAGATAAAATGAGACAAACTCGTTGGTAAGGAGTCGTAACGTCATTTGAACGATTATTACTTCCGATGTTGTGTATAACCAATCAATTTTTGTTGAATCAATAGAATTCACCTCTCGAATTAAATTTAGGTATCCAGCCGAAACATTTCCAAATTACTCCAGGAACTTCCATAAAATAGTATGTCATTAATAAAATTATCTAATCAATTTTGACGCTGTGTTTTAAGATTATCTTTAAAAAATAGAGCCGACGTTAAATTCTTTTGAATCTAAAATACGTATAATTGAACAATGAGAACTCATTTCTCAAAGGATCATTAATTCACATTGGACATCTTACTAATTTTTAAGAGAGACCTACGGTGTTGCTGTTACAATGTGCTCTAGACTTAATTCCTAATGACAATTTACGCAACAAGGTCAGCAGCTAACAACTGCAAAATAGTTACTTAGAAATAGTTACTTGCTCAAAGGAACATTCAGTTGGCATAAGGTTCGTAAAATATGTAAAAAGTTACATTAGAAGAGCCATCGATCATTAATGATGCGGTGAAGAGCGCCAGAGGCAGACGCTTACGCCGTATAATCAAGTGCCCATGGGAATGACAAATTAGCCTCTTGTGGACATCGCCCATCGACATGTCACGCCCACATGGTTACGATAATGTCCTATTTGTACTGCGGTCAATGTGCTATCATTAACTTGAGTACCTCAAACACATGCTAACAACACAAACCCGATGTCCGGTCTGAACTAAACAACCCCTGTAAACAGGTTTATTAATAACCATATACGTACGTATAATGGCAAATCTATTTATTATGTAAGTGAGATTAGTAAATTAACTAAGTTTAAAGAAATCTATACCGCACGCAAATTGCTTGCATGCAAGAAACAAGATATAACAAAGGATTCTCCCAAATTCGTGCCCTTGGGGGTTAAGAAGTTGGTTAAAGTTTGTGGTTTGTTAATTTTGAACTTGTAAATTTTTCCTTCGGTATTTATAAAAGTGAGGGACGGTTGTTTTAGCAATTTTAGAAATAATTTTTTGAGGAGTTAAATATTAAGTGAAAGTTTATATAGGCCCAAGAGATCGTATTTAGACAGTGTTTGACAGTGTAATTCTTTATGAATTTCGTTTTTAGAAAGATAATGAAATGTTACTTCGTATTTTCAATTAACCACAACGTTATTGTAGATTTCCATAAATTCTTTTCATTAAATTAATCCCGTTTCTTTGGCGAACAGCAAAAAGTAAAAAATATCAGAGACAGACAGATTTATGTTACAATATTATGGGGAACAGGTTTCGCTAATAGGCTTCATCCACCCTATTCATTCAAGTAATGTCTTATTTTTACCTATCAAGCCCTTGAAAAGATTTATTGAGGAAAATGTTTACGATTTACTTTATATAAAATAGGCCTATCGACGTGAATATCCTCTCGGAAATCTTCGCCCTGTCAAGTGAAAGTTCATCGGTTCGGGTGGAAAATGATAGATGGGATCCCGCTGCTCACAAAAGTAACGAGCGGCCGCGGCAAATACGAGAAATGTGTGAGGTCAACCGGCTGACGTCGGTCACATGTTGGCCGGCGACAGATTACGGGCCGCTTACAACTTTATTCAACCTGCGCCCGACCATTCCACAGATCAATAAAAAAACTCGCTTTGATTCCGAACCCGTGTAAGACGATTGCGGGCCCAGGTAACACAAGCTCTTTGTACCCGAACTTTCTTTAATCTCCTGCACCTACCTAAAAACTGAGTATTTCTGTCGGTGTTTCAATTAAAAGTTTCAACAAATTTTTGGTGTCAAACTTCTAAGTACGAAAATGCCGAGGCCAACAAGTTGCTGCCGCAACTTCGTAACTTTGTTGATAATAGATACTAGTATACTCGACTCGTACATACCTTGAGGACTAACACCCATCGTATTAGCGTTACTTCATTACCTATGCTACATAAACTTTCTCATAGAAGCGCGTATTTCTAAAATGAACATACAATCACTACTCCAACATTCTCGCATACAATCTTTTCTCTATTCTATATGTTAATATTACAGTTATATTTCGACCAAACTCTGTTGTTCGTAAAATCATAATTTAGGTATATATTTATCACTATAAAAATAAAGATATTTTTCAAACGGAAAAATCGAACTCTGTCTAGATTCTGAGATTAAATATGTTTGGCTAAATATCTAAATAGCCAAACATATTTAATCTTGGCATCTAGTAAAGTAAATACTTTATAAAATTTTGTATCGATTAATCTATCAAAACAAAACAGAAATGTATTTGTCAATACAAGGAAATTGTATAAGAGAAATAGCCAAACAGATTTAATATCGGAACCAAGGTAAAGTTCGAATGGGTTCCCGTTCCTCAAAATAATGTTTGAAAAGGAAGGAAAGGGGGTTTAATGCCGATATCTAGTGCGTTAATGTAAAAGGTGAGAAATAGAATGAGAAAATTACCATCTCCAGTCGAGTGAGCACAGAGCGTTTAGGCGCCCTGATATAATCGGCCATATTTAAATTCGGCAGAGCCGGTAATAAATTTCCCATTGACGACGAGACGAAGAATTGAACAAAAACGGCTCTTGTTCAATTCGGGGGCCAACAATAGATAATTTATTGTGGCTGGCTCAAGATCGCCGCTTTTCTCTATCGGCATCCGCTTAGAGCAGACGGCATGTACACATCAGAAAGAATTACCCCAAAATGCTTTTGTTTAGTATTAAGGGCCCCAGATAAGATTGATGTTAGCGGCTTTATTAGGCTATAAAATGTCCCACACCCAACAAAATCCACCATTAAAAGCATCTTTACATCAAGGAAATAATTGTATTCGGTCATAGTTCCCCGAAGGACTTTGTATGTCAAATGGGTCACACTAACTTTTAGCTAGATTAAAGACCAGATTAATTTGACTATTTAACAACAATCAAACGGCATTTGAAATAGCGGCTGCAATATAAGGCTAATTACACAACGCTTGGGACTAATTAACTGATACCAATTAAGCAACAAGCAAAACAATTAGGTCTTGATTACGATATTTTCTTTTAAGGGATATTGTTTGAAAATGGCATCGTAGCAAACGGTGTTTCACGATTTTCCACCTCCATAAGCTTTGACTTTTTTATCAAAAAACATCGTGCTTTTTGCCTCGTTCGCTGCCTCCATTTATTTTATTTTGATAGTCTACAAATACAAACAGAACTGAATAAATCCATGGAAATGGAGTAATATTTAAGTAATATTCATATCCGTTGAATCTTAGTGTACATTCTTGCTCTGTATTCCGATATTTTCAAAAGTAAACACACATTATGTAATTAAATTAATACAATATTTGAAAAACAGTTGGCATATTGTAAAAATTAATTCAGTCCATTAAAATAATATTTTGGATTGTGATCTACAGAAATTATCTACAGAACTAGTTTCTGCGTGCGACTTCGTCTGTGCCGTATTCGCAAATAGAGCAACTATTATAACTATTTTCTTTTGCGTCTTACTTACTTACTTATTTATTCCAATTTAACTGAGTCAAGGCATTCTATTACTACGTTCCAAATTATCATTGGTTTGTTTTGAATAACCGTAGTATCGAACGTCTAAAATCTGCCTAAATTTTTAATAACAAAACGTGCATTAAATGTGAACACTTTCATAGTACACTAATCAGTTCATAGATTAGTTTTCAATGTTCCCTCGGCATTGCGTGCGTAATATACTAATATTATAAACGCAAAATTTTGCATTTATAATATTAGTATATACTAACAGAAAACATTGTATCTTCAAAAGGATTCCTTCAAAGGAGAATGAAGAAACATCTTGCGGGCCAGTATGGCGATGCTAACGGCCTATCCGTAATATTACACTATCAAATCTGTTGTCATCGCGATGTGAGATCTACTCTTGCTTACCATCAGGCTACGAGAAGCCAAAACACTTCTATAAAAAAACATCCCAAAACAAGCAACGGCTGGTATAATGTTAAAATCATATTGGACAGCATCACATACATTGCTCTGATTGTGTGGTAGCTAAAGCACTTCTGTTACAGAACTCAGAAACAACGAACGGTACTACAATACACAAACGCGAAACAAAAACGCGAAAACTTCTTGGACTTACAAAACCTGCTTTATATTTATGATTTGTATTTGACATATTTTTGATAAAAATCTCTACAGTTATGTTAAATTAGATAGACGTCTAAGTTCCACAAATAAACGTGACCCCAGCATAACACCGTCAAACCAAGCATGGGAAGTTAGTGCCGTCAGTTTTAGTGATACAATAGAATCCGGCGGTCGCATTTGGTTATTCAGTCCAGTACAGCATGCGCACCATACAAGCGCCGATAATTACTGCCTTAGCGGGTAAATGGCATACTGATTCGCAGTTATCAGCAACGATTGTTGTACCGAGGCACCCATTCAGGCCCAACCGCGGGCGGAATCCCTGATAACTTTTGACCCGAATTTAGTTTTTCTATAGTCAAAGGCAGATAGAATTTTAGTCACGTCCCAACATCATATCCATTATGTCGAAGAACTAAACCGTACTGACGCGTAATAATATAGCGAGGTAAAAGATTACTAACACTGGATTGAATACAAATAAGCATGATTTTTTTTCCTACGAAAACGCGATTTATTTTTCTATGGCATGTTTGGGCACATGCATGTACAGCGAAATCATACGAATTTTTTAATTAAGCAAAATAAATTCAGCAGAAGATAAAATATGTTATAAATTTTGTGCGCAGTACACATTTTTTATGCATATGCCATTACGTGAAAGATCGCTCCATAGCAGCAATATCAAAACATAATTATTCCTAAAGCACTGCCATAAAGCCTTATCGTTAAAATTAATCCAAACATAATCCAATTATATAATGTCAAACATTAATTTAAAGGTACATATAAAATATCGTTTTAATTAACATAAATGAAGCTATTAACATTAAAACGCCGATGTAATTGTCGAAAAGAAAATTTATTATTCTGGAAAACAATGGGATTTTGTGAAAAACAAATACATTATCTGGTGCGTTGTCAGTCGCGGCCCGTGGGCCAAGTGCTGTGGAGAGATATTTTCCGGCTCGCATTTTCACCGGGAGTCGGTTTTTCAATTTATTTCCTCGTTTTAGCCCAGTGACGCCGTAATTACGAAACGCGCGGTACGCCGCATAATCGCTAACCTATCTTTTTCCCGAAATTTTACTTTACGACTACCAACGATACCCACTAAACCTGTTAACTTATGAACGAGCATTAAATTCCATCCAACGAGATGTGGAAATATTTTGTGTTTGCCTTTACCACGTTGGCATGCTCTGTTGGTTTGGAATTTCACGCTTGAATAACTGAGCCGTGAAGTAATCAAAATCAATGAAACTGCCTCGATCACAATTTGCAGTAATGAGCGAAAGAGCTGCCACTTATACCTTCTCATCCGTCAAGCATTCTCCATAGCCTACGGGCCCGATACCGTGAACGGAGCTTGATTAAATTTGCGCAAAGTGGATAAGAATTAGTCAAGCGAGGCTTGACCCCACGCGGAAAAACGCTAAGAAGGGGAAATGTTTACATGAAAAGTAGATAAAGAGGCGGCATTAAGTTAATTCGATTTAGGATCACGTCTTTTAGGACAAAAAATTTCTTGGTGCCATCAACATTTATATCTCAACAACGGTAATGAGCTACAGTTTATAGCGAGAATGATACGTGATAAAAAACGCAGTGCAAGTTTAACATAATTTTACGGGAGAGCGGGTCCTCGCTAGGCACTGTTGGGATAGGGGGCGGCGTTCAATTCTGCCCGCTATAATGCCGCGATAAAAGAGATTGAACTTACTTCGTCCGTAATAAGCACGCCCTGTTCCGGCGCGAAATTTAGCCAAGTGTCGTTTCTGCTGAGTTCGATTCAACAAAGAGAAACAACAAGATTTAGATCAAACACGCGAACATGAAATGAGCAAACAAACTTGATTATACCACTTTGCCGTCGTATGTAATAGCATCAAATCATACAAACATACTAAAAGGAAGCACATCACAATTGCCAGAACTACGCATATGTTGTTATAGTTTTATCTCAAACCCTTCGCAAATACACACGTGAATACAGCTTGCAGCATTTCAAATTTGTGTGTTTATTATCTAACATTATAGGCGATAAATCACTATCACGCAAGCTTGAGAAAAGTTATCTTACCCGTTACAACTTTCTGCTTAAACGTCAAAACTAATATTAGCAACAATATACTTACTACGTATTAACAAGGAAACCTTCAACAAATTAGAAACTTTTTAAAATGTTATCAGTTTAGATATCAATATTTCCTGCGAAGTACAAGCTACACCTAAATAACATAAAGTTTTATTTTGTTAGACAACAGTTGCTATCCTGTTGGCAACCACGAAATACAATTTTCGAGCAGTTTTCTGAAGTAGCAAAATGCAACTGATTTATTTTGACGAGACTACAGTTTCATTTTATTACGTTATTTCTGCAAAGATTACGAAACACAATATGACATCACATAAATTCAATTTAGTTTAGTTTAGTTGCCAACAGAATATCTACCATTATTTTCCGACTTAAATATAAACTTCCTGGTCTTCTCCAATCGTATTTAATATTAATTCCTCTCATTTATAAATTAAACATTCTAATGTCTAATCTAATACGCGCCAGTTCAATATTAATTCATAATGGCTGGGTAATTGCCCCCGGGACTTAACGCTGAAACAATTTAATGGGGCAATATTTTCCCGGTAGCATGGAAAACTTCTTTTATCCGGAAATGAATCATGTTCCGACAGATACTTCGACGTGATACATAGCTTGAGCATGATCGTTGGACAAAAACAATCGCGTCTTGAGTACACTATAGTCCATTAGGGAAAATGTGTTTATGACAAGATTGGTGAATAGAACAGGCAGCTGGGTTTCCCTTTCGGGTCGAGAGGTCGCCTGATTCGGCAGGGTTGATACAGGCACACGGTTATTAATAGTCGGATCGTGGCCGGGACTAAATGCCGCCAGAATTATGGGTACTAAACATTGTCGGCATCCACGTCTGACGCACTCTGCAAGTACCTCCGATCTTAGTGAACCGATCCCTAATAATAATTTTGTTTAATGCAAGGAACTCAAATTCAAAGAATAACGAAATCAAAGGTGTAGCAATACCATTTAAAAGTAAGGCTTTGGGATAACATTCGTAAACCTTGAATAATCAAACAATAATGATAAATACGGTCAAAACCAAAATATATTTTGATTAAACTTTTTTTTTTTCAGAAAAAAAATATATATTTAAAGTAAGTATCAAATCCACATTTGCAAAATATTTTTTTTTTCTTTGAATCTTTGGGTTTGATTATATAGTATCGTTAGTTGTTATGTTCATGCTTTAGTATTTGTGAATCCTGTATTATTTATAAATGGAAAAAACACAGTAATTTTAATATTTAATAATAATTAAACCATGTCATTGTCATTATTAGGTAATCATACAAAAAAAATTGGTAGAAAAGCAATGATTCTATTTTATTTGTTTCCTGCGTTATATTACAACACTCACGAGCACATTAAAACCCTATCCCTTTCGTTTTACTGTACATGAATGTAAATACAAAAATGAAGTCTTACTTGCCCGTTAGCATTTTTATTTAAAAAATCGCAGCCACATAAATGTCAAAACATTTCGCTCAAGATGAAAAGATTCGTATGCGCTCATTTCCGCAACAATTTTTCCTTGAAAATAAAAGATCATATTGCTTCCTCGAAAATACCTACATATCTTTTACTTTATAAAAACAAATGGGAGAGCAGAACCGACATGAACACTTAACGTAAGGAGGTCCCCTAATACGGGCGCGGTTTATAACGCTGCGCAAATATTTGACAGGGTTCCACATTATTGCGGGGCGAAGTCTCGCGGATTGACTTTCTGCAAACACAGCGGCCTTCGCACAGGACCAGTAAATCAAACCCATCAAAGAAAACCAATTCTGTAACCGCCTTTATCTCGAATTAGTCGTAAACTGGCCGACATTTCACGCGTCTTTTTGACACCGCGTTCCAACTGACATTTTAGTTCCAATGTTAAATGCATAAAACCGCCCTTACCGAATCTACACCCTGCATTTCATGCGAAATGCTGGCGCATTTTCACCGGCGAGTTCATGTCGTTTGGAACAGACAGTTTCATAGGCACTTAAGGCCGTTGGTTTTTATTATTCTTTCTATCTGTACCGATTCAGTACTATTGCTGAGATTCAATCGAATCCATCGCAACTTTAGACTGGTATTCCCGTTTGAAACATTGTATTGCGCGGGAAGAGTGCAGCTGTCCTAAATCTAATTTGAAGCGAGTCGGGAGAGTGCCATCGTAGTAGATTCAAAAATCCGTTCGGCGGAATCGACCAAAGGATAAGGTGAAGGAATTTAATTTGACAAGGACGATGTAAGTTCACCTGTGGTGAGTCGTTATCGACGGCACTTAACGGTGCGCTGAAACTTTTGCACATTTATGTGGCTGTCGGCTGTTCGACCTTACTCGTCGTCAACTCTGCCAACTATCTAAACCACGTAGCCGGCACGGATGAGCGCGATGCCAGAACTAGGTGGAACTTTCTTCAAGTACATATTAAATCATACATGATATAGCACGATTGCAATATCACTGTCCGCTTTTATTTCCTATACCTCCCGCTTCCATGTTAAATGTGACAAGTGTCATTCTTATTTCATTCGGCCGCGGTATTAGGCAAGAGATATTTCGCTAAGCCTCACCCGAACTTCGGACAAAGTTTGGTTTTTACTGCCAGTTTCCCCTTTTCCGGATACTATGTCAATTGATGGGATGTGGGTTTATTTCATCGAAAATACAAATACCTACCATGCAAACAAAAATAGTCTTATTTCAACCTACCTTCTATAAAACTTACTTTGGAATGTTTTAAGAAGTTATGCGTGTTCATCCTTTAATTAAAAAAACTTCTACTCATTAGTTGAAGCATAATGTAATTTCATAGGTTGAAATTTAAAAAACTGCGAAATTAAAGCACATCCTCTGCTGTCATTAGATAAAATAAAACATAAGAAAAGTTTAGTTTTGAAATTTGCTACAGCTTCGAGATTAAAAAAAAAATGTCCTGCGAGTCTTATAAAAACGTACTTATTTTAAAACTAGCCCATAAGCAAATGAAAAACAGCAATGTAAGCAAGAAGATGGAAAATAGCGGATGTTGTAGGTACGGCACCGCGGCTGCCCATTAAACCGCCCGGCGCGGGAATTCAGGCTAAAAAGAGAAAATCCACTGAGCGGACTTGAAAGATACAGCCTCGCTGCGTAAATTGCGCTGCTGACAACTACTTGAAAGCGGATTAGTGTAGTTAGATTACGCGTAGCGAACAAATAGAACGTTTCCACTAGGTATTTTTATTTATTATTACGACTTCACTATGTTTTCCCTAAGATATGACACTTTTTTTCGTCAGCCTTTTGTGCCACACTCGTTGAATCAAGATAAATTAGTTTTCATACGGTTCTCATTGGAGACCTTTTGCTAGGATAAGGTGGAGTTGCATTCAAAATATTTTAACCGACTTAACCAAACTCAGGAGGAGGACGAAAATTACTTAAAAAGGAAAGATAGACTTTATATGTGTCCTTGTCACATCGAGAACCATTTCCCAATCGTTATTCTTTTAATAAAGAAATATCTAACAATTCAGTATCTTATTTATAACCTAATTAAAAAAGAACTATTCAGAGTCCAAGCCTAGTAAACCGACAGTGTCTTAATTATAAGACACAGCATGCCTAATGAATATATACCACAACAAATAAAAAAAAGTTTGACGACGGAACAAACCCATGTTAAGTTTAAAAATTTTATTCGAAAATAAGTTTACAAATGTGTAAGTATGTTTAACCAAAATACTTTTAATTTTATTTTATTTTTTACAATCAAAGATTAAATATGTATAGGATGATGGAAATGTGTATGCCACTCTACGGAGAATAGGTTCAGTGATTTTAGCAAAAGCTCAATATGGTGAACGTTAATCGTCGATTCTCAAAACTGAGGTTTACCTTTGGCATGTTTTCCTTAATTTTATAATTTTTGAAATGATTGCACAGCAGTTTTATTTTTTTTATTTTGGGATCTTAAATCATTATGCTTGTTCAATCAAGTTGTTGTCTGGAAACAATTATTAGTTTCATCACAACATCATTTACGACTATTAATCTAAATGAAACAAAATAGATAAATTTTATGGTACAACACAGCTCACAACACGCATTCGTGTGCAAACATGAACACTATAAAAACGCGTATCACAAAAAAGGTAAAAGTTTACAAACAAGCTAAAGTAATGTCATTTGAAAAAGAATAAACGAGTAATGTAAAAGATAACTGAGTTAAGCTGCACGCACACCAGAGCTCACGGAGCAAAATATAAAGTTTCCGATTCACGGTCCAATAAATCGCGAAGCTGATGCAATCATCGTGTTGGATAAACCAATTTCGGACAATATAAATCAATGAAAATGAAATTTGCAAACATGATTCCCATAAATTTAAAGATATACTGCCTTGACAGTAATTGAGTTTTCCATAAGTAGCTAGTACATCCACCCGTAGCAAGTTGAAGCCATGTGTCACGCACCTCAGTTCTTTAGAAACTAATGCCACTTGAAATACGCATTAGCAGAAAATCTTATAGAAGTTTCGACAAGTTGGAATTATGAAAGATGCAGCGGCGAGAGAACTGCACTCTTGCACGTACGTGCTTCAAGCATTTAATTCACAACTTTGAAGAATAATTTTGTTCTCTAACGTTAAATTTTACTCAACTCCATATGAGTTAAATACAACTACAATTTACAGTACTTTGATACGCTTCCGTTTATTACCAGACTGAATTTGCATGATTTGTTTAAATAAAAGCGCATGTCCTATTTACTTAAATTAAAAGTTGAGGCAGGCACAAACATCGCTTCGGAAATCGTTCACAGCCCGTTTAAAGTCAAACACTGGCAATCGATTTCAGGAGTGGCGAAAGATACGAATCGAAATAGTCCGGCGAAAACATGGAAACGAAGTTACCGCCCGTCGAGTAAAACTAAACAGTGGTATCGGCGTGTCCGTTTGTTTTAAAAGCGTCGCCGAGGGTTTACGATACATGGCCAATGTCCACACGTAAACAAATGAAATACATCATCACATATAAAAATAAATTCGATGTGGCACGGGCTCCTCTTTGATCATAAAATTATAAAAGCAATGCACTGATCACAACATTTCATTCCGGTAGATATATAGGTAGGTAATAGAGGCTTGTGGTCTAGAAAGACGACATGAGCATGCAAAAGCAAGTAGATAATTACAATGAATATCACCAAATTAAGAACTTCCACCATCCTCAAATAGAGCAACACTAGTTTGTATATTATAGGCACTACACCTCATTTGCATCAAGACTTATGTTAAAACGGTACCTCAGAGGTGACAATTTGCTCACGGAGACTCTTTGATCTTGACTGTGCGAGCCTGTTTCTATATGAGGTCAATGTATACGATTCAATGTTTTGCGAAAAGGATTCAAGATAAACCTTTGGGCATTAGTCACTGAATAGGGCCGTAAAAATGGTTAGCTAGGGTTTCGTTGTTGATAGCGCGTATCGGAAACGTGGGCTGAGGAAAACATCCGCTGTGGAAACTGGAGTTGCTTTTGGGTCATAGTGACGTCAGAAGGGTTAACCTCACATACATTAAATTACTGCTGTTCTAGAGTTACTTAAGAGTGTGTTGCCTGATCCGTGTTTAATAATGGTCGCAAAGTATAATTCAGAATAATTTATGTAATGATACCGAAGTTAATAATTGGACCGTCCTAACAAAGATTAGTGACATTGGTCTATCTGATTTGGGAGGCACGTTTCCGGTAGATTTATATGTTGCCAAATTTCTAGAGAACTTCGGGCCAAACAAAAAGGTACCTACATCACTTGTCTTACACCCTTACGCACTTAAGCATAATTTGCACCATAGTTAACATCATGTGAAGCATGTGATTGTGGACTGTTACATGCTGAATTAGTTTGATAATATTAATTTTTAAATAGGACGTCGGGTTTTCAAATCTTGACTTATGACGCGATTCTAATCCACATGATTTATGGGGATGGTAAGTGCGTACAAAAATGTCTAGTATAGTCTGTTAGTTTGATTTTTAAATTACAAGCAAAACTTACTTATGTATTTTTGCTTAAAGATATATAGATATGTATAATGGTACAGTGCATCAAGGTTCAGTACAGGGTTGTGTCGCTCTAAATGGTAAATTAATGTTTACATTAAAAAGAAAAAAGCGTGTCTTACACTTTTAGTACTAACTATTAGATTAATCTACCTTTTTAGATTAAGCACACCTTAGAAGGGGCAAAAAATGACAACCGTATCAAGGGGTTCGCAGTTGGTAAAGCAGATATCGGAAGCGTGGCTCAGGCAAACATCCGGCTATCGGACGAGACGGAGTTGCGCCCGGGACGCGGTGACGGCGCAGAGGGGTCATTAAAGTCAGCACGTGGGGCCAAGTGCAGTTACATAGTTGCTACTAGTTGCCTGACATTCATTGAAGTTTAGGTTGCTAGGTAATAACTTCCTGAATGCCATCCGTTCGTAGAAGTTGCCTCATGTCAAACAGGTTAGCTGTTGCGATGGAAATCAGTTTGCTTACCCAATTTTTAATCAATACCATTACAAGTAAGAAGATAATAAAATCACGCAAATATCCTCTGTTTCTCGAAATAATATCTAGTAAATTCAATAAACAGTCCTTGCTTCTGTTCAAAATAAACATTCATCAAAAATGTTTCAAAATTAATATCGTAGAAGATTTTAAGGTTTTTATTTTTTCATTTTACAATGTGTGTTCATTTTATATTGGCGGACTTTCTCATAACTTGATTTGAATAGCTACCCCACAGACTGCGCATAAAACAATAAAACAAATAATATTGTAAATTAATTTTTATTTTTATAATTAATTAATTCCTAAACCTATTTAATTAATTTGTGGGACAAAAATAAATTACTAGCTGTTGACCGCTTGCACACGTTATTCCGAGATAAAAATGTATCAAATAAATATCATTCGGCGGTTTTTGCTTCAAACAATTTCAAACATCCATACATTGATACAGTAGGATTAGTAAGTACACGCCTAATTAATATAATTATACTCGTAATACTAAATTCTTTCCTACAGTCAAAATATACGAGAGTGGTGGTACTTACGCCACACTTGCGAGCTCTTATGTACTCGTACCAAACAGAATCGCGAACTCGAGTGTTAAGCTATACTTCACTGTCTTATGAAGTGACAAGTGCTTTTCATGAGGGATGTCATGTCAGCAGCATGGGTTACGGCGAAATTCCTCCATGTTGTGTTCCAGAGTGATAAGAACGTCTCGTGACACGACGGCAGTTTTCTTAACGTATGATATTTCGTGTTCCATATCAACTGTTTCTGAGGAACGGTAAGTTGGGACTAATAACATACTTATTAGCGTTAACGTGTGAGGTATTTTAAACACCGTCTTATGTTTTAATAGCAGGTTGGTTTCAAGATCATTTCAATTAATATGTAATTTTGAATGTTTTTGGTAAGTGACGTTAATTTTAGCTACGTTTCATAAAAAATAAGCAAAGTTTAGCTACCAGTCATCTCATTTTTACCCAATACATTTTAAATGTTTTATTTCTAATACAGGTCCATTAAAATATTTGATATTGACTAGATGTTCAGTTAAACAAGTTTCTATGCCTAACTTGGGGTTATGTCAACATGTTTGATAACGTAAATAATATATATCAAGTTAAAGGCATCATTCAAGTTAATTCTCAATAATTTATGTAATTAATAAACTTGATAATGTTATCAAGGCCTAATAATAAACACTGTGAAAAATCTTTCCCGTCACGTTTGAATGAATAATAAAAAAGCAAACGCAGCCTGTTTGAGGAGTCATCCATATTATATTATCTACTATCATTGTTGTGTGTCAACCGAAAAATACGTCACATAACATGAGCGTGAACCGAGTTAAAAATTTACGCCTAACGCTGTTAGACCGGCGTGCATGTTGGCACATCTCGTTTCAGTGAAGCGTACCGTTTTGTTTTGGCTAAAAAATGGACAGAGATTGACGTAAACCTCACGTCAGGGTGACACATCGACATGATAAGTCCCAAGTTGAGGCAAAAATGCGTATGTACCGAGCCAAGCGAAATTTTTAAAAAAATATTTGTAAATATCGATTTGAACGGTTGTAGCTTTAAAATGTCACGATTCGGTGCTTAATTTAAGTTTCAGATTTTTATAATGTTATGTTATGTAAAAATAGACGACATCACAAATATTAACTTGTTGCCCCAACGAGTAGTTATTGTGCTATGGAAGCTAAAAACCATCCGCGAAGCCATAAAATTCTTGAAACTACTGTTGGGTGGAAATCGAACCAAAGGCTCTTAGTTTAACAGCCAGAAACGCATGTTTTCATAGTATCAAAAGTTTTATTTTCTGATAATATACTCCCTCATTAAGAGCACAACCCTAATACGTCCAAGAAAAAATAAAAACAAAGCGTGACGTCACCAGCGTCACAGTGACATATATCACGAGACGCCCCATTGATATAGCGCTCGTCGGAAACGCGAGTAGAGGAAAACATCCGTTTCTACTGCAATGCGCTCACCCATCAGGCTTTCATTAGGGCAGCGTTCATTCAGATACGTGGGGTCCCGGTTAACGGCAGTCTTTATTGTTCCGAACTAGGTTACATCTATCTTTCTAATCAGCTTTCTTTCACCAACGCCTCTTTTGGCATTTCCTCATTAAAATGACCTTGTTATTCGAATACTCCTCTTATCAATGGACGAAAAGGAATGGTGAATGATTTCCATTCGAATTTTATCCATCGAAAAAACGACTCATCCTCACTCATGCCCGGTTCCAATATTTGAAAAACGATTCGTTCTAGTTTCGGATAGTAAAAAATTATACAAGGCGTAAGCTAAAAACCACCGACAGACAGTAAATTATGGAACGGTATTTACGACTCGTAGCTGATTAAAGAAAAACGGATAGTCATTTTTGTCACATTAAGAATCGTGAAATATTGGTATCGGGCATTTCAGCAAAAAACTGACAGTCACAGCACAGATCACATAACAGAAGCAGACGCATCAGCAGTTGAAGGGTCTGACAACAGAGACCTCATTTTGGACTTTTTTGAAACCAGCGAGCAATTTGAGCTTCACAATTCGTCGGATTGGGTCTGCCAATAACAGTTGTTTCAAAGTAGACGTTGTTGGTGTACCGACATATTTTTCCTGATGCATTATGGTGTTTAAGAGGACGAAAGTTATCCTATAAGATATTTTAGTATCTTATCAATTTCTCTACTAAATTGCATCCCAATCAATTCATTACTTTCTGCTTGAAAGAGTTGCAAACATACATCCACACATTATTTCAAACTTTGCGTTTATGAGTAGGACTATCTGTTACTCGCGGCTTCGGTGATGTTTTTTTGGGATAAAAACTATCCTTTATGTTATTCTATCGAATATCGAATTACAGTCAAGCTACCAAAAGAGAAAAAAAAATATGTATGTTGATGTATAATTTTAATTATTCGTTGGATTTAGATCACCAGCAACGTTTCTCCTTTTAAATCTATTGGTGGTATGATATTTATTTCCTTTCAATTGCTAAAATTGATGTCGGACCGCAGTCTGAGACTAGCCGCCTAGTTTAAAAGAACCCTAAGACTCCGGGCTTGGCACGTTTCACGACTTTTTGTGCAACTTAAAATCTTTTAATTATACAAGTTTAAGCCCATTAATACGACCCGTCACTTCTCTAAAGTACGGTACGAGTATCAAGATAAACGCTGGCTCAGCGGCCCAAGTGGGTCTTTGCCTCGGACATCAAAGTGCACCACTCGTTCTTATTTTGTGCCAAGTTTGTCCACCCGCTTTAAACTTTACGATAAGGAGTGATGGCAAATTTGTTTTTAAAACTATAAAGAAGTTAAGCCTTCCGTGTCAGACACGTGTACCGCAGGTATATGCGCCATTTTCTGTATTAAACTTTAGGGACTGACGTTCCGTCTTCTTGTCGCGACAAAGTTGTTCAACTTGGCAACGTTAAGTTTCTGTCTATTATTTTTATACTCTAAAATTTTAATGTCAGCCAGTTACAAAGTATAGATATTTAAAGCTCGGAATCGTTTTAAAGTTTTATCGCGAGAAGGTGAAAAATACCCGAAACATTAACAGCGAATTGTCTGTCACGATTTGGGAAAAAAAAATTAACAACTAAATAATTGAAGGGTTTGACAAATAATTATAAATCATTAAGAAAATCGGTCACACAACATAAACTAAAATCTTCAAATATTAAAACATATTTTAAAAAGTAAGGATGTCTATGAATAAAATATTTGGTTAATTTTCTAAATAATATATCTATAGTATTTAGTTCGTTACTAATTATTTTTAATATTTTATAATTAATACATACACTCTTACAGTTATCTCACTACTAATGCAACTACCTGCACGACTCAAGGGTTGACTGGTAAATAATGTTCCTAGCGTTATGTCTACCTTTTGTATTTATTGTGCAATAACGTTTATAAAAACATAAATAAAATTATAATGACGCAATTGTCATTCAACCTCCATAAACTAAGAGAATATGACATGACACAACAGATCATGCACAATTAAAATACATAAAACCGTAAAAGAATTCAAGTACACCATCAATTAAAAACATTTACCGCCACCGAGTTGCGGAATTAGAGAAGCGCACTAGACAGTTTAAATAAATAAATAAATGCGCCAGACAATCACACCCATCACCTGGTCTCAAACTAAGGTTTTCCCTTGTAATATGAGTACCAGACGACGGATACTAACTGGGGGCGTCATCCCAGCACACCCACACACCCACAGTTTAAGCCGGCCATGTCCCGATACGACGTCCCGTAAATACTATCAGAGGAACTACTGTCCCGAGGGTCACACCCGCGACATTGCGAGGCGCCGCGCGCCTTATTAATGATATCGCTCTCGAAATATACTACGGAACCGTTAGCAACCCAGCATTCGTTTGGCTCGCGAAAAAGAAGTAATCACTTAATTAAAAGCTCAACGGCTTGGTATTTATTTGATTTTTGGTAAAGGGGTTTTTTTCCTCTTTAAAGACTTTTAATTTTATTTGTTAATTTTCAAATAAAGTAGAGCAACCAAATTTAAACACTGAATTTAAGTAATCAAATAAAAATCAACAAGATGGCATGTAAGTGTGCCCCATTTTTGTATATGTCAATACATACGTTACATATTTATTATTTAATATATATTTTAAAACGTTACGTGTTTAAACACCCGATTAAAAATTAAAGATGGTTTCACATCAAAAAAATTCACTCCGCCATGACGCACTAGACTATTTAAGTCGTCTTTGTCCCATCCAAGACATCCAAGACGAGACGCCACGCATTTTATTAATGATACTGCTCATGAAATATACTACGGAACCGTAAGCAACTCAGCAATGCATTCGTTTAGTTTACGAAAGAAGCGATCAGTTAATTAAAAACTCAACGACTTGATGTTTTTCTAATTTTCGGTAAAGAGCCGCTTCCCGTAACAGAGTTTTACTTTTATTTACATTTATTAAGTTTCAAATGAAATAGGAGCTATTTCATTTATCCTACCTTTGAAAAACAAGTGGAAACTTCTTTAAAATGCTCTTGAATTAAAGCGCTCGTATCGGAATAGAAATAGTTGTATGACCTTTATTTGCATAAAATATGGGATTTAAAAGGGACAAAATTTTAAATATATCGAGAGCGTATATTTTACCAGTTATGGCTTGCAAAAACAAAAACTGTTACGTTTCTGCATTTTTCAGTCCTCCGATCCAACGCGCGATTACTATTCAAAGATACAAAGATTATCAATAACATAATATGTCGTTGTCAATTTTTTAATCCTACTTTATTGAACCTAAGCCTGCTTTTAAATATTCAAAGCAAGTCAGGCAAGAATTTTCTCTTTATAAAAATTGTTTAATGCTCATGATCTATGGTATTAAAATTTTAACAACTTGGCCAGGATTACAACTTGAGAGAATACAATTCAGAAAACTGGAAGAAAATTTTCTGCTTTTGTCTACATTATCTAAGCAACAGTTAATTTTAAATGAATATAAAATTTTCGTCGGATCAAACAAACGTAAAGGTTCACAGTTGATGTTAACATTTTACAAAATTAAATTAGATGAGGAAAAAATTATATTAATTTTATCTCTTAGATCAAACAAAGGTTTATTATCTCGAACGAGACTACTTCCGCATAAAATACATGGAAAGATAAATTAAAAATTAATGAGTAGTAAATTCAATCCGTAATTCTTTGACGGTTAATGTTTTGTGAACTGCGGATTTTGGGTTCAATTTCCGGGTCAAGCAATACAGATATACCTACCTAGTATGTTACAGATTTTTCGAACTTAGCAAATTTGTGATCACCAATCGCATTTGGTACTTTTATTTTATTTGTAAGCAAAAATAAACAATAAGGATTTTTGGAGGTAAATTCTCTAATGATAATCTAAAGCTAGGTTAAAAAATGGAGGAACTAAAACTTCCTACGGCTGTCGTGGGGAAACACCTGTTCTTTAAAACGCATGAGACCACCATTTTTAAGGGTAGCCTAGCCGCCGCGGTTGCGATTATCGTCCGCAGGCGGGCAATTATCGCCGTAGCCATAAAAACCGCAAACAATCGCGTACGCTATGCTTGTAGATGTCAACCGTGTCGTGAAATCTATATTAAATTCTACACACTCTACTGCATTCAGCTGAAGCTCTGGGTCCGGAACCGAAGCGGGCGCGAAAGAAAACGCTTCGAAGTGAGCGATTATTGCAGTTTTCTGCTTATTGCTTACTTCTTCAGTGAGTAGCTGATTCGCAACTCACTCGACACTAAGTTTGCAAGCAATATGCCGCTACCACCTAGTTGGCCGCTAGCGGAGAAAAAAAGAACTTTTATTTAAACATGGTAATCTTCTAGATCCCTCGTGCCATGTGATAGGAATCTACATTTACAGCGCAAAACGAATCTTTTCGACAAAGTAGTCATGTCTCTCGCTTTGATAGTATCGATGAAACAAGGTAAGCTGAAACGTTGCTTATAGTGACGACACTGTTTAAGGTCTTGAATAAAACATTGTACAAAAACACATTTTAGACGAATATCGGCAAGATCAAACTTGTAATAAATTAGGCACTGGAATAACATAACCTTTGAACTTAAAATAAAAATGTTTTTTTAATAAAAATGGTTGTTTTATTCTGAGTTGGAGTTAATTAATTTTCTTAAAAAATAGATATTACAATAGTTTAGTAATAGAGAATTCAGAATACGTTCACATACGCCTAATGTAAACTTGACAAGCAACAAAACATAGCAACTGAGTGTTGCCTCAAAGAAACAATTATAGTCTACCGACTTTCACTTGAGCAATTGCTTAAGTAAAGCGTCACACTTAGCTACAGCAAAACTTTTGTCATGTAAGAATTCACACGTAAGCGAAGTAATTACCAGTCTACATAAATGGGAGTGTTACCATTCAAATAAGCAATTGGATATTATTGTTATTTAACCTGCTTGTTTCAGTTGTGATTACTTTACAGTTGACGTGTTTAAAAAGCAGATGAAAAATCAAACAGTGCAAATGCGCTCACAAAAATCTCCCAAATGCGATGGCGAAAGCAAAATCCATCCCTCTCCTCAATACAAAACATGTCCCCTGCGTTAACAATGGTCGAGATAAGTTAGCAGACACTGAACAACGCTCGACAAAAGTTCGATTTGTACGCGCGCAACAATAAACGTTAGAGGTGAAGCGGCGCCAAACAGGACCATCCCGGCTCCAACCGAGTTGAACAAATTCCTGTCATTTGTTTCCTCAACACGGTCGAGTTACAGCTTAATACAGGCCGACGCGGGTGAATTATAAAGGTTTACGTGACGCGGAGAGGCCATAAACGGTTACTTGATAATAATTAGCTTGAGCCTAAAAATAATTACGCACGCACGACCCGGCAATCCCGTACCCACTTCACAGGGGAGCGTCACAAAGCGCGTCTCAGATGAACAAATACAAAGTCATTATCTCTTTTAACATACGTAGCGCCTGCGCCAGCATATTTATTAATGTGTAATATTAAATCAAGGCCATAAGACGGCAGCCACAATGCTTCAGCGTCGGAGCTTTATTAAATTTGATTATTAAGTGCCCAGATGAAAAATGAAGAGAGGGATGATAAATGGCAAAGAATTAAGGTACAAATTAACACATAACAATGTGTACATGCATGGAACATGTTATCGGCTTTAGCCAGAGCCTTAGAGTAACGAATGAAATTTCTTACCATTAGTGTCAGTTATAATCCCTATAGAGATCCTGGTCTAGATTAAAGTTTTCTTCAAGGCAATATTTCTTATTAAAAGTAAAATTTTGCTGCTTCTAAATATTGTCTGTTCAGTGAAAAGCCATTGTCTGATAAAATTTTATTAAATTACACGTTTAAACAAAACGCCGCATAGATTTTATTCCGTCGTCTATTCAGTTTTTCTCAACTTAAGTCGAATGGTGGATCGAAGATTCCATTATCCGGAACGCACCTCATTCACATTCATTGATTCAGGGTGAATTGCATATGATAAAATATTTCCGTATTTATAAGGTGTTAAAATAAAGGTATGGCTAGATGGACTAACCCGCAGCCAGTTTGAAAATGTCAATCTAATTAATAAATATTTGTGGGGTTTTGGCAAATGGCCGATATTCCACTGGATTGCACCCAATTGTATTGTGCTATTTCCTCATTTTCAATAATTATGAAATACAATTGGGCCAACTACTTATCTACATAGCCGTTTGATTTACCCTGCTATTTCAACATTCTGTATTAGTGGATTTGGAACATATGAAGTGACGATAACAAAACAATATAGATTTGCGAATAGTTGTTCTAAACCTCAATTATAATACATAGGTACAAGTTAGACTATTGATTTGCCACCGCAGGCTGATGGCTACCTTCATTTAAATCAATTCCTAGTACAACAACGGGTACTAGTTTTATCATTCCGTTTGCCGAATGCAAATTATTGAGCACAAACCCCAACCATGTTTGAGGAATCTGTAAAGTACTTTGATCAGCCCAGGAATTGAAGCTAGAACGTGTTACTGAAACCACAAAGGGCTGATATTTCAATCCACACATACAATTTTCAAAAAGCAAAAGCGGCTTGAATTTATTAAAAACTTGATTAAGTAATTTTGTTACAAATTAAACTTTTAACATTTAAAATAAGTCGTTTTATACTTTATTCGAATGTTGTTTCTTACCCGGCCCTTGAAAAATCAATCTTATTAATTCCACATCAACGCAATATTAATTCCAGTTTAAAAAAAAAAGAAATCAATTCAAAAGGCACTTATTACTTGGATCAAACAACAGCAGGTAACGATGAAACAGCTGTGTAGACAGATAATGTTGAGCGATTAAAATGAAATACTTTTTTTGCGGCAGCAATTTAATTTCGACGTCGATTCAAGACTTTTTTATGAGAACGCTTAAAGATAAGATACCTATCCAGCACAACAGCGCAGTAATTCCAGCCTTTTGTGTACACAACAAAAAGATTTCGCCTTTACGATTCGCTATGATTCCATAAGTCACGGAGTACTAAACGGGCGCTAGACGAAAAGGCTTTTCTAGAATTTGACGAATGTGCGGAGTGGTTGATTTCGATTCCCTGAGGCTTGGTTAGGTGTGTATGTCATAAGGAAAAGTTTCCTAATCTAGTCGGTGATGTTGGTCGTTCTCATAAGCCGCAAGTTTCGATCGCCATCTCCACAGTCGCCTCCTAATTAGATTGGGTGAAACGAGCTCCTACATTGTGCCGCATATGCGCATATGCCGTGTACCCGAGCTACTGTTCTCTCGACTGATATAGCGGACGGGCAGAGTGTGTCAACTTGAATAAACTCTCTTAACTTAGAATACTTGGAAAGAGTAGTTGTTCACAAGTTTCTCAACCTAATAGTTTTTATATTTCTTGACAGCTTTATTATTTAACATTTTAAATCAACTACATTTAACCTATTTGGAATATTTAGTGCAGAAACTTTTTAAATAGTTCTGTTATTAAGTCATTATCCGACATGAAAACCGCTTGCACTGCAGGTAACAATCCTGGCACCATACCAAAATCTTTGTAAGTTCAAAGATCGATGTTCCAAGAGTCTTCGTGGCAGTTTCCTGGCGTCATTCACGCCGCCCGCCTTATTCATTTCACCGGGAAACTTCTATTACTAATTAAGCGGCTTTCTTTCCCATTAAGGTTAGTGTATTAGCATACCAACCCGATGCGTCTATTCCGAACCGCAAACTTCATCACATTTCAAAACTCCGGTAATTGCCCACGTAAAATGAAACAATTTAAAAAACTCCACACTCGCTTATTAAACGTTTTAATATGCACGGACACAATTCTCAGGCTGTTAAAAATGTCGCGAGTTTGGGACGCGATAAAAAATAAACAAAAACAAAAAACGTGTGACGTGTTCAAATGCGATTTACCCGAATTTGCTCAGTGAACCGCGCCGCGCCAGCAAACACTAAACATGTATACCTCTGTCGTAGGTTTTTTAAGTGAAATATGTGGAAATATTGCTATTATGACCAATATATTAGGCTAAATTTATAGAACACGCATAAAAATTCACGGTATTCCGTAATCTTTAACTTGTGTCATAATTTCTAACTAGCTCAACGCATGATTACGAATTAAATCTACAGTTTAAAATTCAGAGATGTTAAGTGTTTTTCACATTTTGATTAAGATAAAGTACAATTAACATTATTCACATGGTCTTTAAAGTAATGTAATGTAGAACATCTACTATATTAAGAAGTACATTTATTTAAGCCCGTCCATGTCTTTTTAATTCGTCTATCGTCAGTCTAATTTGCAAAATTAAAACTATCGGATTTAAAAAAAAAGTCGAGTAGCTGTAATTACAATATTATAATAGATTCTCAATATATAATAAATGAATAATCTACTGATTATTGTAGTGTCCTCAGGTTACCAGTGCTTCCAAGCATAATTTATAGGTCACGGAATAACATATACCGTTAACAATTAATTAATTGGTATTAATGGCTGTCTGAGTACTGGTGTATATTCTGGTAAGTTACTATAATATATTAGGTTGAGGAAAATCTCTTCGCATATTTATACGTATTAACTTATAAAATATCTTTGGTTATACTATTTGTAACTGGCTAGTTTTGGTATTATTAAAAATTAAAATTGAAAAAGTTCATTCCAAATCCAAATTAGGAAAAATCGTGATCTTTTTTGTTTTCTCTTATTGTCAAGATATGTGAATTAAATGAAGATAAAGAAGTCTTATATTTTAAAATCAAACTCCATAAATGGAAGATAGTAACGTAAAGCGTGACGATCATTTGTGATATTTATGATCTGTGTGTGATATGAGTCTGTAAGAGAAACACAAATGTGGTTTAAGCGTTTTTAATCCAAAAATGTGTATGTCGATATTGACGTAAAAAGAGGACTGCCACCTAAAACTCACTTGTCACGGTTTTTTTTTTAATCAAAAACCACAAAATTTCTATAGCAGTGGGATCACGTTCCCAGCACCTATAAGACGGCAAAACGCTTAAAACTAATTGGCACCTCTATACTTTATTCAACAAATGTAATTAAATAATATCAAATAATGTATGGAATTTTCACAAAAAACTAATAAAAATCACATAATAAAAATAACTTTTTCCCGATATTAACATTTATGTTCATTGCTCTAATCAACAATTACCTAAAAATTTATACTTAAGTGAGTAATAATTTGGTAAGATAAAAAATATAATCTTACACTATTTGAATTTATTTGCAATTAAGGCACTCAATCACTAAGTGCTTAGTAACTTATTATGAATAAAATCTTATTTCGTTTTTAATTAGGTAAGGACTCAAAGATCATTTCTTACGTATGAAACGATAACCCTTTAGCTAACTAACCCAAAGAACTATTATTTTCAATTCAAAAACTGGTCTCCTTTGGTAAAAAGAAATACTTCACCTTATAAAATTGAATTGCTTTCTTTTTAATTTCAAAAAATTAAAAAGTAATGAATCGCTGCCACTACTATTCACATTTATGCTCGAGTCAAAGGTAAATAAAGCAAAGCGATGCAAATAATCTCATAAAGGATGCGAGCACGAGCATACATTTTCGCGCGGTTTGATTTTAAAATGAAAATCGTACAATAAATTAAAACTTTTATAACGTGGTCAAGTAGCGGCGCGCGCTCTCTTCACGCGCTACCCATGTCGTGTAGGTACGTCATATTTCGATTTCATACTACTGGCCTACTCGTTCAAACAAATGAGGGAATTCCCACGTGAAAAATCCGCTAGATGGCGATACGTAGGCGTGGGGTCCAACTGTTATTTGATTGGTGATTTAAATGTCATGGTGACATATCTGTTCATGTAAGCCATAACCAATCAAGTAGCAGTGAGACCCCACGCCTACGTATCGTCATCTAGTGGATTTTTGGAACGCGAACACTCTCATTGTGTGTATCGTGCGTATACTGCGGTTAGATTACAAGTCTACGTATTTAATATACCTATTTTATTAGTGCAGTTTATATTTATCAACCATTTTATGTGAAAGTAAAACAGGAAACCTTTATAGGACCGCTTTGTTGTCCGTCAGTCAAATGTCTGTCAAGACCCTTTTTCTAAGGAAAGCGGGGAAGTGGATACCCGAAGTTTATGTATTCAATTATAATTTGCATGATTTTGAATACTTTATACCTATATTGGTCCGTTTAAGATGTAAAGAATTCGAGGTTCTAGACGTTTTAAAGTAGTCAGCTTTAAAAAAATATGTTAAACATCATCGAATTCGGACAAGAAGAAGTATCTACACTAATTGCTTACCCAGAAACACGAAATGTGATAAAAAGTCTCCTTACTAATTCTATACCTACCCAAAAAAGGCTATGTATTTATTTATTCACTATGTACTTGCATTAAACCGCAATAAAATCATAAAACTAACAAGTTACACGACTGTTGGTATAAGAACCCTGTAAGGGTATAGCAAGATACACATAGTTATATCAGACATAACTATTTATAATGAACAAACTCTTTGATAAGACCACTTTAACTTAATTTCGTTACTGCCGTTAATACTAAATCAATAAGTTGTATGGTGTGCAATATATAATCCTAATAAAATCATACACGTGCAAGTTTATTTGTATGGATGTATGGATATTTTGCGACCATTTTACGCAAATCTACTGAATGGGTTTGGATAAAATTTGATAGCTAGACTGATAAGATACTCTAATAACAAATATAATGCTTTTATTCCGATATAACGTGAACGAATTTGCGGACATTTAACTGCAAATAGACTTTTAACTTATAACTAACTCTCCAAGCAAGAGACAGACTAGCATTTTGCCGGTTTTGTGCTTGGAAACCTTTTACTATGCAAAACGTTTTAAGGATTTTTTACTCACAATCAAATAACAAATAATTGGAAACGCTACGATCTATTTTCAACAAATACACATCAAAATTCCAGTGACTAATTTATTCGAGTATTTTCTTGAGAGTATGAATTGAACTAAATGATTAAAGACCGAGTCGGACCTTTCATCATTCTGTCTCTTAAGAAGCTCGTATCCTGCGAGCCTATGTTAATATTAGTGTAGTAGGTGACGCGAGTAATGGTCGCCTGAGAACCGTCCCATGTTATGATAATAACTTTAACTTAGTGGATTTACGCAGGTACCCAAGATATCGGATTAAAAGCGTATGTACAATCATTCTACAATAACATTCTCAAGATAAATTTAATACTGTGCTCTAAGCTCTAATACAACGCCAGAATACTAATAAATGTTATACAAGTAACTTTACTTTCTACCAATTTTTATCTTTCGCATTTCTGTTTTCTACTTGTTTTATTTTGAGGTAATATACAATTTGTGCGATTTATGATTGTAGGTAGGTTCAGGTTTTTAGTTAATTTTGTGCATGCAACAGTATTTTTATATGATTACGATTACAAAATTTAATGAAACACTCAAGTGTTTTAACTAAGGTTTATTGATAAAACTTAAATTTTACTTTTAGAAAAACACATAAACTTAGTTCTGTACTATTTAAAACCGCATTAATGAAAAAGGCTAGGTTACAGTCGCTATCTTTGAACGCAATTAAAGTGGCAAAACTTTTTCAAATAAATATAAATCTTGGTAGTATTTTTTTCTAAAGCGGACACTTAGTGACTTTCTGCGAGGAGTATCGGCTGTGTAAGAGCACACAATAGACTATTATGAAAGGGCACTTATTTAATACAATATAAACGACAATAACGCTTTGTCAGGCTACTTGTCTGTGAAACGACCCTTCTCAAGATAGCTTCCATAACATACGCAAGGATGTTTTCGTTCATTCATTGGACGTAGTGCCAGCTATTTCTCTCTCATTGTTCCGATGGTTTTCCAGCATTTTCCTTGTCCATGGTTCTCTTCAATATCCTATTCGACTTTCGGTTCGAGTAGGTATCATTACACCCCATGCAGCTGTTACACTTTACGGCCCAACTTATATTATGTTCCTAGCATCATTGTAAACTTCGCCAACGATCTACAATTACGCTCCTAAGCACGTTCATGGGTTGAATTTTACCGCACTCAAATTATACGACTGCTTTATTTTTTTCCTAGTGAAAAAGTATTTTTTTGAATCATTTATTTTGCTGTACCGGGGAAGTAAGGAAAGAATTTAAAGTTTAAAATACGCCAGACCGAAACGTGCCTTATTTTTCCAATTTTCTTTGGATCAAACGTAAAACCCCACTTGGCTTTTATTCTCCTGTCTTATAGTGCGAATCCTACAGCGACAAGATAAGAAGTTGAATCTATTTATTTCAGAGATAAGATTGTTTATGTCAATGTATAGATTTATAGGTTTTTTTTTAATTTTCACACAATCTTAAAGTTAATTAGTTACTTATAGCTGTTATTGGCGACTTTGTTTACGTTATTTGATATGAAAAGTATTTCTTATTAATGTAACATCGAATCTTTCAAACTACCAAATTAATTATTCAGTAGTTTTTGCGTGAAAAGAAAACAATCATCAACAAATTTGTCCAAACTTTAACATTCGTAATATAGTTAGGATTTCACTTAGAACAAAAAGAAACGATGAACCGAGCATCAATAAAAGAATTCACCTAAACAAGATGTAAGCTTTTTGTTTCAGAAAAAAACCTTTAAGCGAGGAGCATAAGTATCCCACTTACAACGCCAATAAAAATTCATCGACGTTGGCCAAACTCGAAACGTTTGGTAAATTAGTATTTAAAGTTTGCGCAAAAATCATTGTTCATTGAAAAAAAAAAGTGAATAAAAATCAAACGTTATACATTTTCACGGCACCATAAACAATTGAGAACATTTTGTAGCCAATCTTATTACGAGTAGTTTCAATTAGCTAATTGAAATGTTAGCTGATCTTGTAAGACACCACACACTATATTTTAATCCTATATTACAATTTCATTTGAAAAAAAAAAGTCTTCTAAGTTCGCCTTTACACATAGTATGACGTAAACAGGACACTGTAGACAGTTACATGTAAAAGAGTTCAAATTCTGCTGCTTATACCTAGTATTTTATACATTATTTGCCAAGAAAATAACACGTACCGAATAAATCTACTTAGATTCCTTTTTTCGTTTAGTATATAACAACCACCAAAAGGAGCTCTTTCATGTCAAAATCCATTATCCTGCGACACGAGTCCACATTTATGTGGATTACAATGGGTACCCTTTGTTTTATTCGACTGGTAATTTTGTGTAACAATGTCGAAAGAGTGAGGCTCAACCACAGTCATGAGGATAGGCCGGATTTATACGACGATTTATTGCATAAATAGATACTTACTTTGATCTTTCACGCGAGCCCAGAATGTAAAATATCAGATTTCCAACAATCCACATTCTGACGGATTTTACCATACAACCCATTATTAGAATACATCTCGTGTTGCGAATGTAAATAAATGGGACGTTGTAACAATTTTTACGCATGTATTTCATATAAAAAATTCACAAGTCTCGATCACCTTACGCACATTTTTTCATAAGTCGTAATTCTTCTTTGCGCGCTTTATTGAATAGCAATTGAACACCGTCACGTCCACACTCGTATATAAAACTAATCTAAATCAGTAAGTAGTTCGGACCTTCATCATACTGAGGAGAACCCAGCGAGAAACTTCATAGTAAGGTATATTCTAGTGCATTACAATAGTAATAAAAAAAAATTCGCAGTATTAAGGTTACAATGAACTATACATACTATTTTATGAAAGTAGTCTTTATTTGTTTTCTAGGTAATTTTTATTGGTTACCAGCTGCCCCGGCGAACGTCGTCCCGCCTATTTTTTTTTTTTAAATGTTTTAACCTTTTAAACCCTTCCTGGGCTTCAACGATTATATCAAAATCAAATCTGCAAAATCGTTCCAGCCGTTTTGGAATTTCGGTGAGACTAAGAAACAGCGATTAATTGTTTATATAAGATAAGCGCTATAATGCATTCAAACTTAGCAAAGTGTATACTCAAACCTTTCTCATTTCTTTTACAATAACCAACGAGCAAAACATTTAATCGTTGTAAGTATTTGGAGGAAATAACCAGAGAAACAGAGATAGAGCGTCGGCTTGCTTTTATTACCTCAATTCAAATTCTTTTTATGCACGTAAACTACATCGGTAATGCGTACAATTTTTTCCCCAACAAAGACATTTTCAACTACTACTGGTTTAGCCGGACTTAAAGAACGTTTAACCACTGCCGCAAAACAAATTTTAGTGCTGAACTATATTCATAGGTCGTCACAATATTTTCACTCCAATAAGTTGCATAACCAACAGGGATTTGTTTTGGTCGCAATTTAAACAAGATAGCCGCACGTGTCTCGCAAAGCTTCCTAGATTTAACGCCGCAACCACCGTGCACAAAAACTGTCAAAACTTCCCGGGTCACCAGTTGAAAATGAAACGCAGCACTCACTGATTTTAATACAAACACATTTTGCATACATTTAAAGAGGAAATGTCTGGAATAAGATATAATAAAAAAATATTATTGGAAACGGAGGCTATTTATTTTGTTCGCTTCAATATCTCGCTCTTAACACTAAAATGTATTGTTAGTCCTACCACTTTATTCACAAACGTCAGGATTTTATCCTGATTAGAAAATACTAAGTTTTGTCACAGTCGTTTAGGGCAAGAAATAGATTTTCGAATTCGAATCTGTTTCATTGGATTTTAACAGAGTTTAAAAAAAGAATTTTTCTCGTTTTTTTTTCGTTATTTATGAACCAATTTAGATATTGTTTTGACGGAAAGGAGATGTTGGTAATGTGATAATGAAACGAAAGTGAGTGTTTTTTTTCAAAATTATTATGTTTGAATAAAAAGGGATTTACTTAAAACAGAGATAGGTACGTATGTTTATCAGTGTACCATACTCTAAAGTAATCAAATACTATTTCTGTCATATAAAACCCCAGAGCTTTATCACTTTGTTAAAAATATACATAAAAACTAAAAGTTCACATAATTTTGTTAGTCTACAATAAATAATTAAAAATATTTAATGTTTTGTTTGTATAGCAAACAAGTAACAGAGATATCAATTAAATAAGGATGAATGGGTATGTAGCGTTATATTATTCCAATTAATGAACTGAATGGTACTCAAGCACCGTATTTTAAGCGTTTCGTTGATCAAAGGACAATTTTATTCATAGCCGTATATAATCGGTCCGTAAGCCATAAATAAGAAAACTATGTTGTATTAAAGCTATGCTATAAGCTATGTAAAATAAAGGTGCTCAACAGTTTTTTTAAACTTTGTTAAACGAACCTTCAATCGCGTGCCTGCGCTTTGCTGGAATGTATCTAGTAAAAAATAAAATGAAACGACTGCGTTTATAATTTCCGCATAGCTGCAGCAAAAATGTATGCATGGATGCCATATTGAATTCCAAATTTGTCTAACGTTCCGACCAGCACCGACAAAGGCGATTTTGGCGGTCTACTGACAACCAGCTAGCCTTTGACATTGCCTATATTAAATTCTTCCAATGAAAATCTTTAAAATATATTTTCTATATAAATGTACCTTCTTGCTAAAAAAAATATGTCTAGGACCTAATATTTAAGTGTATTACATTTGAGAGAAACTAACGTAATAAGATTAAATAATTTGTAAAATTGTTCACAAATGTAGGTGAATTCTGATTTCTCAGAGTGAAATACAAATGATTTGTTAGATCTAACATTACCACAGCAATGAATTAGTAACGTAGTACTTTTTCTTGTACATCGGAATGTAAAACTCAGTTCTAATATGGATTTCTTTGTTAGTCTAACATCTAAGACTTTAATAATGTCCTAAATTAAATTTAATTATGTATTTGTTAAAAATATTAAATAATAATAGGTTTATATTGTTGTAATTAAGATATTAGTAAGTTCTGTTTTCAATATTATTTCTAAGACAAAATGAATTTCAAATACTCGGTGACTCAGTGACTAAAGTGGCGCGATTCCGAACATTTTTTAAAAAAAATGGCTTCAGTCTGGACTTGCTGGGGGGACGCTTCCGGTTATATTCCATCGTCTGGTACTCATAATACTAGGGAAAAGCTTACTTTGAGACCAGTTGATAGGTGTAATTATCTGGCACATTTATTTATATATGTGTTTCTGTCTGTGCCACCATAATAATTTTGCTACAGAGAACATAATAGATAGGCATAGGTATTTTATGAGAAGCAAACATAAAAAGATAATACCTGAAATAAACAAAACTCTACTCATCCATAATCCAATTAAATAGCCGTAAATACACTCGTAACTCACAACCGAAAAAGACGCAGCATAAATTGTACATTTCACAGATTCAATTAAACCGGACCCTCTCATTCATCAATTAAGCGCAACGTCAAAATAATGACCCGTCGATACGTATAGTAGTAATCAAGTAATCACATTTCACTCATATGACGGTTGACAAATAGCTATTAATGTCCCCAAGCGAATCCGATTAACTGCCGACGGATATGAGTGCGGGACACCCGGGCTCCTCTCAATAGCTAGTTTATTAGCAATCCAATCAATCAGTTTTCATGTCAAACAAACTTCCAATCATCTGAGCATCAATTCTTATCAATACGCACAATTAGTGGTCGTGAAAAGATTCCATCGCATATAACTATTACGCAACGATGTTTTATTCACGGCGAAACTATCACTAATAACATCACTTGCCAAGTTATGTTTTTTTTTCATCCAATGAGTTTGGGACTCGAACTAATGGTAAATGCGGGGTTACTCGAACTAGAACAGAGAGACGCACGTACACACGGCAACATATCAAACTTTCCTAATCTAACAAAGCTCCTAGTAAATATTCGATTTAATTTTGAACCCAATAACTTCATTAATCCATTGTAAAGTTTGATACGAACGGGTAGGTTGACGTGTTCCTGTATGAATCACACACATTCATAAATTTGAACATATCCTCCTATGAATCAATGCCAACAATGATTTTTAACCATAAAAAATCCAGTGATGGAAAATATTGGACCATTTTTAATGCGATTTGAAATATGAAAATTCTAAGCCGATTTGGCTGCAGAAGCCGCATAGCGCCTAGCTCACTGTTAAAATGATTTTCTTGACCATCAAATTTTTACTTAAAAAAGTATGTTTTTTGTTCTATTTTCTCAAACCTCGTGTTCAATAAGTACGGAGAATAAAACGGAATGTGGACTCCTTGGTATCTATTTAATAGATAACAAACTTTTAACAGACAAAACCACGATAAAAATATATGACCAGTAGATAACATGACAGAAGCAACGAAATTAAAATGACTACCGCTACTAAACTCCTTGTACATAAGTTTCAGTTATTTTTGTTGTTATTGTACTTAAGAATAGTGTTAATTTATCTTGCTGTTCATACAACTGGAATGAACTGTAACATTAAGTTACCGCAAATGGATTAAATTCTTCAACCGTACTCAACAAACAGCGAAATCTACTGAAACTTCTTGGGAAACCAAACCAACAATGTAACTAACAATTTGTTTCGACTTCAACAAAGTATAGGGACAGTGGTGGCGAAGTAAGGATTTTTGGATTAATTCGAGCGAGATTAACATATAGGCTGACCCTATGGAGTACTTTTTTCATGTCCGAGCGGTTCAGAAAGGAAAGCGCAGAAAAATAAGATTCATCAAAAAAGTAAGATTAAGATTGTGTAGGGATGTGACTCTTAGGAGTGAAAAGTATGTTTGAGGCAACTAACCTACACTAAAATAATACATCCATAGGTTACTTGCACTTTGCAAACTAGTCAAGTATTGAAGATAATTTAATCAACAGACACGTACACAAATGATTTGAATAGTAAAAGTTAATGTTTATTTAGTTCTAAATATAAATAAATACCTCATCAATGTCAAAATGCTTTTCTGCCTTTATGCCATATGAGTATGGAGGCTGAGCCCCCAGTCTGCCTAAATACGTAATCAAAAATCTTAACGTATAATTCCAAGTTAAGCGTAGCACTTAATTTAAAATTATATTCTTTATAATTAAATTACTTTTGCTATTAATATCTGACGTGTTTGAGTATTTCTTTGAAGTTGTTTTCAGTTATTACTTTTATAAGTTTAAACCATTAACTTTAAATAGGTAATATTGATACAAGAACGTATGAGTGACGTTTTAATCCATTTTATTTTTGTTATTTAATTTGAAAGGTACAATCAATATTTTACGGCAACACAGTAATATCAGCAATATGGCCTTACCTATCGGTATAGAAATTCACGTGAATATTTCGTAAAATATTTCATACATGCAGCATTACATCGAAAACTTCCAAGAACCGAGCTCTTCTAGCGCCTAAATTTAATTAAGCGCACTCGCTATTGAATAAAAACTAGAACTTACTAGTTTTCATTTTTATTAGACAGGGATTGAAGGACAAAAGAAAACAACTGGATCGTAATATGGCACAATAGGAATGAAAGAATTTCTTTTGTGATTTATTTGTCAATGGACTTAAACATTTTTTTGTTGTAATTTTAATCGCAGAAAAGCGCAGTCTTTCCGGGAGAAACAGCCTCTTTTTCATAAAAACACCTTTGGCATTGCATTATAAGTAAAATTGTTTTAGTAACGAATACCTACGCCAAAAATATTTTAACTTCTACCAGATTTCTCATAATTAGATTCGCCATTTTCACAAAACAATCTGGCATAATAATCTAGTTTAACTTTAAGTTAAATATACTTTTTTACATTTTTTATTTTACTTGTGTTTAAAAAATATTTCTTAAATAGTTCGATAACTCTACCCTATTGGCCTAGTTAATGAAATATCCAGATTTAAAAACAGCAGAACCAGATACTCAGCAACAATTTATCACAAATCTCAGGTACACATGAAGAATAATCCTCCATTATGTTAATGGAGGTAGCTAAACCTTATACATAGTAAATAAGAAACCAAAAATAGAGTAGGAACTAATATAATTAAGTGTTGGTGAATAAACAACGCCAACATCTAGTATTCACTTATTATTGCTGATAAATTAGTTCTCGCTGTTCCATCAAAGCTACCGCGTGGAAGAAAGGACTGAATACGTGCTGATAAATGATTTGAGCGAAACAATTAATCAAGGAATCCTTATTAAACAGTTGTCCTTTCGCAAAAATTAAAAATGCCCCTTTAAAAGGCCTTATAATAAGTACGGTACCTTAAAGTCAAAATCTTACTGTCACCTTTTGAAAGACATTTCAATTTAAAAGCAGATTAATATTCACGCGACTTAGTAAATAGAAATCATGACAACTATTTTGCTGAATGATGCAAAGCAATAAAAATTGCCAAAATACATAAGTTGCGATGATTCTGACACAAAACCTGATATTTACATTTCAATGGTGCCAGGCAACTACTAGCACTTTATAGAACATAAAAACATTACCCTCCTTTCCGCTTCGCCGCAATCAGGCAATAAAATTTCCTTAGAAATATAGGTACCTACGTTTATTGCGTTATGTTGGCACTCCAAACAAAAGGAAGACGAGAGGAGAAACGTTTGTTTTGCTCATTTCACTCAGAAGACTTTTATTAGGGACAACATATTTAATAAAATTTATGAAAAACAACAAAGATCATGTACATCCTGCCAATAGGGTTTCTTCCGCAAGGCATTAGAAACAAGAAGTTGCGAAAGTAGGCAAGACGATAGTAGTTAATACTAACATCTTGCCTACAGAGCTTCTTCAAATTTTAATACGTTCATTAATAAATAAATATTGGACAACATCACATACATTGTGATGTTGTCTAATTCTGAGGTATTTCAAGATTCTGTGGTAAGTAGCTAAAGTTCGTCGTTAGCAGAAAGTTTTGTTTCCCATATTGACCCGACCAGGGATCGAACCCAGAACTTCAGAAATGGCGCGACGCCTAAGTCCGGCACGCTCGCCTCTTAGCTACGGAGGTTGTCGATAAATAAAGCTAAACAATTATCAACAAAAAAAAACCTTTTAAAGCTTCAAACATTTTAGATCGTATTTTCAATTTTCAAACTGAACATTTTAAGGTTTTAAGGCGAGTTTAATTTAATATTTATAACCAGATTTTCACGTAGCTACAAAAAAAAATATGATTCAAACTAGTCGTCAGTGCAACGCGGGTATTACGAGTTTAATAGAAATTTATTTTATTTTACCAAAACAATCAGGTTAACACTCGCAACGTGTGTATGACAGGACATTTATCCAGCTGACTGGTGGCACTTATGAATGCGGATATACGAGTAGTAAAACGTAATACCTTCCCTTGTTTTATAAACAAGAATAATGGGATAGTGGTTCAGCATAATATTTTAGAAAGACCTCGTGAAATATGCACCCAGCTTAGCTACGAGCAGTTGTAATTTGCTGCTTGGCCAATTTTTATACACTAATATTATGAAAAGAAACGATTTGTAAATATGTGTGTGTGTGTGTCGGTACTGTGTAAGTTTGTAATAAATACTCAAAAACTACTGAGCCGATTTCAAAACTATTTGCACCACTGGGAAGCTAACTACATTCACCCTGGGTAGCATAAGCTATTTATTGCTAAAACAACAAACTCGGATGAAGAGATGGGCAGCTGGTAGTGTTCAATAAATTAGCTCTCGACTTTCTCCACGTGAAATTTATATAGATAATAATCAATTGATTAAAATTATGTCAACAAAAAATAATTAAAATTACCAAAAAAAACGCTATCTACTATTGACAGTCCCGTCAAAATGGATGCAGACTTTTCAAAGATTAGCAAATACACGGATAAAAATTAATAAAATGTGTTTTTGCTAGATGTACGGTTTATACATACAAAATGGGTATTTTAATACTACAATCATACTAATTTTGTTAATATGTTAAAATTACTGGTCAGATTTCGTATAACTAATCCTCAAACTCAGTGTCCCTAAAATGTTTAACTTTTAACTCTGAACTTCAAGTTACTAATAAAATATTGCGAACAACTCACGTTTGATGTCTTTTAAACGCAATTGTTTACAAAAATAAGTTTTGTACACTTCAGAAGCTTTAAGGACTCGTTCAAGATTGTAAGCAATTTTTAAAAAACTTTGCAATAAAAGTCTTTCCGATTACTCAAAATAGGTGTTTACGGCGTATCAATTTTCCAACTGTAAAGGGTAACAGTTTCAGGTATTTCGGCTGAAAGTAAAATCTGTACATAGTAGCAAGGAATAAAGAGAAAATGGAATTTAAAACCAATTCGAACCCGAACGTATTCGAGCCAACTTAAATTTAGACTACCTCTATTCCGAAGTAAGAATTTTAATTTTCATTATGATTTGTCTATCGGCTGGTGGCTGTTAAAGTTCCTTGTCATGAATGCAATTAAGGTAGCCCGACGAAACCTTTTGATCCTACCCATTACACTCACTAATTACGGGCATTAACCTTAATCTTATAGATCTGTTAATAAACATAAAGCTGGGCTTGCGGTAAAATAAAACGCATCTAATTCCGTGCTCATTACATCATCTTGTGTCTGAAATGAATTGTAATGAATAATGATTGCATCTAATTTCTCCGACGGATCTATGTAAAACGAATAAACTGTCGAAATATGTAATTGGCTATTTTGTGGCTTGTTTCCAACGATCAGGTGTCTGAATTTAATAAGCATGTTAACTGAGATACTTCTTTTATATATTTTAAGAAGATTTGTGACGTCACTCTGACGAGGTATCACAATTTATTAACACACTTGCTATTGAATAGTCTCGGAGCTTTTAAAACTTAAAAGATATTCTACAAAAAAGCAAAATGACCGATTTAGCATAAAGTTCTCTATTACAGCATTGATACCATAATTTCTTTGTGAATGTTTGTTTTCGTACGTTTCAATTCGTAGTATTTCATCCAGTTTTCTTTTTAACGATTAAATAAAATGTATAAGGGGCTTTTTTGTTTTACTTATCAAAAATGAGGATACTCAAACATTTATCTATTTTTAACAAACGTACAATCCACCAGAGAAGCGCCTCGATTTGCTGTGGAACCATACCGTGTGTCATATATCATTGTTTCGCAATAAATCTCAATTACAATATAGGGACGCACAGAGTTCGATTGAGTTAATTTATATACATTTGTTACATGTATATACTACTAACAATCTTTTTTTACACTTATTGGAAAACAGCACTGGTAAATAAATTTTTTTTTGTTTTCTCAAAGTTAAACTGATACTATTTGCCAGTGCTGCTACAAAAGCATACAATTACACGTAAATGTATGATTTCACTTATGATTACTCTATTGATAAAAGGTTAATGATAGATGAGCTTTAATTCGAACGTCAAAGCAAATTTGTTCGAAGCGGGTTCATCGAATTAATGCTTTGTGAGATACATGTTCCTAAACATGGCTGTTATTAGAGTAGTTGGCCCAAATAGCCAGTTAGTGATGTGATTTTTTTTATTCCGCAGAATCACAAGCACTTTTCATCCACATATCCGACCCATTGTAAAATATATTTTCAGACTTTCGCGTTCCATTTTAAACATTTAAAATAATTTAACGGGTCAAAACGCGACACCATTTTTATTTAGTAGTTAATACGAACTACTTACTGCCCGACGTTTCGGTTAGGTTGCACCAACCAATAAGCAGTTCAATAGGCAGTAAGTAGTTCAATAGGCAGTAAGTAGTTCGTATTAACTACTAAATAAAAATGGTGTCGCGTTTTGACCCGTTAAATTATTTTAAATGTTTAAATATATTTTCCTCAAAAATAGTAAAATATTTTTCTTACGATTTGAAATGCCGACTTAATGGCATTCTACAACAAAGGGTCCCAAACTTCAGCCTCAACAGTTCTTTGCAGCCATTTTACGTCTATTTCTCTAAGATTTTATCGCAAATGCTAATTTCTCTTTCTTGGGGTCTCAAGTGGGACTGCTGAAGTCTTTGAAGTGTCCCTTGTTTATTTACTTTACAAATATTTTTGTAAAACGCTCCATTTTGGTAGCTTATTACTTTGAATATTGATGGCGAAGGACGATTCTCTGGTAAGTGGGAGTATTAAGTGAATCCATATCAATTAGGCGGAAAATGGCAAATACAAACGATCTATGCAATATTATAATATTGAAAACGTGTGAGCTATTCCAATATTTTTAATATTCCGAATCAGCATTAAAAAAAGCAATACTGAAGTGGAAGTTTTTAAAACTTCGCACCACTTGGGAACTTTAAAGACTTTTAAGCCTATCTCACCTACGTTTGCACTTTGGAACTAAAATTTCGAAGAAAGACCTACTAATGTTGCACTGAAACTTCACTGGGGATAAGCACAATGATCACTAGGTATAAATCCAGATAGGGTGTCGTGAGAATCCGAAGGCGCGAGGTTCATAGGGCCTGTGCGGGCGGGATACGCGCTCTCGGGCGGCGGGCCACGGACTCACTGACGGTCGCGCCGCCCGCGCCTCCCAGCGCCGCCCGCCCAACCGTCTTACACACTAGCACACTTAATTACCATTCTAACTTATTTATGCACACTTTATTATTCTATACTTTAAAAAACTATCTCACACCAAAACCTTCTCTTAACCTACTCTTATCCGTATTTTAAAGACAAGATAAATTCCATCTTCTACCGACAGTGTTGTCGAAATTTTACTTTGTCTAGAATCTCTTTCAAATAAAAATGAACAAGGTAATTAAAACTTTTTTGTTTCAGCATGACAGGAGTCAATTACTCACTAATTTCTAGATCTTTCACGAAAAATGAGTCCTTATCTGAAAGTTTCGTTTTCTAAATGTTT
Source organism: Glyphodes pyloalis (assembly GCA_037074685.1). Lineage (NCBI taxonomy): Eukaryota > Metazoa > Arthropoda > Insecta > Lepidoptera > Crambidae > Glyphodes > Glyphodes pyloalis. The sequence continues at coordinate 766,292 of JAYKKO010000025.1, forward strand.
GATGAAATAATAACTGTTCTCGTGTTCACATTCTGATTTCATGAATAATGATAATAATTAAATAAGAATAATACTTAGTTACTTTCTTCTGATTACTATTAAGTGTTTACAGATAAAGTAAATATCGTTAAAATAATCAAGGAGAATTTGCACACGTGAGGGAGAAATACCTAGCATGATTGAAGAGGGTAAGTGCGTTGACAAAGATATATTATGTACGGCCAAGGCTTAACGAAAGAAAATCAAAGGCGGACCAACGTTTTTGAGGAGATCAAAATAAGTCATGCATATTTCATCTCTATAACCCATTTTTACAGACTATGAAATGTGTACAGCCTTACACACATATAGATGACAATTTGAGCTGGATTAGCTAGCGTACCTATGTTGTGATTGATTTGGTAAATATTGACTTCCCTTACTTACAATGAGTACGTTGATGACCAAAAAGAAATATGAATCAATCATCGATTTGAAGTCTATTATTCTTAGACTACAATCTATCATAAGATAATTTTTCTAGAATTTTCAGTTAAAACTATATTTACATTCTTCACCAAACTAATCAGATTATAATTCCAACGCACTTAAAAATATTATCTTTTAAAAAAAAAAAGATAGAAGGCGGTTTGGTTAGGAAACGTTGTGCAAAACTGTATGAATGTAATCAATCAAATCGTCGGCTTTCAAGTAAAACTATAAGTTTGAATCTACTGCCCTATATTTTTCATACTTTTTGATAGTGTAACACTAAATATAATAAAAATGCTTCACATGATATACTTGTCATAGACTCATGTCGTTGGCTGTGCGTGGAAAATAATAGTAAAATAGTAATTTCAAATCATAGCCAACTCTAGCTTTTATTATTGTAAGCTGGATAAAGTCACAAGAGCGATTTCAAGAGATCAAATAAGTCATCCATATTCATAGGCAGTGTTCACGGCGTGGTGGGTTCACTTTTATGCTGGAATCAACAAACTAGGATAGATACCGGCATGCCTGGAAAAGTCAATTTATTGCATCAATCCAAATTTGATGTCGATATTTCACTCTGATTATCATCAATAAAATTAATAAGGCGAAGAATAATTACCCAAAATGTTTAAAGTAACAATGGATGACTTATTTTTGTTTGTTCATGTCTGGTTTTAAGATGTAAGATGTAGCTGCATTTACGAAGAAAGTGATCCTTTCAGCAATATATTAAGGTAAATTATACAACATGACACGTGATGAGATTTTGTGTGATTAAAAAAAACCTTAACTTGATTAACCTTTTTATCGAACTGAATTCTGGAAATATAAGCAACTGCAAATGGTAAAACAAATAAGGCATGTACTTACAAAGAGACAAGAAAAAATAATAAATACGATCAGGGTGTTGCAGGTGGTTTCAGATCGGATCAGATTAATCAGTTTTGCGCAAATTTGCATGACTTACAATCCAATCAATGAATTTCGTTTTCGAACATAAATACATGTACTATATCCTTTACAAATTAGTTCATTTAGGTCAGTGACTCTGTGGTATGAGAATAAACGTACGGATACAACGGGTTTTAAGTACGAATAAGATCAATGTTTTTGATAATATTTTCAGTTAACTAGTTATGTTTAAGAACTTATGTTAAATTCTTAAATTATCTAGTAATTTTAGTAGAACTATCCACGACTGAAGCAACGATGCAATATAACTGACTTAAGTAATAAATTAACTGATACATTCAAACCTGCTGTAGTAATTTGACTAGATTAATGATACATGTCTTAGCTAGCTATAAACTTAATCAGTTTTTACCCTCGAGTAAACGATTTTGCGCATGTCTACTGAGTCCTTACGACTCGTCTTACGATTTCACCCGTTAAGTTTGCGGCCAGTAATCGCAAGACGGTCGAAACCACTGTAACTATGTAACCATTAACCATACAAAGCGGCGGCATCGTTAGTTTTGAAACAAAACCGCTCTACCTTTACCGCGGTGGGCCCAGACTTCTTAGCTTAAGGCAAGCGACTAACCTTACCGGCGCTATCTAGACTAAAACAATCACTAAGCTGCGCGTATCCCGACTCACCTACGAAATCAAAATCATAACAGCGATATCAACCAGCTTTCTTTATTGTGAAGTCGAAAAAGACGTGCCCATAACGCAAACATTTCGTTAATAAATGTACAAAAACAAATAAATGTCACACGAGTACCAAAACCGAGTTTGTGAGAGCACGCATCTCCACATATTGTTCTTTACTGATGGCTTTGATCTTTCGGTAAACGCACGTACGTAATACGGATATTGAAAATTGCGCGGTTGGTGCCTAAGCAAATGTTGGCTTTTAATGACTTTAAATGGAAAGCATTAATTTATTCATGTTTTTGCAGAGCATACACGCTAAATTTCGTTTTCAAAAGGGTTTAAATTGCAATGTGAAAGAGAAGTTATAATATTGTTTGAATATCTTCAGTACATGAGATAATTGGTTTTCGGTGATGCTTGACGAAATGCTGGCAATCAGTCAGTACTTCCAAGTTTTTGATCTATTAGAAATATAATTTTTGAGAGGTGTTAAGTAATATTCGAATACCTTCAATTTATAGTGTGCCGACCTACGACATGATCTACAAGTCGACACAAATACAGCGTCAGCAGAATTGGCGTAGTAAACAACGCTCCATACGTAATGCGTGACATCGATATCCTACATCGCGATATCAGAGTTTTCGTCGCCACTAAGTATATATACGACAAACCAAGATTGGTAGTTGGGCCTTGGTCCCCGAGCAGATAACACCTAGCTCGGCGGAAGTACTTCCACTTTTAGTAAAGAACATACGTTCCTTACAATAGTAATACTATCAGTTGTTCTAGACCATTTCAGCGAGTGCTAGAGTTGAATTTATAAAAACCCTGAGTACTTATATCAATACTCGCTTGTCTGTCTATCAGTGCGTAACCGATTTCATGTTATTTTGGTTAATATGGGTCCAGCAATGTAAGAGGATCAGCTGTTTTCCAAACTGATGTGGACAATTTTAGCGAATGTTTTTTGGATTATTAGGGGGTGTTCCTTACTATTAATACTTATTACTTTTTATAAATATTTTATTTTATTTAAAAAAATCTAGTTCCAGATCCAGTAGTATGGGAAGTGCTTTGTCTGTACTTTTTTAATATTTTGTTAAAACTTAGCGTAACCCCACACTAGCGTTCTTTGAGCGTCGACGCCCACGCAACGCAAACGCGACGTCGACGCAACGCCGACGCGACGTCGACGCAACGTCGACGCGGCGCCGACGCAACGCTTGCGCAGCGGCGCGGTCGAAATGACGAACGCCAGGACTGCGCTCCACAGGCGCCGCGCCGGCCCGACGCCTGCCGCAGCGTTTATTTTGACAACAGTACAATGATCAACTCAATTGTTTCGGCCCGCCCGTGTTTTAGAATCAGTAGGTAGAAGACTTTTTAGCTGATAGCAAATATGGATGTAGCTTAAAATACTAGCTCATATTGCCGAAGAAACCCATTTTCAATTAAGTACTTTTAGTTTTCGAGAAAATAAATGCTAAAGTTGCCTTTTCGTGCCATGTGTCAAATAGGTAAAATATATTTTTTCCTTTACAAGTTGAAAGCATTAATTTATCACTGCAATATAAAACATTATATTGTGCGTTATTCAAATCTTACATTTCCATTTTTGAAATAACTGTACATGACGTCAGACGGCGCGACGCTCGAACGCGATGTGCAGAGGACGCCCAGCGCAAGCGCCGCTCAAACGCCGCGCCGACGCTGGGCGGGCGCCGCGTCGACGCTGAGCGGGCGCCGCGTCGACGCTGAGCGGGCGCCGCGTCGACGCAACGCCCAAACAACGTCGGCGCGGCAAGACGCTGACGCTTGAAAGACGCTAGTGTGTCCCTCTTAAGGTTTTTATTTGGTTTGCGTGACTTAAGCATTCATGGTTTTATTAAAACACCCATTAATTATTTAGATGAAAGAATGTCGTGCCGATCACCTGTTCGGCACGTCATGCAAATTACAAACATTTTACTATATTGAAAAACAAAGTTAGAATTTCAATATTTTTGTTCAAAGTTCATTAGTAAGTTCCAATTTCCGGCAATCGTAGTCACGGCACGACCTCTTCCACCTCTTATACCTACGGCGTTTCTTTTAAATTGTACCTATAGCTGCTTATGTAGGATTTCATGGGCCAATAGCAAACCTTGAACGGTCCGCTCCGCGGTCCGAACACAATCTTGCGACAACGTGAGAAGCTTAAGTGATCTGCGCTACACCTACAGGAAACCAACTTAGGCGAACCAATACTGAATTTCTACAACGAAATCTATTTTCTTTCAATGCTCCTTTGTTACACAGCTAAGCGCAGACAAAATGTAGCAGTTAACGATAGGAATCCAATCGTTTTACTGTGATATATCTCCCAATAAAGTATTCCTTCCAGGTAACCATAAAACAAATACTCCCCGTGTTGCCACAGTGGACCTCGCCTGTTTCCATCGTAAAAGCCCTCAGTCAAAGTAAATAGCGGTCCATTAGACCCAGCCATCGCTTGTCAGCGCTGGACGCTTCTCTTGGAATGTGAAAACAATGCGCTTTACGCTTTTTGTAACGCCGGACACTCCAGGTGCGATTCAAAGGTAGAATGGTACGTTCCGTTCGCTGTATCTGCGCCTTTAGGTGCCGCTTGCCGACCGGACACAATGCTGTGTCCCACAATATCTGGAGCATGTTGAACCCTAAACAAATATTGTACAGCTATCAGCAGAGTATTGTTCCCTTTACCTTAACACTTCCGACTAATTGATGCCTAAATAAAACGCTCCGGAATAACAGGTGACCAAATTTGACATCTCAAGACCCACGTCTAAGTGTTCAAAATATCTGGAATATTAAAACATACGCGAATACTGGTTGGACATATTTCGACAGAGAATATGTTTTATCTCAATTGACTCAATAGTCCACTAATAGGTACGGTTAGCCTTTTTTGTTTCATTGTATGAATTCAATGAGCTTGTGTATGTTCGTGTTTTGTTTTCAATACGATCGGATCATATACAGCACACAACAAGCACGTCTTGTTTTCAAAATTATCCTTTTCATAAGTTCCATCTCTTATTTTTACGGTTAAAATATTCCAACCAAGAACTGATGCCGAATCAGTTAATATGCTCCAGTGGGAATACTGCCACGTGTCATTTGAAATTTTCAAGATTAACAAACAATACGCGGAAAACATGGTTCAGACCCATCCATTGTCTATTATTAAATTAACTTATGTTCTTTGTATCTGACTTGATATACCTATCTGGTGTTGCTTGTACCTATTGTTTAATAATGCTTATTTTCTGCTAAGACCATTGTAGTCGTACAAAGTAAACACAAACAAGAGTACACAAATACGCAACATTCTTCGAAGCCACAAAGAACCGTACAATATGTATAAAACTTCTCACTTGGATGTGTATAATAAAGAAAGATAAATTGGTAACAGTATTCCGACAACACCGCTTACACTTTCGGCAAGGTTTATTGAATTTTTATGGTTATTTTGTTACATAAATCATTTTTACGGTCTATCTGGAGAAGAACAAAGTTCAATGTAATGAAGAACTGGTTGTCACTCATTAGACGTTATTTATCTCGCTCTATAACAAGTGGGAATGCCGTAAAAAATATTGTAAAAGAATTTGAAAGCACTACAATTTTACGATCAAAGATTAACGTTTGGCCTAATTCCGCTTTTCACGACCCATCCTCACATTTCACGAGACGAAATAAAAAAAATATGAAAACTGTGTTTTATTTGCATTTAAAACGCATAATAGTTGATCGGGCTTTCTTTGGTACTAATGACTATATAAATTACCATTTCAAATTATGAAGAAATATTTGTTTCCATAATTCAAATTGAAGCATTCTTAAACAAACATAATAACTTTTATTTTAGCAGTTACGGCTAAAAGGCACGGCATCGAACAATACAATGAGAAATTGTTTTTGTAACACGTCACTCAACCATGGTTAGATTAAAATAAATAGCTCTTCGGGAGAGTCACATTGAAACGAAACCATTTTCGGCAACTTTTCGTATTTGACTTTTCAAGCCTATCCACAGGGATGCAAATATCATACACACTCGTAGATATGTACGAGTTTATATATTTTGTACCTCCCAACGTTATATCTTCATTACGTAAATGATTTGATTGTTTTTTTAATATTTTTTTTTATTTCATACGTATATGCTTACTGTTTCCGCACCAATAAACTAGCTATCTGCACGAACCAAGGATTGACTGGTAAAAAAGGCTTCTAGCGTTAAGTCTCTCTCTTATTTCTTTTTTTATGCAATAAAGTTCTAGTATCTTATTTAATCTTAGTTTTTTTTTTCAATGATTGAAAACAAGCCTTTGTCACAAAAATGGTTATTGGGTTTATCATTACGCTTGTCAAATACGGATTGGTGATCAATGGCATTGTGTTTGAAAAATCTGAAATGTAACTTTCACGAACCCAGTACCCCGAGATAATAATAATAGCCCAGTCCTTAAAGCAGTCGACAAACAAGGCCTAATAGCGACGTCTTTTAGTCAACCTCATTAAAATGAGTTAAGCTTTTGTTTAAAAATTAAACAAATTAATTGAGTCTGGGTGTGCTGGGATGACGCCCCCAGTTAGTATCCGTCGTCTGGTACTCATAGTACAAGGGAAAACCTTAGTTTGAGACCAGGTGATAGGTGTGATTGTCTGGCGCATTTATTATTTATTATTATTAAATGAATTTTCATAACTGGAAATCAACCAAGTTAACTATCTTGGATTCGGGTCATGCAAATCCTATTTATTAAATTACACTTACCTTAAGGGTCTCACCAAATCCATCACGCAGTAAATACAGTTTCTAATCTTCGAACCCACTTACCTGAAACAAGTATTATGCTGGTTAATTGTATTGTAGGTTTAATTCAATACTGCCGGTAAATACTATTTCAATTTACTCCTAAATCCTATTTCGTTCAGCACTGCCACGATATCGAGAAAACTGTTGGTGGAAATAAATTTTGTGCTTTGTTCTTGTAGAGGCTACTATGATTTGATTTTTAGTATTTTTTATTAAGTGCATTCTATGGCAAAGATATACGTAGCCTCATTTTTAGAATGTATCTCCGTTGCATATCAGAAAACTTAATGACTATGGAAGGACTGCAAGATTTTTTTCAAAGTGACTTACTAGAGTATATATTCTGATACCATAAGTAAGAAATACGTCTTTCAATTACTTAGTCTGGCAGTTACAAGGAATAATAAAAAAGTGTCAGTAAATCTTACTCATCAATTTTCTTTACTAACGCTTGTCTTGGTTGTCAGGGCACATTTAGCGGCGAAAAATCGTATCCAAGATCGTATTTTATCAATTTTCGTATCACACATTTTCACATTTCTCATTTTAATTACTTACAAACAATATTAGTTCATTTTCCCCGGACACACTGACAGCATATCGACAGTAGAACAGCTAAAATCTAGAGCAATGCCGGTGGGCCGACGGAAAATATGATGAGCGAACAATGGCTGCAATGGTGGAGACTTCCAAATCATTATTTATTGTTTCGTTAACGAGCTCGAAGAAACGGGCCGGATCTGCGGCCCGGCGCTCGCCAGCGGTACGGAGGAGCCATACAAAACTACCGTCGCCATACGGGACATTGGCACACGATATTTGGGGCAAGGGTTGAATTGGGCGGGCGATCGTCGCGTTCGTAAACTACATTTATCATGTTTAGCGATAACGTACAACAAAAGGTCCGTGCCCTGCGAACTTCGACGCCTAAATGAGTGGGACAATTCGGGTATATTATTAGATACACACTCGTTATTACAGGCAATTAGCAGCTTGTTATTGCAGATTATAAGGGGTAATTTTTGGGATATTGAACACATCTTAACCAGAAACAACCCTGTGTAAATATGGTAGGTTTCAGGTAAAATGTTTTTCTATCCCACCAAGCAACGAAATTCTGAGAGCTACGAAACCGAGATCGAGCTACGAAATAATGTGTTCGTTTCCACGGATGCTACGCTATTTAGCGGAGGGAGTAAAATGTGCTGCTACAAAGGCGCGCAGCTTGAATCATTCGGACAGTGGGCAAGTACGTATATTTATACAACACGTACTTCTCCATATATGAATCCGTTTCTATCAGTAAGTAACTACCTAGATAATAAATAAATTTGGTATATACCGGGGCATTCGGTTGCTAAGCAGCCTTAAAATAAAAGCAATTCAGCCATTAGTGAATTGGTGCAGAGGTGTGAGGCAAGAGCAACTGTACAATCAGATTTTAAACGTTAAGACTTTTACGTTCCAATTTAAACATTTAAAATAATTTAACGGGTCAAAACGCGACACCATTTTTATTTACTAGTTAATACGAACTACATACTGCCCGACGTTTCGGTTAGGTTGCACCAACCGTGGTATGAGCTGACGGTTTGACCCGTTAATTTATTTTAAATGTATACAATCAGATGTTCTCAAGCCGCCAAATGGTGTCCAATATAGATATGAACCGGGTCCAATAAAACTTATCGTGGATTTTTTGCAGACAGCAATTTTTCGTTTTAAAGATCAATATTGTTTCATCATAAATATGGACTTTTAGCTTTTGTCAGTCAGATTTCAGACCATGTAAAACAAATTAAGGCTTAAACAAAAAAAAACAAATATATGGTAATGTTGTTTCTTTTATGCTAATAATAACAAGCAACAACATCAAAATATGATTCAAAAATGTATTTGTGAAGAACACATAAGTGTTTGAATAGATCCTAAATAAACATTAATTTATTTAAAAAAATGTTTATAATGTTTCTTTTTACAAATTTAGAATTGAACTAGGTACGACATGACTTTTAAGTCAACTTGGATTAAACTCTCAAGTTCAATGTCATTTCGCACTGGTAGGTACTTAGTGATTACGTGTTTTGCATACCAATTCAATCCAGTCTTACAATTTTCAAGTCACTTCGGGATTTCGTAACCGACTTCTGTGAGGTGTAGACGCCTGTCTCGAGTCGCAATATAAAATTAAATCATATTTCTTTTGGCTTCATTACTGGTTTGACCTTGAAATTTCATAAAACATTCAGCTGAAAAACATTTGATTTAAAACGAGGCGTAAGTACGTTTTAAACGTAAGAATTATACAATTTTAAAAGTACTTACATAGGTAAACAATAAAAGTGTACCATTATGTAAACCTTCTGTAAATTACTAGACCCAAATTGAAAGTTTTGATTGTTAAGCCGACTATTCTCTTACAGAAATCAATTACTGTGAATATTCCGAGTTCTGTGAGGGTCCTCCAATTTATTACCCACATGTCCTAACGTCAGGGAGGTTTACATAGGATTTCATTGTCTGTGTAAATACAGACATGAATCCGAAGTTACTACAATGCGTCCGTAAGAAACGACTGTTTAATCAATGTTCATTGATGTGCAAAATAGGAGCAATATATGCAAATAGATGTTAAAATTTCCGAAGCGAAAAGTTAAAGTCAGTTATAATGTTCGTAATCTCCGTAATCTCAAGACCGATCTGCGCGTTTAAAGCTAATTTGTGCTTGTAAGCGTGGAATGTGAAAACGAATACACAAATAGCACACCACTCTATTAAGCGAGCGGTAGTTGCAGGAAGTAGATAGATAACGCTATTAGACTCTGATAGAATTGCAAGATATTAACCTTGTTACGCAGACGACGGCCGCTTCCTCCCGCCAATCGCGCCTGTCGCTTAATGGTAGTCGTGTCCTGTACATCCTGCCTTCGATACCGGCCAAATGCGATGATTACATACCCTAAAGTGTATTTTAACCACGCGACGCGCCATTGATGACCACAGGCAATTACGTATTGCTCGACATCGTACAGGAACATTTAGCAAGCGATGTGCACGTCTGCGTTTTAGATAATGTCAGAAACACAATGTCAACGTAGATCCCACAACCAGATACTCAACTACAATTAACTTTGTGAATTTAACTGGGTTACAAATGCTTTCACTAAATTATTTCGCAAAATAAACCCTAAACGTTCTGTACATATTGTGCGTATTTACGAACACGTTATGTAGTTTTAGTGGCTAACCAATATGACGTTTGGTTCACACAGAAAACAAGTATAGAAAACTATTTTCTTCGTATCTCTTGTTTTTACAATAGTTCGTTGAAGATAATGGAGGATTGTTTTGGACTGAAAAGTAGGTCGGAACGTTTTTCCTTACCTGAGGCGACAAACTTCTACGCTTCTTCAATGCTCTTAAAGTTTTTCAATTAGCAATTTGTTAATTAAAAAACGAGCGTAAGTAAGAGTAAGCGACGGTGAATCGAACAGTGCAGGATTTAAGGGTGTCGTAAAGACATTTTACACGCATCGGCGGCTGAGTGCCGAGTTCGTAATTCGTCGAGGCACCCACCGAGACAGGAATGAGCTAACTTTTCGGAAAGACTACGGGCGAATGAGAAAACATTAGGGAAGTTGCTGCCAAGTGATAGACAAAAACGGCGGAATATATGTGGGGGCTTAGCGCGGAACACATCACTGCACGGTTTCAAGATACGCCGTGAATAACAATATAAACTCTGCAACTCCGCCGAAACTTGACGTGTGATTTATGTATATAAGGTGAAACTTTCTAAATTATACAAATTGTCGTAGTTATACGAGCAATTAGTCAACTTACGCCGAACTTGTACTGGCAACAACTGTTTTGGGCTAAAAGGAAGGTTGTCTGAACAAAAACGGAAACGCTCCTCGGTTGAATTATTATTGATGGGCGTGATTATGTTAATTGCTGCACGTGTTTAGGCGTGAAAGGTTTTTCGGGTAAATGTCTTAATAAGCGGGAATGGAGAGAAGGCTGGCATATGAAACATGTCTCAGACCCGCAGACGCAATAAGCAGCGCTCAACTGGATCATAAATAAAAGGAGAGCAGGCATAACAGCCGGTTAAGGCACGTCATCGGCAGCTGTCGCAGGAGAATTCTGACGCGATCCGATAAAAATATCTCCATCGATCGGACGTTTCGCCTTTTGTATGTAGATGGGGGAAAACGCTTTTGAGAGAAATTTAAATGAAGACTTATTTACCTGGTGGCGACTCCTTCAGTTAATTTATGAACTTGCTGTGTAACAAGAAAGCTCGATAAAATACAAAGCATCGATCGTGACAGAGGCGAATTTAGTAATGTTAGAAATTTATCGAGAACCTTGAAAAAGGCTCTGATTAACCATGGAGCATAAAATGGGTCTAAAAACGTATTTATTTCTCGGTCTTTCAAGTTGGAAGAAAACAATTGTTTCATAAGGAGAGAACTGACAGCTACTTCAACCGTATCTGTTTTATTTTAGAATTTCACCTCTTTCGCAGATTCCTAAGCAATTTATCAAAAAGATAGGTCGGTGAAAGGAAGCGACGATGACGCCGCACGCGCCCGGTACGGAGCTCAGATAAATCATCGCCCTCCAAATGAATTTATCTCTTATCGAGGCGTGTAGTCTTTTGTCGCCATCTCTGCTTGGCAGGTTCTCAAGCGACGCACTCCACGAACCAGTTATTCTAATTTAATGCCTTCATATAACTCACTCAGCTACTGTCTACAGTAATAAAAAACGGCCCAACAAAGTTTACACTTCTTGTTTACCCTCTCATGCAGAAATTTTTCACAAGAACGCATTTATCGGAAAGAGCTTATGACAAGGATATGATAATGTTTTGAAGTATTAAAAGTCACTGGACGTCCGGGCCTTCATAAATATTTAAAGAAAACCATAGGGATTTAACTTTCGCGACGACCGAAATATGCCGCGCAAATAAAATATGTATGTTATGTAAATTTTGCGGTTCTAAAATTCATTTCTGTGGAATTTGCAATTATCGGTGCGTATTTTGAGTTACAGAACGAAGCAGTTACATTATAAACATGGTTTTTACAAATTCGGGGCCAGAATGATTATTATTTTGCAAACGTAATAATTTAACACTCATAATATAGTAAATTTTACTCTTTTAGTGTTAATAAAATTAACTTTAGTTAAACGTTTTTAACTAAAGTTAATTTCAGAACTTACTTTCAATTAGTTTCCGGTCAGCGACAAACTAAATTAAGATAATTCTTTGTGAAACACACGTGCTGTCTTATAATTTCAATGATGCAATGCAAGAAGACACATACTTCAAAAATCATCTATTGAAATCGTTGACTACATCAATGTTTATTCTAAAATATAATTTTGTCAACGACTACAAACTCCGCAAGGCAAAACTATCAAAAGGTCTTGGGTTTTGGTTAAAGTTTGTCGTATTATTGAACACGTTCCTTGTCCCAATGTCGGCGAAGCTGAACTACCATTGAAGTCTAAGGCGGGCCCGGCATCGAATGCCACAGCCCAGGGCCGAGAGCTGTCTATCCGGACCCCCAGAAATACCAATTAAAGAGGTTAATTAAGCTGAGCGAAGACCCTTGTTAGTTGCGAAGTCTTAAATGATAACAGCGCATGTTCGTCCGGCAGCCATTTTAAACTTGACTAATGGAAGCAAACTTACAGAAATGTTTCTGGAATAGATTAGCAGACGCATTGGGCGGATATAGATTCTGGAGTGCTTTTGACAGGGCAATCAAATGTGATTGGTTCAATGACTCTAATGTAGAACTTTGGGCGGCTCAAGCAAAAAGACTTGATCGTTTAGTCACCCTATTTTGTAGTCATTTGTAATATTAATTTAAATACGTAGGTACAACTACAATTTAACATTCATTTTTTAAACTTTTATACTCTTCGTTTCAGTAATTGGAATTTATGCGCACAATGGGACTATACCAAAGATTGTAAATAGGTATCCGTTTTTTACGAACAAACCAAATGTGTCATCATATGAATATGAGTCATCATATGATAACATCATATCAACCCATCCAAAACCTCATTCGATAGTTTTATTAAATTTGACTTTTTTTCTATGAAATTGGCATTACTTATTTCAGCATCATCAAAGAATATGGTTATTATGAAATAGATTGCCACACGTCACACGTCTGTCGAAAATACTAATTCGGATTTAATATGACTGATGTTAAAATCATTTAAAAGTAAATTATGACATGTTCCTATAATTTCAATCCAATATTTAGTATCAAATCAAATAATCTACAAACGATCTAACCATCCAAATTTTGTTACATACTGAATATTTATAATATAATTAATTAACAAGATAGCATTAATTATGGAAATATTTATCTCTTTAGATAATTTTAATACAAGCGTTAATTTGACTGAGTTAAAATTAACTCCGAATGTGTTCTACAAAGAATATTAGTTCACCAATGCAACGTTAAGTTTAATTTTCACAATAACAAGTAGGTCATACCAGTTTTCTAACCAAAGATAAATTTCTCACTATATTTATGTTATCTAGAGAACTCATTATAATTTTAGGGCTTTCGGATCAAAATACTATTGTTTTCGAGGATCCTAATATTATTCTAAGTACATTTTCAAACGGACCTTTTAAATAAAAACTCGTTAATATAGCAGCGCTTACACGAAACCCGCACCTATCTAAAATTGTGTTTTACTGTATTTACGCAAGGACTTTTTGGATGTCACCCAGATGACATTGTGGTCTGAAAACCGTTCAATAGGACGCTTTTGTTTACCCGAGACAACATTTATACATAGTTTTACTATTACCACAAAGTCCTCAACCGTCAGTACACAGAATAAAAATGGATCTTTTTATAACTTTACTCGATTTGACTTAAAAATAGTTTTGTTTTTGTCAACATTATTACTGGGGAATATTCGCAAAAGAACTAACTAACTAAAGCAATGTATGAACTATTTAAAACTTTTTTTTTATTGTTTTCGGAGTGATGCCTTAAAATTGTTTTATTAGACATACAAATCTCTGAATGGTAATAATTGGGTTCAGCTTACGACTAGAAAGTTTAGCAAAAATATTTCTCATAAAAAATAGAATAAAATTAGTATTTGGTTGCTGGCTTCGTCATTTAGATGTAAATTTACCAGTCAATACGACGCCTTAATATAGTTTTGCATTTAGACGCAATACTTGTGTTTTTATTGATGCATAAACTGAAGAGCAAAGATATTTTGGGTAAACATTAAGTAACCCTCCAAGCTCCAACCAACTAAGCCGGACTGAACTCTTTCACGAAGTTGAACCTACATAATTGCTGTAGTCATTAAGTTCAGTTAACAAGTAATAGAACATGGTGCAAACTTCTTCTTTATACTTCGGAATAATACTAAGCCATCCTAACAAACTTTACGTGTCCAATATTTTACGCAATGTGTCAAAAATTATTATCCTTTCCTCTTCTTCCTCCAACCGTTACCATTCCATAGTTTACTTTCCATATCAGCTGTCATCAATCGTCCGTCAGTCGTTAAAATTATTGACGTTTGTCATTATAATGTACCCACTCGCTCTGAAGACGAATGTAAAGTTAAAACGCAGATCACACCAAAACGCTTTATGCGAATGAATAGAAGTTTGCGAAACTATATTTAGGCCCTAAAATTGTTGTTGTCTAGTTTTAATTAATAATGAAGTAAACAATAGGTCGCGTATTTCGGCGAAGCTAGTTAAAGTGGTTGTTTAAGCTTTAGCACGTTTCGTATTTTGAGTTGGAATTTGTACCTATCCGTGGATTGAAGCCGGCTATTGGAGGGACGCGGCCGGCACGCCTTTGTGGAACATGTGTTACGGACCTTACCTTAATTGGTATTTGCTTTACGGACCACCGCTTACATTTAACTACTTAGTTTACTATTGGGAAGAAACGCGTCGTTTGATATTGCTAATCCAAATTTCGGTTCCAATTTAATTTCGATCTCTCACTCAACGTTGAATAAATGTTTGGCTGAAGCTTGGAAAGTCATGCTTAAAATAACGGTTCGGGTAAAATTAGGAAACTTTTCTAAATCAATTCAAACTCGAATATTCAGAGAGGTGATTTCGTTGACAAAATATGGTAGATATTCATACTAAAGGGAAAACCATAATTTAGGAAGACACAGGTGTGTTTTATGCTTTCGCTTTTAACCTGTAAACGAATTTTTAAACCGTAAGAAAATTCGCAAACTATTTAGCTTTTTTTTTTGCCTTTACCTGAATTTTTAGTCCAAAATACTGGTATTTTCTCAGATAATACCCCGTCTAAATGATAACTTTCAGATTGTCGGATAAAGCGTGATTAAAAAAGCTACGCTAAAACAGTTAACTGACATTAATCAGCTGCTCACATTTCATCTAATGACGACACAACCTCACACTCGACCGCTACCTAGATCATCTAATGAGTTTGTATATGTATATTTATGCACATAACTGCTGTGAGCATTTTGCAAGGCGACCTGCTAGCAATTCTAATCATGGCAAGTGTAGTTGCCGCATGTTATAAAACATAGACAGGACCTTTATGCCGGCATAGTTCCCTCGCTTTGCGACACTGCGGGATACAAAGTTCCGCTTTAAATTGCCTTTCAACGAAAAAGGACGGCCTCATAAAAACAGGACAGACAAATTGGTTAAGTAGTAAGGTAAAATGATTACAGAGAAACGTTTTATATTGGTTTTAATCATTTACCAAAGAGACATTCCGGTTCTGTGATCAAAGCAGATTTAATTAAAAATCTCGCAATAGAGGGCTGTCTAAATTCCTATCAAGGAACGACGAGATTTTCCTTTTGTAGGAGAAGATTTAATGAAATCCCATTTGGTTTTAGGTGACTCACGGTTACACGTTTACGAACCAACTCAATCACAGTTCTGACAAATTAAACACAAGTTATTTGAGATAATGTACTCGGGAAAACAGGTGAAGTTTGCTTTCCTCACTGTAAAATCTATCTGGTCATAATATTCAACTATCAAAACATAATTTCTCAATTTTTATACAACTAAAACTCAAACGTTTTTAAAAATTTTGTCCCACAGTCATATGGGTAAGCAAAACAAAATATTTTTTTGGGTGATTACCCACAGCACAAATACAGTTTCAATAGAAACAATGGCTAAACTATTATATTATATTCAATACAAACTTATCTACGGTCACGCATTTTGCTAGTTATTTTTGAGTTAAACTTAAATCTAATATGCACCATCCAAGATAATTTTTCTAAGGAACTAACATAACAATCTAGAACGAGAAATGTTTTGTTCCAGTAAATAGTAAATGTACTATGAAAATTTCATTCTATGAAAATTCTTTAGCTGTGCCACCGAAATTAGTCAAATAATCTCAAGAACTTAACTATTCTCCATAAACAAGCCTCATTCTTTATTCGTCTCTACGACCGCTACCTAAATCCCTACACGAAGCAGTCCTCTTCCAACAAATTCCATTAAACAAAATTAGACAATTTTATGGAGAACGGAGATAATCTAAATGCACCCGACGCTCAATAATTTTCACAATTCCATAGAATTCGGGACGAATTCACGTGTATTATATTCAAGGTACACTTAGCAAATGCGAAAATATATTCTCGCCATTTCTTCTACTGCGAGGCCGCATATTAAATTAGACTGAAAGGAGTAAAATAAAAATGTAAAACGGATCTCAAAGGAAGTGAAGGCTAAAAAAGTCTTGTCAAGCGCGAAGCTCATTTCACCACTTTTTATTGATTTTGAAGTCATTGAATTTAACTGTACAACTTTAGTAATAATTACGTTGTGCACAACGCACCTCTTTTATTTGTCTATGACTTATTTGCTTTTTATTGGTTATGTCATTACTTTAAAAATATTGACGTTTTAAGGTTATTTTGTACATTTTGTTATAAGTTGCTTTCTTTATTATATTCTTTTAAAATACCAGTTTCCATCGTTATTATTTACTATTTACACCAGCATACAGTCCACCATTCATATTTTGGTCCATTCGCCGTAAAATCTCACTCATATTTTGGTCCATTCGCCGCAAAATTTCATCCTAAATTCTTGCATATTTTTCGAAAATGTTTAACAGTTTTTAATAATGGAAACTCGGTCGGGTCGCAAAGTTGTTAAAAAAACTAGTGCAGCAATAGTGTCGCAATATGAAGAAGGCACACAACCCGATGCTGGCGCTATAGCGCCGGCGTCCACTGCACCGTCAAACCTTCGCAGCACGTCGACTCACAGCCGCTCTTCGGCAACCATCCGCGCGCAAAAACTTGCTGCAGAAGCGCAGCACGCGCGGCGCATAGCCCAATTAGAGTCTGAAGCAGCTGAGAGACGTCTTCGCGCTGAGTTGGAAGCGACCAATAAAGAACATGAAGCAATTTTGGCAGAAATTGAGGCTAAAAGCTGTCGGAGCAGCCGATCCAGTCGTGCTAGCGTCAATTGTAAAAGTGTTGGGGAAAGGTTAGTAGACCATAATAATTATTGTCCACCAACTAAATTGAACGCAAATCTCCCTGCTGTAGCTTCTTTAGAACCTATTGCCGCTCTTACGTCGGCATTTGAAAAATTGACGGAGAAGATCATACACCCTAACGGAGCTAATATTTATCTACCCTATTTTGACGGGAAGTCTCCTACGGAGTGGTTATCTTTTAAAAAAGTGTTTCAGAACACTTCGACATCTTATTCGCACATTCAGAATTTTGCGCGCCTGAGCCACGCATTGCGGGGCGCGGCACGAGAGTCTGTTGACAAGCTACTCGTAACTGCGAACACGCCTGACACTGTAATGCGTGCGCTAGAAATTCGTTTTGGGCGGCCGGATTTAATAATCTTACAGGAACTACATCTGGTAAGGTCTTTGCCTAAACTTTTTAACATTGACAGGGACCTTTTAGTATTTTCCAGTAAAGTTAGTAACTGTGTTGAAACTCTACGCCTTCTGGACGGTCATGATTATGTAAGATCGCCAGAATTATTTAATACGATTTTGCAAAAGTTGCCCTTAATGATGAGAAGTAGGTGGTATGACTTTGCCATCGCTCATCAATACAGTGGCCAGAGCAAGCTTGAGATGCTCTCTGAATTTTTATTGAACGAAATAGAAGTGCAAGCTAAGTTCGGCGTCATAGATAGTCCAGCTTATAAAACATCTTTTTCTTGTGACAGGAATGCGAAATTCGAGCGAGTTAATCAAGTCGAAGCGGACTCAGAGACACCGGAACGCCCTTCATCTTCACATTTGGCTAGAAAACCATCTAAATTAATAACATCCCAAGTTTGTTTATTTTGTAAAATAAATTCCCATACAATTGACAAGTGTCATGATTTCTTGGCATTGACAATCGATGAAAAGTGGCATTTCGTAAAAGAAAATAAATTGTGTCATAAATGTCTTATAAAAGGTTCACATAATTATGTTAGCTGTCGTGCAAAAGGAGTTTGCACTAAAATAGACTGTTCCCATAAACACCATCAACTCTTACATAACCCGAATTTCAGGACTGATATTGCGCATGCCGTTAAAGAAGCATCACCATCTGGAAGTCAACCTAATGATGATGACTTGCCCTCAGAGTTAACAGCGCACGCTACTGCTGTCGGCTGCTCGTCACCTCGACCAATGCTGAAGGTTGTTGCCGTTACTGTGTCCGGCCCGACTGGAGCGGTAGACACTTATGCTTTGCTTGACGACGGATCCTCAGCTACTTTCATTGATTCGGAAGTTTCTAAACAAATTGGGTTATCAGGGCCAATGGGCAAAATTGATTTACGTTGTGTTGGAGGTTTATCTAGACAGTCGTACGTCCAATACGTTAATTTTAAAATTAAAGGTCGGCATTCTTCAGTTACATACGAAATTAAGCATGCTAGATCCATTAGCAATTTAGATTTAGCTCACCAAAGTGTAAGAAAAGCTGATATTTATAATTATTCATATTTGTCGGACATAGTAGACGAGTTATGTTACGATGCAAAACCTACTATAATCATAGGTATTGATAACTGGCAGCTGTCTATACCTAAAGTAACAAAGCAAGGTTCAAAGTCTCAACCAGTGGCGGTTTTGACCGCTTTAGGGTGGGTAGTATTTGGATTTACATCAAGTAAATCAAACATTGTAAATTTTGTAAATCATGCTTACTGTAGGGATCTCATAAGAATGTCATTTCGTTTTTCGAAGAGAGATCGCTTTAAGAACGATTTTCTGAGGAAGTCAAATATTTCAGACATTTACCAAATGGCTTCTTACAAATTATTTAGATTAGAGAAGAAGTCTTAACGTAAATGTAGTGCGGAAGCTTATTAAAGATTATTAGATGTAAAAATAATTAAGTTAGATTGTCATTGTAGATAGTAATATAAGAGTATAATTTTCGTCTCTAAAATGTATCTATATTCTGCTTTAATAGCATCTCGTTTCGCATATACATTCGTTTTAAGCGCATAAACACACATCATTGCGTGAAGTAATAGTTGCTTTGTTGGCTTCTCATCATCTCATGTATTTGTACTAATCACATTTTCATTTGCCGCTTAGAGCTGACCCCATCGCTTTAGATCTAAGCTTAGATTCATACACACGACAGCTACTGCGCATTAATTTTTTTTTTATTGCATGTGCGTAGTTTTCTAAAAATTGTCGGGATGTTTAGAAATTAATTTAATTACGTTATTTTATTTAAATTGTATTTGTACTTTTCACTTCTCTTATTTAATTATAACGGCACTAGCTTTTCCAATAATTTTAGTATGTTCAAAGCCCTGATGGCGGAAGACTTCTGTGGAAGGAGCTTAGCTGAGAAAAACAATGTTCGTCAAAACCATTGATAGCTTTGACGATGAAATAAATATTTTAAGGAAACAGCAACCCTTGAAACGCCATAGCTAACTTCGTCATATGAGTTGAAACAGATGATACATGTACTAAATCTTAGCCTACTTAATACTGTCCGTTGAGTCTCCAATAACGGCATTGCATTTGTTGGCGCAACAGAGAGCTACATAGCCTTTACGACAAGAAGGTCAACAAGTTTGCCACCAGTGAGCGAGTTCCAGTGGAAGTTATTTCCATTTTAAGCTGATATGATTCTGATAAGAGTGGTATTTGGGAGTGTCTTGTAAGAAGTGTCAAGACGGCTCTTCGTGTTACCCTTAAAGAACAAGCACCTAAAGAAGAAGTTTTTGATACCCTACTAGCGGAAACAGAGTAATTTATTAATTCTCGGCCTCTGACACACGTTCCAGCTGAACCATCAGCTCCGGAAGGCTTAACACCTTTTCATTTTTTGATTGGCACTTCATCAGGACGTTCTATTCTAGTTTCATTATCAGATTGTGACCTCAGATCACGGACCAATTGGAAAGTAGCAGTTTAGCGTTTAAGTGACATGTTTTGGACCCGTTGGGTCAAAGAATATCTGCCAGGTTTACTACCTCGAAGATTTGAGTGCTGGTTCTGGAGACCTAATTGAAATTAAAATCGTGGATTGGGGTTTTAATAACTGATGAAGACTTGCCCCAAGGGACTTAGTCAAGAAGGCGCATGGTTGTTTTGTTTCCTGAACGTGACAACATGATTTGAGTAGAAGACATACAAACGGCAGCAGGGTTATTGAGGCGACCGCTAAAAAAGTTAGTGCCGATTTATTAGTGTTAGTTTTTGTTTAGGAAGAATTAATTTTATTTGTCTTATATAATATTTTGTTAATCTTTGTTACTTGTTAGGAATTCAACAGTTGTTAGTTTTGTTTATTGTTCAATTTTGTTTTCCTGTTAAACAGCTAAGCTATCTTATTTGTTTGTTTTATATTAAGAATTAATTTTGTTTTATTTTTGTATTAGTTTAATAATTAAGTTTGTTTTTGTTTTCTCTTTGTTTATAGACGATGTGCACAACGCACCTCTTTTATTTGTCTATGACTTATTTGCTTTTTATTGGTTATGTCATTACTTTAAAAATATTGACGTTTTAAGGTTATTTTGTACATTTTGTTATAAGTTGCTTTCTTTATTATATTCTTTTAAAATACCAGTTTCCATCGTTATTATTTACTATTTACACCAGCATACAGTCCACCATTCATATACGTAAAAGGTGTAGTGGTCTGAAAAGGAGGGCATTGTAATTTTTTAATTGGCAATGTGAAAGTTGCTATTTACTCTTTTTAGCGTTTTTTAGTTGGCACAGGAATAACATTTTGAGGTACATTTGGCCATACAGTTGTTGAACAGGGTGTTCTTTTCTTTATCGTATGATAATGGCTGTATTATACATTGAGAAATAACAAAGGTTTTATGTTTTGAGGATATTCTGACTATAAATACAAGAAAAAGTTCTATAAAAATAAATTAAAACCGAGTTCTGTTAAAAACTATTGGATTTTGATGGAGGATGTAAAAAACTGAAAAGGATGAAAACAATCTTAACTTTTTTTATCCTAAACTAGTTGCATCGGGCGGCTCCGTAGTCCCACGCGTTGGATCCCAGTAAATTTAAAACCTTTTAACCAACCTTTTCGAAAGATACAGGTACAGATTTCTGAAGTTATCAGTGGACATATAAAACGGCATTCATGTTTATTTTTACGTAATTAAAATGTATTTATTTATTTGCTAGTCACATGGTACATAAGGCGTTACAATTAAGAAAGTAGGTACATTGGACACATGACACCCCGTTGGGGCACTGCAATAGAGACTGAAATAATGCAGGTATTTTACAAATTACAACTAAATAAATTTTATGAACACAATTATGATATATTCAACAGATATTAGTTTATGAATTGTAGAAATAGGATATCATGTTTGCATAGTCCTTTCTGAAATGAGTAGCCGCTAATACAACCCAAAGGGCCTACTAGTACATAATTGGCTTAGTTTTAGTAGTAACCTAATATTATCCTTTTAACTTATCATTTGAACTCTGGCGAATATAACCTATTTGTATAATATGAGTTTGTAATTACCTTTTCTTCATCATAAAGTAACTACTGATTAATAAATGAGGTCAAAGTTTACTATAACTTCTGAATGAGAATTTGTATTCATGCGGACATTTTCAATATCACCGTCATAAGTTGAAATGTATCTCGTTAATTTTGTCGAGACGCCAAGACGGCTACTATTTCTGCCTAAATAAACTCACAAGACATTCTACTAAGTAATTTTAACGAAAGATCAAATGTGGTGGACTTTAAAAATTTGTATTTTTATCAGTTAGCGTAATTCCAATTTTTTTAACGATTCTTCAAAAATGCCATTACTGTTCTATCTTTAAAAACAACACACTGGTAGTCAGACTTGAAACATCGACATCATAAGAAAGAAACGCCATTCTTGAGTGATAGCCATATTTTATAATAGTGTTTGATGAATAGCGGTGCATGTGCATAGCACAGGCGTGTTGGTGCGAGATAGGCGGCACATCGCCTTATTTACGAGTGCCTTTCCTTGGCAGGGATGTCAACCCCTTTACCAGTACACGAGGTTAGTGGGCGTGAACTGGCAAGGCAAATTTATCGCGTGCACCCATACTGAGTGTTTGAGACGCCGATACTGGTGGTCGAGTAATAAAACGCCACTTCAATGCGTAGCCACCGCGCTAAACTCGAACCAATCTCGAAGATGCGCCACGGAAAATCGTAAACTTTCCACTTTTAATCGAATGGACAGGTAATGCCGGCAGTCTCCAGGGCAATATTGCAGCTTTATGTTTGGGGACAGTAATAAATACCGGTAAGTAATAGTGTTTGGCTTCAGCTTTACTTTTCTTTTTTATGCTCTAACGCCCGCAATAATTTACTAGAAACATCTGCTACCTTACGTTACAAGTAAAAGAAAAATACGTATTACTGTCAGTGCTATTAGGGGCCTGTTACTAAAAACATCAAGTACGTCTGGAGATCATTTCGTTTCCATTTAAAAAGTTCGGATTAAAAACCTCTTTTAATTCAATTTTGTCAGAAAGATTTACATCTCTGGTGATTCCAGATCTAGTTTTCAATTCATCGTATTCATTCAGAATGTTTAAATGAGAGATTATTAATTTGTAAATGCCTAGACATAAAGGATTGGAATATTGAGCAAAGAGTAGACACAGTTACGTAGAAGAGATTAGAATATTTGAAATGGAGGGAAGATAAATGATATTTTTAGGGATCCCAAATTAAGGAAGGAAACAATTATGCATTATTTTAATTGCAAAATCACTCGGAGACTTAAAATCGTAAACAGTTTCGCAAAGTAGTGTTAGCTTTTTAATAAGGAGTCATTTATATTTTGTTAGAATATTTGAATTCATACCAGACAAATTATAAGGTATTACTCATAAAAGCAATCGTTGAATAATTCAATTTTTCGTTCCATCAATCTCTTAAGGTTTTACTCCGTCAATGAGTATTTAGAATCAAAATGAAAATTTACATATAATTGAGAAATTTATTTTGACCTGTTATAAAATATTTTATTTATTTAATGTGCATTTCGATTATTGTAATATTATTTAATTATTATTGACATTTGTATTATTGTAATTAATTAATTTGGACATTATGCGCTTTTATGAATTTAATTATTATAAACTACCTTACTATGACATCAATTTCTATACTTTCCTACGACATTTAATGTAATCTTGGAATTTACAATTTGTACGTCCGTGAAAGACAAGGCATAGTGACACAATAATCTTCAACAACATCTGTAATACCACCTATGTTTAACAAATAAATGATTTGTATTTTTTAAGGTGTTTTAAAAGGGCACGATGCGATAATTGGCTACTTGACAGTTTTTGAAAAAGTATTGTAAAATTTGCGCCCGTTCATTTTTTATCCCAAGCAATTCGATTTATCTGGAAAAAATGTAAATAACCAGAGAAAAATAAGATTTTGTGTAACACATTTAAAAAGCGCGCGCAAACGCCAAGTCACGTCACTGTTGCAATTATGACGTCAACGTCCTAGACAACGAACCGATACGTATAAGAACGACTTAATTTAGATAAACGGAAAATGTTTCAATAAATTCTTGATACGATTAGAGAGACAATAATTAAATTTAATCGGTAAAATAATCATTGTTTCGCCACAATAAAATAAATAATTTTCGCCGACAGCTGTCATTTCCGAATTGCAATGGTGGTTTCCGTTTCGGTTCTTTTGTTCCACAGATAAAAAAAGTAAAATTTATTTTGCAAAAATAAAATACTAACTTTGCTTTTAATTAAAAAATAAAAATGTAAAATGATTACTTTACTAATAAGCTAACATATCTAGTACTTTTCATATTTTATTGTTAACACTGTCAAGTAGCCAATTACTAAGCTAGATATTTAATTGTAGCGAAAGTTCCGGTAACATATTGTTCGTGTTAAGGATATTTTGAATTTTCATTTAAAAAATGTTAATAAAAATATTATGTATGATAAGTGTTTAAGATCTTGTTTCTGTGTCAATCCTTCATTGCATAAACCTAAAAGCCAAATTGCCCAAACTGGCTTGTCTCAATTGGCCAGACTCTAATATTGTGTTTTTTTTAACATATTATTGTAATATTATTACAATATAGTATTTATTGTGCTCAATATTCACCAATTGCTTCTTGTTGTTGGCTAAATATGTCTTGAAAAATTCGCTTTTCTAAGTTAAGACCGAATTAAAGGAGGAATTCCTTCTTACTCGGTTACAAATGAATGTAGAGAATACATAACAGAGTCAATTGTAACACGCCAGCATGCTACTTAGCTTTAATGTAAAGCTGCGATATGCGTCTTTTTAGAGCCCCTATTATAAATAACAATTGTTCGCAACGAATTGCACTTCTAAAAAGCAATTAAACTATGATCTTCAAATTAATTAATGCCCTTCTAAGAGTTTGAGATAATAACCTTCCAGTGGCGCCAGATGTTGACGGGTATAATAGCCAAGTTATGAATTTTAATGTCTGCTCGACGAAAATCGGAATGAATATTGAACACAGTAAAAAAAGGAAATAATTAAGCCAGAAAAGGATGTTTCCGCCACGGAATGGCTCAGCAACTCTCGGGAGGGAAATTTACGAGGAGCACTGAAAAATAATTAAGATAGAATCTCATTAGAGCGGTACACAGCACGCCTGCTCATGTTAGGTGAATAGCTTCACAATAGTAGAATTCGTCTTGGGAAATCATTTGTGTCCAACACGACGACAAAGAAGAAGCATAAATATTCAAGCGGTTAATAAATACGTCTAATAAGGCAACCGAATGCAAACTGAACATTAATGTTATCGTGGAGAAACGCAATATATTCGCTTCTGGAACGATTCCAAAGAGTTAAAAAGTAAAACGCACTCAAAATAATAGGAACACTTTAAGTTAAAATACAGATCGCAATTAATTTGTGAAATGTTCAAGAACCGTGAAACAAAAATTGTAATGTAAATGTTATTATTCACAGCGTAGTGTATTATGATAAACCGGTACACAAAAATTCTGTGCCAACAAATAAAAATGAATATGGCCAGCATAAGATTTTACAGGTCAAAATATTGCTCTGAAGAATTTCCCATTAAATGCTTCTAGAACCTAAACCTTAAGACTATCTAGAAAGGCATTTAAATGTGCAGATATATACTAGTATACTACGCCTTTCAAGACCACACATGCTTCGCTTACCTACTACTAGCTCTTTGTAAGATCTACATAAAGGAAGATCTACATGAGACGATAACTCGAATCGAATATGCATTGTCCTGGAATACGCCATAGCACAGACGAATGTTTTGCACAGTATGGAATATAATTGTTTTTGAGAAGTATGATATTCTCTAATGTCAACAATATGGACGATGGTAAACAAAGTTCAAAAAGTGCTACCATGTTTAGAAACGGCTCCGAATGTAAATTAAAATATAGTATCTTGAAGTCTTACGTTTTTATGGTTTTAAATTACATTCTGCGACCATAAATGTCGTTCAAAAGTGAATGGAAGAATTAAAAATTTTAGCCTAAACTTGCGTAAGGATTTAATTGTAGCCCCAAATGACAACTAAAATTATAGCACGAGTCCGATATCCCGAATCGATCCTCGTGACTTGTCTATTCAGTATTTTCAAGTAATTATATTTAAGTTCTCTCTTTTCTGAGATATCCATAAATATTACAATATGCAATTCCATTGAAAACTGGACAATGTATTCGGCTCGATATTGACGAAGTCGATAAGCCTGTGATAGTCTGCCTCTAGTTAATCTAAAAGTCAATGGAGCAGAAGTATATTAAAGGCAGCAATCCTCCAGAGTCACAGACCTAGCTTGATGATGCTTACTCTACTAAAAGGGACTCCCGATCGTCAACGATTTGTAAGCATATTCAGCAGAACGCATGATACGATCGAATTGCATGAATACACGCTTCAATAAATGCCTTGTGAGCCTATGCGTGCGGTGGGAAGTACGGACGTACTGCTACAATGGTGAACTATGTGGGTGCACAAACAGGCGTACCTGCCCGTATAGATAAGCATTGAACCACACGTACTTTTGTGTAAACCATTGTTCAAATTGGGTCCCTACGCTCGAGTGCCTACTGAGGCGTAATAGCCAAACTGAAAATGTTTGTTGGGGGCCTGGTATCGATGTTCAGTACAGAAGATGCAAAATTTAAACCTCTGCGTTAAACGGTGTAGTAACATTGAAATGAATCGACATAATGGAAGGTTTCTTTGCTTATAAGTGAATTGTTAAAAGACCTTGTCTCTATTATTATGAAATTTGTATTAATTATGATTGTTTTGTTTTTGATTCCAGCAGACTTTTTTTCTTTAAAATTTTATGAATTTTCGCTGATTGTAATATTTTAGTGCTTTGGTTTTTGTGTAGACTTAAAATGAGATAAACGAGATAATTTTTTACCAGTATTTTGTACATTGTATTTTGTCTCGTTATTTTTATGTAAATAAATCCAAAAGATAATTTAAATCTTGAAACTTTATTTATTTTATTTATTTAAAAACTTTATTGCACAAAAAAAGTACCACAGGTGGACTTAATGCTATGGACATTCTCTACCAGTCAACCTTTGGGTCATGCGGAGAGTTAGTTTATGGGTGCGGTAATAGTGACAAAGTGCATAAGTAATCTAAAAAATAAAATAAAAACATAATACACGAGAATAGTAACTATCAACTTTATAAACCAAGACCTAAGAAAGATACAATTTTACTTGAATTGGATAAAGAGATAATCAATAATGAAGCTAGACGTAAATATACTGAAAAACCACCGAAGTATGCTTGACCGGCTTAAACACAACTCAAACGTCACGTTTCGTTTACTGTAAATTTGAAATACAACCTCAGTTCCGTTGTAAATTTCAGAACTGTGCTGATTAATGGTGTAGCACTTAACAAATTCGCCGGTGCTCGTTTGACACCAATAATTTGACAAGCAGAACGCGTGGGATGCGCGTAACAAAGCACCCTCCCTCGAGAGCTCGGTGCAGCGTGTACCCGCTGCATTACCGATGGATAGCACCGCCTTTGTGTACTCATTCGAATGCTGCTCATATCGGTGCGCCGCCACACCGCGATGGTCCAATAGCATCAACAACACTCCATATTAAAGGCCCCAAATTGCAGTTTAATTTATTCCGAGCGTGTCTCGGCAACGGAATCGCAATAACCGGGAAAACAATACCACCATTTATCGAGGGGCGGTTTGATTGCACTTATTGCTAGCTCAAATACTGGCGCGTCAACAATTCGACGGCTTAGCGCCCGGGGCATCTGATCCAATTTTTACTTCGACTCCAGTGCTCAATATCTCTCCTTAGCCTCGTGAGAATTAGGCACTTAGCTATATACATATACGGGCACACAGTTCAGCACTATCGACCGAAGGCTTTTCTCCAATTTCGGAACGGGGGAATGGACAGTAAAGGAAAATATAGATCCACTGCATATCGTATTCGAGTCGAGTCGTCGTACAAATTGCGAGTCGGAATTGATTGAATACCCTTCTCGCTTAATCACACCTATCTTTATATAACTGCGGAGGTTAAAACGTTTATATTTGTGGACGGAGCTCTCGGAAAGATTTATTGTTCCCGAATTGCTTTAATTTTGGGTCTATTGAAATTGAAAGAATCTGCTTGATTGTTTTACCTTTTTTGTTTGCGATTTTAAAACTGCATTCTAAATGGCAAGTTTTTCCAATCAATTGTTACGTAAATTAAATGTAATTAGGCTACTAAAGAGACTCCTGACTAATTAAAACTAATTAAATGTACTACTTAAGAGTCCTTTAATAGATAAAAAGTCGTGGTGCTCTTATTTTACGTTCACTAATTATCTTTTCCCCTTTCGCAAATTGGAATGAAAACAAGAATGTATTTATTATATACAATGGATTTTACGTGTACGCGGTTTACCTTTTACGTGTTTGTTTTATGATATGAAAATGCGAAACCATCTTCTATATATTAGAGAGTGAACATTATTTTTTGTTGTAATAAGGAAAATGTCAAAACAAAAGCGTATTTAAAACAAAACATCCAACTCTATCGTTTTGGTCCACATAATAAAACAGCACATGTTCGAGCAAGACTCTCAGCGGAATGCAATTGTTCCCGATGTTTGCCCCGAGACGACAAACGATCCTGCCAGCATTTAGGCGATCGAATTAGATTCTGATCTACTTATGTAAGCTCTCTTTTATGTGTAAAGCCAATGGCCACTAAACAGCACCATATGCAAAGGAAATAATGGGAGTAATGGGATTCCCGCTTTAGAGAAAGTACAATACAGTTGCTGCGAAAATTATGTGAGTTTGCATGCAAAATAGCAGGGCACATTAGCGGACGTTGCGAGCCACAGGCTTGCACAGTGGTCCCAGTGTTCAGACAAAGTTTAACTCGCCTTCATTGTTTTCAACCCTACTACCTATAAGTTGGATCTTGTGTGCACTTGGCAAACGTCTCACACTTCATAAATTCTGTCGTACTGAGAACTTATATCGGGACTTAAGAGTTTACCAACTGATACAGAGTAAGGTTGAGTGCATCGCCGTGCTCTTATGTCAGGAATCCGAAATCTGAAATGGCCTGCTTTAAATAACAATAAAAAATTTACGTCTTTTATAATAGGGTAGATGACTTAGTCCAATAGATTACCATAAAATACAAGTCACACATTTATTCTTTCATCATGTTAATAAACACTTACTAAGATGCATTGTATTAAATTTAGCGCCACGTCAGTCTTTCCTACAGTTTTTACAAAACATGACGCAAACACATCCCTCCACTGAACTATGTTCAGTGGATGCATTATCTCATCATCAATTTTGATTTTATTGTTATAACAAAAATATACGTTTTCATTGTACGGATATCTCCATGATTTGAAATGCACGTTAAGCTCTTACTCCCGGCTGATATCTCATAAGCCATTTAACCCTAGAGAGGACAGGCCCGAACAGGAGTTTGAAAACCTCTGACAATTAGATTGGCCATTTGTTGTATACAAATCCCCGACCAATCTGCACAGGGCCAGTGTCACAACACTATGGCAACCAATATGGCCTCATATCATTGTTTAATTGAGACCTGTGCCTAGTAGAGGAACATTACCAGACGGTTTCTGTATTGAACCGGGTCTGGGTGTTGTGGTACCGTCGTTGTTGTGATTTCTCTAACACGAGCACTTTAGTTATTTACCACAGGATAAAGAGCAATGCATGTGATATTTTCCAATATATTGTTCAATGTGAATGGTTGAATAATAATTTTAAAATACCTTGAGGTCGTAAAACTGTTTTTAAACAAACAAAACCATCCACGTGAAGCAATTAAAATAAAATTGCTCGGTAGTCGACGTTACACGTCGCATAGAACAATACACCCATTTATATTCTAGTAACGGAAATATGAAGGAAATTTGTAACAGGTCGCCGGGCCATAAAGTGTAGTGCAAAAAGGCTTTCACTTAAATATTTTAAAAGGATTATGGGGTCTTGTGTGGTTCGCGATTTATCTTCTTAACGACTTCCGCAATGTGACGCGCTGGGTGCTGGAGACTTATGGAATAAAAGTTGATGAAGTTGAGGCGCACCAATCGCATCTTATCTAGGAATACTAATGGAGATAGCTTGCTCATTGTGTGTCTCACGCACATAAGATGATGACTGGATATATAGACAATATTATATTTAGTCAGTCAGTTAGATTTTCAAGATACAATGAAAACATATTGTTTGCTTCAACAAATAAATAAATATTGATGATGATTTAGCGCATCAAATTTCTGTGGAGGGATACGCTTACGTAACGAATGTTTCTTTTTGAAAATGCGTGTCTTATATTTTCTGATATCAAATGTAGCATCAAACTTTTTATTGTTTCTTGATTCGAACTTGTTCTTGATTGAGATTAGATATGTTCTAACCAGCCAACTATATTCACCTACTTTAGTTAATAAATCGAAGTACTACTATGTGATAGGAAACCACGTTTCTAGTTGCCTAATTTCGCATTCTACTATTCTACAAATAACCTATATGCAGGCAGGTTGCAGTCAATGCGCCCCAACATCATTGTCTCTCGTCAACTAGTAGGTCTGCGAGCGCCGGGTCTCGAGACAGCAACAGAGGGGTAGTGTTTGCAACCAAGTCTATATGAGCATCTTTGCAAACATTTACGCTTAATCTGATGCTCTGTCATCATTGAAATTTACATTTTTTGTACTTTTAAAGCATTACGCATTTTTTTTTGTGGCAAAGACGTGTAAACGCTTCGCAATCATATAAACACAGTCAATTTCATCAACTGATAACAATAATAAAACAATTTTTTGTATTAACTTAACCCTTTATGTTTTTTTAACTACTTACTATACTATAAGTTGCCTGTAAAACTAATTTCTGCAATTTTATTTGCAATAAGCACTACATCTATTGTTTATTTAAATCAAAGATACCAGCAATGGAAGAATCTTAAACAGCACCATGATTCACAAATTAATGCGAACAACTGTACCAAACTTTGTGAGCATTACGAATTCGGAGTTATGCAGATAGCTTTAGCTGAAACTTGAAAAATAAAACTTAGTTAATTGTTTTTTTATTTGGGAGACATCTCTCGAAATACTACAACCAGTCCTATCGGAACATAGTCAGCAAAATACCATGAGCCATCCAAAAATGTCCCGTATTCTGAAAAAGATTCAACTGTTTCCATTTAAACATCCATTTTACCCGTAGTCTTGGGCAATGAGCTAAAACGCTCGTTAAATTAGCCTGCTTTGACCCGACCTACCACATCCTTACAGTGCTCGCACGTTTGTCGTCATTTTTCATCTCGACATGCATATTCAACGTAACAATAAATCATCCGAGCCATCCCGGCGCAGCCAAACGAAATGACCCACTGTACTGTCGCTAACCGGGAAAAATATCGCGCAAAAAGTGTAAGTAAACAAACGAAACCACCGAAATATAACGTTAATAATTACCCACCCTTTCGAGTCGTTGATAAATAGCGTCATTATTATCACCAGAGCGGTGAAAAATGGTTCCCTCTCTCTTGATATTTATTTAAATAGCTAGCCCACGAATATTATTTTTATGAAGCTCATGATTTTTTACTTCTCCCTTTTCACTTGTGCTATCGCTCCAGGAATTTTAAATATTACCCCGGATGATGTCTGCATGTAATGATTGGGAGGTTTTGTGATCGATTTCAGTCGTCTACAGTTCATGGACTAGATTAAAGGACTCATATCTAACGCTAGGCATCATTGCATGTTTAATTAAACTAAAATGGTACGGTACATTAATAAAAGCGAAACCTTTGATCTGAAATGCAAAAAATGCTTC
Source organism: Glyphodes pyloalis (assembly GCA_037074685.1). Classification (NCBI taxonomy): domain Eukaryota; kingdom Metazoa; phylum Arthropoda; class Insecta; order Lepidoptera; family Crambidae; genus Glyphodes; species Glyphodes pyloalis. Next base: position 798,154 of record JAYKKO010000025.1, read on the forward strand.
TCAATTTTTTTTATTTGTATCACGCACCTAACGATGAAATATGGCTCGATTTCAATACGAATTTTTAAAACATCAACTTTTTTTAGAACGACGCTTCCGGGCTAACGGTCACCATGTAGTTAGCGATCACTTCGACGCATTTTAATCCTCACATCAGGAACACGTTGCCTATAAGTGAATTTAAGCTGGAACATTATATGACAATAAGCCCTTGAAAAAAATAAAACCCTAAATAAAGCACAATAACATTTACCAGTGACACAAATACAGTGGTACAATAAGTTGTGATTACATGCACTAAACTTATTGAGTGTAATCTTATACATCAAATTTTATATCTGACTCAACAACAGCAGGGTTTACAATAAGGATTGTTTTTAGCCCCAACATACAAAATACTAGAAGCACTAAAAATGGCATCAAAAAAGAATATGCATACATTTTAAATGTATCCAATACGTTCACGAATTAACCGAACATTTTTTTAATGTTGGTGGTACCTACGTGCGGCCACTCTCTCTCTTCACCATATAAATTAAAAGGTACCTAAATAAAGAGGTAAGAGTGACTCTTAATTTATTAAAATCTGCATTGTGTTATGAAACACCAAATAAAACAACATCAACGTCCGTATAACGCCGAGTCGAAAAAACGCGTGTCGGTAGAAAACCAATCGAATAGGCCTTTGAAAACCGCCCAAACGGTGTTTCCTATTTCCATTTTCTCTATCTCGTGATATGTTGCTGCGAAAATAGTAGTTATGCGCTCACTTCACATTCATGCTTCAATCGAACTTCGTGAGAAAACAAAACTCGGTAAGCTTTAAATTCATGAATATACTATATACACTCAGTTTTAGATGGTAGATAGTAACTAAAATTTCATCAGATATTGTTGGTTGAAAAATAAACTGCACTAAATGTTTAAATATCTTATTGAGGAATAATATAATATATTAACATAATTTATTAGTGTAACTTGATTTTTATTCATTGCGTTTCTACTGGATGACTTTATAAATAAACCTGTTAATGGTTTTATAAATAATTTTATGCATAACAATGTTTTTATGTACCATAGGTATACAAATACAGGTAAAAATGTTTTATAATATGGTTTGACAAATAAAATAATCTAACATTTTAAATTACTTTGAAACTTATTGCTTTTAATCTTTTTATTTAGCACTAAATGTTTTTTATATTTATTCTTTTTTTTTCTGTATATGTAAAAGAAAAGTAAACAGATGTATGAATAATGATAAACTGGTCCATTTCAAAATACAGGTAAACGTGCCGGCAGCAGCTATATGTAATCTGATGTGGGAATTCGCATAATGAGGAAGGTCACTCGTGCTTTGTAAGGGTTTCGTTAATTTATGATACGAGGACAGAGTTATGATATGAAATAAAAAATATCATAAAAACATATGAAGCTACACATTAGAATGTTAGTCTAAAATTTACAGAAACCACGTTTATTTAGATCGTTCACAATCTGTTGGAGATTGTAACTGTGCCAGTTTTTAAAGCATAAAACCTGGTTAAATGACATCGGGCTCGGAAACCCAGCAATTATGAATTAAAATCATTTAGTTGAAAGTTGAGAGAGTAGAACATTTCATTGAGTGAGATTTGCCTGGCTTATAAAGGACCTTGTACACTTCAATCCGTTATAAATGAAGACTCCGTGCTACGGATCTTTGGTGGAAAGGTGGTAGTCTTATTTGGATGACAGTCGCGATTACTTGAAAGCCATTGATGTGGGATGTGATCCAAATTGATAATTTTATAATGGAAGGAAAGGAAATGCGATAACTTCAATGTTACCAGAATCGTTTAATCAGGATCATTAGGCTATGATCTACTATAGCATACCCTTGATTCCGTTACATATGCAAAACTAGAATACACGCTAAGAGAAAGAAGACAAATACATTGGTTAAGGTACCGCAGGAAAACGAGCCCTCACTTGTGCTACTCAATTATCATTTATCTTTATTTATTATATCATTCATTAGCCAATAAAAATTAATTTACAGTTGAAACTTAACTTACTTTTATTGTTGAGTTGGCGCAGTGAACTGATTCCATTTCGCGAATGGCAAACAAAGAGAAGTTTCAGTCAAGCCAATTTGAGAACGTACATTTTGGAAATACCTGGTGTCTGGGTGTGCTGGGTTATCGCCCCCAGCTAATATCCAACGTCTGTTACTCACAGTAGAAGGTAAAAATCTTCGTTTGAGATCAGATGATTGGTGTGATTTTCTAGTGAATTTTTTTATTCTTAGGTACATTTGAAAGCAATATGCAATTTGTCTGCCCCTCTCTCCCCGAAACGACGGAAATGGATTCGAATAATGAAACTATAATTTGTCTCTTTTTCAACATAAACGATGGTACACAGAAAATACTTAGATTTTTCGAACAGAAATCTATGACTTTCCGTATTGGAATAGTTACTCACGTTAGTGAATAAAGACGCTATTATTAACTTATTAAGGTGGCTTGCGTATATAATATTGTGTCAGTTGTCACGCATTAACTGTACTTGTTGACATGAAAAGCAAAATAATTCTAAATTGTCCATGTGTCATAGAGCAGCGAATGCGCGCAATGCAGAACGGACGTGCTCTCGTTAAATCTGCACATTACTGCGGGTGACGTATTCCATCGACGTAGGCTGCCGCTGCCGAATTTCCTATTTACATAATTATTGTCATACAAGTTCGTGACACAGCCACGAATAATTTCACTAACCACCGTTTTAGTTCCAGCTGCAAAACTAATTACAGGCAATTTGCTTTGAATAGCCACTTTTCTGTTATTGTTTTTCATAATTGTGTTCCTCATGTTTTAAAACAATACTGACGCCATACAAATTTAAACCAAATCATTAATTTACTTACATTTCTGCAGACACGAACTTTTAGAACACAAAACAAGCAAACAACTTTACTGAAGTCGTCTGCAACCAGATTACAGTCAATATTTCATTATTTCTTTTCTCTTCACTATTTCAATGGACTAGGAGTTTTTCTTTAAACTTCAACCCAACGACACGATACGATACGGACCAGGAAAAGTTTAAATTATTCGAAAACAAAGAGTCCAGAATAACAGAGATTGCTTGTTTTATAAAGTTTTTCCGCAACGAAAAATGTATATAGGCATGTCCTAGAACGTTGGCTTAAGTCTTTTCAAAGTGGGGTTTCTGCGAGACCGCATTAATCTACGTCAGGAATATTGGAACAAATTCTTTTTTTGCATATAAAACCGTATAATAAACTCATCTATATTTCCTGTCTTCGTCTACTTTATATGCAATAAAAATTGTTCGGAGAGATGGCAAAGAAGATTAAGCATTTTAGGAAAGTTAACATCAAGAAGGTGAACAACGAATGGTAAAATTTATATGTATAGTACTTGTCATCTTTTATTTCATTTCTTTGCAAATATTAAGGTTTCTGTCGGTGAACACCGTAGCCACAATATACCGTTAAGGTTGAAACTCCCGCCCTACCTGAAAAGTGGATTTTGAAAAATATTTGACCCTTTAGATACGAATAATTAGATCCGCACCAGCTTAACTGTTTTCTTTCTATTCATGGCGAAAAAAAAAGAAGACATGCTTCATCTTCGAAAAGTAAGATCAAGAGAATATCAGTATCAAAAATCGGATTTAATCAAAACTTAGGCCGACTCGTTTCAATTATTACTTGACAACAAGTCAAAAATACCACTGTTTCTGTGGTGCAGTGGTTAATCCTTTTATGGTACGTTGTACCATTACACTTATATCTTCGTAAGGTTAGATGCTAATTAATTCAATGTCATTACATATCAGTCTCATCAAATCAACATCATAGTCATATGCAAGCCGCAGTTAATATTTATGTTAAGCCCTGATCCCGCAGACAAACTGTGTGTACAGATTTGTGGGACTCTGCCTACATTGTAAACTTATTTGTTTTGTTAAATAAATAAATTCGTAATAAATGCACGCCACAAGAAAGAAGAACTAGCACAAAGATAACATTCAGCGTATGAGTTCAGATAAAATCCACATTTTCATGTCAGAAAAGCCACAATCATAAAATGGGTTGAGCAAAAACCGAAACGGTACCAGAATATAAAACAAACTTGATTCAATTTGTTTAACAAAGCTGACGGAAGCTGTGATATTAAATAAAAATGACAGCAATAAACAGCCTCAGAGGTCATAAGTCGAGTGAAGCCTACATCTTGTTTATTTATGACGTCCCGGAGTGATTTCACGAACATAAACTTGGAGTAATGAGGCGCAACGCTACCTGAGCTGGGACTTGTGTTGCAAGCTTTCTGCTTTAACTAAAACAAATAATTTCTACTGTGTTCCATAATTTGAAATGGAACCTTTTGTTCAAATAGAGAGTCATATAATGACAAAAATTAAACTTTGATGAAAAATTCGGGTTCAAAATTTTGTTAGAGCGAAATAATTAAATGCCAATCAACAGTATGATCAAAACGAACCTACTTTATTTTTAGGAGGCTTCTGAATTTTAATGCATTGATGTCAATATAAAGGTTTTTAATCGATACATATACTCGATTTTTAAAATGACTTGCGGTTAGAAAATACTAAATGCACGATTTCAGTACCAATTAGTAAGCAACTTAGCTGACCAGTAGGAATCTGGGTTTTGTGCATTAAGATGCTCGATTTTTATATGAAACATTATGTACTATTTTTAAAAACAAGTGGTAACCCAAGTTTTCTGTGGCCGAGCAACAAATGCTCGAAGCCTCAGTCAGGACGCCTACCCCTCTTTGCACCCCCACGGGCTTCAACATTAAGTACGCAATGGACGATTAAACGGCTTACTTGAGAATTACACAAATATAACAAGAGTTCCGACGAGTTCTCAGCCACGGCTGTTTGGATTATGACTAATTCTTAAACGAGATTTTGTTCGGCGCGACGATTCTGCGGATTATAGCAATCGCTATGGATGCTGTAACTTGAAGGATGATAAAACAAAGGTGTGTAAAAGTAACTTGCTGAAGTTTTGAATTGTCAAGTATGTGAGTTGGAAGATAACTAAACCATTTAAATTAATAAAAATGTACATGGAAGATTATTTTTAACACAATACCTGCTTAATTGTATCCAACTTAGCTGGTTTTACAAGTATTAGTCAAGCTGAAAACGTTGCAGCAATAAATAACAGCACAGTACTGCAGCGCGTGAGTCGCACTTCTCACTCGTCCGACTACGAGCGGTTTCAATGTTTTACGATTCGTAATGTGTCAAAAATGACTGTCCGTTTTTCTCCAACCGACTACGAGTCGTTAATACCGTTCCATAATTAACTTTCCATACCAGCTGTCACAAGTCGTCCATCGGTAGTTTTTAGCTTACGCCTCGTATAATGTATTACCATCCGTAACTAGCCTAATATTTTTCTAAGGCCGATTGTAGCGCGATTGTCGCACTGCACATGCTGTTTTTAACGCAATATCTTACTGAAATAGTAAAACTACATATGGTAATTTTATTGGTCATGGTATTTCGGGACTTTTGTAATTTGAATACTAACTTAAACAATATCTATGAAATAAATTTGTGTTAAATTTTCAATAAAACCTTTATTTACGACTATATTAAAAGCAACAAAATACGTTTTTGTTAATTAATATAATTATCAGTTACCATTTCATATAATTTTATTCAACATTTTCGATTCATCCAATTCAATAGCATTGATAAAAAAGAGTCATAATTATTCGCCATTCACAGGATACGCAGGCTTATCGTTATGGCAAATTAACTTCTTTTGTACATCGCCAGAATCATTGAAAAATTTGACTATATTTCAGTAAGGCTACATTACAGCGGCCATCGCTCCGTTCCAGTAATTATTTTCAACGATACAACATTCGAGACATAATACACATATCCTTTGTTATAGGTCATAAAGGAATACTAGGTATTCCTGTTGCAACATTAATTAATTTAGATTTCTTTTCTGAATACGGGTTTTAATCAATATGGGTTGAGTTTTATACCCTTTATTTTATTTGGTCCTTGTTTTTCATATGAGGTTTTTACGATTCTACCTGAATGATCTTTTAAATCTCCTCAATCCATTTCTTAATTCACATATTTAAGTTTTAACAATAACAATTTTCTACTGTTATATAGCAGTGACAGGTCAGTCTCGGTCCAGTTTGAAATGCTTCATCTATCTCCAGGTTTAAGACCTTATACATATACATGTCAATAATTTTATCCGGGCCTACTCTTGTTGTTAAAACAAGAAAACTTATTTATTCTTATTTCAATTTAATCATCATGTACATCGTTTCAGCCGGTGGACCTCTGCTAAGTAAAGGAGGCCTTTACTTTATTAAACCCTCAGATTTGAGACGCTTGCATCCATAGCCCGCGTATCACCACGACAAGCCTATAATAACCTATATTTTATTTCCATTTATAACGGTGCAGTTGTCGTTTGAACATGAATTTTGAATATACATTTTGTACTGTGACTGATAGACAATATCTCACTGATAAATGACACTTCATCTTGCCGCCGATCGATCTCCATTCCGCGGGTGATCATGACAACAGCTAATTATTACCGACAACTTAATTATTTGGCTGCTGTAATCAGCCACGCGTCGACTTCGAACCTACTCATTAATGATAATGGCGACCAAAATAATTAAATTGTTAGTTAATTACTTAATGCCAATCAAGCAGGCAACGGTACCTACTTCAAACACTCAAGAGTTAATTTGGTATCATAATAATTTCAAGTTATTCAAAAAGATGGGAGTAGACGGGTAAAATGCTGTTTGAAGTCAGATAATTCGTGGGCTAGCCTAAATATTCTAGCTGTGGTTCGCGTCTTCTTACGATGGGGGGCCTGAGTAACTCCCTAAGGAGATACTGTGAGGTATCCAGCTTGCAATACCACACAGGGTAAACCAAGATGAACCCTGAGATGTGTGTTTGCAATGGTGACTGGCAGTAGAGACCCATACCTGAACAGCAATTATACGAGACACCAGGTATGGGGTAAGGTAGGCGTCAATAAATAAGTATGAACAACCTCACATCATACTTATATTATAAAGAGGAAAGATTTGTACCTATTTTTGTATGTTTGTAATGAAAAGGCTCAAAAAGTACTGGGACGATTTAAAAATTCTTTCACCAATAGAATGCTACATTTTTCGAATTTGACATAGGCTACAAAATTAGGGATCCTTGGTAAAATTGCGCGGGAAAATCCTCTAAGGCGAAACGAAGTTCGCCGGGACCGCTAGTACATTATAAAAAGCTCGTGACCAGGGTTCGTATAACCTAACCGAAACGTCAGGCAGTTACTAGTTCGTATTAACTACTAAATAAAAATGGTGTCGCGTTTTGACCCGTTAGATTAATTTCAAATGTTTGAAATGGAACACGAAAGTCTTAAAGTTTATATCACATACATTACTCGATTTCTGTAGCTGAAGCACTTGTGTTACAGAAATCAGAAGCCATAAAGGTACTACAAAACCTACATCAGGTATGTATTCACTACGTAGTACAAGACATAACATCTTGATAAATGTAATGATATGTTCCTACATTTAATAATAGCAACATACCGCTCAACTTAAATCTTAAAAAAAAAATAGTTTTATCCTTTCTCCGAGTCACGTTTCATGCGTTTTCTTTAGTAGGATTTGGACTTAAACTTGACGAACAATACATAACAGTACGGGAGTACAAGATTATCTGCGACCTATTGGAGATTGACAGCATATTGACCAAACTTTGAAAAAACTTAGTGTCTCGTTAGTTAGCTCACAAATAGGCTACGAATTTATGTTTCCACCAGCCCTACACCCATCTAAATAGATAAAATAAACGACCATCATTGGTGGATATTCAGCTTGGCACATATCTTGCCGCAAATCAACCCAATGCTTTTACATTACGGTAACGTAATTGCGTTTGCGGTATTGTAAATTCTCAGAAAGCAATTGCGCGAGAAAATTCTTTCCAGTCACATTGGTAGGATAAAAAGTACCCAAGTGACGCACTCGTAAATAACAAAATCGACTAATTGGGTACTCACATTTGTGGACTCCAGCATTATCATAAAGGGCAGGTTTCCCGCAGCGGCCCTCGTTGATAGGCCACAAAATGATTCGTCACAATAAGATTAAATAGAAAAAGTCAGGGTTGTTCGTAATTAGTTTAACAGCGAAGTGGAAGTAGCGGCGCGCCGTCAAGGGTTAATCCGAGCAGCGCTACGAGCGAACCGTTGAACCCGCAACTCGCAACTTTGTTGACCCGAGGTACAAATGCTCTAAATCTCCCGTCTGTCGACACTGCTAATGCTATTAAAGTATCGACAATTACATTAGTAGCACTATTCGCCGATCTGTTACTCCATATTTGGAAGGAAAATACAGATGTCATACACACGCGCGCGCCGTTAGTATTAGAACGCCCTCGAAATGCCCCGAATATTATTGTACTAAATTCAGCTGGAGACAGGTATGAGTTTATAGTTGAAATACAGGACTAATATCAATAAACTCACATTTTCCTTCCTCAAAATGACGTCGAGTCCAAAACAGTACTGTGTACCTACTCCAAAATCCAAACGTTAATCTTTAGATGTTCATGGAACGGTAACTACTTCCACGAAACGACTTTCTTGCGTTATGTGTGTAATTTTTGTTGGTACTTTGCTTAAATTTCCGGGAAATAAATTAATGAAGAGTCGAGTCAAATACATACATAAAAATCAGTATGTGAAATAAAATTGTAATTGCTTTCTATTTGAACCCAATAGTTCTTTCGGTGCAAATTTCCTCGTTTTTGGTGTAAGGATGTGGATCGTGACAAAAACATTCGCTATTGTATAAAAATCATCGTTTCCGAAATTACTTAGCAAAGCTTCTAAGGTACTGAATAAATTGTATTATTCTGCAAAATTTCGTCGATGTTTCACAGCTAAAGTTCATTAAGCATGCAATAAACGTTCTCTCGGCTCAATCCAGTTCCATCTTCAGGTGATATTTATAAAAACCGCTAAGTGCTGATCAAACATTCTTTGAAAATAACTTTCGACTCATGAATAAGTCAAGTGAGTAATTGAAAACCAATTAAAACGGAGCGTCATTATGTTAGGTTAATATGTAATAAGAAAAACTTCTAAGAGTGAGTTGCACCAATCTCATTGTAACTATGATAGGACGGAGGTTAGACAGTGATCTTCTTTTTTCTACTATATAGGGCACGGAAAACTTCACGATAGTATAATCATTAACATTTTTTTCTCAACTGACAACTATAAATAACAATCAAATCGGTGGTTACACAAAAAAACTAAAAGTTACTTAGACACAGGCGTGAGATGTACCTAATGCAAATCGCGCACAAGATATTTATCTTTGTAGTTAAAAATCCGCCGCACGGGAAACCAACACGACCCTTAAATTAATCTGTCATAGTTGTTCCAAGGCAAGAATCTGCAGTGTAGTTCACTCGGCCGGTCGGGCGATGGCCTGACACAAACATTTAAACAAACTTCAACTGTTTTAATTGAAGCGCCCTCGTCACGGGTCCCCAGACGGTACGCCCCAAAGTGGTTGGAACATATAACTATTTAGTTTACACTACTACATTCTGCTTGCGAATAGTTAGGTGCCTGTGTGAGTTAATATCAAAGCAGATACCACAAATATTTATTTGTGATCTTTCATTTTAAAGCTAACAGTATGAATACCAGACAATATAATATCTGACGACCTAATCACAAAGTAAATAGTTTAAATACTATGGATGGATACCAGTGGCACCACAATATAAACATTTGCGAATACGTAGGCACAGAAAAAATACAAACGTTAATTAGATTGATAGTCCTGAGCAGTTATGGAACCCAGGAGCGCATTTATTAAATGACCTTATCTGACCGTCTAAAAGTATCAATAACTTTTTCTAGTAGTACATTTAAGTGTGAGTTGCACCAACTTAATTTTAATTGAACTGAAGCCGTTTTCAAATCGCAAACATTTTTTGAAAACTGACAACGACGTCGACATCGGGAATAGTGGAAGGGCTGCTGTACATTATAAACTAGAATTCGCCTTTTATCCCTTAATGAAATATCTTATCTCAAAGAGTTCCCACTCAAGACAACTCGGAAGAAATTCAACTCAGTGTAAAAGGTGCTCTCAAGATTCTTCACACTTTAAAATATCGACTTGGCAAACAGCACTCGGCGACCCTTGAAAATAAGCTCATAAATAAGTGTTAAGTGGAATTAGCCATTAACAAGGCCTAATTATTCTCGCCTTCTAACAAAATGGGTTAAGACTAACTTGGTTCATTGAAAAACTTACTTTGAAGGGTTTGAAAGTTGACGAAACCGCGAAGATGATGGTGTTATGGATAATGCGGAAGATGGCGGTACCCTTGACGTAATTTGATGTGCGCCAGCTTGTACCCGCTCTAAGGAAATCAATAGAGAATGCCTTGCAGTTTATTGAGATACTAGCGTCCCGCCGCGGCATTGCACTTGTTTTATCCCGTTTTCCCACATTTTGCATTGTTTTCCATCAGTCGCAAATTAATGTTATATAGCCTAAAGCCCTCCTTAATAAATAGTCTCTCTAACATATATATTTTTTCAAATCTTACGAGTAGATCTTGAGATTAGCACGTTCAAACTAACTCTTCAGCTTAAAAATATTAGCATAGATTTTGGTCGAAAATCATCACCGCGTAAGATCTGAATCGAAAAACCAGACTTCAAGCAACAATTTGCGTACCACAATATGAACTTAAATTGGAACTTTTTTTGATAAATTTAAAAACCTACGACTTTTCGATATTAACGCATTAATATTTACGATATAAGCGGGCTGAAAATTCAAAATATAGTTTCCTTTTGTAGTATGAGTAGCACATGGATACTAACTGGTGATGTCAACCCAGTACACCTAGACCCAATTTTAATTATTGAGGTGTCAAATAAGAATTTAAGCGGTACAGAAAATGAATTTTAGTAAGACATTATCACATTTCCTATGTTAATTGAAACAAAAGATAGTTGCATAGTACAAATGCTAAACCATGATTAGCTTAAACTGATCAATCCGATCCGATGCAAAGCGATTTAATTGTCTACACCTTAACGTGATGAATTCCCTTCAAGTAAATTTGGAGGCCGACTGAGGTTTTTGAAAAGGAAAGACCAAAGCCGAAGAAAGATAAAAAAATACCTAACTTGGCAAATTCAGCTAGATTTAAAACCAAAATAATAGAATCTGTGAGGAGAGAGAGAGTGTTAGCGGACCTTAGTGTTCGAGTTTTAGAGAAAATTTTAAATATTTGTCTTCTCGGGCCGTTCAATTAAGTCCGCCCAAACTTTGAACATTAGAAAGTACGCGGCTTGCGCACAAGCCCTTTTTAGCGGCCTATTTTTGCCCTAGGACTTCAAGACCTAGCCCGGCTACTGTCTAAGAGCGCTGATTAATTATGATAATTAGTCAAAGGGCTGCAGCTGTCGATAAAGCGTGCTTACAAAACGGCTGGCGACATCGCAAACTTCTGTCGCACTTTCAGTTTCAATGGGCCTACAATCAATCTCTTGACCATTGTGATGAAAATTCTTACATAGAACTACGATTCGTCGCAATAAAAATCGATTTCAGCCTTATTGCAGTAGGTTTTTCCCTCAATCTCGTTCGTGTTATTTCGAATTACAAGTACCCTGTAGGTTAGTTTACTATCTCATTTATGTAACTTGAAAATTTGAATCCATTCAATATAAACTATTGAATGATTGAAAGAGCAACAAATATATCCATCCAAAATTAACAAAGGGCCATTCAAAAAAGTTACCAAATTTATCCGTTATTATTAAATAAGCAACCTGTACTTAAAATTACCTTAAAAATTCAGGTGTTTGTGGACTTGGAAAATGTCTGGCTATATTAAGTTCAAGATTTAAAGAAAGGTTTTAATAAAAATGACGTTATTTTTATTATTACCCCGGTGATACAATGCATTCAAAGTTTTCACTTTCTAGACGATTTAGTTCTTTTACGTCAATGGCAAACACAACAAATTTTATTAAGAAAATACAAATGCAACATGCCTTCATAAATAAAATTCAACTTTGAACATAGACATTGTTCTGATTTAAGTTTCCCTATAAAATATTTAAGCTGACGGTAATGGCGACTGAAAAAAAGGAAATAATTTCAAGGTTCCCTGGGCCAAGCGGACCCAAAACACAAAACAAAAAATGTACCATTTTTACGAGTATACTATAAAAGTATCGGGATTCGGGATAAAAAGTATCCTATACAAGCGACCCACCGCGGCTTCACACGCGTACTATCCTCGTTTTTCCACTGATTCTGCGCTCCTTTTTGGTCGCAGCGTAAGGTTACCTAGCGTAAAGCTATCTTCGATAATTGTACTAAGAAATTTTAAATAGAACCGCGTCGACACAAATAAACAAGCTCCTCAGCTAAATAATATTAGTAAAGATGGTTTGTCGGTTTTTCAATTGCAAGAAAAAATACAATGACTTGCAATGTGTGTTTTTTATCAAATAGATTTACTTTTTTTTTACCTACTAAGATCAGACCCTATTAATAGACGTTGTACGTAAACACAAACTAATACGGAACCTCGGGCACGTGCACATTTGTCCGGTTTTTTAGTGAAGTAATAAAAGTAATTTATTATCAAATCTGTGCGAAGCTTCCCGAAGTTCGCCCGGGGGAGTGTTGGGGCATATCACGTCGCAACAGGCGCAGTATTTGTTATCAAACAGCTGAGAGACAGTCACGTTTAAGGGAATGTAGCGCGTACAATAGTTTCGGAGTAGGTCGATCCGAGGTACTTTACAGATAGATACGATCATCGCCGAGCTTTTGCGTTATCTTTGTGACGTAATGTAACTAGTTATCCGTAAGCCTGGTTTGTTTCCGTGGCTAAAAGTTAAGGTTATCTGTGTAAAGATCCAATGTTTGTCACTTTTATCCTCGGATAGTATAAACTTACTACAGGACTATGAAACCGTTACCCAGTTCCAATACCTTGGCTCACAGATCACTAACAAAGGAAGTAGCGAACCGGAAATACGTAGACGGATGGGCATGGCAAAATCTGCCCAACAGATGACCCAACTCACCAAAATTTGGAGAGACAGCAATATCACCCACAAGACCAAAATACACCGGGTCCGCACCCTCGTTTTCTCCATTGCTCTATACAGTGCAGAGACGTGGACTTTCAAAGCAGCAGACAGACAAAGAATCGACGCTTTTGAGATGTGGTGTTGGCGTCGTATGCTGAGAATACCATGGACGGCCCACCGCACCAACATATCTATCCTCAAACTGCTGAAGATGGAAAAGTCTTAGCGGCTATCCACGACCTGCCTACAAAGAATACTACGTTATTTTGGCCATGTTGCACGCAGGGATACCGACAATCTGGAACGCCTCATAGTAACCGGTAAAGTTGAGGGGAAAAGACCTCGAGGGCGAAGTCCCAAGAGATGGTCGGACCAAATAGCAGAGGAGTTAAAAATACCTGTCAGCAACGCACTTCACCAAGCTACAGAACGGGACAAATGGAGACAGCTGATTGACGGAATCAAAAGGAGTCACGATCCTCAGCAGTGAGGGACCGACTGAAGAGAGAGAATATAAACTTACCCGCGACTTCGTACGTGTGAATACTACGATCCCGTGTTTTAATCCAAAAGAGGTTTTAATTTCCAAACATAAATTGTAAATACACTCTAAACGATATAATAAGTATAGCATACTTTGATGTTTTATGTAAGACTCAAAAACATAAAACTTTCATACCAACTTCCAACGGGGTGTTACCCCCTTAGGGGAAGGGTTTTGTAAGATTCGTTTTAGCGGATGTCCACAAATAATAAGAAACGTGCCTGCCAAATTTCAAGTTAGAGTGTTGCTTTTATTTAAATAGATAGTGTGTGCTTTAAATAGATATTAATATCGGCATTAAATAGTTATTTATGGTCAGCCATAGTAGACCTTTCTCACAATATGAAAGAGTGCAATCCAATTAATGATGGTATGGCACATTTTTAGTTAACCTTGAATAAATTATAGGTAAGTCCGTTTTGATCTAAGTGTATTCTACTTAATATAAGTGTGTGTGTGTGTGTGTAGGTACTGTAAAAATAATGATATTTGGGTATGTTTATTGGTGAACCAACTAAAACAAATAAAGTAGACCCAAAATACAACTTCTCCTCAATTTGGATTCAAATATTTCTAATTGTTACGTATAAAACAAGTCAACATCAAAATGTCCTCTTTATTGTTCACGATAATGAAGATGTGAGCACGAACTATTGTGTGAACGTTTTATTGCTAATAAAACTAAATGTTCTTTTAGGTCACAGACGTGGGAATAACCAAGGTCAATTTCAGCGCAGAACTCTCTGTAATCAAATATATCATATTCCTAAATACTTGGGAAGAGCGTAAAGTAAGAGTTGTGTTTAATTTATTTTTATAATGTGGAATTACGCTCATTAAGAAACATAAGCCGTAAACAATTTCTCCGCAAATATTTCTTGGAAGTCATCTATACCGGCAATAAGAACCTTATAATTTTTCAACCTTTTAAGCATGTTTCTATAAAAAATACTTATTTATGTGTAATGTATTGGTTTAATATAGAATACATGTGTATGTATCCACACCCACGAACCTTCAATATTACTTCACCCCGGAAATATTGTAACCATAAACGTAATCTAACACATAGTAACACATAAGTATATCTAGTTTTACAAGACAAATAGGTTTGTACAATACTTCAATAGCGGCTCCTACAGCGCGGTTTGGTAAAAGCCCATTACTTTTCCATATTTTTTCGGCTATCATCAATCAATCTCCTTGGCGACTGAGCGAGATCTTAAAAAATATAAATGATATAAGCATAAAATGTATCGCAAAAGAAATCCGCAAAACTTTTTACCACTAACATTGAAATGTGTCTTAGAAGTTTGATTTCGAAAACAACGTTTATTCGAGCGCTATTAAAATGATTTTAGTATTCCGAGCAATTTGAGGAAAACGTAAACTGTTGATTTACGCCGAGTCTGGTATGTAAATGATGATCGAAATGGAATTATTGTTTCGTCTTGTTTTAGGTAATTTGAAATTCAGTGTAGGTACTTGCCACGCGCTGCTCGAGCTTCGAGCCGCCTTAGGGTCAACTTGGAGTGTATGAAGCTCTATTATAAGATTTGTTTAGGAGAAGGTTTAGAACTTGTAAAAAGGATGTTTATTTGCAGTCCGCAAAAGTACGCTGTAATTTTACTCGTTTTTGTGAAATAAATTGTATTTCAGTTTAATCAATTGTAATAAAATAAATGTGCATCAAATAATTACTTTCACAGCAAATTGCTAGTCTGCAATAAATAATAAACTGAATTCAGTTTTAAATCAAGGCAATTTTAGTACAAAAACTATTACGAATACAGCCACAAATTTGAAGAATGAAGTTTGATTTTAATGAATTGGTATTAGTATAAATAGGTATAGATTACAATAGAGAAGTAATTGTCCCCGAATTTGTGTAAATAAATTTAAACAACAACATAATGCAAAATATATAAGTTTCCAAATTTTAATTTAAACGGTGATTTGAAGATATAACTGCGAGGAATGAAATTCCTTCATCATTTTAATCTGTACACAAAATCCTAAATTCATTTACATTGGCATTATAAATTAAGGTCTGTACGGTGGTAAAAATAATTGTAATTTAATATAATTATAACAAAGGAAGCAACAGATACCAAAATATACATAAGAACCTAATAGCTATTGTAAAGCAATATGCATAACAAATTGCAAAACAATGACAAACAAAAAAGACGAACATAGCCTATGAAAATGAGGTGCGTTGTGCACAGCCATAAAACTTAAACTTTTTCATTTAGTACGATTAAGATCAATCGTCTAAGATCCTACCCTTTTTAAATACCTACCTACACTTTTATCAAACTTGTGTTAGTTAGCGTTCATATTCAAAGCTCCTTGATTATCATACAGTCTGTCGCTCACGGCCGCAATATTGTATTAAGATAACAGTATAGTTATGCCGCAGGAATTGGAACTATTCAGGAATTCTCGAGGTTAACAATGGTATGCTAAAGTGACCAACCAAGCGCCAATTAACATAATTATTGATTCCATGCCCTCAGTTGATATAATAACGAGTATTTAGGACAAGTATGGCGTGGGTATGCGCCAATAAAAATAAAGTAGATCCCTGGAAAGGACCCAAACACTTAACACGTGCCTACGGTAAACATTCCAGTAGACTTTGCGAATTTCATTCCGGTCGAAGGAGCCTCAAAAGGGTCCACTTCTCACACTCCAATTTCGAAAATAGATGAAGTAATCAAAATAGAACGAGTCCTTGCAAAATTACGTACTCAGGTGAGACGAGTCAAACTACCCAAGTGATGGATCTCGTTAGCAAATGTCACATGACCCTTTCCACAATGTAAGTAACTAGCCATCTTAATAAGCGTTCACTAAATTCAATATGATTTTAGTGCCTCTTGAATCTCCCTCGATAGCTGATGGCGATCATGTGTTGTTTGCTATGCGGAATCTTGGTGTGCGGAATGATATTAAAATATAATGTTTTATTCTGATCAACTATTTATTAATCAAATTAATCCAGACAAAGTAAAGAAGTGTTTAGTTTGTCTGGAACCTCCGAGGTTTTTTTTAATTGAATAGATTATGTAGGTATATCGTTCTAGTTGCTCCCATGATCTATGTAAGCTGTGGAAATTATCAAGACGCGTCACTGAGGTGATAAAATAACTAGATCTTATTGAATAAGGTATTTCAACAATCGCAAAATTTCAAATAAAGGCAACAAATACACACATTATTTCTTATACCCGGGTCAAAAAACAAACCAGGACATTTATGCTAATGAATGGTAATCTAATGTGCGACCTTCATCTGCTACATCTTTGCTGTCACCAGATTAGGGGTACCGTAAGTCCTATTGGGGTTAGATGAATGTACATACATACATGATGTGTCAGAAGTTAAAATACCTATAGGCAATCTTCACGTTTGATGCGTATGCGTAAAACAAACCAATCACGGATCAATGAACCTTATCTCTTTACTGCTATATGGCTGCTTTCTTCCACTTCTGTCATTTCATGATGAAGTCATTTTTTTCATGTTTTTGAAAGAAGAGGGACCAAAAAGTATTAAATCAAACCCAGGCGCGATTTACAAGTTTACCTTCGTAAGAATGTAAGCGTTAAACGGACATTCTATCAAGGCAGCACCTACGCAGAACAAATTTCCATGCATAAAGAACGAAGATTGTGGAAAAAGGTAAAGCCTAACGAAACAAGAAAAAATACAAAGACCAGTCCGATCAACAAAAATAGGTTTTATGTTGATCGGACTGGTCGTGGAGATGTTTATTTTGACTAACAACTTTACTAGAACAATTAACTGGTCACTTGATAAAATATTGGTCATCATCACTAAGAGCCAAGTAGCGTACCAAATATGTAAGCTACCAAGCCTTAATTGATCATACTTTAAGTATCAAATGATCATGTGCTCAAAAGCGCTAAGGTACCCCGAGCAATAAACGTTTAAATGCAGTTAAAAGAACGCTTATCTCCCATCTGAATCCCAACAGTAGGCCGCCCAAAGTTTTGCACTTTGATAAGGAGAATAAAAGGAGAGAAAAGGAACGGATAGTTGATTGAAGCGATAAGGGAGAGGTCGAGGTCAGAACATGCTTGACGCGCTCTCCTTTAAGCAAGTAAACGATTTAATGTTAAGTTAAAACGATGCACGAACACAGGCAAAATATAGATTGGCCTAAAAAAAATACTACCTAACGATATAGGTAATATCAAAAAACGTTTGCCAAGGACTTGTGGGCCACTATTTTCACCCAGATTATGGGTGAAAATATTAATTTTCTGTTCGCCTGCACGTTTCTTTATGTTATTTTTTCTTTATTTTTATATTACACTTCAAGATTGACCTTATCCCACCTGATGTTAAATGGTAATGAGGTCCTAGGTTAAGGGCGGCAAGTACAGCATAATAAATCTGTTACTGGACATGTCGTCCTTACCCCTGCTACTAATGTAGCAACACCCTGGAGCTCTGGTAACCTTACTTAACACGGGAACACACCAATACACAAGTCATTGTTATTTGGCTGCGGTCTTTTGTAAGGTGGAGGTATTTCACTAGTCGGGCTGCTCCCTGCTGCTGCTTGAAAAACATGACGTCCTCATAGAGACATAAACGTTATTTGTAATTTTGTATTGTATTTGTTAACTTCAATCCATTCAGCAGATATTGAGTGACCGAATGACAAACTTCCTAAAATCAATAAAATCATTCACGTTTATAATATTACGATTACTAAGATCACAATTTGTTTTAGTGCTCGTGATGGTTTTTAAAAATATTTTAAATTATTTGAATTGCCTAGTCACATTTTAGTTTATCAGTACAACATCGTTAATCACTCTGAATCCATAGGTCGATCACATCAAAATCGTTAAAAACGCCACAACTTGCAATGTGTGGCATGAATTCGAAGAATCCTCGATTTCTGATAGTATGTACTTTGCAAAACGTTCCTTAGGAACAGAGTCCATTTCAACGCTAAGTTATCTCTATACGAATCGGCAATCAGTGCGACAAGTGTATTTATATAAACTAGAGCATAGGGTGTGGTGCGCAGTAAAGCACTTAAGTATTCGAAGTGTGATGAATGAGCGGAGCGGTAGTGTCGGCGCGCCGCGGAACAGTGCGCAGCCGCCGATGATTGATAGCGCTTTATGCTGGAGCAAATTAACTGAACCAGCTACTTACAACGCAGATAGGATTCCTATGGCATCATTTAAAAGAGCTACGATATTGGATGAGTCCGAAGAAATGGGAATGAGCATGCCATTATCAAGGAACGAGTAGAATTCTTTGGATGTCTATTTGAAGCGGCCGGATTTGTAGCCGTCAGATCGCTGGTGTGGGATTCGTAAGTAAAATATGTTCTAACGGTTAGAACCCTTTCTGTAAGAATCTAACCGAAAGTTATCTGGGAATATAATAATATTTTTTGTTTTGTTTATGCGCAAAACATTACCGCAAAACTAAAGTTTTGCATACATGATGTCGCACTGTAAGCATTAACTTTCGCTCGCGACTTTTATAGTAAAAAACAAGTTTAAGTAAAGTCAAAGGACGTCAGAGCACATCTCGAACATAAGATGAAACCGCCTTATGTCGTGGGCTCAGGAACTAATATGGAACTGCAAGCATTTATTTGATGAGAAGCTGACCGTACTAATAGCATAATCAAGATAAAAAGATGTAACAAAAAGATTCCTTTTTAAACATTTAAAATAATTTAACGGGTCAAAACGTAAGTAAGCAGTAAGTAGTTCGTATTAACTACTAAATAAAAATGGTGTCGCGTTTTGACCCGTTAAATTATTTTAAATGTTTAAAAAGATTCCTGTTATTAAATGTCGCATTTACGAAAACGAAACATTTCTAATCTCTTTTCTAATAATTGTAAGTACGTACAAATTCTTTTGGAGACATGCTTTGAAAGGCAGGTAGGTAAGTGAGGTACAGTCGAGGTCACTGCGTCCGACTACCAGATGATTGATGTAAGACATCCGAAAAAATAAAAGCCGCCACCACAAGCCAGTGAACAGATAACTCGCTATGAATACAAAAAATAATCAAAGCGCTCAGTTTTTCTTTCAAGTATTAGCAACCAAAGAAACCGATTTATTTTTAAAACAGTAACTAAATTATTCGTCTATGACAATAACAACCTTTAACTATTTTATAAGCTTATGATCACCAGACTATATTTTTCAAGCATGATGAGCGACTATTTCCTTGCCTATTATTGTAACCATAGATTTCAATAATTGTTAACGTATCCATTAAGTGAAATTTAACGATAAGGTGAAATATAATTTTAAGTCATCTACCCTATTGAATAAGCAAATAAAATGGTGTGTGGCATTTATTGCCAACGGCCCGTAAAACGATTAAGGCGGATAAGCGCGAAACTGTTCTTTTTTACCCAAACACAGAGAGTCGTAACCCAGCTGTGATCGAATTCGGCTTTCGACATGAAGCCGATGGGATCTTCATAAAAGTTAGCGAAGAGGAAAAGTCACCTTAGGCGATGGAACGCCCTCATTCCGCCTTCTTTACACTTGACTTCGGGCTCAGATCGCAGCCGCTATTGTTAAGAACGCGCTGTAGTTTATGCTTGGACAAGGCATAGCGGGAAGTTATTGCAAAAACCTCGCAGCGACACCGGCCGAGAAAAAATATTACATCATTCGCCGTTTTATTCCTAACTTTACGACATGAATGAGGGTCAGAAATATTATATTGTATTTCGAAACAATGCCTAAATATTTCCCCTACATCTACACTTCCCCACATTTAGATGTGAATCCTCATCGTTGAACAATAACGCCTAATAAAACGTGCATATTATAATTAAGAGAGCACTTTAATAGTTAGGAAAGAGAACGAACTTAGCAAGGATACGGGATTATTAAAATTAATAACTTTACGAAAGCAGCAGGCGCATCAAAATATGTAAACTACGCCGCACTATCCATATGAATAGATGTGGTGCGGTAAGGAATATGACGTATACCCTTATTCGAACGAGACAGCGGTCGACGTGAGGGAGCCATATTAGGCACAGTCCCGCCGGATACACGTCTTTATCAAAGACGTTATTAAACTCGCCAGCTGTAGAATACAAGACGCTGAATCGATTTGACTAAATTATCCTAGAAAACAATTACGTGGCCTAATTGCTCCGAATATTAGCGTCACTCGTAGCCTAGACACTATTCGAGGTTGGAACTTCAAAATTAGACGGTATTATAGAGGACATCTTGTCATCTGAAAAGATGGAGCACCTACCGTGTGCATGAAAACGTAATATCTCTCTAGCAGCTGAATCGACTATGAGGATTCATAAAGCATAGCGTCGTGAGAGATTCCCAACAATCAATAGTCTTTTTAGACAAGTTCGATCTTAGATTTTATATTGAAACTTCAAATGTCGAGCAGCCTCTTTATGAATGTTACAATAGTTAAACGACACAATACCGATATGTTTATTAATATGTGATATTTTTTGTTATATATGTGTCCAAGTAAAAAATATGTTAAGTTTATTATTTAGATTGTCAAAAACTATTTTATAAACAAAAATACAAAATGGTATATTTCGTTAAAATTTAGCGCGACGTCACTTCTTCTTACAGCTTTAACGAAACAATGACACAAACTTGAATGTTACAATGAAACAATGAAAAATTCGTGTTCATTATATGTTAGAAATATAATTGGATGGAGGCACCAACCCTATTGACATTTTCCAAGTGATGTGAAAGTTCCAATGAAAGTATCAAAACTGAAAACAGGGAAATCATAAACCAGAAGGCGATATAGATTTCTTACGATAAAGAGTAGCGGTACAATCGCTAAGTGCTCTCAATTAATATAGCTCTTTATTTTATTTACATATAAGACACACTACTGTAACTAGATCGATCGTTTCGTCGGTAAATAAGGGTGGAAAATCGAAAAACTTATTCGTTGCACTAATATGGTATCTCGCTGTTAAAAATCCAGGCTCGGCATTTATTGCTTCTGCGTTGAAACTGCCAACAACAAAAAGAAACTGTAGTGCACATACCTACTAGTCCGTTTAATTGCAATTTAGGCTAAGCTCGGTGATCAAGAACATAAGCCGGCGAACAGAGGTCGAGAGACTGCGGCCAAAACACTGCATCGCGGAGTGCTCTATCCAGTATCTAGTTTCATACAACTTAACAATTTGCAGCAGGGCAAGCTTCTCTACTACTGACCACTGCTACTCTCACATTGTACTTGAAACTGGAGCTCGCAAAACTAAACATGGTCGCTCTTAAACGAAGGATTCTATTAAGTACCTACATTTACTTTACTCTAAACGTCTGTCTCCAAATACCTACCCAGGCGAAAATGGGTGTGTTTCGTCTGATGTCTGTTACCTTTGGTTCAACGTTTTCAACCAAAGAAAAGAAAGATTAAAATTCAGCCGCATAGCAGATCCAAAAGCCGACGGTGAGATTAACTTGTCTCAGACTTGTAAATGAAAAGAGACGGCAACGTTGCCCATTAAGTTTTTACTAAATACCCAAACTAAAATGGATTGTGTAATGATTACTATTCAGCCTATACGCATAGCTTATAGGCTTTATCTGAACAACAACCATACGCAATCTTGCGGTTCCATTCCTATTAGTGGAGAGATACATGCGTACGATTATATACAATATCTTAAATGAAAACCTAACGAAGTAATAGCACGATTAAACATGCTATAAGTATCATAAGAGTCCGCCAAATGTTATCAGATTATATTTCAAGATTACCAAAGCCTAGCTGCATGAGGAAATTATGTCGCATGAAAGAAATGGAATGCGTTTCCAATAAAGAGAAAAGCTCTTATGATAAGAGCATTCATTATAATAATAAATAGGAAAATAATCTAATAATATGCAGTGGCAGAATGTTCGATCGTTGGGGAAATGGGGAAACGCATTAAGCTGGTGGAGGTAGGGCTTCCACATAATCAGAAAACAAAACATGTTAGAAATGAATAGGTCCATGATTTTTTTTACGTAGTGTGTGAAAAAATTAACCCTCGTAGCATATGTATTAAAATTAAAAAAAAAACCATCACAACGAAGAAGTTTCTACAAGTTTAAGAGAGATAAAACATAAGTTGCAAAAGTCAAAATTTATATTGAAAATTATATATTAACAAGCTTGTTATCTGTGAAAATATAATAAGTTTATATCTACAAATTTATCTAAACGGTTTTTCATTTTTTACTTCGCTGTGTCAAGGGACAACCCTTACTTAGTAACGACATCGCATTGTTATTGATGCTAGTGCACTTATTACTTCATTGGCAATATCAATTGTACCAGAAGAAATTTATTTCATCTTTGAAGATATACATGTTACAGCTAAAGTAATAAATCTGGATATTATGTATAATGGCTAGCCATTATGCATAATATCTACTCAGTTTGGCTAAAGTGATAATGGATATAAAAGTAATCACATTAACTAGCTATTATATATAATATCTTCGATGACTTGGATAATGTAATAAAACACTTAGGTATGCGTTTAAGATTATAACATTACATTTCAATTTGCCTTAACTAATCATAAAGATTATTTAAAAAATTAAAATAACATAAGATAGTAATTTCACGACAATTAACATTGTTATAAAGTTATTCAACTTTAATTTATAAAGTAAATTTAAAGCTAACTGGCTATAATATAAAACAAAAAAATAAAAGCACAGGGATCTCACCCAATAAATACAAAAATAATAAAGTTTTTTAAGTCGGCTAGACCGTATTTATTACTTTGGCTAACTTTGACACGCTATTATGAATAATGTCCAGACAAAGTGATTAATTTATTACTTTGTCTAGTGAATTTGGCCATTATATATAATAACCAGACATTATGTATAATAGCTATTTAATCACTATGACTGTAACATATACACTGTTAAAGGCTAGCTGAGCTAGCTAAGGCATATAGCCAGTATAAATATAAGTTATAAAAGACCTAAGAAGGAGTGATATTACTTCTGAAACCATTTCCTTAAGAGGTAAACATGTAGTGTATTAATTTGAAAAAGTGTATGTAGTGTATTATGACAACCATTACAATGCAATGCCTCGATTGTAAATTGTAGTAATTACTCACAAAATCAAATTCGAATTTCATTTCTGATTCAACAGCGATAAAACAATATGATAATGCCAAATAATAATGTTTAAATAACTGTGTTAGACGAATACAAATGGCAGGAAATTGTTTTTTTTTTTTATAATTTAGGACAGTGGGAGTATGGCAGAAATAAATACACTTAGGCGTTAGAACGTTTTTCGGCTAGACGCACATTCGATATTTATTTTCAACATGCAAATGATCTTGTTAATATTGTGCGCAGTATTAACCTTATTTCATTTAAATGTAGTGTTGAGTCAATTAGATAAAAATAATTTTGTAAGTATGCACAGTGTCCGCACAACAAAATGTTTAGTTACCCAAATCTGTCAAAATCTTCCCATTGATAAACCACCTTATCGAGTTTAATAATGGGAAAAAATTACAGATTAGTGTAACTACACGCCGCATCTTTTTTAAACGTAAATTTTGGCATATAATTTGTATTATAATATGGAATTCCCAATAATCACAAAGCGCAAGTGAGATAATTATAAATAAGTTATAGCGCCAAGTTAACCTAACGTTTTACCTACTCTTCAATAACTCCAACATTGGATTTAGAAAAAATTAAAAACGTAATTCCGATAGTAATTTAAACATTTCAGGGCCCATATACACCAGTTTGGGAAGTCTTCGACACGTGCAAAGGACCCAAACCCGGAGATTGTGGGAACTATAAAATAAATGACCATCCGAACATGTCTGACGTACTCTTCACATTCGACTTCGAGAAGGAATGTCCCGTAACTGCGGTAACAGTATTATTCATAAGCTTTAATAGCAATATTTTGCTAGGAGAACGCCGAATTTATCTTATCGTGTCATCGCAGCCAAAGTGGAATAAAATATTGCTTTGCTATTCAAGCTCGCCAGAAATAGTGATAAATTATTTACTGAAGTAAATTTTGGAATAAACTAAGTAGCGCGGAAAAGAAAAACAAGTGGAAGTGCCAAGCATACTTATTACAGGACCTTATGGATGAATAAATTCTAATGTGTAAGTTTTGTTTCGTAACACCCTTTCACGGCTATAAGGTACATAAATATGCCACTTCCATTTGGCTTTTCTTTTATCATGACCAACAAATAAATACAAGTAAGCCATATTTTTTTCTGTCATTATCAAAGAATTGCGAAGTTCGCATTAGGACACATTTAACACGATTTTAATAAAGATCATAATGAAAGGCTATTCTTGCTCTGTGACACTTGCGATTTTTTTAACTTAGCTTATATCCCAGTAAAAAAAATTAAATACTCTCGACATCGCGACAGTTCGGAATTAGCTAATTTGGATTTGAAATTTTTTTGAAATTGAAATTGAAATTTATAACTTAAGCCATTTTATTTGATGCCTATTAATTTTGTTAAAACATGCTATCCGATATTTTGTGACGGCGACTATCTAACTAAACGTTAAAACTACTCTACTACGTTGAAAATATGTAATGTTTAGTATGCATTTCGTGGCACAGATACCCATCATTGTCAACAGTCTAAGCCAATTTTAACAGATAATAAATATTCTTTACAGGCTAGAGTAACGATCAGTGCACTGCAGCCCAACAATAAAACGAAGAAACTTTTCAACTACGCTTTGGACAAGCCGTGTCAGCACTTTGTCCTTGGACCAATACTAATAAAATCGTTCAATTTAAACAACAACTGCAAGATTAATAAGGTAAGGTCCAAAAGAATATCTTGCTACATTAACAAAAAAGTTATCGTTTTAACCAACGCTAATGAATCAAACAAATTAAAAAGTCTCGCCCATGTTTATCGACTTAAATACGACTAACGAAAAAACGGAAGCAAAACTGTGAGCGAATAGTAAGAATGTTCGTTTTTTTTTTAATGTAGGTACTAAAAACCTAAGGTGTTTTTTAACAAAAAAACAATGTTCAAAACTTTTGGTGTTAAAGAAGATTTCAAGAAACTAATTGTTGAATACCTGTGCAGAACGCACCTGCTTTATGTTTAGCCTTTTTTCTAAATATCTTGTTTTTGATACTTTTTTATAACATCTGTCACTATCTTTTTCTGCTAATAAATGTCGCACTATTTTCCACCGGCTTTTCATTCGTTATAAATTAATAATCTAAATTCTAAAAATCATTGCTTACGCATCTCTTTCGGTCGCTAACATTTTGGTCCTTCGAGATAACTGAACCATGCCGGTGGAAACGCGAGGAGCAAAAAATAAAGTGCAGGCGGAGGCACCGGGTAGTGATGGCCAGGCTCCAACCGCCATTAGTGTACCATCATCAAAGTCGTCATCGGCCACAATAAGGGCAAAATCTTTGGCGGCAAGGGCGGAATTCGCTCGTAAAGCTCTGCAGAGGGAGCAGGAAGTTCAGCGGCTGGAGCTAGAAGCGCAGCTCGCTGCAATTGCATTGGAAGGTTCATCTTCTAGTAGCAAACGTGGACAAGGAGAAAACTTGGGACCAGCCAGTACTCATAGCTGCCCCATCCCAAAAAATCATATAACTAATTCGTTTCGGCCGACTCATCCCAACTCCACTCATCATCATCCCTCTAAACATAATCAGTTGTTTTCAGAGCACAATGTAAATCATTCTAAACATATTTCTAATTCGCAACCAGTACAGAACGTCACCCTGGATGATTTAGTAAGTGCATTACATAATTTACAACAAAACCATCGAGTTGATAAAAATCAGGTAAGCGCTTTACCCTATTTCTCAGGCGACTCGCCAGTAGATTGGTTTGCATTAAAGCGCACTTTTTATCAGACTAAGAACCAGTTTTCATCGTCAGATAATTTATTAAGGCTGAACAATTCATTACGCGGTATAGCCCGGGAGGCTGTCAAAGTCCTACTAGTGACGGCGCTAGATCCCGAAGTAATTATCACAGCGCTGGATAGACGGTTCGGACGTCCTGATGTGATCGTTTCGGAGGAGGTAAATAAGCTCAGAGCTCTACCTAAATTGAGTGCAGAGTGCGAAGACCTAGCAGAGTTTGCTTGCCATGTCCGTAATTGTGTCGAGGCGGTGCGCCTGTTAGACCGCACGGAGTATCTAACGTCTCCCGAGCTGCTACAGGCCACCCTACATAAACTGCCGACCCTGTTGCGAGCAAGGTGGATGGACTTCGCAGCGGCTAGTCCATACTCTGTCTCTAAATTGGTGCTTCTCCTTGAGTTTTTTAGAGCGAGAGGTGGACCTGCGATCACACTTTGGTCTTTTAGTTGAACCAACTAGCACTAGTAGTAGCTCCCCAAAATTTTCCCCGGACCCTTCTTTTCAAAAATCATCCAATTTCGAATCTAAAAATCATAAAAACATTTCGGCCAAAATTTCTCGTTGTTTGTTTTGTAAATTTTCACATGATGTCACGAAATGTCATAAATTTTTGGCACTGACAGTTTCAGACAGATGGAAATTCATAAAAGAAAATGGCATTTGCCAACGTTGTTTGAAAAGAGGTCCACATAGCTCGATTAAATGCGAGTCAAAAAGTAATTGCGGCATCAACGGCTGCGTTTTTAAACATCACAAGTTGATGCATAATAAAGAATTTCATTCAATTTCAGCACACGTCGATCTTCAGAATCAAAATATCCAGCTTGATGCAAGCAAAACAAATGTTGGGACAAATGAAGTTTCTACATCGATCCCTGTTTCAAATTTTGTCGATTCTTCGGAGGGAACGGGAGAGCAGGAAGTAACAGCTCACTCTCGTTCTATGAAAATTCCTACTGGACTTGGCCATGCCTTTCTTAAAGTTGTGCCTGTTGTGGTGTCAGGCCCTTCAGGCTTTGTAAATACTTTCGCTTTGTTAGACGACGGCTCAACAGCCACCCTAATTGACTCTTCTATCGCAAACCAAATAGGAGCTCAGGGGCCGACGGGTTCCCTAACTTTAGACTGTGTGGGTGGCCTTAGTCGAAAGACTAAAGTCAAATATGTGGACTTTACAATTAAGGGTCAGCATTTAAATATGGTATATAAAATAAATAAAGCTAGGGCTATTGATAATTTAGGGCTGACACCACAAACAATTTCTAAAAAGGAATTACATAAATTTTCTCATTTTGTAGATATTTTAGATTTAGTTACTTATAATGATGCTCACCCTAAAATTATTATAGGTGTTGACAATTGGCATCTTTTGATTACACAAGAAACGCGTCAAGGCTCACGCTGTCAACCAGTTGCAAGCCTGACTCCGTTAGGATGGGTTGCTTTTGGTTTTTTCGATAGTAAAACACGTCCTGTAGATTTCGTAAATAATTTAGAAAATGTAAATAAATGTCAGGTTGAAGAACAACTTGAACTTCGCTCTCTTATCCAAGATTATTATAAAATCGATTCATTAGGTATTACTAAAAAGGATTTGAGAAGTACAGATGATATAAGAGCTATTGACATTCTTGAGAAAACTGTTCATCGTTTGCCATCGGGTCATTACGAAGCAGGTTTACTTTGGCGTGATGATGTGAAAGATATTCCTGATAGTTTCGGTCTTGCGGTCTCTAGATTGAAAAATTTGGAAAAAAAAATGCTCAAAGATCAGGCTTTCGCGACCCAATATAAGAATAATGTGCAAGCTATGTTTGATAAACAATACGCAGAAGGTCCAGTCCCTTTAGAATCGAAATCTGTTTGTTGGTACCTCCCACACTTTGGTGTAACTAATCCAAATAAGCCTGGCAAGCTTCGTTTAGTGTACGATGCTGCAGCTAAGTGTAAGGGAGTGAGCCTTAATTCAATGTTGCTTCCAGGACCGGACTTGCTAAATTCTATTTTAGATATTCTTTTTCGTTTTCGGGAGGGAAAAATAGGTTTAGTAGCCGATATACGTGAAATGTTTCCACAAGTAAAGATTAGAGATGAGGATAAAGATGCACAACGTTTTCTGTGGCGTGACTCTACAAAGGAGCCTATCAAGGTTTATAGGATGTCATCCATGATATTTGGCGCGGCGTCGAGTCCGTTTACAGCGCAGTATGTTAAAAATACGAATGCTAATAAGTTCCGCGATCAGTATCCTGAAGCTGAAGATGCAATCCTTCATAATCATTATATGGATGATTGCATCGTATCAGTACCCTCAACACAGCAGGCTGCCAAATTAGCTTACGATATTTTTACTGTACATAAACATGCCGGGTTCGAGATGCGAGGCTGGGTGTCAAATGATCATGCTGCTCTGGCTCTCGTCCCTGAACAACTGCATTTAGGTTCAACAGTATCTAGTGTAGAAGTAGATTTAGGTAGTGATAAAATGTCACCAACCGTTCGAACTCTGGGCCTAATCTGGCAACCTAGCTCGGATCATTTTAGCTTCAATGTTATACCTGCATCTAAATCATTACCTTTGAATATTACTAAACGTGAAGCTCTGTCTCGCTTGATGCGTATTTATGATCCGTTAGGGATTTTAGCACCGGTAACTGTAAAAGCTCGGATTATGTTCCAAAATATTTGGCGGAAAGGTCTAGACTGGGATCAAAATTTGTCTTCTGAGGATTATGTCGCTTGGAATGATTGGCATTTAATGTGTCTAAATACAATTGAAAATTTGAAGATCCCTCGTTGTTACAATGTTGAAAAAGAAGAGCCATCTGAGAGAGAACTTCACGTATTTTGCGATGCTAGTGAGTCTGCTTACGCCGCCGTAGCTTATTGGCGCTTTCTTTATTCTGATGGTAGAATAAAATTAGTTTTGATCGGTAGTAAAGTGCGTGTCACGCCTCTTAGACCGACGTCCATTCCACGTCTTGAACTACAAGGTGCCTTAGTGGCTGTTCGGCTTGCTAATACAATTTGTGAAGCACACAGGTTAAAGCCCGTCAGGCGTATTTTTTGGTGCGATTCTATGAATGTTTTGGGGTGGATTCGCAGTGACGCACGAAATTATAAAACATTCGTGGCGAACCGCTTGGGCGAAATATTGGAGCTTTCCACAGTAGAGGAGTGGCGTTGGGTTCCGTCGGAACTAAATGTAGCAGACGATGCGACTCGTCTGACCCAACTTTCACTCACTGTAGATTCACGCTGGATTACCGGACCAAAACATTTGCTGACAAATGATTGGCCTACGGAACCCGTTAGTTCCATAAAAATAGCCGCGGAGCAAGCTGAGCTAAAACCTAGTCATCGTATTCCCTGTAATGTAATAAATTACTCTACTTTGTTAGCACCAGTTTCTGCTAGTTCTGAGCGTGTAAGTAGATGGCGCTGTTTAATTAGAGCTACTGCCTTTGCTCATCAATTTGTTTGTATATTACTCATGCGTAGATTAGTAAGGTTGGGTTTGACCCGAGATACAAATCTCGTCCAAAGTTTTCTGGGCAATTTTACGCGTTTTGGCTCTGTTATGACTAGTCCAAATTTACTTGCTGCTCATAATCTTGATTTGGCGGAGGTACACGTCTTATGGCAAAGTCAATTAGATAGTTTTAAGGATGATTACGATCTTGTATTAAATAATCAACGTGTTCCACGTCGTAGCCGTTTGTTTAACCTGTCACCTACTGTTGGAGAAGATCATCTAATGCGACTTTCTGGACGAGTAACCGCTGTCGCTGGAGTTCCAGAGGAAACTAAACGACCAATTATCTTGGATGGAAAACACTCGACTACACGCCTTTTGATTATGAAATTTCATCAACGCGCAGCGCATGGAAACACAGAAATGGTCGTTAATGAAATTCGTCAATTCTATTGGGTATTGAATTTGAGGAGTGCAGTTCGTGCCGTCGCATTTCATTGCAGAATTTGCCGTATTAAAAAGGCCCAGCCACTTGAACCAACAATGGGAGATCTTCCACCTGCGAGATTGGCTCACGGAGAAAGGCCATTTTCTTTCGTAGGATTGGACTACTTCGGACCAGTAGACGTGTCAATTGGACGCAGACGAGAAAAACGCTACGTAGCGCTATACACATGCTTGGTATCCAGAGCCCTCCATTTAGAGATAGTTAACAGCCTGTCCACGGATTCAGCATTAATGAGCCTAAGAAGGTTTATCGCTCGTCGTGGTTGTCCCAGAGAAATACATAGTGACAACGGTACTGCCTTCGTTGGTCTTAGTCGTGAATTGACAAGACTATATGGTGAAGCGGTTCTTTCTTTTGCTGCAGATGAAAGGATCATTTGGAAGTTTATCCCACCAGCTGCTCCATTTATGGGTGGAGCCTGGGAAAGGCTGGTGAGAAGTGTGAAGTCAGCGCTTAAGATTACACTTCGTGAAAGAGCTCCGTCTGAAGAAGTATTTAGGACATTATTATCAGAAGCTGAAGCAATTATAAACTCTCGTCCTCTGACACATGTGTCGCCAGACCCCACTTCTGCGGAAGCATTGACTCCGAATCATTTTTTGTTGGGTTCGTCATCAGGTCGACCGTTTCCAACCCCAGTAACGGAACATGACTTAACTGGGCGTTGCAACTGGCGAAGGGCCATGAGATTGGCGGATCACTTCTGGCGGCGTTGGACTTCGGAGTACCTCCCTACACTGTTACCGCGAAGAGGAACCAGAAATCCTAGAAACGTTCCGTCAGAAATTCAGATAGGCGATGTAGTCCTAATAGTCGATGGCTCTCTTCCACGGGGACTATGGCCAAAAGGTAGGATCACAAGTGTGTATCCAGGTAGGGACGGAGTAGTTCGTGTGGCAGACGTCGCTACCTCCGCTGGTTTACTTCGTAGGCCGGTTAAAAAACTTGTACCTATTGTTTCTGTTAATGAAAATAATTAGTTACTTTTTGTATTCTCCCTTAGTATGTTTATTTTTGTTTAGTCAGTCTAATTATTTGTTTGTTTATTTATTTTAATAAAAAGGGGGAGAATGTGCAGAACGCACCTGCTTTATGTTTAGCCTTTTTTCTAAATATCTTGTTTTTGATACTTTTTTATAACATCTGTCACTATCTTTTTCTGCTAATAAATGTCGCACTATTTTCCACCGGCTTTTCATTCGTTATAAATTAATAATCTAAATTCTAAAAATCATTGCTTACGCATCTCTTTCGGTCGCTAACAATACCCTATCCCCATCAAGTGTTAACAAAGATCAAAGATGTCAAATTTGCAAATTTTAAATACTCAAAAAAAGTAATAAAACATCACAACGTCTTGGCGTAATGGCCTCAAGAGTTATTTGAGATTACGTGCACCCCTTTCGCTTGACAGTCGAGGAAAACATTAGGAAAACAAAATAACTTAGCATAATTCCAAGCAATGAGTAAGCAAAAAGTGCTCTTAGAAGATTATCTTTACATAATGCACGAACCTATTTTTTGCTAGCTTCATATGCTGATGGAAATAGAACTATGAAGGTATATAATTCCATTTTTGCTACTTATTTACTTTAAATACCAATATTTAATTCTGGAAGTACTAACCTTAAAACTAAATGAGGAAACTAAGATTTCCTTTCTTACCCAAACAGAAATAACTAGGCAAAACTAAAAAATGTTGAGAAAGTACCTACGTTTGACAAAAAAGAAATAAAAAAGGCTTATAAATATTATTCTACCATAATTTTACCAATTATAGCAGTAAACATTTTTTTTTTAAGAATCTGCCATATTGGACGGTTTTGTCATAGGGGCATGATAATCTACGTTTCTAATATTGTTTTTCTCTAAATGTACTAAATGTTTCAAGTCAATTTTATAAAAAGGAATAATGTTTCCTTTTTATAAAATTGAAATCTTTATTTATTGACCTTACAATAATATTGCGACCTTATTTTTTATTTATTCGAGATTGTTTCCAATAATCTTTTCGACCGCCAAAATGTATATTTCTTTAAAGTCTCTTATGTATGGACAGAAAACTGCCCGGTAACATTTTGAGTCAAAGTATATTAGTTACATACTGCATCGTAGTTGTTTTAATAGGAATAATGATACGTTCTTTTGTTACAGGGACACTACGACATACATTTAAATATGATGGAAACTACCACCATGTTTTTGGGACCTAACTTTTTTTACGGCAAATACGAATTCCGAGTAATAGCCCATAACAAACACAGCAATTTTTTTTGTTTTCAATCGAACATTATGGTTCAAAAAACTACATGAAACTCCGCTCCGCTAACACATCGTAATAATATCAATAAATTTCAAAAATTTTTAACTAATAAATACGTCTCTCTAGCACCACTGTTGAACACTCTAAACTTCAGTCGTAACATCAAGTAAGTTTGCAAAAGCAAAATGGCGAATTTGATAGAAAAATCCCAATTTAAACAACGGTAATTCCTCGGGAGCGGCGCTTGCCAACCGGAATGTTATTTCAGAGCTGCATCTTCCCATTCCCAAACAGAATTCCCGGATACACGTACCTATTTGACTCATCACGTGCTAAACATCACAAACTATATTATGCGCACACTAAGACGCGAAACGGGAACAAATAGCTGCGAAGCGATACCCAATCTCACGCCAGAGCGCTCGACACAATTTCGACGAATTTGCCTTTCATATAGGTACGTGCAGGTCTAACTCAGCAGCTGAAATCATTATGATGGTTATCATTCATCCCTATCCGTTCTATCCCCTCGACAACCGCGAGTGTCGTCAGACTTAATAACCATATAATGTAGTCGCCGAAGCGGATAGACGCGTAATATAACTAATTTCCGTGTCGCGATTAAAACTCGTTATAAATGGTCCCCGGGGAGAACTCGGAGCCTGTCACCATTACCGCAAAAAGAGGAAAAAGGGATACCACATTAAAACGAGCTGAAATTTTACGGAACAAGTATTCTGCATGCACAGAAATAGCAACGAATGGACGGTACAGTGACCGCCACTGTCTTTTTATGAAGTTTTGTTTAAACATAAAACTAAACACGCCCCAAACTTTTATTTGACTAGATTAAAAATGTTATTATCTCTGAAACTCGTTTTTGCAAGACCCATAACTGGAAACAGTGTCGTGACTTTTGTAACTGTCATCCCACAGTAATTAAACAAAGCGAAGTGATGCCTTTACATTAATTGCTATGTTGGAACTTGACATAATGCCACGCGCCATTTTAGAATGCTTAATTTCAATGCTTTCAAAAATGCCATCACTACATGAGCAATTGTCACCATGTAAACCTCTCCCATTATTTATCACCTCAGCTTAATATCACCAATTTCGCATCGTTTCCAATTTCCTGTACACACACCCTGTGCAATACATTATAATAGGTAGAGTAAAAATGGTATCGAAATTTGTAATGGTAACTCCAGAAACAAATAGGTACTTATTTATTTAAAAATAAGTTTAAACTCACAACTGATTTTAAAAGTGTCAAAAAGTATCATAGAATTTTAGGCGAAAATAATGTGAGCTTGAAGTCTGAAACTACAAAGATCATCGTATCGAACTAAACATATAAATCAAGTAGAACCGACGCAATAAAATCATTACGCAACATTTCCTGCTTAATTTCAAGTCATTCAAATCAAAATTAAAGTTCAAATAGCTAATTAAGTGTAAAGTAAGCCGGGATTAGAGTCACAAATTAATCAATTATCCTTGTTTATCGTAAAGTATATTTCATTTAAATTTCGTAGACGGTTAAGACCCATTCGACAACAAAGTAAGCGTGAAATTGGATGAATTTTGCCAGTTTACAGCAAAAAGGGCTTAGTAAATACATTTTTAATGAGCTGTAATAATTACGTAACAGATGACTCGTCTTAGGGTAAATCTGGGGGGGTAATGGGGCTCGGTGGCACCTGAGCTTACCGCGGCGCGCTAATTACGCAAGCACAATATAAATTACGGCCAAACAATGACGGGTAACTCGGCGCTCGCCGCTTGGCCCGGTCGACGCACTTGGTAAAAGGTTGGCCAACGTTATATAAATGGTGCTAACGCCTGTCCGCCACAGATCACAGGTAACGTTTGCCTACTTATGGAAACTGCTTACGCTCGTGCAAACTTGGATATCAGGAAAAAATAATCCGGACTAAGAGGTCGAAAGAAAGATTCCAGTAGTTATAAGGTTCTGATGTTGTTATTTCTATTAATAAAGACTATTATTTTCTTCGTTATTTTATTTTACCAAAATATAATAAATGTAAGAATAGAAATGCCAAAATTAAATACGAAAACATATACGATTAAGGTACGGTACGGGGTTTACGATTAAACCTCTTGTCGTAGGTACATCTGTCTTTGTACCGCAATGGAACAAACTTTCTTTAGGACCTTTCTAAATACAACTTATTGTTTTCAAATAAGAGTGTGAGGCAATTCTATGTTTTACAATAATAATCTTAATTGCATTCAAGTTTTAAGTTTTTTTTGTTAATATTTCACTTGTTCAAAGTTTGTGGGGTAAAGCCATCGTGTTTGGCTAAGATTGAAGTACAAATCGAATAAAAATTAAAATGACCATGCAAATTATCGTTGAATCTTCAGCATCCCTTGCAATCTTTGAAGTTTAAGATGCTTCGATTTATGTCGAGTCAGGAAGTTAATTATTTTTAACGGACAATGAGTTGCCGAAATTGCCTCATTATCTCGAAATGAATCGCTATTTTTCAAGATGTAGGTTTAAAATGGCTTCGGAGGAAGTGTTTCGGTTCGTAACACATTTTGTGGAATATAAATTGTATTCACAAGGGGTCTTCGTTGCCTTATAACCTGATAGGTATCAGGTTATAAGGCAACGAAGACCCAGACAGTGTGGATAGGTATCCACACTATGTTTTTGTTGTTTTTTGTCAATATTTAAAAGACGATTATTTTTAACAAACATTTATGAATGGACTATATAATAAACTATGTATGGAATAGTGGCACACAATAATGTGTACAAGCGGTAACAAATGTTATTATTCTCTAAGCCCACTCATGGATGGAAAGCAGCATTGATCGATCTATGTAAATTAAGTAATAACGTTCTTTGTATTTTGTTCCATTGAATCACTAAATACTCGGCTCAATCGACACCATTATGTCGCAATTATACGAGGCATGGAGGTGATATTCGATTTCGCATTGATTTTCCACTAACACGAAACAAATGATACATATACAATGATTTCTATTTAGTCGATTTTCAAAATATAATGAAAACGTTTTCTCTGTTACAACAATTAAATCAAAATTATGATACAACGCATCAAGTTCCAGTGGACGAAACTTATAAACTCTGCGATGAAGTGCCATCACGCTCATACGCAATGTTCATACATTTTTGTTAATGTAAATATTTGACAGAACAAAAGTTTTAGTCATCCACCCTATTCTTCTCGTTTCCATACAATACTTCACAATGATTGAAATAAAGAAAACATACTTCAGATTCAATAGCCATTAATAAATTAGAGATAATGACTTTGATAAAAAGTCGTAGCCTTTTAATTTTCCTGTTTCCGTAAATATTTTACCAGGAAAAAAACATTTTTAACAGGAAATCCTTGCTTATTATAAAAATGAAAAATTTCTATGCAACCAGTGACTTGGTGTTGCCAATTAAAAACACCAGTGTTTTCGTCCTCGACGTATTTTGTAAACAAGTGTTCTTGAAGTCTTGCAACTTCCTATAAGATCGTAGTGATTATTCATTTATGTCAAAGAATTATATTCGGAAACCATTTCCGACCTCATTTTAAGTCATACCTACCATTCACCTATATAATTTACTTTTTTCAAATGAATTGTACGTAAATAGATTTGGTGCACGTATAAAGCGAAACTTCATGATCAACACAAAAATGTATCAAAATCCAAAACGGGTGTATTAGCATGATGTGAATATGTAGTTGGTGCAACTTGTTTCAGCATTGTTAGGAGCATGTTCCATTCTGTTAGCATTTTGGCAAGACGCCTACACTATTTACAAAACGTATTAAACTTCACCGCGACATTAACTAATGGTTTCTCATAACATGCCGTTAGAGGACACTATAAAAGACGACGTTTCAGAGAACACAACGCTCGTCGTCGTCTGTAGTAGTAATGTGTAGGTAGCTTGCTTGTTTATTCACATCGGCTACAATTTGAAATGGAGGAAACGGTAAAGCGTACCGACATAAAATACTAAGTAAAAGCGTATATGGCTGCATTACGGCTGCCAGTAATGGTGTTATGCATGTTTGGAATAAATCAGCTCTTCGGTTGTTGTGAACGAACGTATATTGAGTGGAGCCGACGAAAGCTGCGCGACCCAAACTATAGGGGGAAATGAAAGAATGAATTTCATGTGAATATGTAACCGATAACCGATTGGCGTGGAATCGGGTCATTTAAATGCGTGGGCCGTCATTAGAGCGTTGGGTTGCAGGCCGACGGGATAAGGGTTGCGAACTTAAAATACAAAAGCTGGACTCGGAACTGGAATTTGCCTTGAAGTTCGGGCTTGTCCTGCTAATAGTCAAACGTATGAGACGTTTTAAAGCGAAGAAATTCCTAGAAGCGGGGCCGATCTGTTTTTAAAAACATTCTTAGGTGTGAGCGGAGCTTACTCACTGGGAGTGGCGTCGCACTACAAACTTGCGGGTTTTGGTTGGCATCATGTGCGCTCGAGCACGAGGCTACCCCGAAAGCCTGACAAAACCCAGAGAGCCTTGGTAAATATTTGTCCGGAAACGTCAGTCACAAACCGAACATATCCGGCACATGTCCTAGCGAGGCAACCCTAGACGGGCCCGCATAATCGGCCTGTTAACGTCTCGTAGTCCGCACACCCGATCCTGTTTGCCCCCGTTAATTTTTACTGCGCACCTACTAACTCGAATTTCGGTCTACGTGACCACGTCTTAAAATTGAAATTGGTGAAATTGATTTTCAGTTACACCAAGTGCGTGATGTATGCGGTAATGGAAAATGATGGTTTTATCCTGAATAATGGAGAATGCATCAGAAACATTGGCAGAATAAACACGTTCACTTAGGTTGACCGCACACATTTTATAGTTTTATTTATAGGTGGACACCACAATTATTTAAAATTTACAGTAACTTACACAAGTTTGACGACAATATCTGGTATTTACCTGAAACCAAAAACATATTTCGTTAATTTAAGGGACAAATATTCAATAAATCACTGACTCAACAACATGTCATGTCATGGTTGACGTATGGGATTTTTTATTATTAAAATTACGTGGTTTACAACCAGTGCATATCAGCTTTAAGTTGCTTGAGATTACAAGAATGTGTTGGGGCTCATGTGTTAATGTTGGCAGATTGTGTCATAAACAATAACATCTGTAAAAGGCGTCTAAATCAGCTGATAGCATGCAGCCATTTTTGACAAGAAACGACAAGATGCCATTCGTTGCCTAGTAACACTAGTAACCATCCTACTGTCCGTGGTCAGCCAATACCGTGACTCTTTCTAGAGTGTCTACTCACTTACAACCAATAAGAAGTGTTTTAGTCAGTGAAGTTTCAACAAGTCTGTCATCAACTGTCACAGCTGTCTTATATACTTATATTTTGTAAATAGTTATGTTTTTGAGTGTTTTTAGTTTTTGTATAGTTATTAAGTTTTAGGTTTATGAATAGTACCGTAATTCAGAATGGGGTGTCTTCAAACACCAACGTTTCGTCAGACAACATAATACGCTGTGAAAAATGTACGCAACCGAGATTCTTCAAAGGCGAAAGAGGTTTAAATATTCATATTAGCAGGATTCATAAAAACAACAACCCTTCAATAGACTCCTCATCACATTCCTTGCCATCTTCATCAAGAGAACCGTTTTGGAAAACTCTGTCAAAATTGAAACATACTACGCCAATCATCAAACGCATACCGAGGGGTGCTCGACCCACAGTCGCACAAACTCTTTCATCTGTCATCAACAATGTTTTAAAGGATAATTCTATATCATCTTGGGAGCATCTTTTCACTTTTGCCTACAGAACTCTTCACATTTCACGTGATGTAAATAGCACCCATCGCCACATTTCACTCACTACCCGCATCAAAGACAATTGTAGCAATAATCATGTTTCAATTAATAACTGCACATCACGCACAACATCAAAATCCCTTTTACAATATGTAGAATCAAAAATAAATGACGGAGATATTAAAGGCGCATCGCGTATTTTGTTTTCTGATGACTCAGTTGCTCCTAACACTTCTGATACCCTTTCAGCACTACGGCAAAAACATCCACCTCCAGCTACAGATATCCAGCTTCCTGACCCTCCCGACCCTTTTGAACAATCCATTCATGCTTCCCCGGCCGAGGTTCTTCGTGCAATAAATTCTTTCCGAAGTGGTACGGCCGGAGGCATGGACGGTCTCACCGCGCAGCACCTGAAAGATCTGGCTAATGGCGGTAGTACTGAGGCCGTCAACCTGCTTAATAGTTTGACGGCCCTCATAAACTTAATGTTATCAGGTAAAATCAATACCAATTTCACGCACATTATTTACGGTGCCAACCTTTGCGCTTTGAAAAAAAAAGATGGGGGTATCCGGCCAATTGCTGTGGGTACAACGTTACGCAGATTAGCAGCTAAAATTTGCTGCAACACAATTTCGGAATCTGTGACTCAATATTTTGAACCCATACAATTAGGTTTTGGGTCAAAAGGTGGATGTGAAGCTGCTATCCACTCTCTGAGATCGTTTCTTCACAAAAACCCTTTGGATATTGTGCTGAAGGTGGATGTGAAAAACGCTTTTAATTCCGTAGACCGAGGCACCCTGTTGACACAGATAAAACGTATTATCCCTGCCGCATATCCGTTTATGTGGCAGTGTTATAATGAACCATCCAATTTGCAATATAAAGACCATTTACTTTCTTCCGCAGTTGGCTGTCAACAAGGTGACCCTCTCGGTCCGGCTAGTTTTGGGCTTGCTATTCATCCGGTAATAACCCAACTAAATTCAAAATTTAATGTGTGGTACTTGGATGATGGAACCATAGGAGGCGATTTTAACACTGTACTTTCAGATTTAAAATTCCTTATTCAAAATTTCCAAAACTCTGGCCTTGAGCTCAACTTTAATAAATGCGAACTTTTTATACCAGACCGTCCAGACAGAGACAATATCATAGATTGTTTTAATTCCTTGGCTCCTAATATCACTATAATACAAAAAGATTCTTTTCGCCTCCTAGGGTCACCAATTTTTGATGACTCTTTTGGCCCTTTTGTCGCAGAAAAACTAAATAATTTTGAAAACGTTTTAGACCGTCTTGTCCAAATTAATTCTCACATGGCTTTTACCATCATCCGCCATTGTCTTTTTATGCCAAAATTTACGTACAGTGTTAGATCATGCCCTTTTTGGAAATTCCCGCATTTGACAGAAAAATTGGACGATTCAATCAAAAAATCCCTATCAGTAGTTTTAAATATATCTTTGGATGATCGAATTTGGACCCAAGCTTCACTTCCTATTCGTTTTGGCGGTTTGGGTATCCGAAAAATTTCCAGTGTTGCCCTTCCAGCTTTTTTGGCTTCAACTCACAGCACATGCCACCTGACAGCAAAAATACTTGGTCTGACTTCCACGAATATCTCACCAATTGCTGATCAAGTTGAAGCCATCGATGCTTGGAAGGTGATTTCCTTAGACGACAAACTTCCTTCGGCCATGTCCTCACAGAGACAGTGGGACGAGCCGCTCTGCAAACTAGTACGGAACCAACTTTTACATACGGCTTCTAGTTCTGCAGATCGAGCTCGGCTCATTGCTGTTGCTGAATGGGAATCAAGTCTTTGGCTGCACAGTTTACCATCTTCTCATTTAGGCACTTTATTAGAAAATTCTTCGTTCCGTCTTGCTACTTCCCTCCGTTTGGGGGCACCCTGTAATGTCCCACATCACTGCTCTTGTGGTAGCCCTGTGGACGCGCTTGGTCACCACGGCCTTTCCTGCAGCAGAAGCGCCGGGAGAATCCCCCGCCATGCTAGCCTCAACGATACCATACGTCGGGCTCTTGCTAGTTGTTCCATACCAGCCGTTCTTGAACCGAACGGACTGGTGCGTAGCGACGGCAAGAGGCCCGACGGAATGACTTTAATACCTTGGAAGATGGGACGGCCTTTAGTGTGGGACGCTACTTGCGTCGACACTCTGGCGCCGTCTCATCTTTCACAAACTTCGTTGCAGGCTGGATCTGCTGCGGCTTCAGCTGAATCGAACAAACGGCGTAAATATTCAGGTCTTACTAACACCTGTATATTTGAGCCGTTTGGAGTCGAGACTCTGGGGCCGTGGGGACCGGGCGCGCACAGCCTCTTCCGCGCTTTAGCCAAACGGCTTAAAGAAGCGTCGGGAGATCAGAGGGCTGGCTTTTTTCTTGGCCAGAAAATAAGTCTGGCCATACAAAGAGGGAACGCAGCTAGCCTTCTTGGTACCATGCCCCTTGGCAGTGACCTGGGACAAATTTTTTATTTGTAGGTTTTTATGTTTTTTGTTTATAATATTTTTTTTTAACTGTCACTAACTGTATATTACTTATGCAATAATAAATAATATAGAAGTGGCAAAAAAAAAAAAAAAAATCACTTGAAAATATTTAATATGGAACTTTAACCATTTTAATCAAATGATTTCTAGTTCGTCTGGTGGTTTTAAAATAAAAAAGAAATTTACTTTTAAATGAAAACACCAAATAACGTCTAACGGGTTTGCTGGCAAAACTCGAAAACGTATGGATCAAGATATATTATACAATATTTCTTAAAATTTAAAGACGAATACTGCTAAATATTTAGTAATCATACATAACACAAGAGCTTACTTTGGGCTTAAACGTATGCGTAGTTGACTAAAAATGGAGTTCAAAGAGAAAATGCGAGGTCCAAACTAGACAAACATTAAAGCAATATTTAATTAGAATGCGTTGAAAAATATGCAATCAAAAGGTTTTTTGTTCAGAATGGAATCTTCATAAAAATACAAAAAGTCACAGGCAAGCGAAGATAAAAAATCTCCGGATAGTTAGCCTACGACAAGCCGTTTGAATGCTAATGTAACTCCAACTATTGTAGTTAAGCAGAAGTTTTTAATATTTACTTAATAAGCAGATTGGTGCATGTTTCTTTTTCCTTTTTCCCTGTTTCTTTCTTTTGAAATACACCACTGTCGACGACAGGCCGGTAGCAACGCAACCTTATTCGTGTAATATTAAAAATAATTTGTAAGTTTGAAAATAACTGTTATTCTTTTGTTTTCTTCCCTTTGTCTTTTCTCACGCGCTCCGTAAATACGTCTTTTAGTTTTTCTCTGTTAATTATTTAATTTTATTTTGGTTTGTGTTAACATTTTATTATTTAAATATACCTTTTACATTTTAAAGAACCTTTTATTCATACAGTCCACATTTTGGTCCTTCACCCGTCGATTTTGGTCATTCACTCGTCGATTTAAATAATTTTTGCATAGATTTTTTTCCGTAAATTTTCTCGACTTTTCATTTGTAATTTTCGTTTTCTAAAGTAATTTTCTAAACATGTTAACACGATCCAAAACCACGAATAGGTCTCTTACACAAGAGGCCGAGACCGCTTTTAAGCCGGAGGAGAAAAACCGTAGTGTGTCCGTTCGTGCGGAGGAGTGCGAGAGCCGTTCCGCGGCTTCAGTGCGTTCCTTCCGAAGCTCAAGTTCCCGTCGCAAGCTGGCCCAGAGTAACTTGAAGCTGGCTGAAATTAGAAAGGAGCGACTTCAAGCGGAGGAGGAGCGACTTCAAGTGGAGCAGGAGCGACTTGCCGCAAAGGAGCGGCGACTTGCGGCAGAAGAGGAAACTGCCCGCGCCGAAGCAGAGGTGGCGATGGCGGACGC
Source organism: Glyphodes pyloalis (assembly GCA_037074685.1). Classification (NCBI taxonomy): domain Eukaryota; kingdom Metazoa; phylum Arthropoda; class Insecta; order Lepidoptera; family Crambidae; genus Glyphodes; species Glyphodes pyloalis. The sequence continues at coordinate 840,847 of JAYKKO010000025.1, forward strand.
GGAGGAGCGTGCGTCACACCGTTCAAGTTCCAGCTACACTGCAGCGTGGGTAGATGAACAAAAAGGCCAGGGCAAGGTAATGAGTCCAAATATTTTTAAGCCGGCGCGCGCGGAGCCCACCACTGTTACGCCGCCTGGAGCACCCGTGATAAATTTCGAGTCTCAGCCGCAAACTGTGACCTTAGATGTGTCGCAGTTGTTGTCATTGGCGTCGCTGAGACAGGGCGCTTCTGTGCCGCTGCCAGGGCCGCCGTAAGCGGGCGTGCAAAGCGTGCACCGCACACGGGCGGCACGCTCGGGGGGGCGGCAAATGGAGCGACTCATCACGTATCTAATTGAAGTAGTTGTCAGAATACCTACCCCTGGGGTAAAACCAGTCCAATGATCCACAACCCCTATTTCAATATATTTTTACCATTGACTTATGTAATTTCAAAATTTCCGAACACAGCAATAGCGCTAAGAATATTATTTACATTACCAGTTTCAGTCACATCTAGTGAAAGATCCTTTTCAAAATAAAAAAATATCAATAACTATTTATGATCAACAATGCTCCAACAGAGACTAAGTTATTTTTGCTACAGTTTCAATTGAACACGAATTTTATCTTCGTTAAGTTGTTTTTATTTTGCCCCACCACAATGAGAAAAAATTAATTATATTTTTTTTGGTAAAACGTAGAGTAAGTAGTCGTAGGGCGGCATAATCGGTATTGCACGCGGGCGCGAAAACAGCTAGCGGTGGGCCTGGCCGCTGCCTACTTTTGATGGTAATATTAGTGAGTGGTTGCTTTTTAAAAAATCGTTTGTTGATACCCGCGCATCTTATTCAGCCGCAGAGAATATTTGTAGACTACGCAATGCACTTCGCGGGGAGGCACGTGATATAGTAGGATCCCTTCTCCTAGTTGCCGATGACCCCGAGGATGTCATTAGGGCTCTCGAAATGTATTACGCCCAGCCCGACCAAATAATCGAGAATGACGTCCGCATTATTCGCGCTATGCCGCATTTAGGAGATAGTTGCAAAAATCTTATAACTTTAGCAACTAAGTTACGAAGTTGTGTCAGGGTGATGAATATACTAAACAAAAACGATTATTTATATTCCCCTGAGCTCTTTAATTGTATTTATTTTAAACTTTCAACATTACTGCAGGATAAATGGCTTGACTACGCGTATGGAAATACATCCAACCAGCCGAAGCTTCTGTTGATGGCAGAGTTCCTAGAACGTGAAGCGAGCAAGCGGGTTCACTTCGCTCCGCGTGAAATATTTCCCGGTGCTGCCGCGCCGGCCGCGGGCAGGCCCTCACCCGCCGCTGCTCGTCCGCTGCCCCCAGGCTCCGCTGCTCGTCCGACGGCCACTCATCGTGTTCTTCTTGACCCGGTGAATGCTAAAAAATCTATTCGTAATGAAATAAAATGCGATTCAGCCCCCACTGGTGTAAGCCCGTGTTTATATCGCAATTCAACTAATCATACTGTTAGATTCTGCCTTAAATTTACATCTTTGCCAGTTGAAAAGCGCTTGTCTTGGATTCGATCTGCGAGACTTTGCACTAAGTGTTTAAAAAACAGTCGTCACGATTGGCGTTTTTGTAAAGTACGGTGTGAAAATTGCGGTGGGCGACATAATACACTTTTGCATAATTCATCGTTGGTGGCTGAACCGACATTAGAAAAGTCTAATTTAAATAATAATTTTGTGTCAGAATCTAAGACACCTCCCAGCACGTCAGTAGTCAATCATGCCGAGAAAGTAAATTTGGCAAAAGAGCCGGAAATTGTAAATACTAATTCTTTATCGTGTCCAAAGGCTTTGAACCGGAGTGGTCGCATTCTTTTAAAAATTGTTCCTGTAGTTTTATCAGGCCCGAAAGGTGAGTGCGACACATTTGCGCTTTTGGATGACGGTTCGACCACGTCTATGATTGACTTCGATCTAGCTGACGAGTTGGGGTTGTCTGGCCGACTAGATCGTGTTCGCATCGAGAGTGTCACTGGTAATCGTGAGGGGGTCCGTTCTAAAGTTGTTAATTTCAGTATCAGGGGCAAAAACTGTAAAGAAACTTTTAATATTTCTAATGCTCGAGCCATTCCGAACTTAGCACTTTCACCGCAATCAGTTCTAGCTGAGGACTTAAAGAGCCATAAGCACCTAATTGACATAATAGATCATCTTGCTTATGTTGATGGATCACCCAAGGTTCTGATAGGTGTATGCGACTGGCATCTGTTGATCGCTAGAGAGAACCGTCTTGGTAGTTTAGCGGAGCCCGCTGCGGTGAAAACAGCCCTCGGATGGGCTCTATATGGAGCATTGAATAAGTTTAATCCTCAGATTTCTACTAATCATTGCTCGGTCACATCAAACGAGTACGATCAAGACATTTTGGTAAAAGAACACAATCACTTAGATAATTTAGGAGTGAAACAAGTAGAGCCATTTAACGCATCGGAAAAACGCGCTTTGAGTATTATCGAGAATACTGTAAGGCGCCTGCCTGATGGTAGGTTTGAAGTAGGTTTACCATGGCGTGAGGATAAACCGTTCATACCAAATACCTTCAACCATGCAATTACTCGACTCAAAAGCTTAGAAAAGCGTTATAAGAAAGATAAATATTTTTTGAATTGTTACAAAGTTAATATTGAGCCTTATTTAGACAACGGCTTCGCGAAAGAATGTCAAGATTCTTATAAATGTAAGCTTTACGAGTCAAGGTGGCGGTACTTACCTCACTTTTTCGTCGCTCACTCTGGCGAACGGGGTAAGCTCAGTATAGCTCAGTCTTGTGGCGTCAGCTTGAATTCTTTACTTCTACCAGGTCCTGATCTCTTACAGTCACCAGAAACCTCGTGAGTCAAGACCCAAGGGTCTTGTTTGGAACTCACACAATGATATTTTTTTATGTAATATAAATTTATCCCTCGGTTTTAACTAAAGATAAAATTATACTTTAAAGCACTTGGCGCTTAGTTTTTGGTTGGGACAATTTGTTGCCTAAGGGTGTGCTTTATGGCACAAGTGGTATAACCAAATTGTACATATCACTTACTTTTAAAATTCCGCGATTTCATTGTAAATATTATTTGTACCAGAGTATTTCAATATATGATGTTAAAAGATGCTCGTCGGTTTTCAGACGCGGAAATGCACACATGCATCACCTGCGCGGCCACATCCGTTACTCGCCCGAGACATGAGGAGAGCTCAAGATCATCATCTGAGGCATCCCAGCCAGGCGACTTGCTTCAGCAGAGGAATAGGAGCGGCTAGAAGCAACCAGTCACAACCTTCAAACTCACGGCTGAGACACATTAAAGCGATTTTAGATGAGCTAGGACTTCTGATTGTGGAGAGTCGTCTTAAGCTAGCTGATGAAAGTATACCTGATGGTTTACGCACGCCATTTGTACTAAATGGTTACTGTTCTATACTAAACTTCTAACTGATCAGTACTACAAATGGACAGCTGGTCATTGCTATAATGAAACACTAGAACGAACTACGTCAACGTTTACATATTATTCGACTGCGACCCACTGTCATTAGCGTCGCTACAGCGTGTCTGTGGAAGCTGCAACTACTGCCAACTCGAAATCTACCGGACGTTTTGATGGAACATCATCATCGCCCGTTTTCAATTATTTGGACCATTGGATGTCCCAGTTGGTCGAAGATGAGAGAAATGGTACGTCGCTTTATTAACGTGGTTAGTTTCAAGAGCCACTCCACTTACACAGTTTGTCATCGGATGCAATCATTATGGCCGGAAGAGGATGCTCGCCAGAAAAATTTGGCTTAGAAGAAGAATAGTCGCTGTTTTCTCCGGTCGTGATGGAACGGTGCGAGTAGCGGATGTTGCCACCGCCGGTGGCATCCTACGGCGACCAGTCCGCAAGCTGGTCAATATTTTGCAGTACCTAACCGGCTTGACGTCGACTTCATTTCATTTTCTGGTGTAAGGCAGAGCCTTACGGGCGGGAGAATGTCGACGACAGGCCGGTAGCAACGCAACCTTATTCGTGTAATATTAAAAATAATTTGTAAGTTTGAAAATAACTGTTATTTCTTTTGTTTTCTTCCCTTTGTCTTTTCTCACGCGCTCCGTAAATACGTCTTTTAGTTTTTCTCTGTTAATTATTTAATTTTATTTTGGTTTGTGTTAACATTTTATTATTTAAATATACCTTTTACATTTTAAAGAACCTTTTATTCATACAGTCCACAACCACTATAATCTGTTTTTATGAAAGTATTATTATGGATTGACTCCCAAGCCGACAAATCGAGAATTGTTTTTACATCATTAGGTTTAGTTACGCCAGTAGACAAACAACATCGTTATCTGGTTGTAAACATTTGGATACAAATATTTTTGTAAGATTATATAATCATGCAATATATTAAGCATAAAACGTATGTATTTAGAAACCCAATCATTATTTCAAATATTATATAACACAAAAATTGTTTTACCTACATTTTCTAATTTTATTTTTTCATAAACTTGGTCAAGTTATGGAAACCCCTCCCTACGTAAATGTATTTCCTAAGTTTTTTATTGTATTTGTTACATTAGAGAAGAAATTGACAAATTTAAACACAAGGATTCGCTTTAATTAATTACTTCGTGCAAAGAACGTTATTTTTTACTATTTTTCTACTTCTTTTTGATTAACGTCTTTTACCACGTGACACGTATGATGGAATGTATATTGATTCGTAATTTTTATATAAATTTGTTCATTTCGGTACAAAAAGTATCCTATGTTAAGATAACGTAGTATATCATCTATGTGTGTACCAAATGTTTTCCAAATACATACAGTAACTTTTGAGTAAAAGAGTAACAAACGTACTTCAGACATCCATACGTCCAAACATAATAACTTAATAATCATAATATTAACTTTGTTTCATTAGGTATATTCATTTCTTCAGGTAGTATCTGCTTTAGCAACTGGCTTGTCTCAGAAACATTCGCATTTCCAATGTCATAAGAAATTATTCTGATGCACACATTACCAGAGCTTTTAAAATATTATCAAATTTACTTAAGTGTTCATGTCTAGAAATCTTACGTCTTTCAAATGTCTCGTACATTTTGATTGAGTTACGTATAAAAATTAAGAAAATATGTAAAATGTGTCCAATATAAGGCTATTTAATATTTATTCTCGCGTTTTTTGATAACAATAAAATTTTATTAATTTAATTCCTCTTCTATAAAATATCTTACAACGCACATAGTTATTTTATTGGTTCAACTCAAACGAAGAGTAATTTCGCAGAATTGGTGTTAATTAAATATAAATTAAATTTCGTATGAAATCAAAGCAATCTCATCCATTTATAGTTAATTTCTAAATATTTTAAAGATTTATTTTTTCACTTTTTTACTCCAATTGACATCCAGGCACGTTGTTTCCGTTAAAATGAATAGATATTTAAATAACAAACGGCATCGCATTACAAAACTGTTTTGTAACGACCAAAATTATATATATTTTAATTTAGACGAGCACGGGAGAGGCTTGCCCAGTAATGAGACAAGCTCTACTTTATATTTCCTTGAGTGATGAATGAAAATCAGGCAGCGTTTCCCGCGCTTTCAGAAAACACGCTGTTAATTAGTCCATTCCAATCTTTTCATTTTGAACGCACTCAGAAAATACTCAGCTAAAATACAAAACGGTCTGGGTCCGCACTCTGTGTCACTGATAAATAGCTGGCGGATGAGTACCCTTTTAAAACTGGCTCATTCTCGAGATCCACCTCCAGGTCAAATTATTAAAGAATACCTACGAATGGGATAATTGCTTCTACAGTTCGTCTCGTAGTGACTTTTCAGGTCGAAAGCAGGGTCCTCACCTAGCCATGTAGAAAATAATGTATCTAACACGATATCATTTGAGTACGTAGACACAAGCCCGTTACGTAGGAATTCATTAGAGTACCCTACTTTAGTCGCCATATAATTTATTCATACAACTGGAATCACAGTTTTTATAATATATATGTAAAGGCATAATAACTTTAAACAGCGATACAATCGCCCGATATCGCATTCTTAACCTTTTTAGAGATTTAAAGAACGTTCCGTTATTCAAATTAAACCGTATGCTTATGCGAAAACCTATAATTTTTTCTTATAAAATTTTGCATGTTCATAAAAGGGTAACTTAAGCTGACATATCTATCGTCGCAATACTGTAGCGTATACTCATCATAAAATACAAGTATTCGCTAAATAGTTAAGTTTTAATAATAAGCTAAGTTGTATCAACGACACACATCACTACCCTTGTAATTAGCTTGTAATCTGTCTAGATTGTATTATGTACTTAATAAATAAATAAGTTACGTTTAAATATATTTTATTAGAAGGCGTATTCAACAGCAATTGATTCACTAATTAAAAACAAACCATCATTAAAAAGCGATGATGGAATTAGCAAAACGTATTAAAATTAACATCGCGGACATTTTCTCTCCGGGGAAGAGAGATTATTTAAGGCCATAAATAATACATAAAAGCTGCGTGGCAAATACCCTCATTGATAATTCAAAGGTATAAAGGTACTATTCAACTCGTAAATATTCCACTCGTTTAGTTATTATTCCTGAAACCCCAGTTTCTTCTTGAATTTGCTACCCTCTTTGAATTTGACGAAGAATTATAAGGTTTTTTTAGAATTAAAAAATGTTTACTTATAATATTACTATGCCGATATTTGCTACAATAGAAACGTTCGATAAAAAATATAGTAATGTTTTGGTTCTTGTTTAAAAAATAAATAAATAAAGAGGGTTGACCTTGAAAGCTTAGGTTATTATTCGCAAACATAACAGTGAGTTTACAATTAATGAAATTTCAGTTCTAATGTACATGTACCGTCAACAGAATGGCAAGGCTAATGTCAATTCGATATTAGTTCTTGTGCGCACGACATAAAGAGGTGGTGGAAAATCAAAGTGTGAGGTCTGACGTGCTAATTGTATGTACAGCACAGACTGCATCGTAAATTACCCCACCTTATACTTTTTTTACATACATTATTGCTTTTTTCAACACATTTTTTTCTATAACGCACTTCAAAGATTGACCTCATCCCACTTGATGTTAAGTGGTAATGAGTTCCTAGCTTAAGGGCGAAAAGTATAGCATAGTAAAACTGTTACTAGACTTGTCGCCCTTACCTTGAAGGCTCTAATGTAGGCCCTGCTACTAAAATAGCACCCTCCAAGAGCTCTGGAAACCTTACTCATATGCAAAAACATAACAACACCGGTGTGATTGTTATTTGGCTGCGGTCTTTCTTAAAATTAACCACGTATTGGCGTTTGTATGTCTATTTTATTTACATAAATTTATACTTTTATCCTTACTAATTGATTACAACTATCACTCATTTTAGGTAAGCATACGAAAATACATATTATAATCTACATAAATTTAGCTGTACCTGCCAAATCATTATAATTAATAATATTGTTAGTGCAAGAAAGCAGAAAATTTGCGACGTCGTAATTACGCCAAATCGAGTCTTGTAATGAAATAGATTGTAATATTAATGAGTAATAAATATGTTATTTGATTGCTTTCATGTTTTGCGAAAGCTCAGGAGGACCACAACAGGAAATTAACAAGAAGACATGAAATTCAAGCTATTATTTTAAAAGTTCCTATAGTTTAGTTGCAACAAACTGTATTTTTTTTAAAAGTTGGGCAGGTGAATGTCATCCTATTTGAAAAAATAGCTTACTAAGTTTAAATCGATTGGCGTGTTCTGTATGTTAACTTAATATTATTGCTGTTTATAAACTGTAGTTAATAAAAAAATTGACATCGCCACATCTATTGCTCTTATTTTTCGGTAAGTAGCTAAAGCTTGTGTTACAAAAATCAGAAACAAGAGTGTGGTGGTACAATCTTAGAGAATTTAGATTTCGTTTTCTATAATGACCCGAGCGGAAATCAAACCTCAGATCTGGCACGATATCAAAGTCCGACCCGCTCTCCTCCTGGCTTCTTCTTCAAAACAAGTGCAAGTATTTTTTATTGCATTATTTATATTTTAAAAGAAAACTATTTTATCCATTACATTGAGTATATATATAATGACTTAACATAATTTTTAATTTTATTTCTATAAATGGATTGAACGAGTAAACCACACAAATTCATGTGAAGTCTAAATTTATGCATGATCACGTACACAGAAGAAATATTATTCCACTAAATGGTTTGATAAATTTACTGAATGCACCATAAACAACATATTTGCATTATTAATTATGCTTTGATAGAACCTGTTCTAAGAATAAATGAAGACAAGGTAACGAAAATGAAAACAAAATCCATTGTCCGATTAGGATGGTAGTCGCAGAGTTCTGATGAAATGCTTTGAGGCAGATAGTCTCAATCGGCAAGGAAAATCCAGTGCGCAAGTAATAACCAACGTCCAACAATTCGTTATTGATTTTACTACATGTAATATGCATTCAACAACAGATATGGTTCAAAATGACAACTATACATTTTTTTATTTATTTGCAAAATTTCAAATGCATGTATCAAATATGAAAACCATCATATCCGAATTATTGGAAAGTACAGTTTTATTACAACAGTAATTCACATCAGAACGAAGAGAATATACGTACAGACGAACACGTACATATTAGAAAGATTCACTCGTATAACATTGTTTGATCATCCACTGTTTTAGTTTTCATAGTGTACTTTTACTATAAACAAATACACAAACCGAAATCAATTGATTAGCCACTGAACTTTTTTTTATTATTTCTCAACTCCACTCAATACTGATCTTTGGTAAGATAAAATTTATACTAGGTCATCCATCAATGAGAACAACCCAGACGCTAACAATAGATTGTCCTAGGCGATATATGTAGACTTACTGACCCGGCCTGTCTAAAATAGATGGATGAACCGAATAGGGCTATAAAACCCAGAAGGACAGGCGATCTCGAAAACTACCAAAAGCCTTTGGTGAAAGTAGTAACCGTTTTGTACCTAAGTGAAACTTTACCGTGCCACAAGACAAAACATTTTCATAATAACTTTTATTGTGATTTATTGAATTGATGTTATTAGCTGTTATGATTCTGAAGCGTGTCTTTTTAACTGTCCTATGCAACAATATTCTTAAAAAGGTTTTTATCATAAAGGGCCTCCTAAATTCTAACACAATCTAGTTGCAAGTCATGTAATGTAGGCTTAGTAAAAAGTAGAAATTTTACAAAAACTAACAATAACCACTACCATTAAAGAGATTACACCATTGATGTGTCTTTTTTTATATTGCACTTCAAGATTGACCTCATCCCACCTGATTTTAAGTGGTAATGAGGTCCTAGCTTAAGGGTGACAAGTACAGCATAATAAATCAGTTACTGGACTTGTCGCCCTTACCTTGAATGCTTGACCCCTGCTATTAATGTAGCACCCCCCAGGAACTCTGGAAACCTTACTCACACGCAGGAACACAACAACACAGAAGTGATTGTTATTTGGCTGCGGTCTTCTGTAAGGTGGAGGTATTTCACCAGTCGGGCTGCTCCAGTTCGAGCGATAAATCACTATGCCCTACTCTCTTGTGTGTCTCACCTTCAAAGGTATTTTAATGTATTCTTAGTGACATATTCAGTTTTGAAATTATTAATACAAAGGAAACATAAACTAGATGTTGCGTACGCTTTACACGTTTGTATTTAGAGTCAAAGATAAACAGCTCATTACCATATATTTTTTCCAACAAAAATAAAAATATATTTACCATCGTCACTAAAATATTAAAATCAAGCAAAATCTCATCAGATATCCCAAGCTAAAAGCAATTTAAAACCTTTTCAAATTATAAATTTCGTTTCTGTTTAGACTTTAAGCTTTTGCGTAATATTTGAGAAGATATCATAAATAATGAAGAAACAAAATATTTCAGCCATCACTTTATGTCTACAGAACATTTTGACATCTTATGAAAATGGTACGCTACATGTAAGTATATTTAATTCAATTTCTAGCTAAGAGTTTCTGATGTTAAAATAATAGACTCTGGGTGCAAAGTGATTTTGTTTACGTTGGAATCACTAAAAAGCAAACAAAACTCGATTATTTCTTCAGATACTAAGCACTTTTGGTATCATTGTATAAAAATATCTGCCAACAAGCAATAAAACTAGTAGCTGGAAAAAGTACCTATGTGCTTGATTACTTTCAAAAATCGACACCATCGATTCAATGTATTTATATTGGACAGTACCACGACACCAAGTATTGACGCGACTGGGAATCGAACCCAAAACTTTATAGATGGCGCGACGCCAAAGTCCAGCAGGCTTGCCGATCGTTTACGGAGATCGTCAAATAGACATAGTTCAGCTAAGTTTACAGTTTAATACTGTACTGCATAAAGTTGCAGAATTTCAAATCAGTTTCTAGAAACAAAAAATACGAAAACGGCTTTGGGTTCAGCATAAATAACGGAATAAACCGTTTGTTGCATCAATACCGTCAGCTGCAAAGAGGATTGCGGAGGACGTCGTTCGAATATCGGATAAATGGGTTGAACTGATATGTTATTTGGAATAAGTATGAATAATAATGTAATTCCTGATATGTGATACATATATCCTGAGTTGAGATTAAGTTTACCACATATTTCAGGTTTGCATTATCTAACAACTGAATACTTCAGTAAGATAAAGGTATTAGTTTCGTAGTTCAAAATAAATCATAAATATAAAATCTAAATATCTTCCACTTAAAGTCTAATCATACAGACTGATGAACATGAAATTATATGGTATATGACCTATTATTTTTAAAAATTCGGTTGTTTGGTATTAGTAATTCCATTCCAGCATAAACTGTAATTCCGGACAAAACATAAGACTAGTTGTTTTTTAATGTACCAATGATTTATTGTAATTTGAAGGGTTATAATCGAAGGGTAAGTGAATTAAATATGAGTATAAAATTGAACAAATTTAATTTAAAATAATATAATTAATATTTTTAAGGTGCACTGTACTATAGCAATGGATCGGTGTGTGCTTGCGAACAATGCATGTAATGCTCGTGATTCCGTCCGCTCACAAATTCGAGTTATGTTTACCGCTGCCTTATATTTCACGTAACACACGCCCAGACTCAGCCTAAGCTGATAGGATTATGAATATTATTGAGGCACTAACTAGCTGACAGCACCGCGTAGAGCACTTAAAATCACGGCCTAATCCTAGTCGAACAGGTCGAACATTAAATACTACTAATCTAAAACTAGCGGATTAGCACCAGCTTTGGTTTCAGACTTGCGAATTCACACAATCCATTAAGACCTAATGTTGTTATGAGGGATTTGTTCTGCCGGCCATTCCATCCGACCTCCGCGACACGGGTCGGATTTATAATGACCCACTTTGGTATCTCCTAGGAGACCGAGGCGTTTATCATGCGACCGTATTTGCAAGATTGCGTACGAAAACAAAATAAAGCGAACAATATAAATAAAGTTGTCTCATTTCCCGTTAGTCATTGTTGCGTAGTCACGCGCACGGGTGCGGTGCGCGCACCTGTCGATGCCGGTTGCTACCGGGGCCTTCCTCCAAACTATTCCTTCGGTACTATTAAAGGGGAATAAATGTTTTCCATTTATCTTCCTTTCCCTTTCCTATGCTAAACGCGTCCCAACAGCGCAAAAGTCTCAATTAGGATATTGGGATCAGCTGTTTTAACTTCTGTCGGGTTAATGTGTAGGTAGTGCATTATCTTCTTAATATTTTATTAAATAAAAATAAGTATATACATAGTGGACTACATTAGATAATAATTTTTGTCATATAAAATATAATATAATATAAGAATAGTTTGTAAAAAAAAAGTTGTACATTTACCGGAATCTTAGCCGGACGAAACCGCGACGCTGAGTTTCCAGTAAGAAAAAACATACAACTCTTTCTCATATCTCTACATGTTCAACATTAAAAGTCAATACATAGACAACCAAAAAGGGGAAATATCTTCAAAGCAAAATTACCTTCAAGAAGTTACACAATGAAATGACAATACATTAAAATATATTCAAATTATTTAAAAGTAAGCCAACATCGTAAAGATTTCTATATTTCATTTCATATTAATTATTTTTAAATTGAATTTATGATATATGAAATTAAGGGTTATACTCGTATGTATAACAGCCTATCTATTTTGCGACGAAGTTTAAAAACTTCATTTGACACGATGTGACGTTTATTGAGAGTTATCTAGTTGGCAGTATATGTCGGTAGTTAACATTTTATTTGAATAAATATTACTTAAAATAATAAAATGTGCTGTTTTTTTGGAACTTTGTCAGTCGACGTTAAATTTTATTTCAAAGTTGAAAAAAACGTCTTTCAAACCCAAACATGCTTTAAGATGAACATTACGTTGATGTCTATCCTGAACGTGCCCCGTAATCGTAATCGCCTTATATCGATATCTGTTTTATGCAATGTACATAAACTCATTTCTTCAGATCAGCTCGCCCTAAGTGGCGGTCGTGTCGGACCGGCTGGTTCCATCCATTCACGAATAATTCCGTAATATTTCGGTCGGTTAAGGCGCCGATGTCCATTTTGTGGAAACCGATTACGAGGAGGCTACCATTCTCCTGCAAACTGCCATTTTTACCGCACGATTTGTTCCACCCGATACTATAAATAAAGTCACGCTTAACACTCACGGATATTACCGAAAATCTTGGCTTTGGAAATAAAACACAAGTTTGGAAAGAAAGAGAAAAATACATAAACACAGTATTACGATCATATCCGACGCAATAAGTAATCATAAAAGCCGTATCTCATATAAGCAAAGTGCCTTGCTGTTACGACTTGCTGAAGACGTGAGCAGAAAAAAGTCGCGTGAGGACATTTATTGGAACACCTGCTTACTTGGAACAATTTCAGGTTCGAAAAACGTGTATCAATTAGAGATGTAGGTACAGAATAATGGCAGCCTATTTTAGTAAACTGATTTTCCTGCCATATTAATAGTCTAGATCTCCAATTACTTGGCAAAAAGTACTGAGTAGCAGGATCATTAATTTATTTGCAGAGTAATTTAAAAAAGTTACTTAATTGTTACACATAATTAATGTTTTAACGTAACCAAAAATAATTACTTATCCCAAAATATAAGATTTATAAGATTACGTTATTCCTGGGATGTGTTAAATGGTCGTATTTCAAAATAAAAACGAAGATAAATGTTCATATTTGTATTAAATGTAACGAACGCTAATTATGTTAACGAAATATATATGTCAACAAAATTACTTGTACTCAAGCGTAACAACAGCAACCGCTCAACTGATATTTTAATTACTGATATTTTAATATTTTAAGGCTTATCAGAACTGTTGTACCATTTTAAAAAGGCACAATTTTAATTGTATATTGTGATAAATACGCCTAATTCAGACGGAAACTTCAGTCTAAAATGTCACCAACACACTGAAGGTAATTTAGCAGGGTATACTTGGGAGATTTACATTTTGTATTAAATGACTCATTGTCATTTGATCTTCACCAAAAAACTTAATTATGAAAACATTGAAAATACCCAAACTAAAACTAATAGAAGCAAATTAAAGAACCTTTCGAATCTAGGATTGTCGTAGTTAAATAACGGCATTCCTAACTTATTTCTTAGAGTCCCCATTTTTAGGGCATTAGGCGGGGACGTTTTAGTTCAAACATACTTTTAGAATCAGTATCCGAGACATCTTCGCAAAAGTTCCAAAAGATTTCGATACCTTTTTCTTCAAGTAAAACCCTTTAAACCTTGCCCTAAGAGGTCCGTATATTTACATACACACATATCGCATTTCTTGATTCTAACACGAGCGGTGGAAACTATTTCAAGTTACACTATATCAGTTACGTAGTACATTACAAGTGCACGTGAGCTGAAAATGGTAGCGTAAGTGTGGGTAAATTGAAGACGGGCTAGTTGTCCTATATATTTTAACACCTGCTGCGGGCTGGGAATTGCGAATTTCAACAAAATTAACTGAAATCTTCGAGAGATAGCGAAACGTACAATTTAACGATCCAGATAAATTAATGAACAACTTCACCGGCGCAAACATTCCTCTCTGATTTAATTCCGGATGATTTTTAAGATTAGATTCCTTTAGTTGTACCTTGGTAATTAGTTTTCTTGAAACAAGATATTACAATATAAAATTCGAAGAATATTTTTTGTCTTTTTCTTCCCTTTGTTAAGTTGTTAAAAACAATAACATAAGTTCGGAACAGATGATTTTTTTTAGTTATTTGATCTTCCTAGAGGTTGTCTGGAATATAGTGCTTTAGGCTATTAATCTGTATAAATTTTATTATAATGGTTTTGCAACACAGTTTTTGTACTTCAATTTAGTAACTTTTATAGAATGAACCTTAAAAAAGTGCTGGAATCTCTTCCCAACATATATGTATATAGGTACTTTTAGTACGTAGTTACATAGGCAAGTCAAGATGAAGATACAATTTGTAATCGGGTCACTAAAAAAACTTTGGAGAAGGATTTTACCCAACAACTCACTTTAGATCTTCATATTTGTAGCTCTTAAAATGTTTTTAACATTCCGCAGTAGGAAAAGTAACACAGAACTTATCTTAATCCTTTGAAATCATCGATATTTAAGAAATACGAAAGCTGCATGGAGTTTGTTAAAATTTGGGGATAATAAACAAAAATCTCGCGAAACAAAAAGATGAATACAGCGGCATTAACAGTAACTGAACAATCCAACTAATTAGTATTCCCGGCGGCGACACCACGATGCGACTTCATAATTTTCCAGCAAAACTTCAAGCAGTTCCACTCCACTTTCAGCGCTAAGAATTTAAACAATCCCCTAATTTTACTTTCAACAATCTTATAACTTCACTCACCCTTCCGGGCTCTATAAAGCGTTATCGACTCACGATCTGCAGCATTGTTGGACATTAAAAACATGCTGCCTAAGCAGGAACCTTCATAAATCTAAGATGTCTCCGAGCGGTGACGAGATAAACTCTGATTGTGTTATGGAATTGGCAAATTTCAAACTGCGACCTTACCTATATGACACTAAGGTCTGATAACTACATACAAATTCGAAATAGTTTGACACTACTAGCATTACCGCGATAATATCTTGGACTGATGTATGTCAAGTACAGTATCAATTTATTTCTTGGATAAAATGTATTCTATATGTTAATTTAGTATCTCATCTACCTTTTAAATAAAATTTGATCCAAATAAATACTACTTAGTACATGCGTGCAAGAGTTACAATGATCAAAGTCAAAGTCAAAGTCAAATCATTCATTGCATTTCATGAATGTTATACAGGTGGAATTAAATATGAATTACAGTACATCATAGTACATTTAGGCATAGCAATATAAAAAATAAAATATTTAATAATGAACATGGATCATTAATATATACTATTTAACACTTACAGTGTTAATAGTTTTAGATTAGGTATTAGTAAATTTAACGTTAAAGTATTCGTTTAAGTTATAATAGCACTTTTTAAGCAATTCTAAAGGTAAGTTATTATGAATTTTTATTGCTGAACAGAAGGGACCAGATTTATTCATTTCCGTGCGGCTATATGTTATTGTTAGTTTATTTTTATGTATATTTCTAGGATTACGCTGACTAGTATACAGCCTTGTTAAAGATTTCGGGATTATTTCTTATAAATTTACATATTTATAATATATATATAATAGGAAGGCTTAAAATTTCTAGCTTTATAAAATGAGGTTTGAAAGATTCCATGTTATTTATATTTTCTGTTATTCTTATACATTTTTTTGTAATATGAAAATATCAT
Source organism: Glyphodes pyloalis (assembly GCA_037074685.1). Classification (NCBI taxonomy): domain Eukaryota; kingdom Metazoa; phylum Arthropoda; class Insecta; order Lepidoptera; family Crambidae; genus Glyphodes; species Glyphodes pyloalis. Next base: position 856,773 of record JAYKKO010000025.1, read on the forward strand.
GTACTTATATGATATTTTCATACATCTATAAATGCTTACAAACTTCTATTTTATTATATTAGGCTTGGAATTTTTTTTTCTCCAACGGTATTTTGCAACGTGCGGCATATTTTATAATGTATCACGCCACACCACCGACCTAAATAATACAAAAACTAGATAATCACCTTTTGCAGTGTGGGACTTGCACCCTCGATTTTGATTTGCTTATGTGAAATATGCGAATGCAGCATTTGGTCATTCTCAAAACTTGCAAACAATTGCACAGGTTAATTAATATTCTGTCTGCGTATTTCATTAGTTTTTTAGAATACAGTGTGCTTTAATTACACACATTAGCCTTTTTTATTGTGTCAACATTTGTACATAAGACTCGGCCAATAAAGCTTAAAAAACCTTCATATTGACAGAAAAATGCACTGCACAGAGATTCGGCTTTGTTCATGCGCAGTGGCGCATTAAAGAAAGTCGAAAAATCCTTTGTAAATGGCTCGAGGGAATGTCAAAAATAAAATAAATATAGATTATTATCCACACAGGCATTCTTTCCAACCTTTTTTCAAATTAAATAGTCGAACAGAACTCAAAACTTCAAACGCATATTATGTGAACACATCCGTCCTTACGAAATCCGAACAATTCCATGAATGTGAAACAGTCAGTTTGACAAATTCAATTTTGAAACAATAAAGAGCTACGGAGAGTTTATTCTTCGGACACACTCGAACGGTGCACACAAAAGTTTTGCGGTAATGGCGCAACAATATCTTCGCGGAGTGTACAAAACCGAACTTCACAAGTGGTATTTGTTGGCGACAACTTGTATTGAGGTTCCTTCCGTCCATCTTTGGGAACGATTACCTAGCTACTCGTTCGGCGAGGGTCCCGTAATTAACAGAGCCTTGAAAACTTTAAACATTAGCTAATTTCCCGGCGCGACCGCGTTCGTGCCCTATCTGCGTATACATTATGTATGTACGTGCTACTCCTGAACGACGTACGCTGCAAAAACTTAATCCACAACCTAATCTAGCGTTCATCTCGAGAACTTGGTTTTAAAACTACATATTTTTATAGGTATGTATTTCTAAACTATAATTTTTAAGTGAAATTAATTGATTTTGAATTCCCGTCAACGTAAGCCCACCAAGACTCAAGCTAATTTACAAAAACACGTTTTCACAAATTTATCAGACCGACAATGTAACCTGGAATATTAACAGCTTCGGGTGTTTAATTTAGAGACGATACGAGATTGTCAATAATCACCTTCGTATTGTGTCGCGACGTAAATTAATTTTGTAAAACCAGATTTCAAACTGGTTGTTTTATACGCGCATACAAGCTTGTATTTAGAAGCGTCTAGGCGGATCTTTTTCACCATGTTAACGGTTTGAATAAACAGGGTAATAATGTCTAGAAAAGTCTAACTTTTTCACAGAAAAATACGCTAATCTGATAGCGCCCTTAGAAACAAGTACTGCATCGATTTTTTTTAATGTATTCTCTGTAAATATCTGTAGAAATCTAAAAAGTGGTCTCCCAATTAAACATATCTACAAATCCGTCTTAAGATTTGCTTGAACCTGGACCGATTTTCTGATGAGTTTGTTCAATGATAAAAGGTCATACACATCGGAGGACACCAAAATCCCAATGCTCGTCTTTTCTTAATGAGAAAATGATATAGATCGTGCCTGAGTACAATACGTGCTAGACATGTATTAGTAGCTACGTTAAGTATAAGCACACAATGGCCCACTGTTTTTACTTGTGGAGCATTATCAATCATACCATTCCATGTGACATAAGTGGACCCTCTTCATGCGAGCTCAAAGTTCCATTACTCACGATGCCACGCCCACTTCTGATACGCTTTTCTTCGACAATAACCTTCTAATACCCTCGTACTATGTTAAAAAAGCTGTTTGCACTTAATGAAGCAGAAACAGTGAGCGAGTCAATTTCAAGCGATTTGGGACCTCTATTATTTTATATATGCATATATTTCAGATATACCAGCACGCAACACTAACAAATTTTATTAACTATAAAATAGAAAAAAATTGTTTTCAACATGATAATTTGACAGCACTAGGAATCAGCTGATCGGCAAAGCCACTGCGCTACTAGAAGTATAACGGTACACTTAGACGATGAGATCTTGTTTTCATTATTAGATTTATCTTGAGCATTATTGTCCCTAAGCCAAGAGGCGAGCAGTCTTTGATGATTATTACAGTCGAAGGCCTCGGGTAAACAAATCAAAGCATTAACTGACAAAATGGTGTTTCATTACAAAGCCCTAATAACAGCACGAAAGATGTTGTCATAACAACGAACACAGCAATTTAGTCGTTAACACCGATGTTGCAAATTAATTATTAGTGTTTTTAATTAGGGCCGTTTATTGAACGGTCTGTTGGTGGGATGATGGCGGAGTGCGCGCGCCCCGGCTAACGATGGTTTGTTTTAATTAAACTCAGCTGGCCTGGAGAGAGACCAGACTCTTTCTTTTATACCAGCGGACCGATGCGAAAAAGTATTTAGGGCGGAGCTAAATTCATGAATCGCTCGAGTATTCGTTAGCATACATTTGAGTGCGAATGTACCACTAGCGAAAAAGGGGGGTTAGGTGATTTTTATGGCGGGCAAAGCGGGTGATTCCTGGAACTTATGGCTTCTATAAACCGTCGCGCGCCGAGTTGACGATTTCGCAAAACTCCGACCGCCCGCCGCAAGTTTGTACCAGATCGCTCTGAAAGCTTTCAAATTACCGAGATTCATCTCGTGAATAGCTCTCGTAATGATGAGGAAAATAAAGAGGATGTAATATTATAAACAGCATTATTTAACCGCCCAACATTAATCTCCCTCATTTTTAATGCCAGTATTTTGATATTTATATCAAAGGGTCTCGCCGGGTTTCCATATGAAATCTGCACTGGCGTCTTTTTTGACATTGGTGCCTTTAATATGTTGCTAGTAGTTTAAAATAATTTTTGGCCAATTATCAAACCCCTAACTCCATTCGTTTTTGGAAAATGAGGGTTGAAACCCCTAACTTCAAAATTATTTTTCTACGAAACTATGATAGATATTCGCATAAAACCAACGCGACATGAAAGCTCTTAATTAGCTTTACATTCCCTATTTTTTTTATAATTTTTTAAATAACTATAGGGCTGCAAAAAAAATATTGAAAAAAATAGGGGTGGTTTTTAGTAGCTATGTCTTGAGGTACCACGACCAAAAAAAAACCGTATAATCAGTACGTATCCAACTATAATATGTAATAATTACATAGATGTGAGATAGGTGGAACATATTCAAAAAAATAAAAATTGTACGTAAGTGGACACATATTGAATTCTAGCTAATTCAATAAAAGTCACTTAAATTAAAATTAAAACAGTATTTTCCATGAAATATTAATATTTTATTTTCCATATAAAAATATTGAAATAATTTAATCTTCGTCACTATTTTCTTCTATAGTTGTAGTGATATTTGTAACATCAAATATATGTGTTAATATTTCAGCGGGCTTGATGATCTTCGATTTGTAACGGCCATGTGACAAATAATAAATTATTGATGCTACATGTGAGCAACAACCTATAGTCCTATTTCCATTAGCACAATCACAGGTGTATCTCTTTATGCCCTTATAGTTGTTCATATTTGGTTCGTATTCAATAAAACATTAATATGTTTTGCTATTGATGTGTCGAGAACGAATTTTCATCCTTATTATATGATCATTTTCTTTTAAGTATTCAATATTAATATTGTTGTTACTATCCAGCAGCTCAGCGAGGTAACATACCGCTTGTGACATTTGATATGTTCCTGTAAAGAGTATTTTGAGGTCTTTTTCGGTTAATTCTGGAAAATCTATGAGGCAAGTAGAAGACAGTGTTGTAAAAGGTTTTTTGCAACGATTTAATTTTTTTGCTTCAATTAGATTTTGTAGTGTATTTTGTTGTGTTTCACGTTCCCTTATATAATAAATTATCGTGTAAAAATCTAAACAGACTTCAGGTTAAATCAAGTTTAAGTAACAAAATAAGATTTTTATTTTTTTAAATATGTTCCACCTATCTCACATCTATGTAATTATTACATATTATAGTTGGATACGTACTGATTATACGGTTTTTTTTTGGTCGTGGTACCTCAAGAAATAGCTACTAAAAACCACCCCTATTTTTTTCAATATTTTTTTTGCAGCCCTATAGTTATTTAAAAAAATATAAAAAAAATAGGGAATGTAAAGCTAATTAAGAGCTTTCATGTCGCGTTGGTTTTATGAGAATATCTATCATAGTTTCGTAGAAAAATAATTTTGAAGTTAGGGGTTGCAACCCTAATTTTCCAAAAACGAATGGAGTTAGGGGTTTGGTAATTGGCCAAAAATTATTTTAAACTACTAGCAACATATTAAAGGCACCAATGTCAAAAAAGACGCCAGTGCAGATTTCATATGGAAACCCGGCGAGACCCTTTAACAAGTACAATCTAAGTAGATCACAGGAGCTGAAATATTAATAACAAGCAAGTTATTAAACTAAAATGGCTTTTGAATCTTCTCGATAAAATCAATCCTCAAAAGAGTAGAATTACTCATTTATCGTGCAAGTGATATAGGGAAAGCTTTTTGAAGTAATTAAATTGTTCTAATTACAGTTAAAATAATTGTGGCATACCTAGACAATAATAATGACAATTGAGCAAGCGCACTTCGGATTGTTGGAAGGGTGTGTAAAAAAGAAAAAGAAGACACCAAATAGCCTTTGACTAGGGATTAAAAGTATATTCGATATTCCCGTGTGTCCATACCTATTTCACTTTTGTACAATTAACAACACGTTACACTGTACATTATGGCACCGCCCTTATGCCGCGCGCGTAAGAACTAATATCGAAGTGCAAGTGTTTACTTTGATATGGTGTCAACCGTATAATTTTTAATATAATGTATGTCATAAAAGCTTTACTAATTGATGTCTTGAACAAATAAGTTATTAAAACGCGAGCGTCTTTTCTGACATTGCTGTGCCCTAACGGGGTCTATAATGATCTAATTTTAAGAGACTGTACTCAATACATTTATTGTCAATCATATGGTGTAAGTAGGTGTTACATTCAGATATAGTACATATGAACCCTGATGGGTTTAACAATTTGAAACGACAGGCAGATTTTATTATATAATGAAGTACCTACTTCATTATATAATAAACATTTGCATACCTATGCAAATGTTATGTCATCAGTATAAAGTCATTTACCCAGTGAAAATATGTAACTATTTTTTTTTCTTCAAATTTTATTTCAATTTTTGTAATAAGTATGTATTGTCAAATTAGTATTCTTTGTGTTATAATTTGTGTTATTCTTTGGTAAATTTTAATATTTTTTTTTTAATGTCAAAGTTATATTCATATTCATGTCAAAAATGTATTCTTACAACGTAAAATATTAGTAGTTTGTTAAACCTACCTTAAATATAACAATCAGTCAAATAAACATTTTTTTTACATTATTATTATGGGAAATAAATCAGTAAATGAATTTAATAATAATAACATTAATTTATAAGATATGTAATCTCAGAAGTATTTGATAAATTTAATAGTCTATATTATATTATGGTTTTATCAGTGAGGAATTCGTTTAATGTGTAATAGGTTTTTTCGACTAACAGGTGTTTTAATTTTTTTGTGAAAACCGGCAGAGATTCTTCTAGTTTAATGCTGTTGGGTATTTTATTATATATTGTAATTGACATTGCTAAGGGACCTGAACTTAGCATTCCTAACTTCGATGGTGGCTTTATGACTCTCTACTACTTTATATATTACTCTACGTTATAGAAGCGATAAACAAGCGAATATTGAGTACAGGAAAAGCTAGTTAAAACTAAACTTTGTTTGGACCTCCACAAATCAAACCACTTTGAAACATTCCAGCGTTTCCGTCAAGTCGCCTGATTTAAATAAGAATATATGTATTCCAAATCAAGCCCAGAAAACTGGTAGCGAGCGAGAAATCTTGCAAATTTTCATGTTAATGCCGTAAATGAGTTAGGTACGCAGGCGAGTTGGCAAATTCCGTACGACTCTGCATATCCTTACAATTCCTCTGCTAACTGCCTTAGCCTTATGTCGCACTGACGACAGACATTTATCGGTTTGCTTCAAGCTACATACTCTAATTAATGTACTAACTAGCCAGCGACTTCGTTCACGTTTTTTATTAACAACTAGTTGACCCGGCGAACTTCGTACCGCCTTATAGAATTTATTGAGTAACCACGTTCCCGACCAAACGATGCTCTTTCAATATAGTCTATGGCTGTGAATGACGTTGACATTTGTTACGCGCATTTTAAAATATGCAAAATTGAATGTATATTTTTTGAATTTTTCGGAGAGATTTTCTTTATACTTTTCCGTAAGAACCTTGTACAGGATATTAGAAAACTACAAAAAAAATCAGCCAAATCGGTCAAGCCGTTTTTGTATTATGGCGTTTCAACGGGAAACGGGTTTCATTTATATATATATATATATATATATATATATATATATATATATATATATATATATATATATATATATATATATATATATATATATATATATATATATATATATATATATTAATATGGATGACAATCAGTTAACATATCACATGTATAAAGAAAGCAGATAAATATATAATGTTGCTAAAACAGTTTTCATAAACAATACCCAATAAGTTTATGGTGTTGAATTATAGAATTTTTTACAAATACATGGCAAGGTAGTCCTTAAAGCTATATTCCTACCTATCTACTGTACCTACTTTACATACTTAATATAAAAACAGATCTGTAAATACATAAATTGATAAAACAATAATATACCTACGCATTATTTTTGTACGGTAAATTTAAGATTATTTATTTGAGAATATTATAACATAATTGCTTTCTTAGAAAAAGTTTCAATTTCATTAGCTTAATACCAATGTGATTATACTTACTTGATTAGTTATTTTGTGATAAAAAGTATTTCATACAAGAATCTGACTTGACAAGCTACGAAATTAAATAAAATCCATGTATCAGTTTTTGCGTTAAAGAGTAACAAACATACATTTATTATTATATTCATACAAACAAACGTATAATATTAGTTGGCAAGATTATGATTGTTTGCTCAAAGATAAAATCCATACAAGAATAAGTACATGTAAAAGAAAAAGAGGGCTGTTATGGAAGATCCATTACCATTACGAAAACTGTTTTTTTCTGCTACCTGATAATCGATGATGGTTGCGAAGCCTTATCATCTTCATCGACCTTGTGGGAGGGCGCAGAAAGCTCTCACCCCCAACGTAAATAGCCAAACATAATGTTTCAATCGACCGAGCCGATATTTGAGCTATTCTGAGTCCGAACTGCGATGTTCAGACTATTTATATTTCAAATGAATACATAAGGTCGAAAGCTTGAAGCTTTTGCAATCAAGACCTTAACTACAGGTTCCTCTAAAATTATACTACATCCTATTTATGTACTTCATCTTATATATAATAATGAATCGCTGTTCGTTAGTCTTGCTAAAAGTCGAGAACGGCTAGACCGATTTGGCTAATGTTGGTTTTGAAACAATAGTGGAGGTCCAGGGAAGGTTTAAAAGGTTAGAAAATTTGGAAAATAGTAGGCAGAACGACGTTCGCCGGGACAGCATCAATCATAGTACAATTAAGGCGGTCTTATCGTTAGCGTAGCGATCTATTCCAAATACTTTTCAGGGAAGGAAACAGAGAAATGAGCAAGGCCGTGCAAAAACATTAATGGAATATATGTAAATAAAAATACGGAATAATAAATATCTTTGTGAAATATAATGCGTACATGCATTATATTTTGTTTATATAATCATGAAATAGAAGGTACCTATTAAAAGAGGTAAGGGCATAGCGACTTATCGCTCGAACTGGAGCAGCCCTACTGGTGAAATACCTCCACCTTACAGAAGACCGCAGCCAAATAACAATCACTTCTGTGTTGTTGTGTTCCTGCGCGTGAATAATGTTTCCAGAGCTCTTGGGGGGTGCTACATTAGTAGGAGAGGTCAAGCCTTCAAGGTAAGGGCGACAAGTCCAGTAATAGATTTATTATCCAGTTCTTATCGCTCTTAAGCTAGGACCTCATTACTACTTAACATCAGGTGGGATAAGGTCCATCTTGATGTGTAATATAAAAAAATATATATAAACTTCCTATTTAGGTTAATTAGTAAAGTATCGTAAATTCTACTGTCAGGTAGATGTCACATACTATGAAAAGAGAAGGACGAAGCATTTGTCCAATGGGTCACCAAACGCAAAGTAAATAAAACAGTTGTGCATTAATTATAACTTTAATATTGACCCCGTATGATGATGAATTTAATCACTAAAATCGAAAGGTAATTAATGTTCGACTAAAATCAGTTATAATTTACTACCTGTGAAGTAAAACACAGCTTAACTTTGTTTAACATCGAGGCATGCCTCTATAGAACTCGAACGATGAACAAACTCCTAGCTTTCCACGGTTTAAGTCTCGTAAACATCGAAGCTAAAGTTTTCTGACAAGAATAGTATAGTACCTAGTGCATAATAGATAACAAATAGAACATTAATACCCAGATAATTTATTTGTTAAAACGGTAATGGAATTTGATAACCAGTTTACAAAAAAAAATCAGTTTCCCCTCGATTTCAATAACATATCATCCCGGTTTCTACATCATGGATCGTCATCATTCCACCAACCTTGAAAAATCATCTTTCCAACAAAAATAAACATCAAAAACTATTCATTAATGACGAAAACGCATAAAAATAAATACACGGTCGAATTGAAAAACTGCACGTAGTTCAGAAATTAGACATGGTAAATATCACTTCTTCTGGCATATTTTATAAAAATACCACTACTAGCTTCTACTTTCAGCTACGGTAGCAAGCGAAACTACAGCTAGCTGTGGGACAGTGCTTTTAGTAACTGAGCTCCCAAGATCACATACTAAATTAATGTTTATACCTACATGTGGTTGCTAAACTACATTAATAACCAAATTGACATCAATAAACAGCATATGTGTACCTGAGTAAGGGCAAAACCTAACTAGCTCGGATTTTAAATTGTGTGGTTCAGTATGAGGTTATTTCTACATTAGATAGCTATTAATTAAATTAAATGAAACGGCACATTGATTTCGACTCAGCTTTCAGATTCCTAATTAATTTTTTTTTAAAGATCTTGGTTTGTTTTTTTCCACTTTATTTAAACTTATTGAGACGAAGCATTAAAAAGATTTCGCTTTATCAAAAAATTAAAAGGATTGGTCGCTATCTTGCAATCCTTAACTCCCACGATATTAATTAGGAATTATATTAGTCTCAGTCCGCAAGGCTTTAATTCAAAGGGAAGTCAAAACCAGATTTCATTTATTCAATTTGGGTTTGTTACAAGTACTTTTGAACATGAAATTAATATACCGTCGGGTCGAGAAAGAACGCCTTTGTGGGAGAAGTGGCGACCTACCTAATTTATTACGACCGTTTCGCACTTCTTTGTTTAAAGCATAAAAATTGATTGTTATTATTTTATGAGATTTTCGAACTCGCTCTAACTGACTCGTAACTTTTATTATGCTTTTTGTGTTATACAAGCTATGACTTACATTGTTGTCTAGCTTCTCGGTGTCACTTTCGTTGACGTAGGTTTTATACAAATCATTCTTAGCACGGAAGAACAAATTTTGCTTGATTAATCGAATTTTCGCGAATCTTGTATTGAAAGAAGGGATATAAGGTTTTTACAAACGCATTTTTTTAGCAACATTGAACATACTTAGCCGACCAATGTAAGATTTTTACGTGTAGGAAAAACTCTTTTTCTATAAGATGTAGATATAACCCTTACATGAATTCTACAGTTAAACACTACCTTAGTGTGCACTTCTACTATTCACAACTAAAATCATAATACACATAATCTAAATTAACTACTTATAAGAACATATACAATTCGTAAGAATAAAATCTCAAAAGACCTAAATTAGTTTAAAATTTAAATAAGATGTGCAATGAGTTCCCAGCACAGTTTTCCCTTTGGAGCATGCCGTGCTTCATTCGTGAGGTTCTTGAAATAAGTATTAAAATTCATTCTCAGATAAGCAACACTTTAGTATCTTGTACTGTACTATAATTAATTATTGTTTTCTACAGGATATGATTGAAGCTAGTTTTGAAAAAAAAAACGTTATATTGCTCTACACGCTTAATTCCAAACGCGCTAGTCTACGTATTAGTCAGTCCTGTGCTATAATGTACATAATGCAGCAACAAGTAATTGGACATTTTAAATTTCAGCTATAAACGTCCACCTGGCTCGGTCATAAAAATACCAATAAGGAACTACGCGGCCGCTACACGAAAGCTTCTAAATTAAATTTCCGTTTTTAAAGGGATAGTAAAATTTAAAGTGACATTGTAGATGCAAGACATCAACGTACGAGTATATACCATATTTATCAATGTGCGATATTGTACTTTCAAAGGTATATAGGTACCTATTTACACACTTTATTGCACAAAAAAATAATACGTGGTCTTAGTGCTAGGCGCTTCTTTATCAGTCAAACCTTGAGTATATGCATACATAGTTAGTTTGTGAGTGCGGTAACAGTCAGAATGTGTTAATAGATTACAATATAAATATGTTTAAAGGATATTCAGAAATAGTGACGTACTTAACAAATATAAGGCAAAACAAGAAAAATAAAGTAAATTAATTCAGCAGTTGAATTCTATGTAGAAGGGGAAGAATATAATAATTCACGAAATCTCCTTTTAATACTTCCATCAGTCAGGGGTTGTCGAGTTTCAGTGGGTAGAGCATTCCAAAGTCGGATGGCTTGCACAGTGAAGGACTTGGAGAAGAAGTCATTACGATGTCGAGGAATGCTCTCGTAAGACCGAACGTCTTTTCAAAAGCCAGACACAATTTATTGTCTATTGTGTCTGTTTATCTGGATCTTAGGACTTTTTAGCTTTGGTTGCCTGAGGAACGAAGAGATCTATCTAGAGTACTCGTATTAGTACAGTCATCCATACCCGTCAAAAGATAATCTTCCTTTTTTACTTTGTTTAAAGTTGTTATAAAGGGTAGGTTCATTCATCAGTAGGTACAAGTGCGACAGGACCAAAGAATACCAATAAAGGCAGGCCAACACAGATGTCAGACTCCTCGTTATGTATCTAGACAGGGTCGATGCAATGTAGCTCGGAGCCGTCTATTTCAACTATTTCCAATTACTTGGGCTTAGGGTTGCTGCGACGTCGCCGAGTGACAAAGCAATATTCCGGTTGGAGGCAACTTCGTGGCCTACATTTAACGTGGCGCCCTCTAGAATTTGTGATGAGTACCGCTCGAGTGCACCGGTCGGATTACTGTCGGGCCGGTGCTAAATATTGCCGTTTGCTAAGCGATGGCGCGTAATATCGCCATAGGATTAAGATTAGGAACACACCCTTAATTAGAACATTACGGAAGCCGCTTTAGTTTCTCGTAGAATAAGACGTAGCGCATAAAGCAGAGATCTTAGTTTACGGCGTCTCTTCCGGCTGTATTTAAATTTGTGTGTATTTCAGTTAAAAAAAACGTTTTTCAAAAATGTTTTGAATACCTTATATCCTAATCATCACGCAAGTAAAATGTACGTCAGCTGTGACCCACATTACGCTATATATGCTGATGCTAACGTTGCAAAATTAGTAAGGCATAAAAACACCCTATTTATTTATTAGGTTTACCAACAACTGTTACATTACATACAAGCACATAAAGAAAAAATAAAAAATAAAGTTCTGGGCTAAATGCACAGTCTCTTAGAGGTAAACACCGCATGCAAAAACAATTATCAGAGAATGACTGCAGTCCATATTACAATGACATCGATCGCAAGAATCCGAAACGGGAAACAGGGCTTAAAACGAAGTTAAAAATAAACCCTATGAATATCACCTATACTATCATAAGGAATATTGGTCTTAAGTCAAAGATATTCGTAAAACTCTACGGAAGCAAAGCGAGCATAGACTAAGCGAAGACTGCTTAAATTGTACCGCAATGATTGCTGTAACTTAGTTCTAAGTATATATTTAGGTTATCTGATGTCCTATAAACGTTTTAAACAATTAATTAGGAATTCCTAATTGTATTAAGTTAAAGTAAGAGTCAAAGGCAGCTGAAGGGCACGGGTAAAACAATGTATATAAATAAAAAATCATATCTGGTGTAACTGACAAGTTTTCGAAAATTATAAGCTCCATATAGTGGTATGTATGAGTTAATATACTTTATCTTGGTTTTGGTTTAATATTCAAATTAATAAATATTCATAACTAAAAAACTAACATCCAGTACAATGACTATAACGGCTGTATTAACTTTTGATAACTTAAATGCAAAAATATAGCTTCAGTCCACATTAATATATCAAGATTTCAGCTGAATTATTTTTCCGAACGATTTCATTGTATTAAATGCAAATGAGAATAAAGGGAGACACGATTTTAACGGCCAATAAAGCACGCACAGAACAATTGTTTTCCGCGGCATGATTGGGACGGAAACTGTCGTCGAACCCAGAACTCTTGGCAACGAACGCATCCCTACTATTGTGTATTCGCGCAATTCCTTTAATTTTATTGCACAAAAACTTATTCACAACGCGTAATCTTTCTCAACCGTATCCCAATTCGAAGAAAAAAGAAATATCCTTTGTATGTACGTACGTCTAGGTAATAAAACATTACCCGACATAAAGCAAAGTTTAATTAAACACGCTACCTACACGAGATTAAGTTTGTTTCTCTGAATACGTAGTTTCCTTAGACACCCAACGCGATTTATCGATAAATCCGCAACATCGGTCAGATGTACGACGGAAAAAATTGAGTTGGCGCAAAAAATCCAACAAGAAACCGGAGCAGTCAAATTAAAAAAGTCGTAATAAACGATAAGTGCCACTGGGGAACGCGAGACGAGGCACCGCGGCACCGCAGACAGAGCGCTCCGCAATAAAAGAAAGCGGTATTTCGTAGCGAATCGTCTCCGTAGCTCGTAGCCGTAGCGTGTGGCGTAGCCCGTAGCGGTCGACGCCTCGCGCCTTCATTATTATTGGATTCATTGTTTTTCGCTTGACGCCACCAGCCATGTTATAAAATTTTCTGAATAATTCATGAGAGCATTTGTCGATAATAAAAACGGTGTAATTTGCAGAGAATGTTCGTGTTTCACCTTTTTAATCACGAAACCTCCCTTCATGTCGAAGTCAGATTGACGTACGCACGTTTCTTCGAATATCCGGTAATAACTTCTCGGCGATGTGTCGAAAAAGCGACTAAATTGAAAATATCGACACGCTGTCAATACCACGTTTATTCAATGCCTACTTATTTGTTAAAGTTTGTTATAAAAGTTTCTCAATTACGAGAAGGAGATGTTAATAAAGAAAGTAAAATAAAAATCAAAAGTTAGTGAGCCTAAAAGCTTTGATCTGAACGGAAGCACCTTTCACCAATTAGTAAAATCATAATGTGAAGATAAAATGTTTTAACGAGATTTTCAAGTTTTTGTCTACGAAACTTTCGTCTCAAGAGTCTTCTTACAAGTTTCAACCCCGACAAACACTTCTGTACACAACTAATTTGTTATTGAATAACTAAATAACGGAATAATCGCATATAGAAAACCAAAGAAATTATTCAACTTAATCAGGGCACTGTATAATCTACTCGTATGTACTAATTAAGAACTTTCATTAGGTATACAACAAGTTGTTATCGAGTTCACTGTTTTTTTTATTTTCAATTCGTTGTTGTCTTCAAAAGATATAATATTGTTTTCAATGTTACGGATCATACCTAAAAAAAGATGGTCAAACAATGTGTTTCTGACGATACCTCATTAGTAGTTGAGAAGTTATGAGGGAACAGACGAATCTAGTTATCAAGTAATAAGTAGTATTATTCAACGCCTTTATTTATAACAAAGACATACCAGGCTTAATAAATGGGATCTTTACTGAATATCAGATAGGACGGAAATCCTTGTGATAAATGTTGTCAAACGAAGGCCGTCGTATAATACGAGTATACCATTAAACTGTTTCCACCAGTGCCTACACACTACATTTAATATTATCAAATAAGTAATCAAGGTATCTTTACTGATAAAATCAAGTTCTCTTTACTGATAAAATCATTGAACATGGATCAATTTTAAAGTGGCCTTAACTTCTTTAAAACCGTTAAACGACTAATATTACGTAGTGTTTTCTATAGCAACTTCAGTAATTTCATTACTAACCATTGAAACCGTTTTCGAACGTTTCATACCACAGCTAGACACGGTTGAAGGTTTTAATTATTTGAAATATATATACTATTAAAATTGTGCCGACTTACGACATTACTTACCTACAAGTCGACACAAATACAGCATCAAAAATTGGCATAGGTAACAAAGCTACATACGTAATGCACTATTAGCCAATCAATACATTGATCCTACATCGCCATGTCAGAGTTTTCGTTGGTCCTAACTATATACACAAGAAAAGATACCAAGTATAAATCAATTATATACCAAGATTGGTAGTTGGGCCTTGGTCTCCGAGCAGATAACACCTAGTTCGGCGGAAGTACTTCTACTTTTAGTAAATAACCTGCGTTGTTTACATATGAAATACATTCGAATACGATGATTACCTACTATTTTTACCAAAAGGGAAATTTATATAAAACTTCCAAACCACGCGGAACGTGGAAAACAATACGTCATCGGCAAACGTTCGATCATGTATGAAATCCCATAGAAGAAAACAAGTGCATTGGTTCTGGCAGCCAGCGCAAACTCAGTTCTGTATGAAATTGGCAGTTTCCAACTATGAACTTGCACAAAATTTAGCTTATTTGGTACCTGTCGCCTGATTGAATAGGTATATTGATTATTTTGTTCCTTTTCTGTTACAAAATATGAAACAAAACGACAAGAATTTTAATATATTTAGGACGATAACCTAATTCATTATTAGAGTATGCACGCCTTTTTTTTTAAAGGAAGACATATACTACTTTAGACCTTTCCGCTGCCTTGAAAAAAGGCAAAAGGGAGAAGCGTGTGTGGGACTCCCTTGCTCTGAGAACACCGGATACTAGCCACTAAATCCTCTCATCCTCAATTGATGTCGGTATCTGAATATGCACGCTTGTGGTGTCTATTAATAGCAAATAAATATCCGACAACAGCCCAATTATACTAAGTCAAGCTAGCTAAGCGTTGGCACCTTTGTTCTGGTTCAGTAATACCCAATAACCTCCAATCATTCCAAAAAAAGAAGACAGGAGGCCGCATTGTAGCGGCTATTATGCCAGGAGTGTTGTGTTGCTTCTGGCTAAACGGGGTTCCTCACAACACGATGAAGCTAGAGCTTCATTCTAGAGCCTAGAGGCTATGAGGTAGGCAGGAGGTTTGAGTTAGTAGTCTCATCTGTTTTCAGAATAAACAGATGAGACTACTAACTCAACTGTTATGAATAGGATACAGTCACGATTCAGTCGATTGGCACGTTCAGCTACCGTTGATATTGATATGTCCTACTCACTGCCAAAATTTAAGCGCACCCTGGTGGCGCATGCTACCAGTGGTTAACTTTTTGTTTGTACTGTTTTTATTTTTATTTCTTATGCATGTCGTGGCAGCCTTTAAGTAAGGCAACACTATAGAAATGTATTTTTAATTTTAAGATTTTTTCATGTATGGTGTATGCTTTGTTGGTTGTCCTTAAATAAATAAATAAATAAATAAGCAAGACTTACGCTAATATCGCCTCCCTCAACAGCCGCTAGGATGTTTTTTGTTGTTTTTTTTATATTGCACTTCAAGATTGACCTCATCCCACCTGATGTTAAGTGGTGACGAGGTCCCAGCTTAAGGGTGACAACAGCACAGCATAATAAATCTGGTACTGAACTTGTCACCCTTACCTTGAAGGCTTGGCCCCTGCTACTAATATAGCACACCCCGGAGCTTACTCATACGCAGGAACACAACAATATAGAATTGAGTGTTATTTGGCTGCGGTCTTCTGTATGGTGGACGTATTTCACCAGTCGGGCTGTTCCAGTTCGAGCGATAAATCGCTATGCCCTACCTCTCTTGAAATTTTCATATGCAAAGCTTTTTAAAATGTCCCCAAAAAAAGTAACAGTTACCTGACCAATGCTTTTTGAATTTATTTTTAGACTACGAATAGAAGAAAATTTGTCTTTACATGAGGAGCCAATAGGAGCGAATAATCAGTGGAAAATGTGGAAAAAACAAAGATATTACGCGCGAGAAGCCGCGGCGGGCCGTTAGTTATTTAATATTTTTTTAACATCACAAAAATCTCTTTGATTCAGTTCTAAGTAGCTAAAGCACTTGTGTTACAGAACTAAGAATCAACACGGCAGCACTAGACTTAGCCTTGAGACAATATAGAAAATTTCGTTTTCCATATTTACTCGACCGGGAATCGAACCCGTGACTTCAAAGATGGCGCGACGCTGAAGTCCAGTCCACCCTTCGTCTATATAGGTCATTATTTTTTAAACGATTCTGGTTAAAGTTCTGATCATGACAGGAGTTCTTTATAAAATTGTGCATACAAACTTATATCTACCTCTTTTCGGAATTTGTGAATTTAATTTCGTAATCGAAGCCAATCATTTCAATGAGTTACTTTTAGCTTTGTGACAAAAACGATAAACGAAATTAAAAGTTGGCCGCTGTTGAAAGTTAATTCGACCGTCACTTTAAAGAAATATTTTATTGAAATTCTGTGTCATTATTTCGTTTTATTCGATAAAGTCCGCAGGTTTCCGAAGTGATAATAGCAATGGTGCGAATAATGGTCAGCATTCTTTTACTCTGTGTGAAACGAATATTCGATAAAAGATTACTGGTCAGCTAACTATGGTATAAATATAAAGGGTGAACCACAAAACCAATCCTATGAGTTTGGTTTAACATTGCAGCTCCTGCTGAAATTGGAACCTTACTAGCACCCATCTATTAATAGCAAGTGATCAAATTTCTTTATGAATAAAGTAATTGGTGCGATTTTATAATAGGAATAAATAAGTATATATATAAAATATCTGTCAATACAGAATACTAACATAGTACTTTTAGTGGTAGGTATGAGAATACATACCACTAAAAGTACTATATAATGTCTCCATTGAAGTGATTTCCCATTAAAATAGCCGTTTTTGTACAATTAAATTTCCATTTGCTCGCCCTAGGAAATTGGTTTATGTATCATGTTAATAACGTCATAAGGCGATTATCAACCGTAGCATGTCAATGAGATCAAGATCGCCTCAACAGTCGTGTTGATTATCAATCAACGGAGACAGCCTGTGTATACTAAGCCCTATTAATCCAATCTTGATTTTGATACTAAGTATGCTTTAATCAACATATTATTTTCCCAGATATGAGAATAAAACAGGCTTATTTTCGAAAATATTTTTGTGTAATTTGTGTCTTTTTTGTAAAAAAGATAGTCAGTGATACAATTTTTTTAAGTTATTTTTTTTACTTACTTGCCTTATATATAAATTACTCTATATTTTGCAGGCCAATATTGACAATTAATATAGAAACACCTAAAAACCGTATAACGGCCTCAATGGCGCAGTGACTCAGATATTCACCAGAAGTGTGAAAGGTCCTGAATTAGACTATTTAGGAAACGAACTTTTATAAATTAGCTTGGGTTAGATTGTGTTGGCTAGACACCCCAGTTAGTCTTTCGTCTGCTACTACTGCTACTCATAATACAAACCTTAGTCTGAGACCAGTTGATTAGTAGAATTGTCAGACGCATTCATTTTATTATCACAGTAAGTAAATATCAGCCTCTTAGCACGGCTTGTTATTACCAAACTCATCTTCTAACAATTTCTATATATGAGCGATTTCAGCGTTCACTTTACTGACGCTCAGAAGTCTTAACTTCGCAATTAAACAGAGAATTCAATTTGGCAATATGAACAGAATCATAAGTATGTGAGCGATTACGACGAAAATCCTAAATTCCCAGTTCACCCGACGCTAACTTGAAAATTGGTTTTGCAGAAAGTTACGGCCGGTTTTATATTACTTTCACCGTCTACACGAAAATAGTTCATCCTGAAACCGGATTCTAACGTAGTACAGATATTTTACGCAATATAAGAATGTAGGATACGGTAATGTGAAATCGAACATTGTACGCGACTCGAGAGTATTGTCTTAGAAGTTAGGCTGGAGGATATAAGGTTACATTACGCTCCATTCCACAGCATAATTGGTGGCAATATAGCGGAATGGGAATGTCTCCTGAAGTAGTGCGGCACAAGATGCGCCCGGGCTGATCAGTATGCGCATCACGTGGGCGCAGCCGCGGCCACGTCTCCACACTACCCACAAACGCTGCAATATGCTGAATATTGCTACGTAGCCCCTCCCCACAATATTCGTACGAAATCCACATTCACTACTCTAAAGCAATTTACTGCGTTTCATCAACGGCAAACACGTCCACTGCAATACCCATGTAACACTTTAATACACCAATTAATCATCGGTTCCGGTGATTCAATACTTACCTGAAGTAAATAGCGGATCCCAGAACTGTGTTTGTATTTCCGGCACGTAAGCAAAGTAGCGATAATATGAATTTACGGTTGGGATACACTCAGTTCGACGTTTTATTGTGTCGGATGAATTATATCAGTGCTCAATTTATACGGATATATTGTTATAAAGGGGTGAGTACTAAGCAGAGTGCTGATCTGAGGCGCTATTGTGCACGTGAGATAGATATAGGGATGAGTAGCTTAACCGGATTACGGCCCGAGGCGGCGGCTGATTATTCCACAGCTTGATTTACGATGACGTGATACGGCAAGGCGTCGCCGACCTGCTTACCTAATAGAGGGCCGAACCGAAAACGGACAATTTATAGTGTCACACGCGTCGATACAATCAATTCCGGACACCCGAGAAAACACTGTGAAATATGAGACCGCTATGTGTCAATATCTACATCAAAGAGGGTCGGTACCTAGCCCTTGAAGGCACTAGTGCCCCACATTTTCGCACCGGCTGTCGACCACACAACGGCCGTTCCAACATAAGCCGAGAAAAAGTAATTTAAATGCGGGTCGTGTTGGTGATTAGCCCGAGCACTGGAGGAGCCGCCTTGACCCGCCGGTCCTAACCACGTTTGGGTTTGAAAAAACAAAAACCTTCTTAGAACTACCTACCTATAATTATATTTCCTTAGCTTAAAACATTAATAAAGTTCCCAGTCGCTTCTGTCATTACTCTGCTAAGTTAAATGAATGTCCACGCGAGGAATATGCGTCCGAGCTAGAACAAGTGAGAACTAGTTGTTGTCACAGCAAATATCAATTCAACTTCATTCATAAACGAGAAGTTGAAACAACTTACTATTTAATCTGTTAAACTGTGGCACGAAATCAAATAGGATCGCAGAGAATTGTTAATAAGTTACTCGGTTCATCGCTAATATTTAATAAATGTAACATATTTTGAACCTACGGTCGATAGAGTTACATCAAACGGTTTGCTCGTAGAAGCTTTATATCCCTTATCCTTATATATCCAAGTAGGGACATTACCTTTGAGTCTTTCAGTTGGTAATATGTAATACAAATTGTGGTACAATTTCGTCTATGGCAATTCAATGTTGCCGCAACTTTGATCTTAACTTAAAATATTAGAATTCTGTGATAAGGTGTGTTAGGTTAGGTTAGGTACATGGTAAAGTAAAGTGAAATGGTAATTTCTTTTTACAATAGGTAAACCATTTTGAGAGATCAGAGCCGTACCGCAAGTATTCAAATTGAGTTCTAGCTAAGATAAATGCTTTTAATGCATAAAACGTATGTATAAACTTTAAGACATTCGCGTTCCATTTTAAACATTTAAAATAATTTTACGGGTCAAAACGCGACACCATTTTTATTAGGGTTCCGTAGTCAACTAGGAACCCTTATAGTTTCACCATGTCTGTCTGTCTGTCCGTCCGAGGATAATCTCAGAAACCGTTTGCACTAGAAAGCTGAAATCGGGTACAAATATGTAGGTATATTAATCACGTCAACAAAGTGCAAAAATAAAAAATAAAAAAAAATGTTTTTTAGGGTAATGTTTTTGACAACATCACATACATTGCTCTGATTCTGTGGTAAGTAGCTAAAGCACCTGTGTTACAGAAATCAGAAACAATGACGGTACCACAACATCCAGACCGAAGACAACACAGAAAAGTTTGTTTCCCATAATGACCCGACTCGGGATCGAACCCGGAACCTGTGAAATGGCGCGACGCCAAAGTCCGGCACGCTTGCCTCTCGGCTACGGAGGTCGTCAAAACCTTATAAACATAGCCTTACAGGCTTAGCCAACATAACCTAATTAACATAGACGAAAAAAATAATTTAAAAAGAACACACGGCTTCCTTGACTCGTTTCCTAAATAATGGCGAAAGACTGACCTGAATTTGGCTGGTTGTCAGAATTAGGCCGCGCCGACGGAGTGCCGTCTCTCGCTTCCACCTCCAACGCGTACGCTCCCTGCTTCTCCCTATCGAAGACCACCTTAGTGAAGATCTCCCCAGTCTGCGTGCTGATCTCGAAGAAGTCCTTTCCCTCGTTCCGCGGCGAGTCCACGATGTAGTAAGACACCTGAAGGAAAAACAACCTTTAGCAGAGCACGAACGGAGGATAAACATTCCCGTAACATTTTATTTACAATACGAGATTTTATTTTTGTACCCCAGTTTTCCTTTTACGTCGCGGTAATACTAATGGAATAATATCTCCGGAACGCTTAATATCTGAGCCTTTATAAGATTCACGTTTGTTTAGTTGGATTACAAGATTATTATTTATTTTTCTAAAACTCTTTAAAAATCATAATCATATGCTCAATCAAATAAGCAGATATTGCAGTCGTAAGTACTACGCAAAAAAATCTTCATATAAATCTCTAAAGAGATACTTTCCAGTAATTTATTAAAATCTTTATCTTCGCAACGAAACTTAAAACTTATAACTGACTAAACACTAACCAGTGACAGCACGATTATCGAGACTATAATAATTAAAAACTAAACGGTGGAATGGACAATGTAACATATTGCAATTTAAAGTTAATAATTTAGAGTGGTGCAATATCACAAACAAACTGTTCACAACATTTGTGGCCCCGCAAACAAATCCAACCGCTAATTTGCCCACTATCGCATCGTAATTACGATTCGGAAAATGTATGACCTACGATTTCAACAGCAACGAATGAATCGATTTAATAATTTGATGTAGGTACCTAAGCACACAACAGAAAATTAATCCAGACTTTCCCGTCTTCATTTAATTTAACTCGTGGGCTAAAATAACAGTGACACTGGATTGGCTGGTGTCCAAAAAAGGCTGGTTACCTACATTGAGACCTCGCTAAAACCGTGAGCAGACTTCAAAAAAGTGCGTTCTTGTAGAATCAGCTAGCTAAAAATTATTCTGAAATCCACATCAATATAAGGATTTTCCTAACTTGTGCCATGTAGGAAAGACAAAACGACGTATTATTTAGGTCCTAACAGTTTTAACGTAATGCAAGGCGTAATGTAAATACGTAATGGAAAGCTCATATGAGATTTTTAATCATGAAAGTGTAATATACATCAGCTTCTAGAACTATTAATGAAGCGTATTCAGTTAATTCATTCATAACAAATAAATAACATTGAAATTGCCAGGAAACATTGAAATTTCTGTCTCAAAATAACAGAAGAAAACAACAATATAATTAAAGGATTAAATTCAAGGCGTACCCGTAAAATAACAATTCAATTTAACATTTCCATTAATCGTATTTTGGAAAGGGCTGGTCTGCTAGTGATTGCTGTTATGTAGTAATACAATTGTATTCTATGCCATTGTCATGTTAGAAAACTAGTGTCAACAATTTTACATTGATTTGACTCAGGATATTTGGTAACCATTATTAAATCCTCAATAATTGATTGATCAATCCGTAATTTCCGTAGTAAATAGAAAAGGCTTGAAATCATTTTGGATGTTAATTGATCAAATTACGATTCACCGTCGCTGAAACATGTCTTACGTCTCCTATCCCAATCACAACAGTATCGTGTTATTTGACTTGGGTCAACAGTAGAAATTAAGCACATTATTCATTTCCCATTGCGGAACCCTACATGTGGAAGCAGAAATCGGAAGATGGATTAATGCTCCGAACTTCCATAGTAGAACGAACACGAAAATGTGTATTAGTTACTTCCAAATATAGCATGTAGGGCACATTGTCGGATTTTGAATTGGACATAATCTGCACTACTGATGTTCTGTAATCCAATCTTGATTACCTAATGAAGAACCGCTATTAAATGTGTAAGCGCATAATGACTGCACCAAATTAAACAGTATTTTTTTGTTTCGATTGTAATTGTCAGCAAATGGTTAATACGAAGGGATCGAGATCGTACGCACGCAAATCCACAGCAGACCGCTAATTTAAAAATATTAATTATAGCAAATTTATAGTTGTTTTCTCGTCCCCATTTTAGCGCATTAATAAAAAGATACTTTTATGTTCTAGATTTGGGAATAAGATCCAATCGACCAGGCTGCCTTAGTGGGTTCCACGTAAGATACTACTAGTTCCATTAAAATATGGGTCAAGCGAGTAAATAAGTACAAAAAAATACGTAGATATACCCGGGAATTTATTTTCACACATACTTTGTTTAGCTCTGCATAATAGTAAAAAGAAACAACTAACATTTATATTAGAAACAGAAAAATTGTATCTCCCCTTGCGGTGCGGGAATTGAACCCACGACCTTCACGTATCGCGCGTGCTGCTCTTACCAACTGAGCTAACCGCAAGTTATCGTAGGCGATGAAATTTTTCTGCTGTATCAACCGTTAGCCTTTCGGTAAGTGCCCTCTGCCGAATATGTTTATATCTACATACTTTACGGCCCATGGTACATTCGTTGCAGAAATGTTTGAAAACCACAGAATCGAAGACACCTGGCATCTTAATCGATTTTATTATTTTTATAGTACTATACGCCGTACTAGCGAACTTTAAATATTAGAAACAGAAAAATTGTATCTCCCCTTGCGGTGCGGGAATTGAACCCACGACCTTCACGTATCGCGCGTGCTGCTCTTACCAACTGAGCTAACCGCAAGTTATCGTAGGCGATGAAAATTTCATCGCCTACGATAACGCGCGATACGTGAAGGTCGTGGGTTCAATTCCCGCACCGCAAGGGGAGATACAATTTTTCTGTTTCTAATATTTAAAGTTCGCTAGTACGGCGTATAGTACTATAAAAATAATAAAATCAACTAACATTTATTTACAGAACTGGTCTATATTGTCAATTTGTTGTAGTTTTCTAATAATGAAAAGAAAAAAGGCTTTTACTTTAAACATACCACATGAACTGTGTTTTTGTACAATAGAAAACGTAACGACAAAGCCTAGGGATAATAATTTCTGCGCAAACTAGATTCTATTAACCATTTTGGCACAAAGCTAGGAAAAGCAAAATCCAAAGGTGTAGTCACTTCACCATTCCATTGTTATGCGCATAATTTTGTCCGTAGATGTTCAACCGACTTTCAACGGCCACGAGACTTCGTTCTCAATAAACACTTAAAGTTTCAACCAACTTTTTAGTTTCGGTAAATCGAAATCTAACTTCGTTCGAAAAACTAGTTCAAGTCTATTCTCCGGACTGTTTTGAAGGCGAGTGAAGGAGACCATTGCGGATATACGCGAGAACCATTCAAAATAGCGAGCGAGTTGGGAATCCTTATTATCTTAGTTTCTACAAATATTTTTAAATGCGAAAGTTTGTGCTGGTTTTGTAGCCACAATAAACAGGTTAACGAACTTGAATAAAATTTGAACAAACAATTTGTTTTTGTTGATATCCTATAGGCTAACTATACAACCCATAAAATTAATGAAGCTGTATAGCGTTTGTCATATTATATGTAGAAACGGTACATAACAATAAAATGCACATGTATAAAGCCTACGGAGGTATAACACCGGATAATTCTGCAACGTCCGGGCCTTCACTAATTTGCTCCGGAACGTCCTATATACACTCTTTGTTCTTCTACGTTACGTTACGTGCATGCTTTTGTGAATTAGCCCTAATAATGGCACCAGCGCGAGTAAAAAAAAGTAAGCCTGTTTTACTTTATTATTTGGTTATGCCCTACATCATATAAATCAAGTCATCTTTACAACAATCGGCACTGCATTAATCATGACGCTCGCCACACGCGAGTTAGAAGTCACAAACCCGAGTTGTATTCAAAAATCAAAAATACTTTACTATTATATAGGTACTTTGCTCGGCCTGGAAATTAAACTCGGGACCCCGAGATCGTAAACCGGTACTTAAACTACTAGACCATCGGGGCATTAAGGCCAACGAAATTGTTTGTGGCAAATGATAAGTAATCTGTATTTGACGTTAGGATGTTACCGTATTGGCTGAAGTCTTCTATGATTGATATTAGCAGGAAACATACTGATGAACGATGTGTAAGAGAAAATATACGATTCTGACTTCAGATGACCTGGATGTGAGACAGGCGATTGATGATACTAATATTTGGTAAATGATGTAAACGTAAGTCAAAGTACGCTGTCTCTTTTTGACTTATTCTAACGCGAGCGTCATACCCTGTGGTTACATTATTTTTGTTTTAAAACTAGTTTACCCGACAGACGTTGTCCTGTCCTACCGACAACTATTTAATTCTACTTGGTGTTCACCCACGACTACAATAGTATTCATAAATATTCTAATATTCCGCGTATTTAAATAAAATCTTTCAAATAAACCTTCTCCTGACAATAACAAACAAAAGTGAAATTTATCCAGTCGTTCACGCGTGATGGCGTGACCAAGGAAATAGGGATTCATTTTTATACGTATAGATTTTAGTCAATTAATTCTACCGGAGCGATAATACTTTACCTATTTATCATAGACATGCTATCCTTCATTGTCACACATGCTTACAATCAGATTGTATCTATTAAAATAAATGGTAACCTATAAACCAACGGACTTTCAATTCAAAGGCAGTAAATGCGAGCATGTATCTAGGAGCATTTGCGTTCTCACATTTTGGCATCATGAAAACTTAGCACGATAGCAAAACTTTTACGATAGCTATGAATTATCGAATCGTTTCCGCGCACCACTGTTAAAACTTTTCTGACTTTTCTCTAATATTATTCAATATTCATCTTCCAAGTAAAAACACTTAGCTACTTAAATAATTTAAGACTTGAAAAGTCGCTATGATTAAAAGGTGCGTACTTTTGAAAGCTCTATAATAATTTTTAAATTTCGTTTAATATCATGGTATTAACATTAGATGATTATCATTAAAGTTTTATTTAAGTCGAAAACAGCATATGTAAGTAGTTACGTAAATTGTTGTTTTTTTGTTTTCATGAATAACATAAGCGTCAACATTAAATTCAACGAGACCTTAATACATGAACTAGAAATAGCTCTAACTTTCTTAATGTTATCTTAGTTCCATCAAGCAAATTGTACATTTAATCTAAAAAAAGCTTGGATAAATACTAGCTCAGACGACCGGGGGATTATAAAAACGTGCCTAGACCTAGACGTCCCAAAATAACGGGTGGATAAATTCGGTAGGTATAGGTATGCCATGCATTCTAAAACATTACAGTTCATAGGTACTACAGTGCGTAAAAATAAACAAAAGAAGAAAATAATCAACCTTATTTCTGACTTAAGTTTTAAACCTGTTTTTATCTGGAGATAACATGAGTATTTTAAGGGTCCTGGGAGAACAATTTTCTTCTCAAAAAAACTAAGTCTAAACATTGGAGACATTCAGTCATTTCTACAGATTGAAATGAATATTAAAAAACATCGACAAAAGCTAATAGAATGGGCCAAAACGCGACACCATTTTTATTTAGTAGTTAATACGAACTACCTAGCTACGGTGTCGCGTTTTGACCCGTTAAATTATTTTAAATGTTTAAAATTGAACGCGAAAGTCTTAAAGTTTAAAGGCTAATAATAGGCTTGACCAAGGTAATAATGTTACGAATAAAAAAAATTGAGACCAGGCAACTGGTGCGATTGTTTAACGCATTCATTTATTTGGCAAAAAGATAAGTATTATACCGCATACAATGTAATTCCAGTGAAATTTAAATAATGTCCGAATAAAAAACGTTTCTTTTTTTATATTCTCGCCGTGACCTCGTGTTGCATCCCTGACTTTGCAATAAATAAGCAGCTAAGATAGAGCACGCTTGTAGACAGAGATAGGGAACGCAGTGGAGTCAAAGTAATATACTGACGTTAAATCGGTGTTCGCCCAAACGAGTGGTTTAAGTGCTCCACGGTTCATGGCACGACCCCACAAGTCGCACAGATTATTTATACCTACCATTGGCATAATTTGGCATCGTTATCACGCGATCATGATAAATGCGATTGACAAACTTCTTTAATAAGATTAATATGTGCCTGTACAAACTACTGTATTGCATAAGACTTGTCCTTAAAACCTTTTTTTCTTTCGTTAATCTAAGGTTCAATAATTATTTTTTCCGGGCATTGTAAAAGCATCATACTCTTCTGTAATAATTCAGCAGATAGTATATTCGTGCGTGTGTCCATCAGGCTACACCAAAGAAATAAATGTTTGCCAACCCTTTTACCATCGAAGGACGTCAGTTAGCAGGATGCCAGTACTTCATCATTATTTTGTATAAAAACCTAAACCGATAATGCATCAACACTAACCGAGAAATTTCGAAGCTTTTGCCTAAGTGGTCTTATTATCTTCACAAATCAAACATAAGCCGGCGTTCAAGTCGGCGACTTGATAGAACGCATCCGCACCAATAACTTGTTCGGCACATGAGCTGAAAGTGCCGCTAAGTTCCCCGTATCTGTGAGCTCTGCCTGGCGGACCGAGCATATGTTTGAGCTAAGTAAATCTCAGCATGGAGGGAAACTCAGCAGATGCTACCTGCCGCGGCGAAACGTCTCGCGAACTCCACAACTTGGAACAATAGCTGCGGGCCAATTAGCGATTCTAATAAAGGAGCTGTGGCGATATGCAGAGCTAGCGTTCATACCTGCTGGTCTAAAGCGGTGGATTGTTATTGTAAGAAAATTTAAAGATGTAGTGCAGATCGAAATGCAAAGGTTATTTTTGGTCTAATGTTCGCCTTTCATCATCTCTGCCGATTTAATTTCTACGTACTAATCGAAAACTGCTCAATTAAAATAAACCATTCTTAAATAATTCATACTTAGTTTACTTTTTAATGGTAACCAAATAAAATTCGTAACGACAACACTTCAAACTATTAGTAACTATGATAAAGACGTCGGATGAATTTTTATAAAAGATAAATAAGACACTGTACTATCTACTAGGTATTTCAAAGACAGATAGTGACACCGTTTTGGTCAATCGCGTATTAAATATATGATTACGTATGACAGCTACATAATAAGCAATTTTATTTTTAAAAAGCAAAGTTCAAAGTTTGCTTCTCAAAATTTAAATATCATGAAAAAGGTTAAGATAATTCAGCAAAACTTGAGAGATTTCACAGTCGAGTACATTCGCTTATTCGGACCAATAGACATTTTTATCAAATCTTTACTTAAAAATACCCTCCACAACCTTGATTAACTAATTTTCAAGACTTTGTCCAAACATTAACTTCAATTAAATTAATACCTAATTCGCAATTTCTTCATTAGAAAAAGAATTTATTAAATGCTGGCACTGAAACATTAGTTTAAGCAAAATGTAAAATCGCATTACTCGTACTGTAGCACGTAGTAATTAATTTGAATACACGTTTTTTATCTCTATCAACTTTCCCATTGCTAGTTAACGCACAGTTAAATCTGACAAAAAGTTTGTAAAATAGCGCTGAAAGGCAATGAAATAAACTGTCTGCATAGGCATGCTAAACGAAGGCAATCTATTTAATAATTCACAATCGCGCGCCAATCCAAAGCGCAATCACAGCGCGCGAAAATTGCATTTTTGTTTCCGCGCTTTCACGTAAATTATAGACAAAGTAAAAATCGCAACGGTTGCATATTTGCACAAAATACACTCTCTGGTGGATTCGCTGCGAGGGCCTTTTGTACATAGTATGCCATTAAATTGCATTAAAAGTTTTTGTAAACGCTAAGCCTTATCCTCTATTTTTAATTTCAATACTTGCTTTTTTTTGTTCAAGTCAGCTTTACTTACAAACTCATGAGAATGGCATCTCTATTTGTTACGTATTGAATAGTAAGAAAATGTCAACCTTACAGTACGTTTTATTACAATAAATTTAGATATCGCCGTGTCTTAAGTCAGATTATTTCCGAAAAAGGTACCATTAGGTACGAGTATGTTATTCAGATCTCTGATTTGCCTTATCTGACTATTTGTATTCACGTGAAAGACTAATAAAAATACGTACATCTAATCAAACTTTTACTACATTTACAATATTAGTAGGAACCACAAAGTTATATCTTAATAAAATTTCTAGATTAGCAAAAAACCTATTCCGAATGAGGCAATACGGAACACTAACATATTTTACGCTTATGTATAATCTATAGATCTAGGTTCGACGCGATGACGTAAATGTTTCTTTTTATCGCTTTTACGACTCCAAGCGCGTTGATTTGAGCTTGCCTGCTTTATCAGTTCCAATATTGTACCAGGTACATTCAAATGTTACAAAAAATAGCGTAAGTACTATGCCAGTTTCGGTAATCGACAATTACCAATAGCAGCCGCAATACTTTCACAAGACGACGGCAGATTTAACAGTCCCTAACTATTATTTTTTATATTAACTTATAAAATTAATAACTAGGTTGTAATCACAGATCATAATATATTTCTGTGTTTGTAATATGATCTTTATGTAAGTTTATCCCCAAGTCACCAATGTCTGTCTAGAACTGATCCGAAATTTGTAACTGTATCACTTATTTCTATAGTATCTTCTCCATCTTCAATATCATAAAAATATAATGTTAAATTACTAGCCTAGGTTCGTTAACTATTCCCAGATTGAAACTGTTTTGATAGCATACACTGTTATACACTGTTCTCTTAAATGTTCAAACTTTTGAAAACGATGTACAAAAACCCAATTTCGCCTGACAATATACCTTTTAATAGATCATAAATCGTTTGTTCATTAATGGAATGGAAGAGCAAGATTATCCAGTGCATGTACTGACATAACAGGAAAGGGGATAAATTAGTACCGCCTCTAGAATGTTTCCATTTCCATAACTAAGAACTAGTAGGTGCAGCTGAATTTAGGTATCTCGAGACGCGGAACACATTACTTACTTACTCTAAAAAAGCACCTTTAAATTTTAGGAATAAGAAATACGACTTATCAAAAGTTGATGGCGACTTCGTGTACATTATTGTTGGACAAATAGCATCCTTTACGGTATTCTACTATCCAATCTAACAAGCTGAAAATACTGAATGGATTTTCATTCCAAATTAATTAAAATTCCATTCCAAGGTTTTGCGTAAAAGTCATCAGGGACGGGAAAATTACTGGAATTATTTTAATCCTTTAAATAAAAACTAATAAAAAAAATATTAGACACGTATTTTTTCATTTGCCAAATTTATTAAAAAATACTGAGATTAAAAGATGCCAAGTTTCTGGATTTGGGCTCGTTACGTCCCTGGTGGATAAAAATTTACCCACTAATGTCGTCACGCGACAATTCAATTCAATGTATCGCCGTGATTTTTCAATTACGTGAATAATACAAAAATACGCGCCCAATATTTTTTTTTAATCTAACAGACGGACTATTTTTTAATCAGTTTCCCTATTATGATACTAGTAGGACTGCTTTTTAAGTGAAAGTTATATCTTTAATACGCTGGAAGACCGAATTGCAGTTACTTAATAAACCTAGGTACATATATAATAAACCTACATAGAACAGTAGATATAAAATCCAAATAAAACGTAAACAGTCGGAACATTGAAACAAACATTATGAATAGGTATGCTAAAAAAACATGTTCCTAAAATTCAAATAGGATCTCAATACACAGCACCAACGCCAAATTTGTGAATCAAAAATAAATAGGTTAGGTTTGTTAACAAAATATTTGAAGCCTGTTCATAAAGCTTTGCGAAGAATAACTCGACTGATTTGAAAAAATAATTTGATTCCGTTTTGTCGAATACGACGGCGAGCGAATGTGACTTTTATTATAATTCCTAAACGTTTTTGAAATAAAATGTTGTTTCAATCAAACTGATTTGTAAGGTCGAGTAAAGTCGCATGTTACCAAGGAAACCAATCCAGTATTTGATTTAGTTGTTACTAAGAGACACGCGCGGTATCTTTCGTAAGTTAACAATCTTTTAGACCCTACGTTAAGCCACTTCTAAACAAAACCCTGAAACTAAATCTCATACGCTTATGTAGGGTTAACTTTTAGTAGGCCCATATTTACTGAGGTCCAGACATTAATTATATAAAATCCTGGGGGTTACTACCGAAAACGAAATGAGTCGAACACGATAACGGATTTAAATTTTTATTTCTCAACCTTTCAACGCAAACATAAAACATTATGAAACCAAATCAATAACCACATTTTAATCTCAAACTGAAATATATTTTTGTCTTGGAAATAGGCTCCTATGAATCCGTCATTAATAAAAATCATGCCTACTTACTTGGCTGTAATTTGTTTTTAACGATAGATAATAATCGGAACCTTTTTTTATAATAACTACATGGTATAGAATAAAGTCGCTTCCAGCTGTTAGTTCCCTCTATGCATAAATCTTTAAAATTACGCAACGGATGATGCAGTGTTTCAGTAAATAAAATTATTGAAGAGGAAGGCTTTATGATTAATAATTAAATATGTAGGAAATACATTATACCACTGCAAAGTCGAAAAAATCATTAGCATCATCATCGCACCCGTGCGAAGCCGGGACGGGCCGCTAGTTCATACATAAACAGAAACATATTTAAAATAAATTAACGGGTCAAAACGCGACATCATTTTTATTTAGTAGTTAATACGGACTACTTACTGCTCAGCTCAGCTGCTTGTCAGCTCCTGACCATGGTTGGTGGAACCTAACCGACACGTCGGGCAGTAAGTAGTTCGTATTAACTACTAAATAAAAATGGTGTCGCGTTTTGACCCGTTAATTTATTTTAAATGTTTAAAATGGAACGCGAAAGTCTTAAAGTTTATAGAAACATATTGTTGAAGTTTATTCACTACTGTCCTACAAGGGCTTACTAAGAATGATTAACGGACAGTCATCGCTTTGTAGCAAGGCATTCAAACGGAAAATGCCCCAATATCTCAATATCTAGCAGTAAACAGCGCCTACAATGTGAACGCGAATATTTTCCGGCTGAATGGACATTTATTAGATGTCAATCTAATAATGCCTGAATGAATAGTCTGAAATTTCAAAACCGGTCAAGCGGGTGTTGAACTCTTAAAGCATTAAATCATTAAAAACGACGCGTTATTTTACAATTCCCCTTATAGTAAAAAACATCTTTATCATACAGCAGTTACTATTGTGTGACTGAAAAGAAGACTGGAAATTAATTACCAATAGTTTCAGAGTACGAGTAGGTCTACTGTAGGTGCTAAAACTCGTATTTTAATCAATTAGGTAGGTATAATGTTTATTGAACTCCAATAAAGTTTTACCATTCAAAATGTATTCCTTGTATATTATTTCCACTACCCATAAGGTTCTAACGGAATGCCTGCGCTGCTGTCATCTTTTTCTATTATTTACTATTTTTATACGTTCATCTTTTTCTATATACCTACTCGAAAAAAGGAGCAAGTTTTTAATTTTCCTTAAATCTAGACCAACTCGTAAAGTGGTTTTTAGTTGGTAAAAAGGTACTACCCAAATAGTCACTTGATTATTTTATCAAAATTGATTTAGTAGTTAATTAGAATTTTGTAAGGAAAAATATTTATAAATGATAGATACGCTTTATGTAATGAGCAAACATTTGTTGATTACATTAATCGAAGGTTTCTGTACCGATTTGAAATTTGTTTAGAAGCACGCGACTCCGCGAGAGGGCCGCCAGTTTAAATTAAAAACTAGCTGACCCGGCGAACTTTGTTCCGCCTTAGAGGCAATAAAAGAGCAGACACAATGTAACATCAAAAAAAAGCAATAAAATAATAATGTAAAATTACATATCCTATATCCTTATTCTGGTTGTAAAGTACATCCCTACCAATTTTCAGCCAAATCTTTTCAGCCGTTCTTGAGTTATAAATAGTGTAATTAACACGACTTTCTTTTATATATATAGATAATTTATACACTAACCTGGTTGTTCGGGAACGTGCCGTCCTTGTCGATGGCGTTGACTTGCGTGACCTTGGTACCGATGGGCTCCCCCTCCAGAACTGTCTCCTGCTCCCTCTCCGTGAAGAGAGGGATCTCGTCGTTCACGTCCTCCAGCATTATGTACACCGTTGCTTCCGAAGCCAGTTGTTGGGCGCCATTGTTCTGTTGAGAGTGACTTAGAATTAACCATGCTACCAAGGAATATTTTCGCTATCCCAGAATGACCTTAACAAAGGAGGGTAATGTTTTTCTCGCGTAATGAATTTAGCACGTTCAAAACCACGCAGAGTTCCTACAATCGATTTTCCATTGTTGGTTACCTATATTCCGCAATTAATATGTAAATTACGTTTCGAATCCTCTAACTGCCTGGGTCGATTTTGAATTGTGAGGTGTCAATAGATTTTTATGTCTACCCGCAATATAAAGGCTGTCCATATTGTAATGTTAGCACAGTTAAATTTGGCAATGGTAAAATTTCGCAACTTAGATACCTACATTTTTATTTATTTTCTCATAAATCGGGTTTTTTATTTTTAATAATAAGTAAATGAGGAATTAGAAAGTCATTTTTGAATGATCTTTGTAGGCAATAGTGGTTGAGACTTTTATCAAATGTACCTTGTGTAATTGGCTACTTGACAGTGTTAACAATAAAATATGAAAAGCGTTAGATATGTTAGCTTATTAGTAAAGTAATAATTTTACATTTTAATTTTTTAATTAATAGCATAGTTAGTATTTTATTTTTGCAAAATAAACTTTTTTTTTTTTATCTGTAGAACAAAAGAGCCGAAACGGAAACCACCATTGCAATTCGGAAATGACAGCTGTCGGCGAAAATTATTTATTTTAATGTGGCGAAATAATGATTATTTTACTGATTAAATAGAATTATTGTGTCTCTAATCGTATTAAGAATGTATTGAAACATTTTCCGTTTATCTAAATTAAGTCGTTCCTATGCGTATCGGTTCGTTGTCTAGGACGTTGACGTCATAATTGCAACAGTGACGTGACTTGGCGTTTTCGCGCGTTTTTTAAATGTGTTACACAAAATCTTATTTTTCTCTGGTTATTTACATTTTTTCCAGATAAATCGAATTGCTTGGGATATAAAATGAACGGGCGCACATTTTACAATACTTTTTCAAAAACTGACAAGTAGCCAATTGACACTGCTCTTAGTTTGTACATATATACGGCTCAGCCAAGTAGTTACCTACTTCGGCTACTTTGGATTCGGTGCATTGCCATACGACCGGAGCCTGCATCGCAACGCAACCTCTTACAGTAGGGTATTTTCGTATTACCGGCACGTGCCAGGTCTTTTTTCTCCAAACGTAGATTAGGCTACCAAGTCAGTTTTCTGCGTTTTCAAGAATTTTCACTTATCTATTATCAGATGAGATATTAGCCTTCTACTGGTCGTTTACGATTTTAAATAATCCTTCTTTTTTATCCCAACAAATTATATTACCTACCACATCGGTTAAGGCTTATTATAGACCAGTAATTAGGCCAGTATGTTCTTCATACAGAAAGAAAATAAGAATCGTTTGCAATAAAAACACCCTATTGTATGTGAAGTAGGGTTATTTTGTACTGCATCCTGTGTTTGCTACATAACAAAGGTCTAGGGTCCGCTAATTTACTTAATAAGGGATTTTTATGATAACGCGTATTTCGCTTTGGTTCGTTTAATATTTTTAATGAAACCCCCACAATTGGCTACTTGACAGTGTTAACAATAAAATATGAAAAGTGTTAAATATGTTAGCTTATTAGTTAAGTAATCATTTTACATTTTTACTATTTAATTAAAAGCAGTACGTTAGTATTTTATTTTTGCAAAACAAATTTTAGTTTTTTTATCTGTGGAACAAAAGAACCGAAACGGAAACCACCATTGCAATTCGGAAATGACAGCTGTCGGCGAAAATTATTTATTTTAATGTGGCGAAACAATGATTATTTTACCGATTAAATTGAATTATTGTGTCTCTAATCGTATAAAGAATTTATTGAAACATTTTCCGTTTATCTTAATTAAGTCGTTCCTATGCGTGTCGGTTCGTTGTCTAGGACGTTGACGTCATAATTACAACAGTGACGCGACTAGGCGTTTTCGCGCGCTTTTTAAATGTGTTACACAAAATCTTATTTTTCTCTGGTTATTTAGATTATTTCCAGATAAATCTAATTTTACAATACTTTTTCAAAAACTGTCAAGTAGCCAATTATGCCTCTGTTCGTGCGTTTATATGGAGAGATACAAACTATTGCGTATAAATGGATTAGCTACGTAAACCCAGTTGTTTTATAGCGGGCCTTTCTAAAGGATACATTATGCTAATACAAGACATAAAACATTGTCCCCCAAAGAGAAAGACAGTCGTAAAGATATAAAAAAGTTAGCGTATTATTTGATACGCTCGAAAAGTTTAGTTAAAACTTCATCATCTTGAATTCTTGTAATCAAAATCGCGGGGAGCTACGTTTTTATGAGTACTTGCAAAATTGATTTACCTGCCTATTCTTTTAGAAAGTGTTGTTTTATCAAGGAGACTTTTACATCTATTCTTTAAAATCACTGATCACCTGGCGGGTCATTATTTATAAAGGCAATTGTACAGTAGTTCAATCTAGCATTCGGACAAACATTAGAAAACGATTTTTTACAAGCTTTACTCATAATTTGAAATTTTGAAACGCAGTACATTTAATTTTTTTGGCGTTGCAGCGGCCATTTATGAAGGTGGTCATTTTGATAGAAAATATGGAGATTGGATTTGAACGTTATTCTTTTTACTGTTTTACACAAAATATCATTTACACATAAAATATTAAAGTGTGATTTTTAAACATGTTTGCCACATGCATTATAAACGTTTTATTATTCTTAATTAATCCTTCATTGTACAATTTTCGTGGCGACAAGACTTGAGTCATGAAGATTATTTTAAAAGGACACATATTATGAGTTTTTTCCTTTAAATTGTACATTTACTCCATCAAATTATGAATTCAAAGCAATAAAAGAAGCGGATAAAGTTCTTAGTATAAGGTAACGGTTGGCAAGTACGTAGAGTTCATTGATTAACATATTAATGGAAACTCATGAGGCAGATCAAAGGTAACGAATTTACATAATCGATCGGACCTTCTATCTGTAATTTTGGCTGTAGGTACACACATTTCTGTTTAAAAATAATTACTTAGAATACATTGAGTGAAATTAATTGGGCTTTAATTTGTATGTGTATTATTATGTAGTAACATACGAGGACAAATTCCAATATAATAATAGGTATAGGAAACTTGTAATCACTAACCCAAAACAAATACTTTTTTTGTTCCGGGAATCGAACCCAAGGACATAACCTAGTAGGTACTTAACCATTGAATCATCGGACATTTTATTTAAAGACGATAACTTTGACATCGCGATGTAGGATCGATGTATTGATTGGCTAATCGTGCATTACGTATGGAGCGTTGTGTACTATTCGAATTCTACTGACGCTGTATTTGTGTCGACTTGTAGGTAATGTCGTAGGCCGGCACAGTATATTAAAAATATTTACACGTGTCGTTTATAAACAAGGTTCGTTTTTCTACAGATTATTGAACGCAATCTTAAGAATAAAATCTATTTAAATTTAAAATGGATTTATAAGTAAAAAGTATTTAAGTAATAAGATAATTAATGTATTAAAACCTTGTCTGTAAACTTTGCGTCGTTACAAATAAGGCAGCGCCTAAATTACATTTAACTACAGAAAAGAAATAAACTTACCTCCACACGGATCGTCAAATTGTATTCCTTGATGCTCTCGTAGTCCAACGGGTGATTGACTTTTATATCCGCCCAAGTAAATCCATTATCTGCCCTTTGTTGCAAATAGAAGGTATGAAACTTATTGGTTTGGGCCGTCGATCCGGGCATCAAACGGTAAAACACGGTCGGATTGTTCTCAATGCCCGAGCTGAAACCACGATCACACATTATAGGATATTCCTCTACGTATTTGTCTGTAAAAGCTGAATATATACTGGAAGTCAAATGTCAAACAACACGACCGTGTGATATAGAAATTCTACGAGTAGACAGCAAATAGAAATTAAAACTAAATTTTCCTGCTTAAGATTGTTTAAAAAAAAACCTGGGTGTACTAAGTTAAAATCAAATGGTTGCCCTATTGCGTGACATTTAGTTCCAGCAGCTATGCAGCTCCATTAATACATCTACGTGGGCACTTGACAACATTTAATAAAAAAAAATATTTCATCTAGAACTCTAATAAAATTCAAAATGTTAAAAATGTGACAAGATTGCTTTTCAAAATGATGATAATGGAACCAGATACAATAGATTGAGTAATTCATTTAATTTCATGGTGAGTAGGTTAAACAGTAGCCACCACTTGTAGAGGCTACATAAAAAAATCTCTATATTGTATCTACTAGCGATAAAAACCTTCTTTTTGTATAACCAATCTTCGAAGTTACTAAGATGCTAAGTTAGTAACGGGAGTTTCTATTTAAATTTAATTTAAAATAGGTGTCACTTTTTATACGCGTAAAGTTTCTTATCCTTTAAAAATTTAAGGTAAATATTGTTTCAAAGTATACCAATTACACCAATTGAAATCGATAGATACCTAATAACCATTTATGTACCTTGTTTCCATTTCTAGTACATGAGATGGAAATTAGCTGTACCTATCTAAAAATAACTTAGATGAAAGTTTTCCCCCATACCATCCTAGCAAAATGTTAACCAGTAGATACCAAAGGAAAATGAATTACTCAAAAAATGTTAGTACAGTGAATTAGTAATGGTTTCGTCGTCTTCGTAAAAATATCGATGTAAGTCAGAAATGTGTGGTTTAAGGACGAACAGATAGACAATAGAGACGTGAACATCGGCCAGCACACAACGTGATCGATGCACAATTCAATACTAAAATGCAGTACCGTTACTAAACTGTAGCCCGTGGCACATGATGCACATTCATTATAATAACAGCTAAATTAAATATTCGACTTTAAACTTAGGTAAAATCAATATTCTAAAGCAGTTTTTAAATAAAACGAAGTTACAGAAAATAAAAATACTGTATTAACACATTTTTTGTATCACAGCAACTTAATTTCTTTACGAGCTCTATAAAGTTTACAATACATACCAACTTCTGATGATACTACGCGGCTATTCATTTAATTTTTATCCTACCTACCTGATTACAAACTAATCCTACCTCATTGGTTTTAATTTATTCCTAATGTGAGATCTTTGTCTTTTTTTTTATTTATGTACTTTGAGAAATAAAAAAAATAGGTATAGGATTAAATTCACCAAGTATCTACCTAATGAGGCCATTTAAAGAGTAAATTACGAAAGAGTCATTACGTGCAATGGTACTGACCAAATCAAGTTTCATGAAATGCTCAAATATCGCTGAACTTACTACTGAATTAAATTATTTCGGCAAATATGGTATAAACCATAACTGTAAACTGATTTACTAGTAAAGAATCTATGTAGAATTTTCCCAAACTAGAAAAACTAAAATGATCTACACCTTAAGGTAAATGGGCATTTTGTAAAGAAACTAGTCAGGAGTATGTTGAAAACTATAAAAACTACCTAATGAGATGTGATGTGTTTAGTAATTAATGCCGTTTTAAAAAATTGTAAATATTATAAAAGGTAGGTACCTACATGTTGTGGAAACGATGGAAAATCAATAATTCAGCAAAAGAAGTACACGTTTTGCGTTAAGCTTTATTGCTTTTTCGCAAGTGTATTTGTAATTTATCATAAAATTTTACTTTTCATGAAAAAATAAGTCTGTTTCTTCAATAGAAATCGTTTTTCGAATAATGACCAAGAACTTACAGAGGAATTGGTTCAGAATGAATGCCCATTTTTATTTTTTTTATTGATATTGACTTTTTATGAACTAAGTTCGAAGCAGTTATTACTTGAAACTCATAAAAACAACACGAATAATACTCACTAAACATAGAAAAATATTTTTAACATGCTTTTCGACGCTATCACAACACTTTATTTGAAACTTTATTTGAAAATCTTTTAAATGCATGATACCTCAGCCTACATGCAGATAATCATAGACATTAATAAATGTATCAAAAAAGTAGTAGGTAACTCGAGTTCATCCATTAACATCCAGATTTTGGTAAAGAGAGGCCAGGATGTTTTTGGAATTTTAAAACTGTTGTAAATGTATCTTCAAATTATGGAAACCCAATAACAAAAATAGCATTATGAACACTTTTTGGCCAAAAATTCATTTTATGAAGATCATTGATCATCAGTTAACATTTAGTACTTTGTGTACAAATGATTTATCTGATGACCAACGTTTTTTTTCAACACACAAAACGATCATTCTCAACAAACGCACGTTTCGTTAAAACT
This sequence comes from Glyphodes pyloalis, assembly GCA_037074685.1. Taxonomy (NCBI): domain Eukaryota; kingdom Metazoa; phylum Arthropoda; class Insecta; order Lepidoptera; family Crambidae; genus Glyphodes; species Glyphodes pyloalis. The sequence goes on from JAYKKO010000025.1 coordinate 895,899, forward strand.
TGCATTTTATATAATTACATATAAGTATTGGTCCTGAATAACAAAGAATGGATGGTAGATATATATAATTATTCCAAATGCAACAGTTATACAAGAGTTGTATAAAATGCAATTTTCCTCAAATACGGCGTGCGGCAACCGCCTTGTGTGTTCAAGGTTATAAATTTAACTAATAATTTTAATAAGAAGTGCCCATAACCAGTTCATTTTATTTTTCAAAATTATTGAAATTGAAGGGTAATCCACAACAGTTGGTTGAAATCGAGGCCAATAAATGTGATTCCCGTTCCATGTAAGCAGTGAGACCTTCTATGCACGCTGGTGAACCACGATACCGTGTACTTGTGACGATGCAGTTGATTACGAACAAAGACATTTCCTCGACAAGTCACCAAGTGATAGGCACAGTACGATCTTTTGATGACGTCGTCGGCTACCGGCACCATACTACTCGTTTTCGAACGCAAATAAAATAGATTTTAACGCCTAAATGATGTACATTGCCCGACCTAATTACTTATATACTGCATCGTTCACCTTAATGAAACGTGCTTGAAAAGAAATGTATAAGATGAAAAAACTATGTGTTCTTTCACTTGTACATTCTATCAGCTCATTACTGTCAACGAAGCCGTTTAGTCTTCGCAAAAAGATCACCATTTAGACGTACAAAATCGAAAATGTTGACGATACAAAAACGAGTCCATAGAAACTGCATCCGCTTTTGTCTCAGATTCGATTTCGGTTATCAACGTGCTCATTCGATAGGAAAAATATGACAAGTTCCCAAAAGTAATAGTGTGGATACCTGAGAATGCAAAGTCCGATATCTTAACAAAACCATTTACCATTTTAGTTGATCCATAGGTACGTGATTTTGTTATTACAAAAGAACGTGCTGACCTAATTACGAGCACAATAACTATGCACTTACATAGTACCTACCTACATAAAAGTTCAAACCAAACGTTATAAGCACCGCCGAAACATAAAACGGCAGTATCAATTATGGCAGTTGACGTTCAGTAGTGTTTAAAACGCGTGGTTAGAACTCTAGTAGAATGTGATACAAAAGCGAACCGCAAGTAAGTATTAGATGTGTGGTGCCATGGGCCGCGACGACGCACACTGCGTGCAGGTGACGGGGCTGCGTGCGGTGCCCGTGCCGAACAGTTAGACACGCACCTTGCTTTTACGGACACCACTTTGGCACCCACGGGCAAATTCTCTCGAATGTAGATCGGGCCGTACACCACGTGGTCCCACACGGGCGGGTTGTTTGCGCGATCCACTACGTCTATCTGGACCTCCACGGTTCTGGACAAGGGCGGGAAGCCCTTGTCTTGAGCCATAGCCTCCAACTTGTACGTTTCTCGCTATTGGGGAAAGAGTCGATGGAAACAGACAAAACCACGTCGTTAGTAGTGTTAAGTAGTGGAGGAGCGGCGGGCCCAGGGGCCCGCTGCGCCTTATACCAACCTGGCTTTCACACTGGTCACTACGGTACCCACTGTGACATTCTCTTTGATGTGAACGGGGCCATACGTGGTCATGTCCCAGATGGGGGGTTTATTGTTCCTGTCTACCACGTCTAATTCAACGTCCACGTCTGCGGAGGAGGGCGGGTCGCCTCTGTCGGAGGCGCGCACGCGTAGTCGATACCTGTCCCGCTACAGATACACGGGTCAGAGGTCAGCGGGGAAAAATAAAACATAACACAACTAAAACATAAACACATAAGTACTCATTGCTAATAAACAATTAAAATAATTTAAAAACAAAACTCAAGTATCTTTCACTTCCACTTGTTTTTTTATTGGCTGTTTAAGGATGTTTTCATATTTAAGTAGTAGTGAATCCTGACGCACGTCGCACACACATTCGGTAAGCGAAACAAAAAGAAAGAATACCACAGATATAATTTATTGTAACAATCCAGTCGCGCCGCCTTCCACTCAAGCACCTTCCATACTTACTTACAGCAACATTCCTTAATGTAGCCAATATTAGATGGTGCAAGAAAAGAAACTGGAAAAAAATGTTTCTGATATTTTACAAGTTTGTCTGTACATTAGGAAAAGACGAACTGTACATTATGTATAGGTATTACTTTGTACAATATAATTAAACTAAACTAATTCTTAAAAAAATAAAATAATCAAACGAAAAGCAGGCAAATGCATGCAGCTCTGCATACAAGACATGGCGGAAAGGTCAGGTTGTCGCAAGAAGGTTTTTGTGACCTCGTTATTACTACAACGAAACGACACTCATTGAAATGAAATATATTACAAACGATGGACGTTACGATCAAACTGTACAAATTTTGGTTTTGAGAACGTTGCCCCTTTCACAGAAGGAATATGTCACAACTGGCCAGATGGCCAAACTGCCGCGCAGGCAATCTGACCATCTCGATTATTAACTAACAATATCATACAATGTTAATAGTTACTGGTGCCCTGTAAAAAATTTCACAATTATCATGATAATATTTTAAAAATTATGAGTAGTCGTCATGACCGAGGTGATAGTGTGACGAGGCGGACATCGAACCGCCCCCGGCAAAACAAAATCTGAGATTAGTAACAAAACATGTACGTACATACAATAACTGATAGGTATATTCAAAAGCGTAAGCTTCTTAACTGAATCGGTTACTCATAATAAAATAAACTCGAAACTAGATTGTGCGGAATATACAGAAGTGCTCTTACAGAAACTGTACATGTTTTAGAACTAAACATAGGTTCGAACGGTGAAATATTTACAGCAGTATTACAACTGTCATGAGTATTATACACAAGTCGTAGGTTTTATCGGTAAGATTAAAGTTAATGCAAGATGGTGCTGCGGAAATAAATCTTAACGAAGATTTAGTGCGGAGCCGGCGCTGGCGGCAAATGAAACTAATTGTGCTGAAGAAGAACAAGCCCGAAGGCGGCAGGCCCCGCCCTCGCCTCCCCCGCCGCCGCTCGCCGTTCAATGGACAACTACTCCTCACAGCCAGGATTGACCCCTCTCCAGCAATTTACAGCAGCGTTTAAATTTAGAACTATTTACATTTAAACGAACTTAAATTATGTGCCAATTGAATCCTAGGGTCTGTAGGTAGCACTCATCCACCAAACTTTATAGTAAAGTTGATCCCTTTCATACATCTCTTATCATCAGTTCACACTGTGTTATGGGTTAGTGTCAGATCAAGATGGCATACTTACGTCTAGAGGTTTCTTGAGTACAATCCAACCTGATTCAGGTTGGATTTCAAAATATTCTATATCGGCCGGGTTATACGGAGCGCTCAAAGTATAAACAATGGCGCCATTATTATCGGCGTCTTCGTCAGATGCGGAAACTCTTAAAATATTTGTACCAATACTGGCATCCTGTTTTACGTTCTCCACATATTTCTGTAAGACAGTATCAACAATTAACAATCACGTAGACTCATGCAAAGTGTGAACTAAATTGTGGTTTCATGCAATTTTGTGCTTTAACTACTATTTACACGCAAACATTTTCCTTACTTGTCTGTCGAATAGTGGAGGGTTGTCATTTACATCAGTTATTTCAACTGTGAATGAGCAGACGCCTTCCAAAGAAGGTTCCCCCTGATCCGTTGCTTTAACAGTCACGGAAACAAACTTGCCGTCATCGCCCTCCCTGTCGAACACTTTGTTAGTTGATACTTCACCCGTTTCCTCGTCCACTGTAAATTTTGTTCCTTTCTGATTTGGTTGCTGCACTATAGAATATTTCACTTGACCGTTTACACCTTTATCTTCGTCAGTCGCATGCACTTTTATAACAGGACTTCCATTCGGAGCGCCTTCTTCAACTTTCGGAAAATAAGTAGGGCAGTCTTTGAAAATAGGCTTGTTGTCGTTGACGTCCGTAATGAATACTACTACAACTGCAGTCGATGTGTGGATTGTAGCATCTCCGTTGACACAGCAAGCGCCGTCATCCATAGCTGTGACGTTCAGTTCATACTTATCTCTGTCCAGCGAAATGGCTTTGTTGTGTAGTCGGATTACACCGGTTATCTCTTCGATTACGAATTGTCCTGAGCTAGTGCCGCCTCCAACAAATCCAAACCTAACGTTATCCCCGTCTTTATCAGAAGCAACTACAGTCGTAACTAGAGTATTCGGGCCGGCGTTTTCGTCTACGTTCGGGGTGTACACTTGTTGGGAGAACTTCGGTTCTTCGTCATTCTTGTTCTTGGTATATACTCGGACTGTGGCTGTTCCGGTTTTGGCAGGCTCTCCTTTGTCCTTGGCTGTGACGACGAACTCGTAGTAAGCGTTGTTGTTGTCCGCGTCCAGCTGTTTGTTGTTCGTTATAATGCCGTTGGAGTCGACGCTGAAGTGGTCGTCTGAAAAATTTATAAAATAACATTTAATTTTGATACGAGAAAAGGTGACACTGTGTAACTCGTTTTAGGTAAGATGGCCAGATTGACAAAGTATTAATAATATAACATAAATAAACTATGAAATATCAAAAAATGCATTGAATCCATGTATTCAATCCTTTGTTTACTCAATTTCGAAAGCTTTTTTCTGATTAAATTTAATGTAAGATTTGATTCAATATCTGCCCAGGCAAAAGTCATAGTCACTAATTGTTAATAGGTTTGGTTGAGGCGTAACCGATCAAGGGTACTAATCCCATAATTATTAATAAATTGATGTAATTTTAACTAAAGAGACATAAAGAAAAGGTCACAAGCAGATAAAAGACCAATTTAAAACACACAATAGTAGTAGTCCCTAGAAACTCCTAGCAAGGGAAGCACCTTTGCAACGACAATACGAAATACAAACTCGACCGACGAACTTAATTGTGGAAATGCTCGATAGATGGCGTTACCAGTATCAATGAAATATTTAAGTTTTTAAAATAATCTACCGGTAGTTACACGGTAGATTATTTAATTTAATTTAATAAAAAATGGTGGAACCGTGGTTACACGGTGGATTATTTAATTTAATTTAATAAAAAATGGTGGAACGTTTAATAAATGATGGCTTATCTACAGATATGAGCTGGCCCATAGCATGATTTTTAAATGCTGATGTTTTGACTGGGAAGAGTGCAATTATTCAGGATGACCGACACTTGTATAAACTTTTTTTTATAAAAGATACTAAATTTAACGTGGAACAAGCATGTTCAAGGCCTTACTGCCGCTCAATAGCCTACAATTACAGAATAATAGTTAATAAGGATTACATAATAAGCCATTCTTTTAAAAGTACCTACTTATGGGTTCTCTTCTTTATGGTCCTAATTGATGCCATCTTTCTTTCATTTCAACCTAACTGATGAAGACGTCGACGTGTTTTTTGTAAACAAAACTAGAGTAAATGTTCATTTTGGGTTTTTTTTTAATTTGTAAATGGCATTAAAAGAAAATAATGTGTATTTAATATAAAAGCTTGATTAAATACTAATAAACAATAATAGGAAATCTACGCTAACGTTAACATTAGGTAAGGTACGAGTTTTCTTAGTAGATATAGAAGTTAAACTGGTACCTAGATAGTAGATTCACATTTGGTTTATGTGACATAATAAATAAATGATTGATACAATAAATGACTAAAAGTGACAAGAGAAACAGCAAAATTAAAGTACCTATTTATAACGATACCTTAAGTTATTGGACTATCTGAATTCAATTTTAATATTATCTGAATAGCAACGCTGCGCCGCTTTCATGGCAACGGCATACCTATCTCCATCTCTTACTAACTATATGCGAAATCAACGTCTAGATATCGAATAATAATCACCTGAAACCAAGTAGTCTATTTCCGCGTTCTTTCCCGAGTCAGCGTCCATTGCCTTGACCTTGAGGATACTGGTGCCGAGGGGGATGTCTTCATCGACGTTGTGCGCCTGGTAGTCGGGCAGCTCGAACTTCGGTGCGTTGTCGTTCACGTCGGTCACACGGATCGTGAGCTGGAATGACAGAATAGGGAATTGATCACTGCCAATCCAGTCGTAACATCAGTTTACTTATAGTACAAGAAAATAATTGTTGAGAAATTTATTTATTTATTTAGAAACTTTATTGCACAAAATAAAAAGAACAAAAGGCGGACTTAATGCTAGGAGCATTCTTCAAGACAGTCAACCGTTGGGTCATGCAGATAGGTCGTGTAATTTATAATGGAAAATTTATGTTTGTTTTAGTGCTAGTGATGTGCAAAGACACGGCAGTCAGATTGAGGATTTGGTCCGGAATATTAAAGGCACGTTAGCTCGTTAGTCTCGACAAATTAGTTTGGTTTCTGTTAAAGGTTGCGGAAGGTCAGTAGCAATCTATCCAATGTGCCTAATAACTAGGCTATTCAAATCAGGGCATAGGTATATAATATACTCGTAGCTCATCCCAGACTCCGTAATAGATGTAAAAAACGAGCTGCACGCTAAAAGAAAGAAATGAACCAAAGAAAAATACATAAAATAATGATGACTGCAATGAAAAGTAAAACGAGAAAATGAACACATCACATAAATATACTACGAGTATTTTTGGACCCTTAGAAACTATCTATCTGAGGAATGGTACGTTTCGGGGTGAAACGTCTAAACCCCTTACTACGGAAAAGGAGGAGCCTTTTCCTCGACCTTTTGGAAGCTGCACTCCATTTCCAGTTCCATACCATTCACTTAGTTACTACAAAAACGATCCCGAATTCGAAATACCTATGCCTAGATCGGCAATGGTGACTCACTGTGAAATTACTGATAACTTGCGGTTAGCTCAGTTGGTAAGAGCAGCGCGCGTGATACGTGAAGGTCGTGGGTTCGATTCCCGCACCGCAAGGGGTGATACATTTTTTCTGTTTCTAATATTTAAAGTTTTTTAGTTCCTACATACAAACTCACCTCAACAGATGTCGAGAAGCCACCAGAGTCCTCAGTGGCAGTGACGACCAAAGAGTAGACGTGGGGCTGCCGGAGATCTTCGAAGTCCAACTCTTTGGCCAGTTTCACGATGCCCGAAGTGGGGCCGATGTTGAATGTACCAGCACCTTGCCCTTGTGCCTTCAAAGTGTATCGGATCTCGCGGTCGGCGAAAGATTTGGCCTTCACAGATATAATGCTGGAACAGACAAACGTAAAAGTTGTAATAAATATATTGAGCGATAGCAACAATTGTAGGATTCGGAATTGAAATTAAGGTTTGTTGCGCAAAGTGCACAACGTAAACACCACACAAAGACCTGAAATCAACAAACATTTTGTGTTTGTTTACTAAGCATGGGCTAATGTGTGAAAGCATGTATTTTTACTCAATTGAGCGAAAATGTTTCATTGAGGACGTTTGATATCCTTCTCCTCCAATTATTAAATGGCGCCGTTGATGAATGCCTATTGCCACTCTTCTCATCCACTTTCAATCTAAAATGTATCTATGCCTAACTATGATTTTTCCAACTTTCAATTAACGACTCGTACTTGGCTGTTTTAGATGACTGACTCTTTTAAATCCATACTTACTTATACGTATAAAAAATCTACAATTGACGGAGAACACGGCGGAAATAAACATTAGTCGAACATAAAACCTCCTCCTTTTTTTTAAGTCGGTTAAAAATACAAACACATCTAAATTGAGGACCACCTAGTACCCGTCTATTCATTAATAAATGTCCTGAAAGTGAACAGCTAATTTCGGCTTTGGTTATAAATAGAAATAGAAAGGTCTCCTATGTTACAACCGGCTTAATAAGATCCCAAGGGTCCCCTACATGACAAGATACACGAGTAAAATTGTCAACAGCTAACTACTGAAGGATTTTAGCAACTGATTACCTACAAGTTAATCTCACAGTAAATGTGGTTTGTTAAAGGATAAGATATCTCTAAGAGACATTGGAAAATAAAGTTTGTTTTGATCTAGGTTACATAGGAAGCAATAGATACTATAAATTTAGATTTAATTGAATTGGTTGTCAATCTGAAACGAGTTTAGATTGTCATGTTGTCTCCACATGTTTCAGAGTTACAGTCAACAACTGGGCTAATTAACTCATGTTTCAATGCTGTATATTTCCTGCTGCAAATCTGTTGTGTGTCACGATTAAATAAATAAATAGATTGATTTCCAGAGGTTAATCTATAAAAGTAAAACATTTGTATACGAAATACAGCAATAAAATTAGCCACGCAATATTTTAACTAGACATACCTATTTACTAGGCCACTTGACAGTGTTAACAATAAAATATGAAAAGTGTTAGATGTGTTAGCTTATTTGTTAAGTAATAATTTTACATTTTTATTTTTTAATAAAAGCATAGTTAGTATTTTATTTTTGCAAAATAAGTTTTTTCTCTTTTTATCTGTGAAACAAAAGAACCAAAACGGAAACCACCATTGCAATTCGGAAATGACAGCTGTCGGCGAAAATTATTTATTTAATATGGCGAAGCGATGATTACTTTACCGATAAGATTGAATTATTGTGTCGCTAACCGTATTAAGAATATTTTATTTAAACATTTTCCGTTTATGTAAAATAAGTCGTTCCTATGCGTATCGGTTCGATGTCTAGAACGTTGACGTCATAATTCCAACAGTGAAGTTACTTGGCGTTTTCGCGCCTTTTTAAATGTGTTACACAAAATCTTATTTTTCTCTGGTTATTTACATTTTTTCCAGATAAATCGAATTGCTTGGTATGTAAAATAAACAGGCGCACATTTTACAATACTTTTTCAAAAACTGTCAAGTAGCCAATTGCTGTTCAGAAGTGAACAAAAAAAAGACGGTAACTGCGCATAAGTGTTATTGACTTTACTTTTGAGAAGTCATGTCATGTGCCATAATTTGTCATCACGCTTTAGATAGGTATTCTTTTGTAATTACTAATTTCAAATCTCGCATTTCTATATACGTATTCAAACCTAACGACGCAATAGTACGTATCTACTACACTGGTTAGTGTTAAAGTTGGTCCGAGTTCAACAACTATTTAACAAACTATCTTGCCACAACCAATTGAAAGTGTCACACAATCAAGTAAGGAGACAAATTGTAATGGACGAGAATCTGGCTTTGCTAACGAGTGTTTATGAATCGGAATTGGTCCATAAATAGGTTAGTGTTTTACACCATGTAGGTTCATTGCAAATGACGATGTTTTATTAAAGGCGTTGATTGGTACCGGCAACGAAAAGTAACCAATGAGCAGGTTCGATCACCGTTTTAAACCCATTTGTTAAGAAAAGGTGTATTTGTGTTGTGTAAGCGTTATCAAGAAAGCCCCGGGGTATTATGATTTTGCTACTTTTCAGCCTGGGTGGAATAAAAAAATGCCAAGATGACAAATTAATTATAAGAAATTAAATTATTATAAGAAATTGGTAATCTGCAATAAGGGAAACAAATACCCAAACCCGCGACAAACGGGTCAGAATGAGTGTGTAAAAATCTGGTCATCCTCATTAGTGGATAAATAGCTAAATCACATAATAGCAACCATTTTTATAAACATGACAATTTGCAACTCACCGTCCCCAGTAGTCAGTAAACAAACACATTTGCTTTAAAATTGGTTACACACATTTAATTCCACAAGTACTTTAACTCACTCAGAATCTTTCTTCTGGTTCTCAGCGATCTCCGCCTCGTACTGTGACAAGTAGAACTGCGGTGCTCGCTTGCCGCCCACGATGCTAAGACGCTCCTCCGGAGTAGACTGGAACCGTCTCTCGTCTACTCGCCCGCTCTGAAAGGTTTAATAATGTAAATTAGATTTTTACATTCTAGTTGTCGGTAAAATTTTCACTGTTATTAGGCGGCATCTACAAAGTACGCGTTAACGAGGCCGGAGCTTTCAATATTTATATTCTTAGGGGTCCAAGGAGAGAGCTATTCGTAGTATTAAATTCTATTATGTTATTTAATTTTTATTGAATATGTATAAAAATCACCATCGGACCATTAACGCCTTTGCCACATAGACGCTAAAGCTCACTTTTTAATCAAGCAGGTAATCTGATATAAACACATCAATGTATGAACATCATATATGAATAAACACTACACGATGCCCTAAATTTATTATCTTGTAATTAAATTACCCATCAAAAGCTATATTTGGAAGCATCATGAATTTTGAGTAAATCAAAACAAAACACTTAATTGAAATGGAAAGTGATGGCAAATGTATATAACGTGAAAAGACCGCGTTAATTGAATACCTGATAATTAATAATATTAGCGTGAATTAATACTACTTCAGAACTAAAAAATATTCTTGTTTACCGCCCTAATATGTTATTTGAAAGGCAGTAAAGTACATTTCAAGGTAAAGAAACACTCAGTCAAAATAACACAATTTAGCGACATGTGTGATATATTGGATTACACATTAGGGTAAGGTCTCTTTCTTGGAACGCTGAAGTGCAAAAAGGGGTACGCCGCGATATTTGCTTTATTTATCACACAGAAACTTGCCTTTGAGATTTATGATGCAGAAGCATATAAATCCTGAGCACTGGGGAGTGTTTGTTTGCCTAGAATTTACAGTGGCGTGCGAGCATACATAGTCAGAGGTTTCCTTTACAAATTAATCCAACGCAGGAACAAAGGATTATGTGTGCGAATCTGCACTCTGAATACGCAATTGGCGAGCTGGTTTCCATACTCTAACAAATAGGAACGCTACAGAACATACAACATACTATGAAACGATGCGCGTTGTTTGAAACCTGAGAGTTTACAATGCAAACCTGTCCCATTTTCGGACGAAATGTAAGTGCACCGTAAATAATTAACCCAAAATGATCTTTATATCTTCCACTGACTCATGAACGAAATACATCATCTCGTCTCGATAACATGTCGAAGTACATGGAAGCTGGCAACGTCTCTTTAAGGTCCAATGGTAGAAAGGTAAAAGTGGTATAAGACTAATTAATTCCCTTGCACATTCACCAAATTCTAGCTGGTAAATACCTAAGTGGCAGACTATTTTACGGTGATGCCAAAGGCTTTGCAGTTTGATGACCACGTGCCTTTTGTAGCAATAACTCTCATAGCTCTGCTTTCTACTGAATCTAGGATAGTGAGCTGGTACAAATGAAGTAACTATGGGATAGGATAGGAATTTGATAGGATTCCACTGGTCGACATAAATAGTATTTGAAATGTTTAAAAGAATATTACCTGATCTTCAGCTCTCACATACAGCACGTACTCCATATCCAGTTGAAACGGGTCTGTTCCTCTGGTCCGCACCACGCCAGATCGCTCATCCACCTCGAAGCGGCCGCCAGTGCGATCCCTCACGATGAAGTAGTGGATGTTGTGGTCTGTGTCAGGATCACGAGCCTGGAGCGTGAAGACTGGCGTGTTTGGCGCTGCATTCAACTGCACTACCGTCTGCATCGGCAGCGGTCTGTTGATGAAGTATGGAGGCTCGTCGTTGACGTCTTTCACGTGGATGATGACCCGTTGGTTGTCCGTGTCTGGAAATTTGACAAGCAACACGTAAGCCTCTACGCTCCTATTAAGTGTTTCATATACTATACCTAAGTGAAATGCCGTTAGTGCAGGTACGAACTAAGCATTCGAATGTTCCTAGCTATTACGCGTAGGTACACACTGTGTGTTACAGTAAAGCTTAAATCTATACAAGGCTTTCCAAGGTACGCGACATGAGACATGTCCAATACTGACGCAGTATTTTGTATACAATTTCGGTTTGGTGGTTATTTCGACAGATTTGTATGTATGTAGGACCCAGCTAAGTTCTAAATTGCGACATCGGAAAAACAATAAAGAAGCGCAGCTAGGAAATTTCTACAAAATAAACAAAATGATAAAAGTAAATTTAACCACGCCATACTAGTAATTACGAAAATAAAAATTGTTAGGTTGAAAAGCAGTGTTACGTATTCCATTATGCACTGCTGCATTAAAAGCCTTAAAAGCAGGCACAGAAATATGCCTTTTAGCACTTGCTCCTAATATGCATTTTAATTTTAGTCTATTTTTGTTTTGTTTTAGCTAGGTTTTCATTAAAAGTGGAACAGGAAATAATATTTTTATGATAAATTTAATTCCCCATTCTCTATTCTTCCTGAATTCTAGGCATCATTTATTTTCGTTTTATTATAAAATTTACTTTGATAAGCTTTGGTAGGCTCTCAGGATTTATAAATCCGAAAAAGGTATCAAGTAATAAGAAGCCGCGCTCCCCCTAATATGACAAAGTTATAGTACCCACATAATAATGAAGTCGCTTTCACGAGACTCGGCCATAACACCCAGAATTCAAGGAAACCATGTAGAATTTAACAACCGGGACACGAAGATCATTATTCATCTTGATGTGAGAACACAAACTGCAGTTTACGTAAACAAGACCGTTTGAGCCCTCATAGGTTTGCAATATGAAGATGGGCTACAACCCTGAATCTCTAATGCTATACATAAATTACATTTCAAACGAAGTTATCTAACATTATGTATCTAGCATAATTGTATCTGCATCTGCACTCAATTAATATTACAATGAGTTTTAGTTTTCAAAGGTTTCGTAATAGATACCTTCATATTCGAAACTAAGTCATCGCTACAATAAATAATTGGGTATTCGCTTAATAACCACGCTTGCCAAATACTGATTGGTGATCATTAACCCAAGTTATCTCTACTTCAATCATTAGATCATTGAGGCGTGATTTAAACATAGCTACAGAAGCTACTCATACACAACGTGTTCCGCTAAGCCACTTGTGGAAATAACGACGAAATATGACATAGGCATAGACTATATAGAGCCAGCAGGCAGCCCTAGAAAGATCTACACACAACTAAAACAACATTGCTTAGCTAACGTTATGCGGGGACTGTAAAGGAGCAATCTAAAATGTAGATTCCAAAATACATATTCAAAAATACTACAGACATCTAGCTACATTTTGGGCGAATCGTCGAGGAAAAATATGCAATTGCTTCCTAAAAGTACGAGAATATGTTTTTGGTAGGCCCTTAGAGCAAAGAGATAAAAATATTTCTCCTCGACAAGTCGTAAGTTATCTTTACTAGTGTCTGGCACCAGGCAAAGATAACCAGGAAAGCTTTTTGTTTTGAAACAAAAACACACGGTAAAAGTTAAATTAAAATTACAGGGAATATGCAAGAAAATTGCTTTTGTATTCAAGATCTGAATCACATTAAAAAAACGTTTAAATCGCTATTTTAAATCATATGTTATTTTTATCATTAAACCATATTTTTGTATTTTTATTCATTATTTATTTATATTGCCTTTGAGGCGTCGCAACTTTTAACACTAGATATGTTCGTTTACGCGAGTTGCGAAAGATTTTGCCAATCAAATTAAAAATACAGGCATATTCCCTGTTGGAAGTTTAAAAATCTTATTATATTATAATACTTACATTTCAATGCCACTGGAAAGTTAGCGTGAAAAAAGACAAATAAACCATTACGCACTAGTAATTAACACCTTATTTCATAAATAACAATAATACAAACAGCCGACAACAAACAACAATGGACTCGGAATATAATAGGACTATTTAATGTAGCAGCATATTTACACTGCTTTACAAAAAAATAATTAATCATTCGTCATATTCAATTTGTGGTAAGACTGTAATTTTAATGAGAAAATGCCACTCTCTTTTAATTTACTAATTAATTAATCATCCCATTTAAATTTACTTTCCTGTGAAAACCTTTTTATATTAGTACGAAATCATATCCATGGGATTTGATTTAATTAATTTGCAAAGATTCTTGCCTCAAGTACCAACTTGACTGAATTCACTTATCTTCAACCTTCTTAGATGTCGCACGAAAATTATATGTAAAATCATTAGCTCAAAGTTTGCCTTAACGCTGTAGGAAGTAGTTGTCAAACTTTCAATGGATCACCGTATTAACTATCGTATATAATAATTCTAGCCTCTATTACAAACAACGCCCATTACCAAACATTGCCCCGCTGCGATATCCAAGTACTATCCTTTTTGTCAGGGGATTTGAGGAAATCCTCAGTATAAATCCGCAGTTTGCTGTAATCCTATTCTGCGGATCTAGTTTCGGTGGTAGTTTCACACACAACTGAACATTACAGTACATTGACCCCGAAGTGGTTTTGTCTTAGATTACCTATCAATGTTATAAAAGAAATTTGGTAAGCTTCTTCAATTAAATAATGAAACGACGTTTTACAAAAACTAATTACGTACTTACTGTCAATTCACAGTTAACATTTTCAAACAAATACCCGAATTTTCGAATCAAAACAGCACGTTCATATTTTATTCATTTGTACATAAAGTTATGCATTTTAATTCAACAACAAACATTAAAACGCTTTTTGATATTCATTCAGAATCTCATGAATCTGTTTAATTACGAACAAAAATGTATGAGTTCATCAAATTGATTGTCTTTTTTATGATAAAAAAAATGCGCATACTTAAATGCGGTATGTTTCAACTATAATCGATCAAGAAGATTTGAAAAAATACTTTATTAGGACGATATTCTTAATTTTTATATGTAAATATGTTAGGTTGAAGGGAGCATAACATACAACTGACGTAGATAAACAGTTTCACATAATTCAAGATAGTCTGGCAAACAACAAAGGCGAATGGCCTATGCTAGTAGAATGCATCTGTACAGCTACGTATAAGCTGGCCGTGGGCCAAAAATCTTGACATATGTATGTAGTAGCCGACATAACCGCAAGTTAAGTCTAACAAGACTAGTGTTCGTATGTGATTGCTGTTTGTTTTAGTCTCCGCTATGTACGAGTAGGTACTCTTTTGCGGTTTGATTTGTTTCGTTTTTTATACGTAACATAACCTGCAGACATAGGAGATGAGTTCCGCATTTGATTGGGTTGGCAGGCTGCATTTGCTTTCAAAAATGTTACAATATCGTATTTTTTTTTATTTGTTCCCTAATTATTTAGCGCTGCTGCACAAAATTTATTGCATCAGAACGGTTTCCATATTCTTTCAACACTGATAACTACGACTATGTTATCATGTTAGTTTAGAGTAACGTAAAAATTACTTTAATAAAAATATAACAAAGAATCCTTTTCACTGATCATCACGCATGTCTTGAGGGACTTCTGATTATAAATAAACATTCATATGTCCTAAAAATTCACCAACATCGTTTACTTCCGTTCGACTAGTAGTTACGGACGTTCGTTGAGATGAGGAGTTGCGCGGGGAGCGTCTTTCCGAACCATCCCCTAATGCCCCCATTTGGCCTCACGCCAGCCATTGATAACATCAGCCTTTGCAACGAAAAAACTTTCATCAAACCTATTCGTATCAATTTTCTACGTCTCAACTGCAGCAGCATAAAACGAAAAGCCAAAATTGAAAACTCGAGCAAGCATCAAAGGATCGCCGTTTCGTTTTTTTTAATTATATTTTCGCATTCAATTCGAGGTGGACGCACTGTGGAGCGGAATTTTGCAAATTCAATTTTGATTCCTTGATTGTTGAGCAGAGAACAGAGACATAAATGACACTCGTCGGATCCCGTGAAATATGGTAGGTTTTAATATCGGCGGCGAGGTGTGAGGATCAGGCAGGTGGAAGGGGGAGGTGGCCCACCACCCTGGCGCGGTGCGCATGCGTACTACGTTACGGCGGCGTGCTTTCCTCGTGGCATTCACCGTGCTGGACTGACTTGCATGTCACTTCAGATTGTATTGTACTATTTTACGCACAGTTCAACTCGGGTTTAGAAAAGGAAAGGTTTTCTTTTGATTGGGTTATCCAACAAAAAAGTTTAGTCAAATGCTAGGCAATGTTAACAAATGCCATGATGCCTTTAATTTAGTGGATTTGACCAAACTCTTTCTTTATATTGTCGTATTTATGGGTACAACCTATTTATTTCTTCTTTAGTGTGCATCCAAATGTACGTTTCTAGAAGCTACTATAAGAACAAATTTAAAGAAAGAAAAAAAACACATTTACTGGCCACGAACACATTAAGAAAACGAAAATAATATAAAATTAATTAAAATATGACATATATGTACCTTAATTGTAACTTGTAACACAAAAATACGAAAAGTATTTGTGTGAAATAAGGTGCGAGTCTTAGCATAAGTGGTCATAGATCTAAAGGAGTTTGAACCGCGCAATTGAAATAGATGTAATTCGCAATATAAACAGTGTTATCAATAAAAGGGTTAATAACATTTTATAGATAACCCGTATGATAATAGTGTAATTAATTGGTCACTAAAATAGTAGTTAAGGTACCAAACAAAAACGTACGATCGCGAAAAACTGCAACGGAAAAATGTTTTTCCAGATTTGCACGGTACTGATGAAAAGTTTGTGAAATACCAATAAATGGCATCGAGTTTGCTATTTGTGTTTCAATCGAGTCCTTTGTCGCATTGTAACTGGATTATTTCAAACAATCGCAGATAACATTTCTACTGTTTTTAGAAGAATTCGATGCGCGAATGTAGTTTTCAATTTGCCAACTAACTATGTAGGAAAGTCTGATTCATTCGGTCTTCTCTCGACGACACAGGCCAGTTTGCCATTTGTACTTGTATGTATAGAATCCAGTAGTTTTAACCCTTCAAACGTAGTATTACCAGATGTTCTATTTTTTAAACTTTATGTGTCTGGCCATTTCTTTAGTCCATTTACACATTTATAGACTTAGGTGTTCTGTTTTCTCATTACGTAGGAATAAATTGATATCTTCTGAATAACAAGAATCACGTATTTTTAAATAACGTTTTGAACAAACGTCCTAAATTTAATACTCTTATCTTGAACAAAAATTAATGGCCACCCACATCGTTTCTTTTTAAATGCTTTGGGCTTTATAAGTTTTAAAAGATAAGCAACTTTCTTATATCATGCATTTATACCAATTCTTACAATATCAACGTCAACAAGATCTACGATTTCTTAATATACCACGCTATCCAGATGAAACTAAATTGCTCGCATCACCGAAGTCTTCCAAATATTTTAACTAGAAGGTCAACCCGCAGCTACCGTCATACAAAACTTCGTGCACAAAGAAAAAACAATTAATCACAGGATATCATAAACAAACTCTTGATTAATGACGGGTAACTCTTCTCCAACGGAAATATTTAAGGACAATGTTTAAGGATTCCGAAATGACGTCTCTTTCTTTCTTGTCCTTTTATATTTTAGTTCCAATGCCTTTTCTTTTTAGTATAATGTAGGTCCGCCGTAATGAGTAATTTAAGCTATTCAAGTGACACCGTATAAAGAACACGATCAAAATTCTGAAAATTTTCCATAATGTGCATGCAAAGTGTATATTAAATCTAAAGCATTCAATAGTGGCGTGCAGTCGGGAGTCGAGTCGCCTGCACTGGCCCAGACAATGAAGCCATGAAACTTTAATAAGTTGGATCTACCTAGACTTTACGAGTCTGATCTACGGGCGAGAACGTAATACCGATATACCTGTTACGGAACAGTGATTTTGTTCAAAGGAAATGACATCGATCGAATACGTATTTTGTTTTAGTCGGTAAATTGTGGACTGTGCAAAAGTAAAATCTCTTATTATCGCCTAACAGAGTTGTAACGCGATGTATTTCTGATATTTATGAACACTAAGCAGTAGTAACGTAGGATGGTTCGTTTGCGTTCTGAATTTTCACGTTGTTTCATTTCAAGGGTATTTTTAAAATACCATTTATTCGTTTTCAATAATAAGAAATTTACTTGATTGTTTTGAATGTCATATACGGCTACTGTATTTTACGCTCAAAACTTTATTGTTTACTGTTAGACAAAGCGTTATTCGATTTTTATATTTTTATGTATGCACTTAAGCTTAAATGGATACAAAATAAATTGTACGTCAAATTTAAAACGAACTAAAACTATCCGTTCAAGCTGAACATCAAACAATGCAGTTTTAATTTTAATTAAAATTTCTTTATGTAATTAATCCTAAATATACAAGTATTCCTTACACACAGTATCGTATCCAATGAGCCATAAGAATTGTAATCCCTACCAATCCCTACTAATATTATAAATGCGAAAGTAACTCTGTCTGTCTGTCTGCCTGTTACGCTTTCCTGCTTAAACCTCTCAACCGATTTTGATGAAATTTGGTATAGGTATACGTTGAATCTCAAGAACGGACATAGGCTACTTTTTGAAAGTTTATATGGAAAAATGTTTATTTTTGAAGTTAGAGATATGAAATTTGGCACAAGTATAGCTCGAAACTTGGATTAAAATATAGACTACTTTTTGTTTCGAATATTAGGGGAGAAAGGGGTAAAACTGACCATGAAAGGATGTAGTTCACGCGAACGAAGTCGCGGGCACAGCTAGTTATAAATAAATCAACGAGGATTCAAAGAAGACATTTCAAACAATGTCTGTTTTAGCAAACTCGAATTATTTGCTAGTGCAACAAAATTGAATTCACCACGCGTAACACATTTTACTTTATGTGATGTATGAAATGAATTTTCACACAATGTTAGGTTAAAGATTCGGTCTTCCACAAGTCGCCCGCGCAATATTGAGAGCAATAAATTCTGCCAGAAATCTGCATACTTGCATAACCTGGGACTCCAGCAGAGCATTACTCTTGCAACCGTTACACTTCTCGCTGCATTTATTGGACCCAAGACAATGGATGGAGTCTTCTACAAACTAACATCATGATGCATGTACACTGAATAAAATGTCCAAAACTTTTGATATACAGTTTTTTAAATCAAAAATAGTAAGCGTGCGTAACATACAGTTTACCAAAATGTCATCATACTATCATCAAAATGTATCAAAACTGCGTACTTAAGTCAAATAAAAAATACCGTAAGAACAATTTAGCCGAAGGAAGCCGTGTTTTTAAAAAATATATACATATAGGAACAGACCCTTCATGGACTCCTCATGACGCAAAATCCATTGAATAATTGAAGGCGTAATATTAGCTCTCATTATTAAACTTAGAAATAAAAATTGATACAAAGAGATAACTTCTTTGAGCAAGTTTTATATTTAAGAATTGAATAAAAACTGTTGTAGAATTTTGTTAAAAAATTGATATCCCATAGGTAAAGGCATTCAGACTAAATATTTGCACGATTTTTACGAGAAATATAGAAAATCGTAGAGTACATAAGCTTACTGAAATAAATTATTCCCCTGAATACGCATAAGCATTAACAATTCTGCCTTTTGTGATAGCATAGAATAATCATCAGTAAGTCGAATAGAGCATTTAAAAAATAATGTCCCTGAAATTAATTACTCCCCAAAGTCAAACAAAACAATCGTGTAGAGTGGACAATACACCCCCATAATTACCAAACTTATAATCACGCGTCTAAACACTCACGACAGGATTTATCAACAAAAATCAGCGAAAGCGTCGGTAATTATTTTAATTACCCATTAATATGCTAATTATTGATTCGTTTAATTGAGGCGACGTTTACTTTTTTGTTATTAGAACCTATACGAAACCTAGGCAAATGGTAGTAATTAGGGCAAATTTAATGAAAGCCCGGCTTTAGCAGGTAAAGACATCAAAGGCCCTATACCCAAAGGTACATCAGAAATACACAGGTAACGTAAATTTAACATCAGCGAGGTTAAAGTTTCTCGCAGGAATTCTGGCAAGTTTAGGAGAGTGGCGGCTTCTCTTGACTACCCGTTACCGATCCACATCAAAGCCCGCAGTCGAGATATTTACCTGAAAAAGAAAAATATTTACGTTATTATACACGACTAGGAGATAGCGATTGAATAGAATTTATTTTTCGTTTTTTAATGGACGCGGCGTTGCGGCCCGTTTCATTAAATTTACATTATAAATTACGGTATTTGCATAATTGAAATCAGCGGCGCTCGTGGCCAACGTACTTTGTGACCATTTAGGTTAATTTTTGCCTAACAAAGCTGAATGTTTCAAAAGTCATAACCACATTTAACACACAATTAATATATTCCCGCGCTATCCTGCGGTAAACGATTTCATTTCAATCAGTTTAGTAATTATAGTTAGAAAGTATTTTATGAAGCTTTTGTCAGCAACTTTTTTTAGCGTTATTACGGGATAAAATATATGTGTGTGTCCAGTATGTAGTCGTCGTGTATTTCATTATTTTAGTTTTCCATACATCCAGACATCCATGCATTGAAACTGTGAAGAGTGCAATAGTAGTGTAGTGAATTAATTCACAACTAGGTATGTACCATCATCAACCGGCTATTTTGCTGAAGTTGGATGCAGTAGCTATTAGAAGATTTGTAGGTACTTAAGAATATATTTATAAATTCCAAAATACAGTAGTATCAACCACGTGATGGACACTGCATACGAGATAAACTGAAAACGCAACATTTTTGAGGCATTACTCAATATGCAACTTTGTATCTGGGACAACCGCTCTATTATTTGACAAAAATGTGGACTAACGAAGATACTGATACTAATAACTCAGTGTTAAATTGCATACTACATAGCCACTGAACAAAAACATTACATCCTAATGTGCAGTTATTATTAACGTACTCTTAATGTACAGCATACCGGAGCAATGGCACTGTTTTAGCTACAATTACGACGACACAACCGTTAATTAACGTCATCGCAATTAATATGCGCGAAACACGACAGTTTTATTTTGTGTCGTTATTGAAACTGTACGCCATTTAAAACGGGCAGAATTAAAGGAATTGTTTTGAAATGTTCAACAAGTTATAATTTGAGCGGTATTTAATTAATAATTTGCCTTTTGTGTCTTACAACACTGCGTCTTTTTTAATATGTTTAGCACCATCTAAAATGAGGGCAAATAAATACACAAAATATACTGGCAAACCGACACATAGCCTGAGCAGAAGCGAATCGAAATACTTAATTGTTTTTGTGCAATGAAAACAAAAAATAAAAATTTAATCCAAAAATTTCAATACGTCAAAAATTACCATGTGTTCAGATTTAGCGAACTTATCAAAATTTTCACAAAACTGTCATTACGTTTTAAGTAATATGAAATTATCGATTAAACTTAATTGGAATTAGACTTTTAAAGCAACTAAAGCCCTATTGAAAATACATAAAAGTATAAGTAAAGCATCGCGTGTGGCGGTCAATTTGTCGGGTCATTTGGGGGGGCTTTGTAGAATGGGGGCTCTGAGGCAATTAAAACGGCAATGCATGGCTTCATTAGCCACGATAGGGGCCTACACTTAAAACACACACCACCGCCTCTTTGAACTATCGACGTAAATTGTCTTAGCCATACCAAAATGTTGCTAATATTAACAAACACATATGTGTGTATAGTTAAAATTGAATTTACTAGTTAAAACTTATATTGTTTTCTAGTTGGACGCAAAACTAAATAACCAACTAGATTTTGTTCCTTATTTTAATGATGTCAATCGTTACATATTACTTGCATGTAGAAAAACCAAAACTTAGTTTAACTCAACACTTTGAAAAATAATGAGAGAGAGTTTACGGGTTTTAATTCTGAATGCTTTGTGCTCTTTTAAAATGAGAGTATGTTTGTCATTACAAATAATAATAATAAACTTTTTACCAAATTGTTTTATATCAGGATCTTTGTTGTTGCAATTTTGTAATTAAAGAGGTAATACATTTCGTTTTGTAGTTTTAAATAAAGTTTCTCGTTCCATTACGTTTTCCGTGCGTTTACAGAAATTGCTTTTCAATCTGTGCATCAACTAACGAAATCTGGTAGACTACGTATAACATGGATAATAGCGCAGTTTTTACTTCAGGCAGCAGTATATTCGAAGTAATATTATGAACACAGCCCAAAACAAATGTCCAGAAACAAAAAAAAAATAATCGAAATTATAGCTAGTTAACTTGTGTAATAGAAGTAAAACATCATTGATGCTGTATGGGAATAAGTATGTCAGATACCAAGATAATAATATCTTGCAATTTTGTCGTAAAGGAACTCTGAAAAACTTTTTGCACTTTCATTAATCCTTTATGTCAGCAAATGACGAGAGAAAATGCGAGGTCAAACAGTCAAAGTGAAATATTGGGAGTTCAGGAGCAAAACCCACATCACATCGGGGCAATAAAGCTAACTTACTGCCTATAATCTAAACTTTTATGCCCACGGTTCCTTTATTCGCTTTGTTTTAGAGGCACATCGGCTGTAGCTAAAATATGGTTTGTACTCTGCTCGTTCACTGCCGACCCAGTTTTATCGCACCTGGATGACCGATCTGAAAGACGGATTTGATGGTGTGAATACATGCTTTATGATTCACACGGTATGATTTATCTGCAGCAGTCATATTTACAAATTGGCCATCTCACTTCAATACATGTGCATCCGATTCATGTATGATAGACAGCACGCCAAGGTGAAAATTCCAGTTCAATATTAGTTCTTATTTACGAGACGTAAGGGCGGTGCAAAATTCAAAGTGTATTAGTCCGATGAGCTTTTGGCCGTACATTCATTATTAGTGACATTTTACTTATCCATTTAAGTCACGTAATCACGTTTTGGTTTCTAAAATTTTCTGCTGCGGACTGCGGGCCAAAGCTGTTGAGACCAAATATTTCATAAAGCACAATTTCAAGACTATTTTCGCGTCCACGGCGCTCGGGGCACGAAAACCGGGCCAGCGACGGACGAACAGCTTCACAATGAAATTTAATTTAACAGGACTTTCGGATGTGTAATTGAAATTTAACAAACTCGATAACGTGAAATATGAAACAAGCTTACATAAAAGAATACCTTCAGAAAGGAGCAATTCATATTTCAACTAGTAGTGATACTATTGATTTAAAACAGATATTAACATAGATATAACAATATATTTTTATACCTGCTGTACGTTAAATGGCAATAAAATTTCGTCAGCAAAATCAAAACAAAAAAAAAAAGGTGTTAGGTGCTCTTTGGCGCTCTTAAGCTTTCCAAGAATTATGAGTAGTTAAATTCAGTACTAAGCTCGTTTCAAAGCAGACTCAAATCTAAGTTCAAATTTATGTTTTAAATTATTAATAGATATTTAACAAAAAAATAACAAAATATTAGCATGTTACCTTTCTTAAACATGATTTGATTTATGATTTTGAATAGAAATGTAATATTTAGTGTCGTAAAGCATCAGAAGCCGAAGTAATAATAATAATAATCTTTATTTAGTTCTTTTCTCACAAAGACTCAAATAATTTTTCATTTTCGTCTAAGTGAGAGAAATGTTTTCTGTTGCTTGAATGTTCCAAAGATTATTCAAAAGATTTCAAACATTACACGACATCTATCAGTACGTATTAATGATTAGCCAATTTTATTATCTGATTATATTTATATAGTTTTTTGGCAAATATTACCCTTAATGATTCTCGGAAGTAAAATGTAATACCCAGCAAATATTGTCTAATATAGTGTATTGGATTTCTGATATAGACTCAACTAATAAGTTATTCATAGCCCGGGACAGGTCCGCAGCGGAGCAGAGTCTGTAAACACGGCGAAGTTTCAATCACGTCCAATCAATTCATCACACAGATCGAGGCTTTGAGGAGCTTCCCTATAAATGTGTTCAGGTAAACGTGTATGGCGGCACATGACACCCCTAATCAATTCCAACATAAATGATGCGTACCTACACCTCATACATAATGTAGGTACGCTTCATTTAGTACAGAAAATCCACATTTGATACAAACAAGAGGATTGCTTCAGGTTGTTTGTATTATATGTACCATTAACTATTTCAAAATGAAAAAAGAACATCCATTTTGAAATACTAAAAGGTACATTCAGTACTGGAAATCCGCATTTGATACACACAAGAGATGGGCTTTAAGTTGTTTGTATGTAGTTTTTAGTATTTAAAACTAAAAAAAGGTAATCATTTATCAACGGGAAAAGCAAAAAGCGTGACGAACTTTGAAAAAAATAGAGTTGTTTTTTTTTTTTCTTAATAAACATTATATTTTCGTCTAAAAACTAATCGCTTATTATGGACATTGAGTTTTTAAAACAAAACGATTTTATTAAATTTGTAATGTCTCTAAACATTTTTGCATTGTGCCCAATCCATGTACGTACAGTATCTTTACTGCAGGTATGAAACTTCTGAATTAATTCTTTATTTCGATTTTTGCAAAGGTGTCTGTATCTGTAATATTCAGGTCACCTAATCATAAGTAAGAATCATTATCTGTCAACCATCATCCGATATTCTTAATGCCCATAAACTTTCGAAACTCAATAAAAGTCTAATTTACGTCAAGTTGCGATGTCAGCCGTTTGGTTTTCGTCTTTGCACTTGTACCTACTATTTAACTATAATAACAACTTTAGCTCATTGTAGAAATGTAAATATTGAAGTATGTTTATAGGGCGGAACATATTTTTAGCTTTGTTTCAATAACAAAGTTACGAATTTTCCTCCAGAGAAAATTATCAGACAGGGCTCATCCTTGAGACGAGAAAAATAAAACCGGCCAAGTGAGTGGCAACTGTACACCGGTATAATATGATAAAGAAAATTTATGAGTCCTTACGACTCTCAGAAAAGAATATTAAGTAAAGTAACTCAAACCCGTGAAAATAAATGAAAATGTAAATAAGTAACCAAATATGAACTTAATCGGGAAAATACGCAAACAAGAAGTATCCTTTAACCGTTGCTACGAAACGGTAGACTTGAACCCTCCAATCAATTAAGATTAGAATACACTCTGCTTCATGCATTACTTGTGTATTGATCAAGGAATGTTTAAGTCAGGATGAAAAAACAAAAGTATTTTTTAGAAATAAAAGTTGCTACGCCTCAATTACCTTTAGGCAATATCAGTGTAAAAATCAGTATCGTTGTTTTGCTTCCACATGAAAAAAGGCATATTACACACAACCACAAATTTCCATTTATAAATATTAATGAAGCAGAGGTTCGGTATGAACACAAACAGGCGGAATTTTAGTCCAAATCATGGGCTAATTTTAGATTTCCCATCTAATCGAGGATGTCGCCTACATTTCACGTGACCTAAACAGTGGAAGATGATTTTTTAGGTTTGGACAAGTGTTTTAGATAATAATATCATAACTTTTAAAGAGGTCAACAAACTATCAATCAAAGGGAAAATTGTAGAGTGAATTTTTTTAACTATTGTTTGTAAAGTGCTGTAATAGGTCCGAAATACATAGCCTTCATGAAATCGAACAGCTAGTCTCATTACACGATTAATTTGAACGTAGCTAAGTTGCCGATTCTCTGTAAAATTGTACATACCAGATGTATGTTCGTTGTTAAAAACATGCATTTTTGAAACAAAAAATTACACGTTGACTAAATAAGAAGAATTGGAAACAATATTTAAAGGTCAGACCTTTAAATAATTTAGGTTCACAAATATGACATGTGGGCCGCAATACCGGCGGACCACATTGTGTATTTATTTAAAAACTTGATTGCACATAAAAGTGCAATAGGTGGACTTAATACTTGAATCAGTCTCCACCAGTCAACTCATGGTTAGTGCATTAGCTATAAATTAAACAGGATGACAGGATTAAAATTCATATTAGAAACACTTCAAACTAATACGTTTTCAACTACAATTTAACGTAACGTTACGTATACAGTAAAATGCAGTTCAGTTTTTATTTTGTTAGTAAATAGTGCATTATTGTCATGCGTCGAATAGCAAAGATACAATTTAAGTCTCGTCATTGCGTCGCGTTGTAACAATATGCGTTGCGAACACTTATTGTCATTCGTAAGTTTGTGTGTTTATATGATATCAAAAAAAATTAACGTCCGATCTTCAAGGCCAGTATTTTTTTTTCAATAATATTTCTACACGCGCATGTCAAAATAACCAAAAAAAATTAACAAAAAAGGGTTAAGCCGGAGGTTCTCCTACCGCGGCTGTAAGCTGACCCATCCTAACACGTTAGTGGTGGCAAGTCGGTTAAACACAACGCCCATTATATCAAAGGGCACAAAAGGCCCACAATGTACTCCCACACACGCACGTCACATCAAACAGAGAGGTTCGACGATGTGAGTATTTACTGAAGCACTTCACTTAGTTCACGTGTAACGTTCCTGCAGTGTTATGTGCCTGTCTCCCTATTGAACGAATATTCGGCGTTGAACTATTAGTTGGCCGACTGAGAATAATTTAAAAATAAGTTCATACGTATAACAAAAACACCTGCACCAAACAAACACAGCACTGAAGTAATCATAATCTAAGAATTTCTCTGGTAACTATTGTGAGTACAAGAAAAAGGATTTTGTAAAAAATGCTATGATTCTTCTTTAGTTCTTAAAATAGCTTGGCGTGAAACACACGAGGGTGTTTCGATTTGTTTGCTCGCTATTGTAATTAATTTGATTAATTTGTCTTTACTACCATTCATATCCATGATTGAGAATACATAGGTAAAAGCATTTATTAAACAAATTTTACTTTTATTTAGGTAATAAAATTAAAATAAAACATTTGTCAAGTCATCAAGGTACATTTCTACATACATACCCAAGCACTGATACGTTTACACATTCATGAAATTTAAAAACAAGTGTTTACCACAAAATAAATTGTAACAGAATAATTTATGTTCACGAAACTAAAATATTTCACGTATCATATTGTATAAAATGTCTGTTCAGTGTCGATTCATTCTTATTGTCCGTTTAATTATTACCTACCAGATACTTGCCTGACCTGACCGCGGCTAAAAATATGACGGTCATAAAACAAGAAAGGAATTTCGAAAACGCTAAGTAGAGCGAGTATATTAATAGACTATTTTATGATCCCATCTGCTGTTCGAGATATTAGAGCACTTTGTATCGTCGGATGACAAGAATAATGAAAAAACAACGATAAATCGGTCAAGTGCCGAAAAAGAAGTTAAGGTTGAGTTTTTTTTCAAAATAAAAACCTAAAAACACTAAGCATCAAAAGAACATTTCCTTTAAAGTCTAAATCTTCAGGCAAATTAAAACTGATCCTTATATTGTAAATGAAAAGCAGGAAGTAAAAAAAGAACATTTTTCTACTAAAATAAATACTGCAGCCATTCAGTAATTCTCATTTAATGAAAGTGTCGAAAATCTCTAAAATACACCTCCCGTTGTTAAATAAATTATACTTTCAAAATTACTTACTTCAAATAACCGTCCAATTCAAACCATTTTATTCAATCTATATGGAAATAGTGGAACTTGAAAAAAATTTGCCTTTAATGAAGAAACCTCAAAATGGCTTAAACCACTGAAATGGATATGGATCAAATTCTGTCATCACTAATAAATATAAAACAAGATATCAAGATTATTAAAATTCATAAGAGCGATATTGGAAATTCGTGTAGATGAAAAGCTTTTCTGTGTCGATCAATACAAAACAGCCATTTGTCAACTCTTTTGTGATAACAATTTTTCATAAAGAATTCACGAGGTCATATGGAACAAAGGCATCTGTTTTCGAATGCAACCTCTAGCAAATTCCATTTTCGTATCCGCTACGTAGCATATACCTACAAGACAAGTCTATGTTAAAAGATAATCTTAGCATCGACTTTACCGAATCAAGATCATTAAATAATGTGTTAAGGTCGCCATCTTTAGTTACTTCACAATTTGTAGTAATGAACGAAGAAATTCTCGAGATGTGTTTTAACTGTCAAAGAGCTGAGGAATGCAGCAACTATTTAAGGTGATGCCGTATTATCTAGGTTTGTCTATCTAGTTCAATCGTACTTTATGACAAGTTGAACACAGATACTCTCTCCCCTTGATAAGTAAATGGAAATTAGTAAAATAAAGAAAGAAAGAAAGAAATTTTGCCTTAATAGTTATATTAACATTTTTACTAGTAATATCAAACATAACAAATAAAAATAAAAGTAATAAAAAGAGCCTCGTTTGCTTTCTTCTTTGTTATCTGTTTTAGACTGTTTTAACAAATTTAACCCTTAATAACCTGTGTGTTCAAGTGATTTCTTCGATCTTTAGTTGTACCTAATTTAATTCAGACATATTCAAGTTTAACTATAAAAGAAAAATTCTTAGTCGTTAGTGAAGTTCGATCAACACTAGTTCTTATACTAACAATTCTTACATCGTTAGTATAAGAACATGACAACATACACAGTCCAAACTGTATATAATGTCATGTTTTTTTATGATCGTACAATTTTTTTACTCATTTTACACGTATGACTGGATGGACTAACCCAAATAAACCCCAACCCTTCACATTGACAGTTCAGGGATATGGTTATAAAATGCGAGACTGTTAACACAACGAACAAAAGACTGACGTTTTATAATAATTATGACAGAAACAACAGGCAACGGACTGGCATGTAAATTACATCTTTTGTGATCAGCCCTTCAGAATTATCTTGTGTACATTATGTACATATTACGCTACGTGATTGTACCTCGATAAATGTAGAATCATGGTCAAAAATCAAAATTCCTACATTAAAAGATATCAACTCAACATGATTGTTGTGATCACGCTTTTAATAAACTTGTTGCTGGTAGCGACTTTGCTGGAATTTATTTATTCAAGTACTCCCTTGAGGTAAGTTGCGGCGTGTTGCAATCTATTGCAGATGTTGACCAAGTCTCCGGAGCATGAAACTGCAGTCATTTAAAATTCAGTAGTCACGTCATGAGCGCAAATCAAGTAAGTTAAAACCAGCAAAGGAAGGAATACAAGTATCGAATTGCGTTATTTAAACGCGCATAGCGTGATCACAAAGCCGGACTATAAAAAAAATCTAACTACTAACGCACTATTGCTCCATCCTAGAATATACCAACTGTCCTAATTAAGGATACTTAAACCACTGTACCTACTATCGATGCGATGCTTACTTAAAAAATTACAACAAAAAGACTACCTACCCAAAAGGGTAAATGATAAAAAAAACAATAAATTCAGTTTAACAGTTAATTAACCCAAAAACATAAGACACACATGAATTCTTTTAACATCATTTCAATAAATTTAGCGCGACGTCACCCCTTCACTGAACTTTAATGCGTTGTATCATCATCAATTTGTTTGGTGACGCCAAAAACTAACGGACCAATTAGAATGACTATTTTTGAGCAAGTCATTATTCCTAAGTCATGCTTTGAAATATCATTTGATTGCCACGTTTCTTTTTTTAGTCCACACATCGATAGGTACAACATAACATTTTTAATTATTAGTAGTAGTCTTTATAGGTATTTTTCTACGAAGACACGCATTGCACCTGTACAGCTGCAAGCAGCACGCGTCACCTAATGACATACGTCCAGAACCACCCGCTTAACTAATAGTAGAACCTGATCATTACCCGCTACTACACCGTAGTAATGACAGACTTCTGCGTACATCTACCCCGTTACGCTGCCGTAATGCCACTAAATTATCATACTATCAAATTGCTCACTTGCATCGCTTGTTAATTCTACGAGAACGTATTATCAGCATTACGGACCTGTTACGCACGACCAACTGTCAACACTAGTGCTAAGTTTTTATGGTGACACATGCGTACACTCGAGACCCATGTTCAGCTTCCCTTATAATCTTAAAATCCACATTTCGTCACATGAAGGAACAAAAGGATGCCGTCGCTCCTGGATTAGATAAGATAGGATTCAGTTAACTGACCTCGCGTAAAGAGCCGACTTAGAACTCGGTCACGAAACAATTCCTGCCTTAATCAATAAAATTAGATTGAACCAAATTACGTACTTATGTCAACAACAATATCAGACTAAATGACATGTTTCCAATTCTTGAATGGGACTATAGGCACAGATCCTACAGATAAATAAGCTTTCATTCGTCTCGATATAGGATAGATCATATATAAGATAGGTCATATTATAAAGAAATAAAATAAAAAATTGGAAAGCAGCTGAAGCACTTATGTTACAGAAAAAACCGTATTCATATTGACCGGACAAGAAATCAAACTCGTGACCTGAGCTGGAACGACGACAAAGTCGAAACCCGTAAATCCATTTAATAACTATCATAAACATTTCGTTTAATACCAAGGACGGTTACTACGAGTAGATGTTACATCGGCCATATTGTTTTTTGTAAATGAACTTATATGCTCCGTTACCACTTAACTTGTCAGTGTGTAATTGGGTAAACGACGTCATAGATATCTATTTTCCAGAAAATTCATGAAGGCAATCATGAAAGTATCTCAGTAGACTTACCAGTCAACATCCCTATTCAGAATTACGAATCGCTAACTGCATTCCTTTCAGCGCTCTGGCAATTGGTTTACCTAGTAGCGAAAACGCGAATCGAGCACTATGAGACACTTTCATTACTGTTGTGTCCGTACTGCCCGGTTCAATGTCCGGTCCTCTATTTTTATCCCTCACTAGCTCGTCGGTACGTAAACTGCACACGTGCGCGATCCGAACAATGCGCTCCGTTCCAATACACTCTGACCTTTCGGGAGCATCGCTTCGGATCGTATGCTAATATCATCCTCTTAGCTCTTAGTTCCCCTAGTTTGGTTTCTCGTACAGGGCACGCTCGACTATAATCCTACATGCGGCGAAGCTGGTAATTGTCGGACGCCTAACTAGCAGAATCAAGGAACAGTCAACTTTGACTCTTAAAATCTGGATTATAAGAATGTTTA
This sequence comes from Glyphodes pyloalis, assembly GCA_037074685.1. NCBI lineage: Eukaryota > Metazoa > Arthropoda > Insecta > Lepidoptera > Crambidae > Glyphodes > Glyphodes pyloalis. The sequence continues at coordinate 926,638 of JAYKKO010000025.1, forward strand.
GATAGGTTTATTGTCAAAAATGAAGAATGAGTACCCACATTGATATTTATATCCTGTATTCTAACATTAAAAGGGCGAAAGTTTGTGAAATCTGGATGTAAGTTCGTTACTCTGTCATGCAAACACTACTGAATGAATTCGGTTGAAATTTTATTTGAAGAGAAATGACATAGTAGATTTACGTATGGCATACTATTTATCCCGAAATAACGCTGGCGAAGTCACAAGTAACAGTTATTTTCTTCTTTATGTATCCGTAAATCAGGCGGTGTTACATAGATGTATACTTTGGAAAAGAGATCAAGATTTTCACGTATCAAGCTACCGGCTCTTCGATCTTTTAAACCGTATGCTAATACCGTTTCGCAAAAGTATTAGATTCGCACGAAGCACCCCCGTTACGGCCAGTTTAAACCACTCGGAATTTCCAGTCACGTATCAGGGTAACTCTCTTAATGAAGCCATTCAAGTCATTAGCCAGAAACTCTTGATGCACCGTCCGCGCTCCACCCACTTAAAACTTAAACTGCCGAAGAAAAATGCACCTACGACTACGGGTGAGTTAGGACTAACGCCAATTTTCAACACTAGACGTTTTTACTTTAAAAAATGGGAATACGGGTATTGAAATAGTGTCGGCTTTCATACTTTACTTATTTTCTCAACAAACTGCATTCTGGGATAAGGTTCGTTGAGAAAATAAGGACGTTCCGTGGAAAGTCAACAAATCCATTCGTCATTGAACAGTTGAATATTTATTTTACCACTTTTAGTGCATATGATACGAAGCCACAGTATATTTAATGCTTGTCTAAAGTGTAACCAAACCTCAGGAAAAAAGAATCAGCTGACAGTGAGCTTAATAATTGTAAAGGGATTCGTGACCCAAAATTCAAACTTGAGAAAAAGTAAGCACGATTAAAAAAAATACTCAGGCCTTAAAATTTGAGCGAACGGTGGAAAACTGCGGATAATAGCCGAAAGATAAGCAATTTGTCTGGCAAAGGAAGCGAATGCAAAAGTTTGCGCCCTGGCTGCGCTGAAATCAATAATTCCGTCTCAGGGACGGCTCGCCCGGGTTCCGTAGCGGGAGCCTGTAGACAGACATCAGAAGAAAAACACTTTAAGTTATCTACAGCTTTCTTTAGTACTTTAACTTGTAGCGTTACAAAATACGTGTGGATTGAACTCTAGTAAACTAATTAGATTCGTAAGAGGGTGGTTGAAGAGAGGCATGCACTTTTGACATACTTCAATCCTTTTTTTTCATAATCCTATAGTAAAATTCACTCCTTAAATAAAGGCCACAAGGAATAGGAACACAGAAAAACACTTACACAGTTTCCAAAAGCTTCTATTTCCTCAGACAGCATTGTACAAGCTCCAGAGACGTCCGTTCTCCTTCGGCGCTCCGACCAGAATGACTCGATTCGCCTCTTTTCATTTTAAACGCTCGATTCAACGGTCGAGAATTTCCGTTCCGAAACGATATTTTAAAACATTTTATGCTACGTTCAGAAATCAGATAATTTTAAATTTATACACCATAAAAATCGGCAAACCTAACATTCGACCATCCTGACATTGTGCATGTCCTCATGCACACCTAACATTCGGCCAATCGAGTCATTTTACAAAAACCATTCTAATATTAAAACTGTAAACCCACCTTCTTACAGTCATGTAAATAAACAATAAACATCAAAATAATAAATAGTAAACATCCATAATGAACTGTTAACCCTCCTACTTACAGTCATGTAAATTAATAATAATCATAATAATAAATAGTAAACATCCATAATGAACTGTAAACCTTCCTTCTTACAGTCATGTAAATAAATAATAAACATCATAATAATAAATAGTAAACATCCATAATGAACTGTAAACCCTCCTTCTTACAGTCATGTAAATAAATAATAAACATAATAATAAATAAATAATAAACATCCATAATGAACTGTAAACCCTCCTTCTTACAGTCATGTAAATAAATAATAAACATCATAATAATAAATAGTAAACATCCACAATGAACTGTAAACCCTCCTTCTTACAGTCATGTAAATGAATAATAAACATAATAATAATAAATAGTAAACATCCATAATGAACTGTAAACCCTCCTTCTTACAGTCATGTAAATAAATAATAAACATCCACAATGAACTGTAAACCCTCCTTCTTACAGTCATGTAAATGAATAATAAACATAATAATAATAATAAATAGTAAACATCCATAATGAACTGTAAACCCTCCTTCTTACAGTCATGTAAATAAATAATAAACATCATAATAATAAATAGTAAACATCCATAATGAACTGTAAACCCTCCTTCTTACAGTCATGTAAATAAATAATAAACATCATAATAATAAATAGTAAACATCCACAATGAACTGTAAACCCTCCTTCTTACAGTCATGTAAATGAATAATAAACATAATAATAATAAATAGTAAACATCCATAATGAACTGTAAACCCTCCTTCTTACAGTCATGTAAATAAATAATAAACATCATAATAATAAATAGTAAACATCCATAATGAACTGTAAACCCTCCTTACAGTCATGTAAACATCCATAATGATATCAATGTATCCAACTAAAATAATTACATTCGCTCTTAGTTACAGATATTAGATAAGTTTCATTAACTCATGTACGTTCCTAGCTCATATTCATATTTTACCAATACTCCATAAAAATAATGAATAAATGTGGTATTCTAATTACAATATGTGAACTTCGCTGGCCTCTGTACTATTATAACTAACAATTAAATCAATATTAATTAACTCTTAACACAATTTACCCAGGAACTGTTACAATCAATATACAAAGAAATTATACGAGTGAAAGCTAACACCGATTTCGTGGAATAAGTTTCGTTGTCTAGTAGACATGAGAGCAAGGAACTAATTTTCACCATATAAGATAATATAAGCTTAACAAATATTTAGATTCCATAATTTATCATTACGTATTTCCTTCTTACATAATAAACAAAAAGTAAAAACAGTGTCACAGATCATAGTTTAAATCACTGGTTGTATGCTTATTAGTTACATAAATTAGATTTCTATTTCACTTTCCTCCGTACAGTTATTCTCATTACCTTTGTTAACTCCTAGAGCGGCCACGTGGACCCAAGGCAACATTCTATACGCAGCGACGGCGGTTTTGCACTTATTTCAAGAGCCACTAAGTCCCGGAATAGAAACTACCCTATAGCGATCATTACCCAATACCGCAACGACTCTGTAAGGGCCTTGATAAGGTGTCCTAAGCTTTTTGCTGTTTCCGTCATTTGCAAATGAAGCTATTTTTTTTTTGTTTGTTTTTCTTGCTCTATTTCAATCCTATCCTTAACTGATTCTCTGATAGTCACCAAATCTGTCTTTTCATGAGCTTCTTTAACTACGTCATTCAATCTGGGATCAACTTTTGCGTTCATACACACTCCAAACATGATGTCGGTTGGTGCTTTACCTGTGGTTTTCTGACAGGTATTATTCATACCCCATTGACCCTTACCCGCTTTGTCATCCCAATCTCTCTCATCAAAGTTTAAGTTATGTGCAGTTAATGAACTCAAAATTGTGCGATTGCATCGCTCCACTTGAACGTGGGCTTACAACGGCATTCAAAACATGCCTTATATCTTTGTCTGCATAAAAACGCTTGAATGCACGAGAAGTGAACTTTAATTGCAGTTTGTGATTTGGTTTTGCGTACCGGCGTAGTAAAAATAAATTTTGTAAATGCGTCTACTATAACTAAAAGATATGAATTCCCTCGCTTAGATCGCACAAAAGGCCCAAGGTGATCTAAATGGATTGTATGAAAAGGCACATCTACTTTCATTATTGTGTGTAGGAGCCCTTCGTTTGAACTAACCTTTTGGCATAGGCACACTCGATACAAACTTGAACATATTTCTTGACAAACTTGGACATTCCGGGGAATCAGTAGGATTTCCTGATACGTTCAAGAGTCTTTTCCACCTAAAATGTCCAATTTCATCATGCTTCATCAGACAGAACTGCCATCGTGCCCCTTTTGGTACTACCCATCTCAGATTACTTTTATCTCCGTCTACACACTTATACAGTTTGTGATCTTTGATCAAATAGTTTTCCCTAATATTTGCCAGTCCATAAGCGTCTAAGTCTGAACTTAAAATATCACGAATCCTACAAAGTTCCGAGTCTTCTAACTGTAAGGTGTGTAGCCAATCTAACTCGTTAATGGACATCACATTGGGGAAACCATCACAGTAAACCGTGCTATCTTCTTCTCTACTAGGATTCCTAGACAATGCATCAACGTGCGCCATCTTAGTCCCCGCTCTATATTCTATATTTTAGTCAAATTCCCGTAATAGGAGCCACTACTCGAGGGATCAGATCTCGCTTGGAAAACGTTGTGCGTAAGGCACTACAGTCAGTCACAATTTGAATTTTAACTCAGGCAAATAAACACGAAATTTTCTCAGCAAACATACTACAGCTAACATTGGCAAGTCCAATCGGCATACGGTTAAATTCGTATTGACCGTCCGGGGTAACGAAAGGAGGTAAGATGCTTAGATTCTTCTAATAATGGTACCTGATAATTAGCCCGATGACATATCTAACGTTACAAATTATACCTGTCCTGATAATCGCGCGAACTCGTCTTCGATCACGAGCTTCCGGTATCGTTCTTTTACTGTCAGGGAATTAAGAAGTCTATAGTCTAGGCTTTCCATCCTTCTTCCGCATAAGGACTATCGGACTTGCATATTCCAAAACAGATTCTCTTATGACCCCGAATTCCAACATGTCACCTACCATTCCTCTAACTTGCCGACGTTCCCTATGCGACAACAGGTAAGGACGATATACCACTGGTTGCTTGCTATTCAGCCCTATGTGCATATCAGTTACGTTAGTGCATCTCAGCTCCCCCAAGGATTATGCAAAACAGTGTTTACATCGGTTAAGTAACGACACTAAGTTTTTCTTTTGTAAATCGCTTACAGAGTCACCTACATGAATTTTATCAATGTCGATGCTAACGTCACGTTTATTTCGTCGAAAGCTTATTCACGCAATAAACAAATTGTACCCTAGTACCTCTCCCAATTAAGGATTGCTCAAAACTTTCAGGGATTACATAACGGTGTAATAGAGACGAAAAACTGCCCCTCTTTAACGCTATACACTCCCCCATTGATACAAGTCTGTCTATTTGGTTTTCCAATAACTTTACTATGCCACAAGATATCTCCGTTTTCGATATTCACGCAAACTCTAATCGAGGCTGGTCCATGAACCGTGATATTTTCCTTTGATTGGACCACGATGGCCATGTCCCCAGCATTGTCAGATATCGAGAATGGTAATTCATCACTAAAATTGAAAAATCTTAAATTCTCCGCATCTTTATGTACTACAATGTGCGCCTGTTCAGTGAAGGTTTGTCTCACTAGTAACAGTACGTCTAACAGTTTGTCATCTACAACGTGACACGCTAGTCCTGCATTAACACCATCTATATTCAAATTAATGTTCAACGACCCGAGAGAGTAAACTATTCCATTGCCAAAGCCTTGAATTGGAACGGAGCTAACACTGTACGTAAAACCTAATGATGATGCCGCTGAACGAGTAAGTAGTGTGACATAGCTAAACGAGTAAGTAGTGTGACATAGCTAAAATCTATAAAAGATTTCATTGATATACCGTTTACCCTACATTCTTTGATAAACTTTGCATTCGCATTTGAACTTAGTATGCGCATAGTTTTAGTTACTGGTGCATTATAATTATTTGAAAGATTCCCTGACTTTATATTACAATCGTCTGTTTTATGTCCAAATCTACGAAATTTTCCACATTGCATTAATGACTTAGGACACTTAATGGTTGCCCCTTTTCCTTACGATTATTACAAAATATATAAGAATTACTACTAGTACTAGCCTTTAATCTCAACTGATGGCTAACTGAGTTAATCGTAAAATCATTGGATCTTCCTTTATAATTTCCACGGTAAAATGGTTGCGAAACTTCTTTATTAGACATAAAAACTGTAATAGCTGATCGAGACAGAAACAGCATAACGCATTGGCACTAGATTGCATTGTCTTATCGTTCAATCCATAAATAATACAATCCACCGCACGCTCGCACTCTTTGTCGCATTGGTTCAACAAGGCTTATTTCTCGTAGTAATATACTACAAGAGGTTCATTATATCGGCTACGTCTTTTCAACATACCCTCCAAGGATTGGCCATAATTTTGTTCGTACGAAAAAGCTTCTAAAAGTTTTTGTTGCCACTCAGACCAACTAAATAATATTGAATTTAGACTTTTATACCAAGTTTTAGCCAATCCTTGGAGCCTCTGCATTGCAAAGTGAATCGTAGTCCAGCCGAAAACAGTGGCACACTCGTTCATTTTTTTAGGCCAAACGTCTATACGCTGGCTTTTCGATGAAGGGTCAAGTCTGGTAAAATATATATATATTTTTTTTTTATCTTACTGTTCGAGGGTACTTGTGTAGTCACTGCTGTCGTCTGGGGTTGAGGTTTTAAATGACCTAGCGAATTAATTAGATTCCTAATATCCCTAGCCATAAAAGTAAGACTTTCTGACCGTGTATCCTGATGTGCTGGTGCACCGTTGGTGATGCCTTGACTGGTGCGTGATCTTCGTAACTCCGCCCTAGCGTAGCGACAGTCTTCCCGGTTGCTACGTTCTCGATAGACGCGTCCGTGTTGCTCCTGTCCTTACGCCATGTGGTGAAGTGAATCACGTTCACGCCTGAGGTCGTCCTCCATGATGCGTAGCCGTTGACGCTCGTTGTCAAAAGCAATTTCTTGTTCGTGTAGGCTTGACCACACGCCCTTGGTCGCGATTTACACTCCTTAGCCTGCTGCGGCTACGGTAACCACAGCTTTTCTGAAACTCGAAAACAAAACTGTGTATTTTGTTCTAAAACAATTTAACAACCGGCTCCTGAAAGATTGCGATTCGATATCTGAAAAATATTTGAACTGTAGTACCAAACCAGTAATATTTTACACGACACATTCGTCGGCCTTCAAAAGTATACCCAGGCGTAAACTATTTATGAATTAATAACCTCTAGGTACTTTGTAAAGTGAACTCAAATTTTGTAACTTTGTTTTTCAAATGTCTCGAAAACGGTGCGTCGTAGCTCAAAAATAAGAAAATTTTGGCCCCCGTAGACCCAGGGCGTGCACCGACATAAAGTTTGACCACATGTGTTGTGACCGCACACTGACTTTGCATAATCTTTTACCACTTACACAAGGGGTAGACTAAGTTTGCAAATTTTTATCCCACCAACATTTTAGTCACACGTGTGGTGACCGCCACATGACCTTGCGGATTTGGGTCACGCACATACATACTGAGGGTATAGCGACATTTAGCAGGGTATCATACCACTTCTGAGATATAGTAAAATTCACTCCTTAAATAAAGGCCACAAGGAATAGGAACACAGAAAAACACTTACACAGTTTCCAAAAGCTTCTATTTCCTCAGACAGCATTGTACAAGCTCCAGAGACGTCCGTTCTCCTTCGGCGCTCCGACCAGAATGACTCGATTCGCCTCTTTTCATTTTAAACGCTCGATTCAACGGTCGAGAATTTCCGTTCCGAAACGATATTTTAAAACATTTTATGCTACGTTCAGAAATCAGATAATTTTAAATTTATACACCATAAAAATCGGCAAACCTAACAATCCTAAAGTAATCTACCTTCGTTAGCTGATCCTATGTAAGAAAAGACACTCGATATCGATACGAGTAACCATTTTGAATCGTTTACTTTTTTTTAACAATGAGCATCGAATGTTAAATTAGATGTCGCTTTGGTTTTTACTTTGAGAATAGTTTTATGGACAATAGAGTAAGTAGTAGCGTTCTACTACAGTCCTAGGATTTCAAGAAAAAAAAGTGAGAAAGAAACTTGTATTTTTATGTAGTTATTATTTGAGATGAGAAAGGAAATTATAGCAATGGAAAGCGATTATAGCAAAAACCACCTTTGAGTAGACTATGTTCAAAAGTGGATGATTGGCCTTTTCAGATGATAATGCTGAATAAGTCTGTGTCAGAGGTACAAAATAATAGCGTAACAGTTAATCAACTTTGCAATAACAAATATTAACTCAAATACATTGTACTCGTATTTAATAAACTAACAATGTATTTTCGTTTTAAAAAATAGACAATTAATGAGGTAAAGGATATAGTCTATTTTTAAGACCTATTATAAAACCGCTTTGTAGGTCGTAGTTAGGTTTAGCTTTCAAGAATCAAAATTTAATTTATTCAATCGATAACTCGGACTAGCTAAGTGAGTTCAGTGAAACACGTCGAAGACAGACAAGTAAAGGCGTCGAGCTTAACGAAGTAATTATTTCTCTAATAAAAACTAAATTGAAAATCTGACCTGAGGACTAAATAACTTCAAAATATTAAGTGTTGATTTGTCAACACTTAATATTTTGAGCTCTCTGAAGGGACTGGTAAAAATTTTATAATGTGACCAAAGCATGTATTCCCACTTAATTTTTTTCAAATTAATTGGTAGGGAAGTATGAAGTTATTGATCTCGATCCATTGTAATAAAAAAGAAAAGAAAATGAACACTTTTTACAAAAACTAAAAAACGAAAGTAGTACCAACCAAAACACTACATTTACCGGGTATTTCATCATAGTGTAACCGCTTCAGGTAAGTATTCCAGGGATTCAACTGGGACATAATGCTCAAAGTGCTAACGCAATTTGGGATGTCTCGCCAAACGTTTATTATGAAATATACCCACCTATTCTCTTACGAGTAGAAATTATGTCTGACATTCTTGAAGATCAGAGCAGTTGCGTCTGCTAACAATGCTAACTAGGTAACTATAGGGAAAATGGAAAACGTATTCGTTGGTTACTAACACGTACGTACGAGTACCGTAATTAATTATATTACTTTCATGTATTCAAACGAATCGCTGAATGGTTTTATAACTGAGGTAACAATTTCAGTAAGCTGAACAAATATAATTTTATTTGAGCTTCATGTCACTTATTAGAATGATCAAAAACGACTTCAATTTTTCTTTGGTAGGAACGTAAGGTAATGTGGTAAATGCACACATTTTATATGTGGCTGTGACATCATTCATGATTTCCTTTTTTTTTATTATTATAAATGGAGAATGATTTACTTAAATTATAAATGAAACAGTTTGTATGGCTGAATTCATATATCAATGGATGTTTTAAACTTTGTAACGCCAAAACACTTGATGAAAAGTTTCGGGGAAAAAATATTGTTTTATTCGGTGGAACCTTTCATCAAAATTTTGTACCCAAATAGGCTATTACTGTCTGTATAGTACTCGTAATACTTCAATCAAGATCAGATTTTGTAAATTCGACACCAGGCTGCGGCTGCTAGCTCACAAGAAACATTTCGTAACAAAATTACGAAACGATTTATGATGACTATTAATCCATCTGGTCGGATGTAATTAAATTAAAAGTATTGAGACGTAAACGTAGTTAATTTTGCGTTATTTACTCGAAAGTACTTCAAATGTAACTTATTAATTAATTAATACTACCAAGAATTGGATTAATTAATATTTATCTTGGATGCAAATGCCGTAAATTATTATCCATCAGAGTTTGTTGTTCACCAACATAAGCAAAACATTAATTAGGTGATGTTTATATTGACGACCTACGTAGCCGAGAGGCGAGCCGGCCTGACTTGGGCGAGCGCCATCTCTGAGGTTCCGGGTTCGATCCCCGGTCGGGTCAATATGGGAAACGAACTTTTCCATATTGTCTGGGTGTTGTGGTACCGTCGTTGTTTCTGATTTCTGTAACACAAGTGCTTAAGCTACTTACCACAGAATCTGAGCAATGTATGTGATGTCCAATATTTATTTATTTATTATTTATATTCTTAACAAGGATCCTCCTTTCTCCAAGTCTGCTCAGATATACGTAAAAGTCATGTTAACGATTATACAAACACTTCTTAACTTAGTTTTGTTGACTGCGAAAAGACAAACGAAAATTTAACATGTACATACCGAATATCATATAATTCACATAGGAGGTTTGCAATAAGACACTACAAGACCAAAACGTCCAAATTAAAAAACTCATTAAAAACATTCAATTTTCAGAAAGAAGAAAATGTTGCAAGTAATATATTAATAGAATAAAACTGCAACGCAGGGGGTTGGCAGTCGTTTTTTATTTAATTTTTTTTGAAGTCCTCGGATTCATATTTCCCCTCTAGTGTAGCCTTAGGGGCCCGTTAAATTCAAAGTCTTTCTCACAACCTAGTTATCAATGGTGCTCATACATTTTGTAACCGACCTCTTGAGTGTTATGGTCAATCGAGGTGCAAGTTGGCAAAGCGCATACCATTTAGTTAGCGTTCGGAACACGCCCGTTGAACAAAGGCATACGAGGAAGGGGCAACTTCCTAAACTCATCAGCTGGGTCCTGAGCACGCCCGCCAGCTTACTTGTGAGAAAACTTTCTTATATTGCCGCAACTTCCTGCTTCTATATCATAATAACTGCGCGTTATGACTGGACGCAATAGTACCTACTCCTTCCTTTATCGAGAGGACGTAGAGTAAAGGAAATTGACATGCCAGGTAGGCAATGTTGTTCTACTAGAATCCGCTATTTGATTGTTTCAGGCAAATTATCCAATACAAAAGTCTTTGTACTTTTATGCTATTTCACAGCATTATATTGTGCTTTTATGAAATTATTTTTCACCTTTATTTATAAGTACATCGTATTTCATTAGGCATATTTCTTTGAATTAGTATTAGTTGCGTTAGACAAGAAATGAAGCATTTTTTTTCTCGATTTATTTGGGATGCCATCATCAGCCTTTGTTTCCTTATGATGGTGCTACTTTCAATATTTCTCCTTTCCAACTATAAAATAAATATCTAATAAGCATTAAAAAACAACGTTACAATCTACATTATTTAATTTTCATTTGAAGATGTGTATCTCATCACTAATTTCAAAAGTAAATCATTTTCTCGAAACCTTATTGGGAATATTAATCTTCTATAAATGCAATCTAACGCCAAATTAAATGGATGGCGAAACTAGGTCAGCCTAGGAGCAAAACTTACAGATGAACTTTCAGCAAATAATTGTATGATAAATGGTGGTGGTATTAAAATATTATTACCCGCAACGGAACAGACAAAGGTGTATGTGAAGAACAATCTTAATATACTAGTTATTTTTAATATTAATATTTCAAAAGACTTTTGACGTAATTCTAGAATCAACCGCCAGAGCACTTAAAATTGTGTGTAAGGTGATACTCGAATGGCACAGTACCTAACCGTATAAAAATAATATTCTATCATGTCTGTGTTGGTGCCCCAAGGGAACTAAAATGATAAATTGGTAGCTGTCTAAGCCCATAATCCACGTAAGACTCTTATCCACGCAGGCCTATCGTGGTTTACTCAAGTCAATATCTTGAATTCTTTATGATCACATAGTAAGCATTTACCTACACCCGAATCATTCTCTTTTGTTGGTGTAGGTACGAATATGTAATAAACACGTTCTTAGCTTAATTAGCAAACCATCTAAGTCGGCGCTTGAAGGTAAGGTGGGGGAGGAATCGAGATGTTGAGCCGCAACGCGAAGGGACTTATATCAAGTAATCTATTATTTATGAAAGGACGATTGGTTCTGATATGTGCTATACGGAAAGTCGTAACAAGAAATATTAAACTTCGTACGCGTGAGCAATATTTAGAGAATTTGTGAAACAGCTGCTGACACAATTTGATTTTCAAGCTGAGTTCCGCTCCGGAAACGAGGTCATCAATATAGTGGTGAGCAAACTGGACAACTGCCGCCAATCACTAGATAATACAATCAATTAACGTTCGGGGAGTTGGCTCGACAGATTGTTGTTGGTCAATTTGCAACTTAACACATTTCCAACAATGAAGCTACGTGTACCGAGTCAGAAACCAGAGATTATTATCTCAGGAAACTTAAACCAGACCATCGAGGCGCCAAAAGTAAAATAAAATCTACATTGTTAAACAAGAATACTTACATAAATGAGGTAGCAAGTACCAAGAAACATGAGCTGGTGTATTCAAGTATCATCTATCGCAGGTGCTTGTGCGAAGGGCGTCCCTCGCAGACGTCTCATAAGGGTATTTTACGAACAGAATGCGTGCACTGACGCCGAGGGATACAATTCCGACGGCCATTCTTCTAGAGCGAAATCACTCCCCGTTTCATACACCCCTATAGATAGTGCGAACTACACAACTTTGCGAAATTGCAACGAAAATATAAGAACAGATTTCAGGAAATTATTTTTTTTTAACCAAAAGGAATTATTTCTACCGTTCAAATAGAACCTAATCAAACAAAGAAAATGTTTTTGATTCTTTTAGTCCCTGATTTCGGCCCTGAGATAAAATTTATTATAATGTGTTACATAAGTACGTACTTAGGTAGGAGACCTACCTAAGCGATCTTGTGAGCTCGAGCTCCTGAATTTGATTGCCGGGTGGCGCAAATTATGTTGAGATTTTTTCGAACATAGTCAGTACACATTGTGGTAATGTTATCTTCAGTTATGGACGCCTTTGCCTTGCAGCCTTGGTCCCTTAATAGGCTGACATTTAATACAAATGTACAAATGCAAACGAAAACATAATTTACTTTAGCAATAATCCTGCCTGCCATCAGAAAGCCTTCATCATCTTATGACCAGCGTAAAACAAATGCCCGCCCTAGTGTGTAATTGGATTTCTTTTTAAGTACATTTTGATGTTGCATGCGATAACGTAAAATGTGTGGCGGACGAATTGCGGGGACTGCGCTAAGTTTACTGCGCCGCGAAACGTAAATTTTAGTACTACACCACTTTCAGGATACCTCCACGTTCGTTATGCGGCCCGCGTGGCGGTTACGCAAACCACTGAACTAATAACTTGAAACTTACCTACCACTTGTAGTGTGTAGTTGATTTATCGTAACTTCGTTGACCACCTAACTTCAACAATATTTAACTAGTTATAGTAGAACTAATATTATAAACTCGAAAGTTTGTATCAACGTATGTTGGTTACTATTTCACGCCAAAGATATTAAATGGATTTGGATGAATTTATAGAGAGATAAGAAAATAATAAAATCTAATAATATTTACATTGTATAGGATACTTATTATCACAAAGGGAACTTAGCCATGGGAAATAGCAAGTAAAACTTATATTTATCCAATTCATATGCTGTAAAATATTCGAATACCTACTCATGTACACACAAGTTAATATGGAAAATAGGTAAAAATTAAATCAGACATTTGATCAATATATTTTTTTTACTTTTATAGTACTTTACGCTGCACTAGCAAACTTTAAATATTTTAAGAAACTGAACATTTTAATCTCCCCTTGCGGTGCAAAAATAAAATCGATTAAGATGCCAAGGTGTCTTCGATCCCGTGGTTTTCAAATATTTCTGCAACTAACGTACCACGGGCCGATAAGTATGTAGTTCTATACATATTCGGCAAAGGGCACATACCGTAGGCTACCGGGTTGATACCGCAGAAAAATTTCATCGCCTACGACAACTTGCGGTTAGCTTAGTTGGAAGAGCAGCACGCGCGATACGTGGAAGTTCGTGGATGAAAAATTTCTGTTTCTTTAAATATCTATTGATATGATTGAACGGACGTGTGTTGCCTAAGTATTGATAATTTTTCCACAGATAATTTTCATCTGAATAAATAGTCCTGTATCTATTATTCTATCGTTCGTTCATTATCCTTGACCAAAACAAAATCGACAATATTCCTTTCATGCGATAGTATTGCCTGGTGTTTTAATTATCGTTAGATCGATACTAACTATCGATAGTAGATGTAATGGTAGACTCTATTGATCAGTAATTCGTGAAAAAACCTACCTACCTACTGTTGACTGGTGGAGGAATGTAAATATGCAAGCGACCAACCTTTCTGCCAAATGTTCTCAATCTGCCAAATGGCCTCTGACTAATTTAAACGACTTTATAGAAATATCAGTTGGGACCAACAGCTTCGCGTGTCCCTCGACGCACGGAGTGGCTTGTTGTTAATGTCACTAAATTCGCTTTAGTTTTCCGTTATCGGGCACAAGCGCATCCGATATAAAAATCACATAAAAGGACTAAGTAGGTACCATAAAAACTATATACATTACACGTTAATAAATAAATTACAATTAACAATCTAGAAGTGTGCCTGGATTACATATTTTTTGGCATTCAAATCTGTTCCATGTTTTCTGTGTACTATGCTCTTTAAAAATCATACTATTTTCAGTGGGATTAAAACAGCGGTCTGTTTACCACTGCATCGTGTTTCGATAAAACCCGTCCTAAAACTAACTAAGCTGCTTGTTTTCAGTACTTAAGCTGATTATACATAATGCCAGGTTAACAGCGAGCAATTATTTAACACGCGAACCGCTCAAAGTATAAAATATATTTGGAAATGGCTTTGAAATATTGCAGGTACACAGAGACGAAGATTATTGATGGATCCGTAGGGCGAGATCAAAAATACCGAAGTAAAGCCCTGCTAAACTCATAAATTGGATCAGCGGCGACAATGGCATCCAATCAAAACTCTGCCACTTGTTAGGTACCTACTGCAAACAAGCTATTAGCCAGCCATGACTCGGTACGAAACTTCGTTATACGGAGAAAGCATAGTTCTATGACATTGCCTCGGTAGCCTTTACAACCATTATCACTAGATTGGTTTGATTAATAATAACAGGTTCATAATAAACTAATAAATTAAATTAAAAATTTGCAGGGCTTGATTGCGGTGTCACCGTGGAAAGTATAATGCACTGTTTATTCTTTCAATTTTGTGTTGCTTTTACTCGACTGGAGCAAATTAAATCGGAGAGTTATGATTTTACCAGTATGTTTGTGTATTCCCTCATGAATTCTGAACGACTTGTTGTGTATTGACAAATGAGGAATCGTTGTTAAAGAAACGTCCTGTTTTTTTTTATTAAGCTAAGAGTTTAGAGAGACATGTCAAAAAGGAGACTGCTAGCGTCTTAATTTTTCGCTGTTGAAAGGCTATGATGTAAATTAAACATGGCGCCGTCATTAAGTCATGAAAAAAACTTTACTGGATAATAACTTGTTAAATTTAAAATGTATGGTCTTAGGGAGTATATAATTTTCCTGTTTTCAAAACAGTTCCAACTTCATTACAATCTTATTGTTGGAAGTCCAGTCGAACTCATTATTTCATTTTTGTTTTGTTTTAAAAGTTCACAAACAAAACAACAAGCGACACTCAATTAGAAGCACAGAAGGATTACTCAATTTATTTGTCTCTAGCGTCAGTTTCGAGGGCAACACAAAAGGATTTATTTACGGAGATGATGAGCACCGGGCACAATGTTGTTTTTGGCCCGCGGTCGACCCAACAATGCAACAAGCCCGGTCTTCAAAACAGAGGGGTCTAGGAAAATAATATCGTCACTATTGATTTTGGTGCCGAGAACAATATCAATCCGTAAGCGATGTCGGCGTCGCAGCTAAATCGGCGACATCCGCTCCTCTCCCCCAACGTGATCTATACACAGATTTCAACGAATTCACAAGAGGGCATATCATGTCTCTATAACGTTCCAGAGCCCACATGATTCATAGTTGTCCATTCATTTTACATGACTGTTATCTGTCTGATGTTTCTGCAACTGTCGACTACTATATACATTAACATCGTATGTTGTCAATTGACTCCATTTCATTTAGATGTGACTGTTACCGACACCAGCAGTGTAACCGGACGGTAGACTTTGTATATCCAAAAAAAAATACGGCCACGGCAATTTAATTATTCAATGATTGGCGCCGAATTACAATAAATACCATTGAATTCCACAGGAATGTACTGAAGACAGTAACAACAGCAGCAGTATTACTCTAAAAATTATGTAAAATTGACACAATGTGATATATGCTTTCTCCAAATTCTTTATTCACGGCTATTGAACCAAAGCAAGAGTGTACGTGCAGACGCCCCTACTACCCCATGCAACGACTGCAATGCGGAAGCGGAGTTATATTTCATTTTTAGAAGCAAACGATCGCATTATACTGCTCTTTTATTATTATAAAACGTATATTATTATGGGATTAACGAATGTCGTGGTTTGTGCTCTGTGACACATTTAAATGTGCTCATGTCTGATGCATCGCCTGGTTGTTCGGAAAACGCACGCTAAACGAGATAAACGAAATAGTAGCCTTTACAAAATAGTTAACTAATGCATTTATCTACCTAGAGTTTACCGTGAAGGATTAGTTTGTGGTCTGACGAGGGATGTACATATATATTTGGCATCGACCATATATTTATAATACTTACCTATTCCTTTTCTAAGGCATCAACAATGATAATTTTGACATTGAAAGTTTGGTAGCAAAGAATAGCGTCTATTCTCAGATGAATTATACATCTAAGAAAAAAAATTAGTATACTTACTAAAGTCACACTTTTCCTATTCCAGGACGTTTACTTTAAAAATATGGTTATTGGTGCAGCAAACCACAAAAAACAAACTATGTAACTTAAGTGATTTTAACGCATCAAGTATAGTACGAATACATTTCAAATACCACATTTTTCTAATAATACTAAGCTATCACATAAATATTTCGGCAATGCACCCCCGATTTATTGCAAGTTGACCTCATCCAAAAGCGCTCGCTTCTAAACCCCGCATTCTCGCATACAACTCCGTTACTTATATCGCGTGCGCTCGACAATATTTCCCAAAGAATGCGTCGATATATCACGCCGCCCCTCGATAACGCGTCCGTGTTTCCGCTGACTGGACGCACAGAATCGCCCACTACTGGAATCCAAATAATAGCATTAAATAAACTATCGCAGTTACGTGGACTAGGATACGTTACTTGTGAGCTTAGGGTAACAAACTGGCCACTTTAGTACGGCGTATGTAAGAACAGGTGTTCTTCTCTGAACTTCAGTAACGTAAGCAAAGAGACTCGTAAAGTAAGACGCGTTGAAACTTAAATATAGTGTATTTTAGTCACGTAACTCTAAAGAACGCCTTTTCGTTCTCCTTGGAGATTATACCGTTAAATACAGAAAGCGAGACTATTTTCCTAGTATATGACAATCAATTAACTATGAGTTTACTTACAGATAATCAAAATTACATTACGTTTACATAGTTACGTATTTTCTATCCACCTAATAATGGTATTTCGCAGTTAGGAATAAACAAGACAGCCCTTAATTGCTTAAGTATTGATTACATAAGTTCTGATGATATCTCAGAGCCATTATACTATCGAGTTTCAATATAAACTGAATTTAGTAAGCATCTTCAAAGTAAATGAGTGTTAATAGACTACACATTCCATACAATCTGCCTCATAATAACAGTCCGATAGGATTACTATACGAGAACAACAATATAAATTATGTTAGCCATAAAGTTATTTTGCCATTTAACTTATGAAGAGAAACCGCACAAATGCAATCTATCTAGAAAAAAAAACATTATGCCGCTGGCAAAGTTCGATTAGAAACTTGTTATGATGAGCAATAAGTTATCTCGACTGTGATATTGTGACCGAGACGCGAAATCGATCGTGGCGAGACGGTACCTCACTCCATTCACGACAGAACCGCAAGGGTACGAGATAAAAGTAACGATACGAGTTACGATCTTCCTCATTTTTATAGTTTCATATATGGATAAACTATACCAAATAAGCTGTCTTTTCTTTATGAAGCACGATTTATGCGTTGCTCCCAACCTGATTCGTTATAATACGTTTAGTCAGACTGACCTTGGGGTATCACGCCGAACACCGCACTTCGCGATCGATCGCGGCAAAGGCTTAAATTTTCGCCTAATCTTAACGCTTGCGTGTTTCTTTTCCCACGTTCATCATTACTCCGAAACAAGTTTCCTTTTTCGAGAACGTTAGCCGCGAAACATGGCAAATAACACCTTCAGACTTTTCGTGGATTCTATCTGCCGAAAATTTATAACTTACAGAACTTGATCTACATTTCACGATAGCATTCAAATAACAACTTAGTGCCAATCTTTTAAAGGCGAGGAAAAAATTGTTCAAAGAACAAAAGTGTGAAATTCAAGCTACTGAAACCCTAAAGACACAGCAAAACTATTTTCTGCCAATAAAACGTTACAAGAATTTCTTAAAAAACGCATTTGGTAGCTTAAGTTTTAATAATTTCAAAACCTAAATATAATGCCGGACTAACAGCTGTTGTAGAAATCGTTAAAAAGAATTAAATATATTCGAAACATTAATTAATTGAGGCGTGTAATAAAAGGTATTAAGAAAGATGTGTCTTAACGGCTTTAACACGTTATCAAGAGGATATATGGCAGACTAGGCAGGAGCCACCCTTGTGCTATCGGGATCAGGGGCGGTAAAGCACGGGGCGGGGGGCGAGGGGCACAGAGCCGCGGCCGTTGACACGAATCTCCCGCTCTGTTTATGTATCCCATTGGATTTTTTCCCTATGCGTTTACTGTGAACCGTGAACGGACATTTTCGTTTTTAGACGAGCATAAACGGTGCAATCGTTCCGGCTTTTATTGTGGTCGCTTGATTAACGATAATGGTTGCGTTTGTTTTACAATATGGAAACACAAGATAAAATTAAGTAAGTGTGGGTATCGTGATTTTTTTAACGCTTGCGTTGATTTAGTTTAATTTAGAAATACATTTTAGAATATTTAGTATCTCGACTTACTGAAAAAGTTTGAACTGTCGATTGGATTATCGACTACGCCCGCTACGGCTACGCACGCTCTGTTTTTTTCCACATTTCCCGCTGATTCTTTGCTCTTATTGGTCACATTATCTATACTATATGATCTTACATAGCTTAAAGCCTTCCTCGATAAATGGAGTATCCAACACAAGAATATTTTTTTAATTTAAACCAGTAGTTTCAGTTTAGCGCGTTCAAACAAACATACTCTTCAGTTTTATAATACTAGTAATTAGTATAGACTTTGACATTTACGACGAAATTTACTCACGTGTCGCATCTTAAGCGGGTCAGATACTCAGAATGATGAACAGGCGCAGATGAATGTTTGTCCCGGGACAATGATAAAATTCACGACCCTTGACACAGGATCACAACGAAATGCGTCACCAGGCCAGTCATATATTCAGAAATTTTAAATGCTAATGAGCATATCTACATTCTGCAAATACGGAATGAGCGAGCGATGTCAGCACCACCGCAGACTGTTTATTTTTACCCGAGCAATATCCATACTTGCATTTATTAATGCGGCCCTCTATTATTTACGCTGTGTCCAAAGATAGCATGTTTAGGGATGCCATTCAAACGTTTTGTCTTGTGTGCCCGCAATTTATGAGATGTGGAGCAGATAAAATACAAACCTATAACGCTGCGTAGCCATGCGATGAGTTAGGAAAATAAACATCCTACTTGATTCTATTCATAACTGAAATGTTAAGAACCAATTTGAAAAAAATTGTGGAATAGTGAATCAACAATTTTGTTTGTTACGTGAAAATATTTATCTGATTTTCTGCAGACAGAATGTAATTAGGTACTATTTTAATCCCATTAGCTTTAATTTCAGTAAAAAGGAATTAAAAAAAGAAATCAAACGCAAGTGATTACGGTACATTGCCGTTTGGTATGTTTTCGGTATTTGGACTCTTGTTTAATAAAGATAGCATCTTTAAGACAAATGAAATTATACAAATTCCCTATTATACAGCAGCCCTGAATGTACCTACAAACATTACTCGGAACGGATGTGACGGCTTGATCTACAGATCCACTTCGAAGAAAAGGTTATTCGAATAAACAATCGAAACGAGATGATGGACGAGGTATCGAAATAATCAATTATAATCTAAATACAATGTCAAATTGTTTGTCACTATTTATGGAACCATAACAAACAGTGGGTGCGCTTTAAAAATAATAATGTTTTTAATTTCCCATTTATATTTACGTAACTAAGTGCGATCATCTGTAAACTGTAAAGGTAATTGTAATCACGTCTTATTTAAACCATTTTACTTACAGTAATTACAAAAATAGGTGGGTATGTAGATGTGGAGGAGGCAAATCCCAACAGGCATTAATTAGGCCTAACAGTAGAACAACAAAGCTATACAAACTAAAAAAAAACATTTTTGATTTGGTATTAAGTTTGTTTACATTTCAGATACTGCGTAATGATTCCACTTTATTTGTCGGATTTGAACCCTAGGAATGACGATGCAATGATCGATATATTTTTACTACTTCATTAAGTGATGGCACGCCTTCTCCATATGCCGAGGGTTCATTACTCGCTCTTCTGCAATTAGCTCAAATTAAACAATTAAGAGACGCAACTTCTGGGCGCCCTTGCAAAATGGAACGAATTTCTCATAATAATTTAAGAGGCAAAGATCTTTCGATGAGTAATGTTCTGATACTAGTCTTGAAGATTTATAAAAATAAGTAAAATAGCAGAAATTAATTTTAATTCAATATATATTATACATTCATTCACACGACAGTCATAGTTTGTGCACTTTTAATAAAACTAATCGAGTGTAAATTAGAGTAAAATAAGCACAACTTATGTAAATTTATACCATAATAACCTAAAAAGTAGAGAATTTCAGCAATATGTATCACAATTTGGTATTAAAAGCAATATACCAAATTATACTAGCCGATTATGGAATAGGTATATTTCGCTTATTGAAATAATAGCGGCACATATAAAAATAAAACTGCACAACTTTACTGATATTACAACCTCTAACTCCAATATTGAGAACATTGAGATATAAATGAAAACCTTTTACAACCCACTTTGCATGAGTAGGGCTAACACACCAAACCAGTTTTAATATCATGAAATTCGGTTATGCTGCTGGTCGAAATATTTTTTTGGTAATTGGATTAGATTTCCCCAGATTATATACGACATTTTCATTGACTGTCTCAGTCATAGAACTGTTCTAAAGACATTAATTAAGGACGGAACTAAGAGACTTTTTCGATTCCGGGTTGAAATCATTTATGATGTCGGCATTCTTAAAATGTAAATGAGAAATATCCAGATGCGAGAATCTGTATTCTAAACTTAACTAGCTATCCAGTTCCAAGTCATGGTTGAGACAAGTATTGCGCTCAATAGTAGGTATATGACGTCACAAAACTATTTTTTTTTTTTCAGTATTGTTAGCCTCGTTCAGGAGATTTTGTTAAATGTTATACTGTAATGGATACAATAAACGTAACAGATCCCGGGCTCCATAATAGACACATCCGAGATACATGCAAAAATGCAATGGAAGAAGTTAAACAATGATGTATTAATGATTTTAGGTGACGAACGATGTCATGAAGGGTCCCGTGTCAGTAAACAACAAAGCCAGTAGAAACTGCGAGTGGGGTTGAGGGAAATGTTTGACATCAGTCACAATAGGACGCGTATCTTCCTAACGTAGTACACACGCAAGTTTGTTAAGCGAGTATAACTTTATTCATTGTCTGATACGTTTGCATATCTCAGGCCTTTCGCTCACCGAATGATACGGGCCTCTGGATATACCCACCCTTAGCCAGAACTCCATATATTAATGCAGTGAGTACTTATAATCAACATAGGCTTGCACTATATCGCTGGATATAGAAGAGGAATACATTTGAATAAGTTAAGTGCAAATTGAGTTTATTAAAGTACACTCGTATGTTTTCATTTCTATTGCAGAATTTAGGAATTGAGTCTTATGGAAGACTGAGATTTACAACCCATACTCTGAATTATTCGTAGAAGAAGATAAAATATAAAAGTATTTTTTAAAGTTTATTTTAATTATACAGACAAAAAACTTATTTGTACCTAATTTTTTTAACAAAACTGTTATTTAATGATAAAGTGTATTTCATTAATCATACCAACTATATATAGAAAAACAAATATTTCTTAGGTATACTCAGGTACCTACTTCATACGATATATATAGACTTACCACAACAAATTGAACAAAATAATTTCGTGATAAAATTATGATGGCATTTAGTAAGTTATAATTGTACCCTACGTGTTTGAATAGTTACCAAGCGAGTATCAGAGTATGCGGTGTCATTCCACAGGAGGTCGACACAACAATATGCTTAGTGCGACTGGTAATCCGTGTAGCATTGAATGCATTGTGTAATAACCACGCTTCACACTCCATAGACACAGCTCCATCAGATTATGCTATGTCACAAACCTGCTTAACAATGTCACACAACACATGTTATGTTACCATCCACATTATTATTACCACTAACCTGCACTCCGTAGATATTCCAAACAAACTGGGATTCCAATTAAAACGGGCATTAAATTGATCTGAATGTATAATTGAAAATTTATTTATGTGACACCTATTTATTATTCGTTATCAATTAGGAAACTAATGAAACGTGGCTTAATGTGTTCATTATTATTGGCGTGTTCTAATTGGCTTGTCGGTTTTAAAATAAACTTAACTTTGTATTTACTTATACTAAAATCCGATTGAAGCGTATTTTAATTTAAAAATACATCGCATTGAAAATACCTGTTAGCTACGCTTTTTACAGTTTTTAATACTACTTCTAATGTCACTTTTCTATTGTACTATCTTTCAACATTTCTCTCTTCTTTTAATCCCTATTTTAATTATTTTCTTCATAATAATGTTAAAACTATTCCGAACTTCCTTTTTTATTTCTCGCTCCTTAGCAATATCTTTTAAACTAAAATTTACGTAAGAGGTTCGATTGTTGGCCACGAATAATAACCTCATAAGGTCCGACCGGACAAACGCAAGCAAGTGATGCCGCGTACAAAATTCCTGATAAAAAGTATAATGCTACTCAGACACACAGACAGATAATCTCAGTCACATTACACAATTAAATCTCCTCACGATGCAAGACTATCCGAGTAAGTACCGAGCGTCTATCTTCGCTCCTGATCGTTGAAACGGTCACGATTTTACTTTTGTGGGAATATTTGGACGAAATCTAGTACACTATTCGACATCAGATAACACAATTTCCGGATAAAAATAACTAAACTACCTTACGAGTACAAAGTACGTACACTCTCTTGGTGCAATACTGACAAAAATTTACGTCAGCAACTCCTCACGCTAACTGAATTCAACAGCAGTAGTATTACCTAACTTGATACGGTACTTGGAACTGTAGTACTCGTATCTTTAATGGCCCTAAAGTAACTGAATATGACTGAGCACTAAAACCCCTTACATCTTTTCCGGCATGTTGCCTGCTAGCTTTGAATGACATGGCACTAAAATCCTCAACAATATCCCTCAGTGGAGCGACTATTTTTGCGGTGGTACAGTAAAATTGCAATCTGCTGTTTCACTTTGTGAAATTCATTGAGCATGCGGGCAGGAACTTAAGTACCTGACAACGGAGCTTTAATATAAAGTACCAAAGAATACATGCCCTAGGACGTTGGTGAAAAAAATGACAACTAAAGTTTTCATATACATATGTTTCGTCTGTGAAACTTCGTCAAGGAAGTGGGCACAAGCATAGGCTTTTATATTGGAGAAGTCGATCCTAGATTAAAAAATAGTTCCGAAATCCAGATCCAATCAGTACACGAAAGAGCACCAAAGAGTGGACAGTCTTTTCGTGCAGCTCCCAAAAACAAAAGGAAAACATCGGGCTAAGGGGAAAAGGCCTTTGATCTGCCGTGGAAAAATTTGAATCACTAACGTTTTTTGTTCACTTTCAAAATATATTCATATTCTTTGCTCTCTAAAAGTTTATCGATTAAGTGTTGCAGTAAGATTCCGCCCGTTCACTCTTATCAACCGGTCTTCTGAGATTAGACTGCTTAGATTCAGACGGCTATAATATAATATAATATTGCGAAAAGATTTTGTGTATTATCTTCACACTTATAAATACGTTATTTCAACTGATTTGTAGTTTGTTGCTATTTCTGCGTAAAGAGAGTAAACCTATAAAATGATTCAGCAACGACTATACAAATGCACGTCCATTCTTACGCGGCAGTATTACCACAATTTGAAACGTAATTTATTTTTACTCTTGTTCTACGCTGCCATCACAACTACTGTTTCGCGCTAAATCTATAAAACAGCGCTGTATAAAGGCGCATTAGTACAGCGTGCAAGACAAGCAATTTACGAAAGAAACTTATTTTATATAGTTTGCAGCTCCACTAACTACGTACGAGATTGGCTACAGAAAGAGCACGGAATGTTTATTTTGCAGGAGATGTTGTCATAGTCTCTGGTCATGGTTTCGAGCACCTGAAATTAAGTACGTTAGCGGCTCTATTACATACATATGACTGAAGCGAAATTTTATCAAGATTTCCAGGTTTATTTCTTAGTATTTGCTAGGTTTATGGTACAAAGTTTATAACGTACACGCGTTGATGACTATATTGGTGTGGTACAATGTCGCTGATACCACCAGCGGTTTCTACTTCCTTTACACTTTCGCCAAAAGTTTAAACAACTCAGTACCTTGTCGCATTGACCTAACTGTCTATCTGACTTACTCAGCGCGGGTGTCTAATGCGACAATGTGTATATGTCGCAGGCATTTTGAATAAATCCGCCGTTTACATACGGCGTCGTCAGTTTAAAAACGCTTGCTGATATGTAATATGCCGAATGCAAAATCAGGCAAAATGATTATATCTTAATGATTTATTCAATATGCCTGCGACATATACAAACTAATGGTGCTGACTGTACCTAAGGTTTGTTGGTGCATCTTGTCTGTGCACCGATGGGCTTGATAGCTAGCGCTACTCCGGAATGGCTGCTGCTTCTACCATCTTCATACTGCCGGTCAAATACGGACCAGATTTACACTGTGCTACGTTGCAAGATAATTTACAGCTCCGATTACTACTCGCTAGATACGCCCAGAAAGAGCACGGTACGTTTATTTATCTGGTGTACGGTTTGTAGGCGTAGTCCCGTTCTGTCGCTGCACACCGGTGGTCATGATTGCAGGCGCGTCCCCGGAAGGAAGTGAGCGGCTCAATTACCGTACAGCGTGGTGTGGTCACGTGGAAACGCGATCGATCTGACTACTGTCCACTGGCAAGCTAGGGCTGCCAGGCCACAGTTGGACTTGTGTTCCGGGAGTCCCGTTCTTTCTGAGGGCAGTTGTTTATTTCGTTTCTGCTGGGATACGTCAAGAAGAAATAAATCATAACTTGTAACAGCGATATGAGTGTTGAGATATTGGTTTGAGTTCTAGACACAAATAAAACACATAATAGGTAATAATACGTTGCAAAGTATTTTTTTCATTTAATTTTATTAAAATAAATAAAACATATTCGATTATTAGTTTAAAAATTTTAATTTTACTCTTTAACATCAAGTTTGAGTGGTCGTTTTTTCTAACTGCAAGTGTTAACGGTTAAATTAGAATGGTTCACTCTGCTAGTTACACGTTACAACGAATAAGCTTAGTGTCCAAACTTGTGTATTTATTATTTTCTATATTCTAGAACAATCCAAGTGTTAAAAATAAGATTGCAACAAAATGGTTTCTCAGACAGATAAGTTACGGAGATAAATAAAAATACACTTACGAAACTTGACAAGGGACAAAACGGTCGGCAGTCATGTTATAATGAAATTCCATTTTCTGTTATCTAAAGTCGACCAATTCTTTGCTATTTCAGTTTTAACCATGAACTTAATATAATAAAGTCCATGGTTTTAACGGCAAATTCGAAATGTACCATGGTAACGTCAAACAGACGTAACAACTTCTTGGATATAACTTCAAATGTAGAAATTGGTGACGGTATTTTGAGATTTTCGTTGATTTAAGGGCAATCCCTCCGATAGGCACTGCTGAATAATTTGTTTTGAGTAGGGATTCTGTGCTGCCTGAATGTTCGGTGAAGATGATGAGGCTTCGCAGTCATCATCGCTATCGTCGTCATCATCAGGTAGGAAGATTTTTTTTTCCAATCTTATAATGTGAGAGTGATCTAAGTAAGCACATAGGTAATTTGATTATAATACTAACTGACCCTATAGACGTTGTTCTGTCTTAACGACGACTGTTTAATGATATATATATAGCTTTATATGTATAACTAGCTGTCCCGGCGAACTTAGTTTTTTGGCCTTAGAGAATTTTTCCCGCTTTTCTGTTGAAATTTTTCAAATTTTACCAAGGATCCCTAATTTTGTAGCCTATGTCAAATTGGAAGAATGTAGCATTCTATTGGTGAAAGAATTTTTTAAATCGGCCCAGTACTTTTTGAGCCTATTCATTACAAACATACAAAAATAGGTACAAATCTTTCCTCTTTATAATATTAGTATAGATATAGATATATATTTTTTAAATCTTTCCTTTCATAAGATCTTGCTCCTGACTATACTAGACACAATAAGAAAGTCAAATTGGTCCAGCCGTTCACACGTCACACTTGACCAAAGGAAATAGGGATTAATTTATATAATGCAGAAGATGTAAAGAATAAACAAAAGCTCAAACGAAAGTTGCGGAACTCATACTCACAAACAGAAACTAGTAGAAATATAAGAATTATCGCGAAGCACGACAAAGTTAGAAATAACCTAATACCGAAAGCTCTACAAATGCTGCAGCATTTCGTGGAGGATTTTGTTTAAAGTTGGAGAAAACTTGAAGTATAAGTTCGGAACACACAAGTTCTGCTCTACGTCTTCAGTTTGCCACATTATAAGTAGCACAAACATCAATTAACGAGCATTGTTCTGACGGTATACTCGTTTGTAGGTACTTACTTGTTGCCAAAATCAAACGTTAGTAAAGATTGCGCTTCTGGAAATCGACTTTAAAAAGATTGTACTTGCAATGAGAACAATCTTAACATTTTCAATGTGGAATTACTAGCTTTGCCCGCACTTAGTTAATTTTTTAGTATTATTAATATTATAGTTGAACTTTTAGCCAGGAACACTTAATACATTTCATCCAAAAGCTTTAAGCCCTTTTATCGTGAAAAATTTATTAACATTTTAACATAAACAAAAACAAAGCTACAAAATTTCACTTGAATTTTATAACTTTGTTATTTCATAAAATCTGAACCCACAAAGTAGTTTCACATGAAAATGCCTCAATCTGAGAGAATGGAAATTGCTAATTGCTTCTATTAATTACAGGATTTGATCTACAAATTCAATTTCCGTTCTGTCGGTTTACTTAAATTAATAGTCGAATACATACCTTTTATTTAAAATAACTTGTTTCAAAGATAAAAACTTGTTCGATAAAAAAAAGCAAGTGTTTTACCAAAACTCCGAAATAGCTTTAAATGTAACGCTCAAGAAAATGTTTATTCGTTATAAAACAATTATTTTATTGGTAAATACAGCGACTTTGAAAATCTATTTTCATTCCCCGTAACCCAAACATAAAAATGTGACTGTTACAACAAACCAAACTAAACTCAACATAGCGATCCAAATCAGGGTTTAATGACTTCAAAGGTATTAGCACATTAGGTCGACTATTATCAGTTAGCATGACGACATCGTTCACCCCTCGCTCGGTTCAGTGTCGTACCACCATAATCTTAATAACACTGCAGTCCGGAAGGTAGCAAAAAAAATAAGAAACGAGAGAACTAAGAAATAAAATCACTCGAAAATGAACAAAGTTTACAGCGTATTGTTACCGACTTAATCAGTGAGCAGCTTATTCACAAATGTCTTAGGGCACATGCTTTCCCATTAAAGGAACGAAGGAAAAACTTACTGTGATGCCCAGACAGCATTTTTTTGTTTTAAATTTCTGACGGTATATCGCTCATCGTTCACTTAATACGCTAGAGGCTGTCACAAACTTGATACATAAGTTTATGATTGATACGCTCAGACAATTAACTGGTGACTTTTCACCTAATCGATAGGTAGCGAAGAGGCTTCATTAAATTTTCATGACTACCAATATTTAGATTGTGGCACGGTGTTACCTGTGTCGAGTTCTTTCAATTGTTCTCGCAACATGTGGCATCGCGATCGATGCCTCGCCGTGTGCACGGCGCCTTTTGACGCTTCGCCTTGCAGTCCCAACCACGACACCTCATTCCATTACGACCTAATTTAATATAATAACTCCTCCAATTTCCGTCATTGCCGCACGTTAAGTGCTCTCTGCCTTAATCTTCGCGTGTTATTGTGGCTTTCGCAAGTTCCAAGTGTTCCTTATTGTTTCACGTTCATATCTTCTAGGTACAGTTACATTTCTTCGCCTTTATTATTATTATAATAGTAAAACTAATGTTACGTGATAAAAACAGTAAAACTAATGTTTCTAGATTTCTTAATAGAAACCAAGAAATACTTATTTTAAAAATAATTTATCTTGTCCGGTTAACAAAATTTCTTCTATCCCGTAATGGTTATTTCTAACGTTCTCTCTTAGCGAAGCAATGTTTTTAGTTCATAAAGCTTAAGAAGACGAGGTTTTTTAAATATTGCGGAAATAAAATTTCCGACAAAGTACCTTCTCGCGCCTTTGTTTAACGCCGTCGTCTGTTTTCATAATACGAGCCATATATTTGCTTGATTTCTCTATACATATTGAAAAACCAACCCCAATTTTTAAGTGCAATCTAATTTCAAACAATGGGAAGCATTTTAGTAGCCACGCTGACACTTCTCTTTTCGTTAACCACCGTTCCCGCTAAAGCCTCGTTCCCAGGCGGAAACCGAGTAGACATGATTTCAATTACAAAAACCAATATCGAATCTTGTTTGGAATACGATGCATACTATGCACGTTTCCATCTTGAGGCAATCATAGTCACACAATTCAATTTATTCAAGTTCCAATTCCGGCTCACGCCCACTGCGGCCACTCATCTATCTACACGAAAAATAAACGAACGCTCGTAACTCGATGAATACGTAATAGGTTGGTATTCACACGGTATTGTGATGGGAGACCCGCAGTAAAGAAGGCATTATAGGCCAGACGCCCGATAATCTCTGCGATACTGATAAAAAACGTTGAAAATTTACATATCTTACTCAATGTGGATAAAGAATAAATTTTACAAAAATGGTAATGTAACAACACAATTTTTATAAAATTTAGAAATAAGAATGGAAGCGACAAGTTTATGGTAACATATGTTTTAAAATTCCCAGATGCATAATTTTCATTTATTAATTACACCAAAGTTCTAGTCGCACTTTTGGTTTACTAGTAGAGATTTAATGTAACTAAGTAAAGTAACATCTAAAATTTCTTTATGAGATAAATAATATTTATAACGAAAGGGGAAATCATTGTTCTTTACCCAAATCAAACCGTTTATTTATTGTAAAATTTTTAATTAATACACGTTGTAATCAAAATCAAATTGTACCAAAATTTAAAATCTTTAAACTCTAATACGTTTATAATGTAAAAAAAGCTCATAATCACCAAGTAGGGTCCAAAACTAATACAAACCCCAACGAAATCGTGTAGCACTAATCGTTCAAAATTACAAAGCATAACTCAAAAAATGTTTTTGCTTTTTTCCATTGTCCGTTCTGTTTGTTTAAATCACTCTTTGATGCGGCGCACGTGTGGCGCGCGCGCATATGCCTAACTAGAGATGCGCCTATTCGAGTTACACAAAAGTCGAGTCGACTTTTTTTGTAATTCATGTCTCTCAAATATAACTACAGATTCACCCAACTTAATTTTTTAACTCTCTATAAGCTTAAGGCTTATTAAAAATAGATTAAATACTATCGTATAGTAAAGTGTATCGGAGTTATGATTTTATTTAATTTTCTCGGTAGTATAATTCCTCACTGGGGTAAAACGTACATTGAAACTTGTTATATGTACGTACATGTCATGTCATTGCAGACAAATATTAGGGTCATACTTATACACAAATAAATACAAATAAATCTTCATACTTTTCATTAGCTTTTCGTTTACGTTCACAGACCACTAGTTTCGTTAATGTACGAAAAGTTCGGCTTACT
Source organism: Glyphodes pyloalis (assembly GCA_037074685.1). Classification (NCBI taxonomy): domain Eukaryota; kingdom Metazoa; phylum Arthropoda; class Insecta; order Lepidoptera; family Crambidae; genus Glyphodes; species Glyphodes pyloalis. Next base: position 956,851 of record JAYKKO010000025.1, read on the forward strand.
GAGAGTCTCGATTAAACTCGACCTTTTAGCTAGACTAAATCGAGGTGACACATCACTATGCGCAAACGCAGGCGCAGGCGCTCTCATTGTTTGGAATTTCACGTTCAATATGGGGCGTAAATATTTCGACAAAGATCTAAAAGGGAAAGCCCATAAATGAACAACAGATATCCGTTACATGGGATAAGGTGATCCATTGTGAGAGTAATTAGACAACAATCACATGCAAATATAATGACTAGAATTTAGTAATTGACCATAACATCGAATATTTTTTTACTTTTAAACATGATATGCCAAACAATAGAAAAATGTGTTGTTTATGTCTAGAAAGAAGTGACGTCACGGTAAATTTTAACGCAATCTAGGTATCTTAGTAATTTATTTATTACGTAATGAAAAAAATACGTCTTATATTTTTTTGATAACTAACTGACCAAACATACATTGTAATCATCTACTCTATCCTAGAAGCATATACTTCTGAGTTCTGTGGACACAAAGTAAACGATTAAAGAAAAAAGAAGACAGTTTATTAGAAACACGCACATGTGTACCCGGCGTATTCTTCGAACTACAGTAATAAAAGAGAAGACTTCCAGTGAAGGAAAGAGCTGATGAAGAGTTCAGTGTAGCATTATTATTGTGTAATCAAATTTTTTGAAATTGACATAACAATCAATAAGTTAGTTACGTTTGACATCTCAAACCTTGAGCTATATCTAGTTTTGAACTCAGCCAGGGGACACAATTTACATATAAATAATCCCTACTAATATAATAAATGCGAAAGTAACACTGTCTGTCTGTTACGCTTTCTCGTTTAAACCTCTCAACCGATTTTGATGAAATTTGGCACAGTCAATTTTGAGACCCTGAGAAAGGACATAGGCTACCTTTTATTGCGAAAAAAAACCTGTAGCCCACGTGAACGAAGTCGCGGGCACCGCTAGTAGAAAATAAATATTAGATATCATTACATAAATTCACTTGATCTCAAATTAAGTCACTTAAGCACTTGTGTTGTTATAGAAATCAGAAGAAACGGTGGAATCGCAATACATACTTACTTAAATAATAAACACGTCTTTAATTATCGCTTACGCTGCGAAAAGGATTGATGATAGAATAAAATCATGTTTTACGACTTTGTAGAACTTTTCATCATTTATATAATATTCAACTAGCTGTTGCCCGCGACTTCTTTCGGGTATTTTGGGATAAAAAGTATCCAAACCCTAATTTCACCCAAATCCATTTAGTAGTTAGTTTTAGCGTAAAGAAGTCGCAAACATACACACACACACACTCACAAACTTCAGCTTTTATAATAATAGAGGTAGATAAGCGATTTTGTTTACATAATTTGATTGCCGACGCCAGAAAGTATTTTTATTGCTTTATGCTATTAATGCTTATCAAAGTAAATGACTTAATATTCAAGACTACTTCAATACCTTAATATAACTTTTTGAATGATTCGATTAGGACATTCAATTTGAATTAAATCATTAGTTAAAAAATAATTACGTATTAAAAAAGTTGGGTGTTTGTCGCTCACCCCGGCTAGCTAGGCAACACCCTTTGCGATTTAATGTAGGCGTCACTGGACTACACGCCTGAATTAAATAGAGATCTGTTTGAAAATTATTTTTACGCTGTCGATAGGACGAGGCATGATTATAGCTGTATGCGATATGGTCTGAGTATTGTTTTAACTACTTCGTAACGTCATGAAAACATTCCAGCATGAGATGACTATCTAACTTGCGCCATGATTGTTCGAATAGATCAAGGTATCCTTGAAGTACGTACAAAAAAATTGAGCACAGTGGAGCTTTTATTCGCCGTGATTGCTATCTAAGCTTAATAGTAAAACAAAAGCGAAGATGGTTCGGTATGAATGACGCGTATCTGCGGGCGTTATGGTTGCCACCTTTTCATTTAGATAATTAATTAAAGAGATAAATCAGGTTGAAGGCAAGAAAACTTTTTTTTCGATTTCTATTCAATTCTAAAATGATGGAAATTATTATTATTCCTCAAAGACGGAGTAAAGTTGGGGTATCTAAAGGTATCTAGTACTTCAAAATTGTATATGGAATTGTATATAAAATGAAGTCCATAATTTATTTTCTCCCTCATAAAGTTATCTGTAAAAAAGTACGACTACAAAATTAAATGATATCTAACTTTACAGTAGCCATCACTGGTCAGTCTATAATTTAAAAAATCGGCCAGTAACTTGCCTCACTCAGCCGTTCCATCCAGCTCTGAGGTCCGATGAATATAAAATTTGTTTGTTAATTTAATTTTTGTTTATTTCACAGGTCTGTATAGTGTTAGCAATATACAGACCTGTGAAATAAAGAATATTAATAAAATACGCCGTCTGGTATCTTTTGCTGTTAGCTATTTTAGAGTTTTTGTTAAAGGCCGGTTTTTTAGCTTGGATAAATGGTATAAATTTTTGTTTGCCATAATAAAGTACTGAACTCCCAGTGTCAACCCTACGGCGCGTTGCCGGGAGTGCGCGGGCGCAACAAAAAGGCGGCAAATGCAAGGGAGTCTGTCGCACACGTGCATCCGCCCGGGGCTGTGCAAAGTTATTTAAGGATAATGAACCAATAAACGGCTACTGTGCCCTGCATCTTTGCTCGTTTTGAACGACCGTGACGAGAAATGCTACTAATTGTTTGAGCGATTCGGGGTTTACAAGAGGCATGTACATGATTGTTAATGTCTGTAGCCATTAAGGCTAAAGTTTGTAAGCTTGGTAGCTTTTAAATGGCTACAATTGAAGGACCAATGCAATTGTTCACTAACGAGACGAATCGAGTGTTCCGGAAGAAATAGAAATATCTATACCTACTTTTAAACACCGATTGTCATTGGAAACCTTTGTTTTTTAAGAGATAATTTTTACGGTCAAGGCGTTCATGAAAATATGAGTTATCTACGTACTACAAGTTCTGTGAGTTATTTTATTTCTTAATTTTTTTGGTTTTTCCATCTCATTTGCAAACTAAAATTCGGTTCCAATTCTTAAGTCCGAGCTGAAACATAAAACATAAGCAATTTGATGGGCCTAGTTTGTAAATAAATAACATTACATTTAAGGTTTAGTTCCTCAAACGGCCGTTAACAGCGAACAGACGTTGCGATCGTATCATAAATCAGAGAAGTCAGAATAACGATGTTCGCTAATCATTTTATAGCTCTCATAATGTACGGAATCGGTTTCAGGAGCACATGATGCGATTTCGAGTATTCCGCCAATTGGTACTGGTAACGCATTCTAAATAACTGATAACATTTCATTATCGAGATTTACTAATTTGCAGTGTTTGAAAAACGATACCGAGAGCCTACTTAAAATTGTCATGTTGTACTAGAGTCCTGATACCATTCATATAAATAAAGGAACAAATAAGCAAACATCACAAACGTGCGAGTTCTTTTTGTTTTACAAAACTATGAAGGTTTTAAAATCTTTGATTCCGACAGTTATAACATTTTAAAATTCCTTAGGAAATGCCTAAGTAAGTAATGAAATAAGCCGGTAATAACCAAGATATTTGACTTTGAATAGCTATAGGACGACGCGGAATTTTATGTGACTTTTGAGACAATTTTAAGAATTTTTTAACAAAGGTCTATGCAAAATTGAGCTGTTTATATTTCTTTCTGAAGTAGAACCGCAAATTAGGACTAGCCGGTTAGGTTACTTGATAGATCCCTGGGAACAAAAAAAAAAAAAAAAAAGGTTACTTGATAGATACATGGTACCAAAAGCAATTACAATTCTACGTTATTTGACATATTAATGTACTTTAAAAAATATTGTAACTCCATATTTTCATTTACTTCTTATTACATCAGCTACCCATCAATAATATCCGTTACAGAGAACAGACATATTTTTTTTTTGGTGTATTTATTGTATGTATATATTATATTCATATGCTTGTAGTAACAAGTCGTTTTTTAAATATTACATATAAACCAATTCCTTAATATCTACCTATAGATATAAATATTTTATTTACAAAACCTGGTGCTTACTCTTCCTAACCGCCTACACATTAAACTTGTATAAAAGTCGGCTCGTTTGACTTTTGAAATCGTCTATCGGCTCGATACAAGTAATATAAAAACGTTTTGTCTTATCTCGTCAAAAACTCGAAATGATACAAAAGATAGCTTAATTACCCGCCTACAACCCTGATGGCATTCTATTGAAGATCTTGAGTATCAATAGTAACGTATTAATGAATACCTTCTCATGTAATTTATAGGATTAGAAGCAACAATTTGAAAGCAAGAATTAACTATTAAGCCATCAAATCTTGATTTAATAACGAAACGTGTTGAGTTATTAAAAATCATCTTCATTTATGCTTATAAGATAAACACTTTTTTATCCAGCCGCCGCCGGTCGTTCCTTCCTTAATTATGATATCAAAAGGTGATTCGTCATCTCCCTCTCGCAGATGCATGTTTGGTTTGGCTTTCTCGCTTTAAACGCAGGACGATCTACACCCGCGCTGCATCACAGCCTCCGTCGATTAAACACGTTTCTATGCGCGGTCTCGTATCCGACATTACACTATCCCACTGATCTCTCGATCCTTATTGAAAAAATGAATTACTATCCCTTTCTATTCCGTTCTAGCGGCTGGACTCGTGAGAGGCGCTGCGATGACACAGCAAAACGTCCAACGGGTAATTTTAATAGACAAGTTCAATTATATACCGCAAACAAATTCCATAATAATATCTGATGATGCATGTGTCGAAGCTTTATTAGGGAGCTCGATAGCGATCTATCGATCAACTATGAAATAAAAAGTCGATTTGTCTCGCTCCTGACAGGGTGGATGGACAGTAAGATAACTTTTCCGGCATGTAGGTATTCTAGGGTGCTCCTAAATAGTTGTCTGGCACAATTATCAAAATTTTCCGGTATTTTTACACGCCTAGCATAACTTTAATATTAATATAATATTATATTCATGGCATGTGGTAATATCTCACATGCTAGAACTTAGAAGTAACTTCCTAAATAATACAACATGCAACTTGTAACAATAAAGTTAAACATCGTAACACTGTTTTATGCTGCACTGTGTGATGTCTAATTGCAGCGATCTTAAACGCTATAAATTTTTCGAGTTACAAACATTTTAGAAATTAACTTTTCTAGCCGTACTGTGACGCTCTGCGCCAGCTGTAAAGCTACCTACAAAGACGGCAAATGGCGGACTTGACTGTTTGAGCCGTAATAGGACACTGCGCTACGTTGCTGTTTTGAAGATGGTAAAAGGCGGGCGTGGTTGTTCGATCCGTACTGCGACGCTTTGCGCTGTGATCCCGCAAAGATGGCACGAGGGCGTGAGAACGATCGACTGGCCTCGGAAGCGGCGGCGTGCACGCAAATGAAGTGCAATCTCTGCGGTGAGGATATCGCGAGCTATGCGGGGCGCGGATTCTCAGTCACGATTGCATTGTTGCAAGTAATTCCATTAGGCGCAGCCTCTAGCTGTACTGTTGTGTTGAAGCTATGAGTACAGGTATGGATCGAGGTTTATTAGGTACCCGCCTTACCTTTATCAAGAAAGGGTCAAGTAAAAACCAGAAAGTAATAAGATCTATGCGCTGGAGAATTCCATGTAGAGCGTAAAATCGGTGTTCCACAATTGTATGATGACCTATGATATAACAATGTCAAACCTAACATGATTGAGTCAAAAAATATATATACGGTCGAATTGAGCACCTCTTTCTTTTTTTTTCAAGTTGGTTATAAATGGGGCAAGGAATAAGTGGACCCTCAATCTATTTTATCTTTCAGTATTCCCCATTAGGAAAGATATTTTCTGAAACAAACACCTAACATGTTTATCTTAACATTCATACAAATTAAAAAACAATATTAATTGTATATTATGATTTGAAGGAGGTAAGCAGTGGTAATTATGAACGGTAACTATCAATTTTGAGTAGACACATTGATCATGGAAAATCTTACAAATCACGCTCAGAAACGGGACCGTGATGATGGTACTTTTAAGCATGTTGCAACTATAATCAAATAGAAATACTCGAAATTAAAGATCGGATCGGTGAGAAGCGTCGGTGCGCCGGCGCAGCGAGTGATAAATCACTCACGTGCCGGGTTAAAGGGTACGATACGATGTGATGCGCGTTCACACTTGTGTGCATTCATTACGGAGTCTAAATACATTCGAATGTGCCTTTTCGTATCTGCCTTTATTCGTTGTAATTAACTCCTCTTAATTTTTAAAACAGACTGTCCAACTGGCTCTAAGCACATAATGAGATCACACTAATGTGAGCACATATTAATGTGGAATAAAAATGTGGATACTCAAAGGTATTTAGTAGAGAAATAACATTGTTTAGTTAATTTAAATAACAGCTAACCTTGTTAAACCTACATAGGTACTTGACATATATATTTATCAAATCGTAGCCTAGCCACATTATTTGTCGGCGATATATGCTAAATTAGATCTAGGAAGATCCTAAACCCTTCAGTCTGTTTACTGTTGACCGTCTGGAACCTACTTACATAACTAATATATATAAACCGTAATACTACATGTTCAGCGAAGATTTCATTCCATAATAATTTATGTGCATTAGTTGGGAGTGTTGGGACACTCCTTTAAGTTCCCAGGACTACGCCAAATTAGATTTGAAAGGACTAAATGGGTTCGAGTTTGCCCGACCAACGAAAGGGTTTCTTTGGGATTTTACCAGTATTCCGATTTAACCGTCAAAAGAATTCACGACATACGTTCTGCCCAAGTGTACTTGGTCGGTCGATATACGCCTTTTATTATGACTTTATCAGTGCAGGAGCTTTTATAACCGACCTAGTTTTATGGAGCACTTACTTGAATGCAGTCAAAACACCATTCAGAGCACATAACGGCCACCTATCACGATAATTAAAGCATTTTATAAATTAAACATTTTTGCTGACGAGCTTTTAAAACCTTATCTCGGCAAATAAACAAGAGAAGGCAAACTACACGCGTGTACTATTAGTTTGCTTTATTTTTTGTGTACCTTCTTAGTATTTCCACAACCTACTGAAAACTTTACTGTGAGACACGTTTTGAGTATTTACTCAACACTTGACCATAGATCCAAAGGTTAGCTTAACCCGTGTATAACCGATGGGAAAGTCATGGTCATTACATCCACGTTCTTACTCTTAAGTGCCCTTTAGCACGACACTGCTTTCTTACAAAACGTCACGTGCAACCTTTTGTCATGACTTAACAATATAAACCTCATCTCAAAATAAACAAGCCTATTAAATACGAACGCAGCTACTTTTTTATTTCATTGTTTAATTTTAGGACTTGAAATCAGCGGGTGAGGTGACCCCCGCGGGGTCAACCCGTCTAGAATCGATTGTACTCGCAGTGTGCTCTTACTTCAGTAATCATAAAGGCGAGTATCAAACAAAAAGCGTTGTCTCTAATAAATGATTCAACCAGACGCACGGCAATTTGTTTCAAATGGCCGTGTGTTATTAATCGAATTATTTTATATTCCTAACCGTAAATTAACAACAATTTATTAACACGCCGAGCTTTGTATGGTCGTTTCTTTGAAACATAAACAAAATTGAGCAGGTGACTGTGTTCAGTTATTTAAATCCTAGAGGAGAATGCGTGACGACCGCAACGCTGCCCGTGTCGAAGTAGGTACACATTTGGTTTCGCAAGTTAACTTGTAATAACCAGGCACGAATCGGCCAAATAGTGGCAGCACGACAACAGCATCATTGACCGTTAGGGACTGCGTCCACTATTGGGACGGTACGGCAAAGGTTTTGACGACCTCGGTGGCGCAGTGGTTAAGGTAGGCGGCCAAAGCGCGTAAGGTCCCGGGTTCGATTCCCGGTCAGATCAATTTGGAAAACGAACTTTTCTAAATTGACTTAGGTCTGGGTGTGCTGGGATGACGCCCCCAGTTAGTATCCGTCGTCTGGTACTCATAGTACAAGGGAAAACCTTAGTTTGAGACTAGGTGATTGGTGTGATTGTCTGGCGCATTTATTTATTTATTTATTATTGAAATGAACAATAATATCCCTTATTTTATTATATTAAAATTGTTATTTCCATTGTCGATAGATTTAGCATAATAATATATGTAATAACATTGCAACTTTAGTCTCATAACATAATGAACGTTATCGTCACCTAAAAGTCGTTTGCTGTGTCGTCCCGATAGTGAGCGCAATTCTTTATGAGGCTCTGTCCATATGACCACCATAACTTGAACATTACTTCCTTGAATTAAGGTCCAAGACTGATGAAAAATTGAAACATGTTCTGCTCTATAGAGGGTTAAGCTGGACCCACGAACCGAGCGCCGGCGACACGATAATCAACGCGGTTTACCTTAACGAAAAAGTAATTGCATCAATTTAGCAGCCACAAATCCCGAGTGCTAAATAACAGTGTTAGCCGGGCATGTTTTCCCAAACGATTAATCATATGGCTCTCCGAGCAGAATTAAACAACGACAAGTTATTAGCGGGAAGCGTGCTCTATAAAAATGTGGAGTGATGAATTGGCCATCCGTGTCAGTAATTATTCTATGATTCACGCGGCGGAAATAGCGACCTCTTCGATGTTTTTAACTATTACAACGTCAAATTCTCCGAAATTGTGCTTGTTTATGTGAAATTTCTAAAAAGTAGTAATTACAATGATATATTTGACTGCAATTAAGTAGTTTTGTGTAGTAAAACATTTTTACACCAAGGTCTTAAACAATTTTTTCATCAAGGCATTGAAAATAAAATCGGACATATCATATAAGATAAGGTTCAAACAAAATCTAACTAACATCAAAGATTTCTAATAAAATTTCTAAATAGATTTTTGTTAAAAATAGGCAACTGCATCACACTTACAATTATACTCAAGACAATATTTTTAACTATAAACTTCCACAATAATACATTGGGAATACGACATTTAGTAGACCATATTAAATGCAGTTTGTGCTAATATAACTTTCTCATGTAGGTAATGTTTTACCTACTCGGATACAGCTTTTACTTATTCACCTTATTCATCTAGGTGTCTAACAAACCCCTTTGAATGAACCTGAACCTGTCTACCCATTCATTTTAATGGCGGTTATTACGAAATTCCCCAAAGGATACTAACTAACCGCAATTAAATAACATCCAGGTATTCAGTGGGAATTATGAACAGGACGAGTTAAAAATATTTATTTCTTTTCTACATTTACTTCAGAAGTTCAGATATGTAACATGGCACGATAGAAATTTACTGACTTTTCTCACGGGTAAGAAATTAAAGTGCCAGCTCGCAAGTAAAAAATAACATTGGTTATACGTTAAAATCTTCTAGGTTTATAAACTTTGTAAACTAAAATCAAAGTCTACCAATTAAATAAAATTACAAGTACAATCGGAACTGTCAAATATTAAAGTAAAAGAATTGAATCCGCAATGAGCATTTGAATGGAACAGATGCTATTCTATATACAGTTTGTGCAATGATGGTGTTATATACACTTCTATCAAAGTACATAGAAAACTTAATGGAATCAAATAACACTTCCAATACTATAAGGTACCGATTAAATTCTATCTCACAATCCTAACTTCTGATTTAAACTTCTTTCTTTTATCAAAGTATCATCTAATAAAATTAAATTTTGTAGTTGTGCTTTTTCACGGTAACTATATATATAAGAAAAATATATAAAAAACTCTCGCCAGTCCATTTCATAATTTGTAAATTATGTATGCATTCATTTATTGGTAAACACTCCACATAATTAACAATTTCATTATCGTTCAGTTAAACAATCAGCTTGTACAAAATCGATAGTTAGCAAGTGAAACACTGTGGTTTGTCAGACCACACACTCACGGGCAAAACTCCGCAATGCAGTCGAGCCAAGTAATTTTTGACAGAACAATAACGTTGTAAATGTTAAGTCTACCAAATCTCGATTAACGCGTGATTAATTTTAATTAAACTAAACAATGACAATGGTGTAAGGGCTTCGGCACACGACCGACATTACCGCCCTAGCAGTATTTCCCAAGGGTAAGTGACTGCTGATAATTGCACCTTTAATCCCTAAGGCACACTAAATCTTAATAAAACAACCAACATAACACATTCACCCTTAATCCCTATTCAGCCTCTAATAAATTAAGCACGCGTTGTTTACGTCTAGCCTGACAAATTGCCTAGACATAACCTTCAGCGTCAATAGAGGCTACCTGTATTACCTACAGACAACGTAAAAACAGTATTACTAAACTGTCATGTATCAGTTTCAGTTATTGGCTTTGATTTCTACTCTACTGGCTATTCCCCGCAAATCCGCACATGTTATTTCGGAATAAAAAGTATACTTTAATACAGTATGTCATGTCTCTCCGTACCAAATGTCATCCAAACAGTTCAGTAGTTTTTGCTTTAAAGAATAACATACATTCATACAACTTCCGCATTTATAATATTAATAGGATAGGATATTTATATGACTTTGGACCCAACTGATGCGTGATATGACGCGTACAACTGGTAAAATTACGGTCGATATCAATAATCGTGTTCAGATATTATTGGTTAATTGTGTGTATAGAAATTATTGACTGCATCTGCTCAGATATTACTGAAGTAATGGATGTTCAGATATTAAAGGTAACTTGTAGTGTATGGAACTTTTAACTGTTTTTGATATTTTTAACTGTTCAGAAGTATTTGGTCACTTTGTCTGCTCCAATAAATGACTACCTCGGTGGCGCAGTGGCTAAGGTAGGCGGCCAAAGCGCGAAAGGTCCCGGGTTCGATTCCCGGTCGGGTCAATTTGGAAAACGAACTTTTCTAAATTGACTTGAGTCTGGGTGTGCTGGGATGTCGCCCCCAGTTAGTATCCGTCGTCTGGTACTCATAGTACAAGGGAAAACCTGATTGTCTGGCTCATTTATTTAATATATCTGACGGCGACTGTACCTATATTGACCAGCGATCAACAGTAGGCAAGTAACTTACGGCATTAATTTCACAATTTGACACAATTTCACTCCAGAAAATTCGTATTTACTCTACTTGTTCACCAAGCTTAAGAGTGTTTTAGTATTTTTATATCCATAAATTAGGGGCGAGTCTACCAACTGTCTGTGAACTATGCCACAGTTAGAGATGCAATGACTACCCGCAATAAGCCGGCACGTACAGCTAAAAGTGGCTATAATTAGAATCAGTACGGCTGTTAGTCAGCCAAAGGTAATTTTGTTCAAACAGCACCCGAGCCCTCGCGACCTCACGGTAGAGAGGTGTCCTACTTGACACTAGGGATGTAGCGCTACTTTAGGAGTCGCTTTATATCGATGCTTTAACATCGTATTTCAATATACATTTTAAATAAATATATATTTTTTTATGTTCAAGTTTGACCTCATCCCACCTGATGTTAAGTGGCAATGAGGTCCTAGCTTAAGAGTGACAAGTACAGCATAATAAATCTGTTACTGGATTTAAATTCTATGTCGTATAAAATGTGTTTCAAAACGAGTATCGTTTTTACCGAAACTGGTTTTCTATAAAATCGTTTTTTGTTTGTGGTTAAATTACAGAATTTCAATTGATTCGAATAAGGACCAAGAAAAAATAACACTATATTCAAATCTTACATTACATTATAAAATTGCGTGGGTACCTTACGCAAAGTAGGCTTTTTTTCAAAACGTTATATTTCTATCGTTTTGTGTATTTCCAATGATAATACATACCTTCGATATCTGTACCACCTTGCATCCCCAGAGTTGACACAACCTGATAATGAGCCACATCTCAAGCCAAGCTTACGAATAAGCGGCAACAGAAATGCGAATATCGGAGCGTAAACGGGTGCAAAATAATTAACTATTTAATTAAATATATTCAAGGATGTGCGCAACAATGGCGAGTTCCTGAAGTTCTTGCTAATCTAATAACGTTATACCATTTTAATGCAGTATTTGCAACCTTTCGTTATATTTATGTATTTTACGAGCATATCTTTTAACGTGTGGGACACTAATTCAGCGGTTTTCTATTAAGTAATTGAAGGTTGCGAAAAGCTGGAGTTGGAAAAAGGGGCCTTATCACGATAATTGCAAACACATTTACAGTATAACATCGCGATATCTGTGATACAAATTTAAATTGCTGCAAATTATTAATCACTAACGATTTTTACCAACTTACGGTACTCAAATAGCAGTTTTAAAAAATATAAACAAAGGTACGAAATATTTTTATTTAGAATTCAAATACCAAAATCATTAATTAAGATTCCAGAAACCACTTCAATATTTTTTTATGAAAGGTGTATTACACAACAACGTCGAAGACGAATGAAAATTTATTAAATCAGCTTCGCGAGCCGTTTCTAGGAAGGGAGGTAAGTACCTCAGTTCTCTAATACAATACAAAGTGAAGTCGAAGTTAGTATTCAAGAAGTCTCTTATAAGTTTCGCGGAACAAGCCTGCTTAGCGAAAGGGGAGAACTGGGAGACGTCTGGCTTCAACCATGAATGTCAATCGTTCAAGGAGTGGGTTAAAGTACGCCCATTGCAGAAACGAACAATGTGGAATGAAGTGCATGCTTTGTGCATACTACATTCTATGTAGCATACGAAACGTGCGAGCGCGGCGTTGCCGTTGCGGCGAGCAAATTGCGACTTTCAGCCATGATTTACTATATGGAAAACCCCACTGCAATAAGCACAAGCCTTTACCTAACACACAAAGTTATCTCAAAAGTAGCATTAAGCACATAAAATACAACATTTTGTACTTTGTAATGTAACCAAAACACATTATTTGAACAAACAGCGTCATGATTACGAAGTCAAATTGACCGTAAAACGGAAACACATGTTTAAAGTTTTAATTGGCGACCAACCCTTTGTAAATCTGGAGTTTGTAAATCGATGACAAAATGTAACACTCGCAGGTGGTTTAATGAAAACTGTAGGCGTCGTCGAAAGGGCATGGAATGTAATCTAAGAGCTAAGAAATGCCAGGTTGAAACATAATATTTATTTAATACGGTATCTTAATTGCCCTTCGTAACATAAAATAATTTTATCAGTTTTCACAACGAATTACAAATCCAGTTAGATGACTTATAATCTGAGTGTTTTTGAACACTAATTCAGGCTTTAAGATTAAATAACCATTAACTGGCACGTGGACCAAAATTGGGATTGGACCGACACGACCAGAGAGAGATCAGGCGTAAGACCAACTATCTAAATCCCCTTCCGACGGCATTAATTACTTTTCTTGTTAGACATATTAGGCGATCAATTTGAAAATGTTCTCACCAAACTGAAAAAAAAATCACAGATGATGATCTCAAGCGCCTCAGCTCGTTTCCACTTCTTTATTGCACAAAAAATTAAACCCCTAGGTCATGCAGAGAGTTTGTATATGGGTGCGGCAATAGTCAAAAAGTGCATAAGTAATCTAAAAAATAATCATAATAAACAACAATAAAGTATGCATTATAAATAACATTACGCTAACTACCTATTGACTCTCTTTCTACTATGTCAATAGCAGACTACTTTTCCACAGAAGTAGTAAACACCGTAACTAAGATATCGTTGTATTGTAGATATGATGTCTTTAGATCTAATCTAACACCTCGACAAACAACAAATAGCTATATCTAGTTTATGTTTTCGGAGAAGCATAGTTGCAGTTATTTTATTAATGTTTAGTGTTAGTGCATCTGCTAAACATCCTCATTATAAAATATTAAAATAGCAAAACGTACCAATACATTTGTAGGTATCAAATTGAAAGAAATACGAGTCCCCGATCAGGTACCTTCGGTATTTGAAGATGAGGTCACGCGAGGCGTGTAACATAACGTCGGCACTTTGTCTCGGATCCCTCTCACACGTATATTGATGGCCGGACATCGACACGCGCACTGCGATTGACGAAGATCCATCGCTTCATTAATTGATGATAAGCGGTTTGTGAGAACTATTACACGGTGGAGAGCTCGCGTGTAACTACATCTTGTGAACCTATATCGTGACTCCAAGACATCTTTTCACACGTGGCCGTAATAGTAGAAACTGTTTTTTATCTGAAAGAAACTACGATCTCTTAATATCGTTACACTCGGTTCATTAACCTTGCAATGATACCGAAGTTGTAAAGCTTTATGTTTCTAAAGAAAGTGAAATGCTTACGACTTCCATAAATTTAATTTATCGATGAATATCAGTTCCTTTAATCTAAATGTGAGGCAGACGATCTTTTGTCCAACATGAAAAGAAAGCTGCACCAATCGGCGTTAAACATCTCAAGTTGAATGCATACAGAGCCGAAGACACTACGAGCATCAAATACGGTTAGGCAATTTATTACACAGCAAATAAACGTGATCTCTCACGTCAGTTGAGCGTGTAAACGCTAGCGACCACTTCGCCGTTTAGGAAGACGAGCAAATGACCGCAATCAAATCACAATCATAGTGAAAGCCTACAAATGGGCAGCTAGATCGTGGCACTCCCGCGCCGAAGCCTTGATGTTTACAGAGATTTACACGTCTAATTATAGGAGAGAAGTGCGTACACATCATTCACAAGTCACGATCGAAGATCGTTGTCGGAGGTTTCGAACCCATTTCGAACTGTTCGCTACTTTTCATGGCTGCACTGGAGATAATTAGACCAAATATGCAAATGAGCTGGTTACTATTAGTTATACCGAGAATCTGTCAAGAAAAATAATTATAAATAGGAATATCTTGTGATAGCGAACATTCTAGTGTTCGTCTCTCTCTTGATATTCGACTGATATTGGAACGCCTGCTAGAATTCAGCGTTATGTCCTGTGGTCTTCAACTTATGCGTATGAACTAATTAAGGAAATGAACATATTTATTTACCGTTACATCTAAACTTATCTCTGATTATATTCATCAATCATCAATTATTTTTTTCAATAATCTGACTACCTACCACAACACACTTTGCTACTGCTAGAACAGACAAAAACACAAGCTAACTGTACCATAAGATGAGACGTTGTATATAGCTTGTAGGTCGTACACGTAAATAACTTTAGTTGAAGCCTCGAATTATTTTACAAGAATGATGTAATTTTTTACACTTTTCTTTATTGTATAGATCTAACTCCCATACCTACTAAAAGGTGTGTAATAAAAAGGGTTACTACAAAATAGATGTTAACTTAAATTACAATAGTGTTTATGTGGATTTCTTGGCCTTGCTTGAGTACACTATCTTTACATACAAGTATGATAATGGAAAATGATTCTAAGAGTCGAGTTTTTTACGAGTTCTTCTCGACATCATGCACCTTTCCGTTAATTAGTATTAACGATATAAGTATAACCTACAAGAATAAAGTAAATGTATATTCTATTCTCTACGCTCTGCATAGAAATAACATGAGATAGCAACAACGAAAATGTGTAATTTCACTGATCTCATGCAATTTTGAACAGAGTTTCGGTTATGTTGTAGAATTTTATAGGTACGATATTCTCTCGACAATCGTTCCAGCCGATGTTTAATTCCGGCACAGTCCCATCCGGCTGCTAAACGAAATACGACGTCAGAATGGTAAACCCCAACTGCAAACCCCAAAGACAATCAAGGTCGACCGCACATAATAGAAAAGTGTTTTTATTAAGATTAATGGGGTAGGGCGAATAAATTGTATTAACTCTGAGAATTCTATTTGGAGAAAATATATCGAGTACAAATTTTGCAAATACTTTCTTTCGTCTTATATCTAGTCAAAAACAAAACGAAACCGTCATTATATCAGTAATTAACTAATACTTTTGTTCTCTTCTCAGGGTCTAGACCGTGTGTCGTATCAATTAAATTGTTTAATTGCCATTAACCACACAAGACGCATCCTCATCAGCCGGGCGGAGATAAAAAAATACATTTGGATGAGGGCTGTCATGCAAAATCGAATTAAAAGTTTGAAATACAAGTTATTTTAAGTATAGAATCAGACAACATTCACTATTCAATGATGATATACATAATACGGAATCTGAAACCGCATAAATTGTACTTGAATATCTCTGTTAACCAATTTCTGTGCAGGTGTCTGTCTATCTAAAAGTTAATCCCTATTTTAATATAAACCCCAGGAGATGATAGCTAATGGCAAATTAATCGCGGAATGTGAACATTAATACTGAACTGGGAGCACCATCCTAAAACACCCAGACCCAAGTCAATCTAGCGAAATTTATATAGTTCCTTTCCTAAAATAACCTGATTGAAAATCGAATCGAAATCTTTCACTCTTCAAGCGCCTTGGCCGCCCAACCACCAAAGTCTGTTTTAGAGACTTGTCTTAGAAGAATAATGTTCTGTGGGATGTTGTAAACGCAGTAAGTTGACAGTTGATGATAAATTGATAACCCTAGTTCGGCTTGGGACAGATGTGTTCATATGCAGCGTTGGGGTCAGGCATAGGAAGTGCGCATACGTAATTGTGGCCGGCGGACACAATGAGGGGAATTGGCCAGTGCGCCGATTGTTGTGCGACTGACGCCCGCGCCTATTGCCATTGATTGACTGAATGAACAGTAACAACAAACGAAACGAACCGTAACCAGTGTGCGATTCAGCAACACCCACTGTTTCACGTTTTTTTTTATTCGTCGAATTAGTTTGAGATTGGACTTTTCTGTTAATAGTAGTGGCCAGTTATTCAAGAATTTTATATCTCATCTGCTGCCACGGTGAAATTAACTTCGTGAAATCAATCGTTTTTATAAATATTCAAATCGACTTCTTGTTGTTTTGAGAGACTTACTTCTTGAATATAAATAATAACAAGGTTTTGCTTGTTTGCTAGCATTTAATAGGCTCCTTTAATTGTTTGAAAGTTTAGAATTTAAATGAAAGCTTTGAAAAAAATCATTCAGGTTAGAAAACTACACCTTCTACGGATGGCAAAGACTATATATGGCTATATTATTATTTAAAAACATAAGGGATCATTACTAAAACTACGATAATGTACACCAGGCGTAAAAAAACTACCCGTGCGAAACCGGGGCGGACCATCAGTATGCATAAAGGTAAAAGTTTGGTATTTTTTCACGCAAAATCTACTGAATGGATTTGCATGAAATTTAGTAAATAGATGAGATTCTAGATTAAAGGTTTGTTACTTTTTTTATCTTGAAATAACACGTACAAAGTCGCGGACAACAGCTAGTAATTACATAACTTCATAGTTTACCTGATGAAAACTAAATAATCGCAAAAAGCCGCTTGGCGAGATGCCACGCTTTGTAAAAACGTAAATAAAAGAATGCCTAAATTCTCTACGAGAGATATTCGTACTGTCATCGCTGTGAAAACGATCTTTTTGTCGCCATTCCCATCATTTACAGTTACAAAATCGAGCGTTGATTTAGCCGCATAAAAATCATACAATCGCCAAAAATTATCAGTGCGTAAATGTGGATAATATTTAATTTTCATTTCTTTATTTTTATTCAAAATAACAAACCTGCTTTAGATTTATGGAAGAGGATAATAGAGTACACGACTTACGTACCGCGCGAAGTAATTGATATTATCTCAAAGGAAACCTTCCCTCGTAACACGCGCCATCTTTCTTACGGGATTAATATGCCACCCTTCCTCACATCGCACCTGTTCCACTTTATTGCTCTAGCTAGAGTACTCTACAATAAAATGGTGTTATCATAAAACACATTATATCTACTTAAACGATGTAATCAATCCAGTCCTTACACAGGTAAACTGTAACGAGGGTTTCTCGAAACCCTTTAAAGCTTTTGTCGATTGCTGGTTCAAAGAGAGGCGATACTTCAAGAGAACAGAATTAATTTGCCAATAGAGCACGCTTTCAGTAGACAAAGGTGCTTTGACGAGCTCCCTCGAGTGTCTCGACGCGCTACTTGTGGGCTTAAGCTGGGAATTGTTCATCACGCTGTTTATTTTACAAGCACACAAACATTAGTGAAACATTTCCACGAGAAAAGGTCCCCACAGTTCGAAAGTAAAAATGAATATTCTAAACAACGTAAATAAGAAACTTGCCTGCTCACGATTATCTATTGAATCAGCTATCCCGTACAACATAATAATGATAATGATTAGATTCCTAGAGGTGCGGGTTGTTCTGGCAATGGAGCCCCAGGCCGAAGGGCCGGCCACCCACCACGGCTGTCCGTCCAGAATGTTGTAATTAAACAAGTCTGTTCACGATTTATTTTGATAACGCGAGATAATACCTGACCGGTTTTTTACTTCCTCATTTCCTATCAAGATTTACTGCATTTGTACATTTCGACCAGCCTAAGTTAAAAAAGCTGTTCTAATTTGATTGTCATGTTGTTTACCGCGTTAATTATATCCAGATTCTTAAACAGGTTCTCGAATCGACCAGACACTCGTCCCATAAATACTCTATGATCAATAAAATAGAGCTGCTTTATTTTTGGGTAAATTCGTAAGCTAAGTTCCGTTTGTTTAGGTTTTCTGAATCGTTGTTGTTTATGATTAAGTGTTGGATGACGATGGGGACACAGATGGATGTTAACATTCTGAGCAAAGCCGTCTGAGGATGATTGTCACGCCTAGAATCGGAGACGAGCGGGGCCGTGCGACAGGTCTCCGATTAGTCGCGCGTTGGGCACGGTGGTCGCGAGCGCAACCTGTCGCTACTGCCATTCGACGCGACAACTGCTTTTGTTCCTAATGGGAATTCCACGCGATGCCATCTCGTGCCACTCTTGATTCCTGCACCCGATCTAAGAACGCACCAAGGAATTCGCGACAGCTACTTTTTGTACGTAATGATGTTGTGGAGAATGATGGCTAAGAAAAATAACATATTAGACGATAATAACAGGGAGCCGTGAAAGATTAACTTTAAAATATAGCGAAAGTAGGTACAGATTTAGAGGCAATAAATTGTATGAAAACTTTATCATTCGCTTATTTCACAGTTATTCCTTTAGTTGTTTTATGAATTGCCCATCTAAATTATGTTTAAGTGTTTTAATGTCTGTTCAAATATGTTACGTATTTAGGTTATTAAATGCCTCAAAAGGATCATAGCTCAAACATGCCGGTTTTTGCGCTAGTGGTGTTATGACACGAATAGTATTTTTATTAATCTGAAAAAATAATCAAATACGAAGCTAGATTGTATCAACTGATTTTGCATGACAGTGAGACCAACAAAATACTGTAAATCATTCTTAATCAACGAAATCCGATCAAGTCACGGTTAACCCCGATTAGGAGAACTGGAATAAGAGTAATGTCGTGATGGGAGCCGTCACTCGAGGCGGGTTGCGACTCGTGACCGAGAGACCTGCCCATAGTCATGCTCCACCGCGCATCCGATCTGACAGGTGTGACTATGCAACGCGTAACACGTTTAACATGGATATGCATTTTGATACAGCCTGAATACTATTGGAATTCATTTGAATTTCGTTATGTGTCAGCTTTCATACGAATTTAATCTACATTTATGTACTGTGCTGTACCATTTTCATTTGATCAAAACTAATGGCTACTGGCAATTTATTTTCGTAGGTTTGTTGACTTTTTCTGAATATTCTGAAAATTCGTTTGTTTCGGACTTATCAGTTTATTTTTGATGTCTAATGCACCGGGCGTTATCCAATATTTGAAAACGATTCATTCTAGTTACTAATAGTAATAATTTATACGAGGCGTTACCTCAAAACGTCCGACAGACGTCGGATGACAGCTGATATGGAAAGTAAATTATGGAACGGTATTACCGACTCGCAGTCGGTTTGAGAAAAACGGATAGTAATTTTGGACACATTACGAATCGTAAAATATTGGAACCGGGTACTAGTCTACTTTTTTTTACGTGTTAACTACAAACGTACGTTTATTAGATATCATTCAGTTCATGGTAAGTACAATTTCATAAACTGAGCGTTAAATTAAACAATGATCGTAAAGTGAATGCTGTTTGTCAATACCAAAAACATTAACCGGAATACGAAATGTACGAACTATCATACTACGTCCGTTATGGAAATTAGAAGCGCGAAGGTTTATAAGCGACAACGGAACATCAAACGTCACAAACTCAAAGACTCGAGATAAATATTTATCAATTGATCACTGGTAAACATTTGCTCAGCGTTGGGAATCGTATCTGAATGAACTTTCATAACAACCCATGTTTTAGAAGTATGTAGGAACTTCAAATGTTTTATGTAGATAATTAGTAGGTGCTCAGTTTATTTATAATATATTGAATATATATTCCACCTGACCTATCCTTAGATACACATTTAAATACCGAATGCATAACTAATTTTTGTTTTGATTAACATTTAGTATTTTTGCTTAGTTCATGTTTTGCAAGAATATACCATCGCATTATCCAAACGTATTTTTCATTTTATGGTAGAAACACTGACCAAACTTAAAATTAAGAATTCACTTCAGGTCTTTCTAAATAACTGCACTCTATAAGAGAATTATAATCGTCGCCTTAGAAATTTGGCGATCATCGAATTTGTAAAATTGTGTGTTTATGAATATTATTTTTGGTTTGTTTGAAAAAAAATTTTTCGTTGAGTTTATCCCACTGTATCAAATTTTAATTCCTTTAATACACTGTAAATAATTATCAAACGTAACATACAATGGAAGTCGCACATATATGTATGTTTACTTTTAATCAGCGTCTGACTAAGTAAACATCAAAATAAATTTTAATATTCTCAGGACCCGCCATTCCTATTGTATTAACGGTTCGAATCACGGAGTAATCTAGAAAAAGGAGTAGGTGCAATCATCTTAATTACCGGCGGAACGTGACTGAGGGCGAGGGCTCAAGAAGCTCAGAAGGGATGCACGCCCCCTGCACGACCTATGCGCTCACACAATTTGATGAAGCAATCATTTTATCCGAATACGACCACCCTAGAGCAGTGTTCGTCACTCTTATGTTAAGTGCATGTATGAACATACATCTATGAATGCGTCTATGTACTATGCAAATGCGATATTTTTTAAACGTTTTTTTATTTTATTATTTTTATCATAAAATAAAGTTCAAAAGACGTATGCACATGTACCGGTTAACCATTTAGCAAAGTTACTACTACTACAAGATTACTGCTGGGATTGTAAACTTCAAAGCTTGTTAACAAATTCATTGACATAGAATATTGTAGTAAGTAGTGAAGTGAGTAACAGGTCGGAATAAACACGAAAAGAAAGAAAGGCCACAGTCATTAGTATAAAGTTCATTGTTTTATATAGCATCCTAAGAGTAAACTATTTATAATTTCGAAATAATAGCATGGGAGAGATAGATTTTCCATAACAAGGATTATGATTTTATGAGTAAGCAATCTTTGACTATCCAAAAACAGATACTCCCGCGCACCCCTGTTCGTATCCCTATCATTATCCCAATCCTCTCAAGATAGAGACGTTAGAAATTATGAGTAGAACCTCGACAAAAACAACGCCGAGGCACGCTAGGGAAAAAAGTGAAATAATAAATGTGATGCGAGACGATTTGCTACAGTTTGAGCACGCTGTGTTATTTTTATTAAAGTTTTTGTTGAGGCACGCGTTTGTTGCATTTGTCAAGAATAGACATTTTTACTCTCCGTAAGAATAAAGCTGCTAAAATTTTTCGTGGAGTGGATGTTAGATTACTCTTAAATTACATCCAACGTTGTACAACAAAGTTAAATTTCAGAGATTGATTCAGAGAAAAGTAATTTCATTTAATTTTGTGTATCAACAGACGAGCTGAGCGTTAGTTTTTTATGGTATCAACAAAATCTACGGCTATTAAACAAATAGTAAATTAAGACTTTTATTCTTACCTCCATTTCCAGCGTTGGTGATCGTAACCCAGAAGTCGATCGTCTTCTCCGGTCCCAATTCTTCATAGTCCCACTTCTTTTTAACTTTCACTACACCACTCGGTTCAACAGTGACCCACGGATTTTCGTCCCGGATTTTGAATGTCTCGCGGTCGGTTTCCTTTTCAAGCGTAAAAACTGCACGTCCTTCTACCTCGCCGTCGGCTTCAGTAAATTCGATCCGTTTTGTTGGTCTAACCGCACGAGTTACGCGACGCTTCTCGCGATGAAGCGTTGGCAAATCTTTTCGGTCGCGAATTAAGAACTCGAGGAAAACACGCGCCGGGCGGCTCTTACGCGGCGGAGTGCCTGTATCATGTGCAAGAACTCGCAACTCGGCTTCATGACTATCTGGCTCACCTGCCAAAATCAACTCTCCAGTTTGAGGTACTATAACAGCAAGATTGCTGGGATTCGTTAGTGAATAATAGACACGGTCGCCGTCGGCGTCGAAAGCGTGAACTGTGCCGATGCTGGAGAATCTCTGCCAATGAGCAGTGCCATTTGGCCCATTTTCATTCGGAGTGCCATTTACAGCGAAATAGTAAATTTCTTGCTCGAACAGAGGTTCGTGGTCATTCTCGTTTGTTACGTCGATGCGAATAGGTAGACTTGCTTTGTTAGCACCGTGAATGTCAGTCGCCTGAATTACCAGGTCGTAGAAACTTTTTTCTTCTGTGTCCAAAGGTTGTGTAGCGATGATTTCTACATCACCTTCCGTAATGACCGATTTAACCGACGGAATCGCGTCACCTTTGCTTTTATCACGCAATGAAAATACAGCATTATGATTTCCTTTCAATATCTTGTAAGCTATTGGGCCTACGTCGAGCAAGGCTGTAGCTTTAATGGAGGGTAAATCAACAGATGTTCCCGCTTGCGCATTTTCTGGTATTTCTCCGCGCAAGCGATCAGCGTTGAAGTGGAGCATTTTCCGCCTATCCACTACAAGAAGATGAATAGCATGCGCTGAGCTGCTGTACGGTGTTTGTTCCAAGACGGCGAGATTGAGAGGTTGATTTAGTAGCGGCTCGAGGTCTGCGGTGGTCATGAGGAGGCCGTCATCAAGGAGTGTGAAGAAGGAGGCGTACTCGGGGTCGAGGAGCGTGTACCTCGAGTGGTTGCCGATGAAGTGGCGGACGGCGTGGCCGGGACGCACGTCGTGCGGCAGCAGGATGAGCGCGTGGGCTATGCTCAAAGCACAGAGCAGCGCTCCGCCCGCCAGCACAATGCGAGCCATGTTTTGTTGTAGCTTGCCCTCAATCACTCGAACATGTCATACCTAAAAATAAGGTTAAATTCAAAACAAATTCATAAATTATATTATTAATCCAAGTGATTCGAACACAAAACATCAATTAACTCAATCCGCGTGGAATAGCGTAGTAATAATAAATAGTGTTAGACGTCGGTAGTGTCTAGTCATTAAAGGCATCTTTTATTTAAACTAAAAGGCAATTTATGACAACAAAATGTTCCATTAACAATACCAATAGAAAAAAACATCTATAATGGTTAACATATCGTAGGTAGGTATACTAGTTCAATCGTTGACTCATTTTATGTATCTACCTTAGTAGTTATTTATCATCAGAAGTTATGGACAGGTTGTAGGTATTTGAATCTCGATCCTATCGTATTTAATTGTTTTGCATTGAAAAAAAAAAGAGTAGAGCGAGGTAAGGTAATGTAGGTACGTGATTCGTGCCTATACCTAAACAAAAATATAGCAATTACGGAATATATGTTAGGTGTCAGGTTCTATGAATTTCATAGATTTAAAGAAAAAAACATTATGAGTTCGTAACTTCGGTGTATAAAACGGATTCCTGTTTGAGAAAATTTAATCAACATTTACAATCATCTCACATAGATTCATACGACACGATTAATATACACGAAACATTATAGGTATGTACCTACCTAGTATGATTCGATATACCTAGTAGGTACCTATTTATTATTATCTGTTCTGTGCTGATATTAACAGAATATTTAAATAAATTTCACTACATAAGTAACATTTAATGTCGTGCCCTGGACAGTTTCAACTGAATAAGGTCAGAAGATTTTTAATGGCCTTATGACTCAAAGCTTTGCAAAGCAAATACCTCGAGCAGTCAGCTGAAGCTGAAATGAGTGTATAATGTAAACGAGTAGGTACAAAAACAAATGAGATACCTACATGTGACTAACGCAGACTAATCACTAGCAAAATCGCAAACGTGTGACATGTGACATGAATTTCGAATCTCGCGTCATGTGGTGCACGGCGGCGCGACGACGCGGCGCAGGTATCAAAACTCAACAATAGGTGAGAGTACCCAGTCAGCTGAAATGAGTGTGTGAACGTTCATAAACAAACCTATGAAAGAGCCTACCCACGTACCGTAGGCGAGACTACTTGAGTAATTAGTAAAATAGGAATTGCAAGCATGTGACGGATGGCGAAAATCGCGCGTCATATCATGCGGTGCACGGCGCGACGGTCGGGCGGACCGCGCTCGTAGGGCGGGCAGCACGCGAGCTTTATTTAGGCGACGCCGGCGTCTCGAGCGCCGATCAATACCCCCGTTGCGCCGTCGCGCGACCTTTCCCGAGCCAATCTCGACTCTGTGTACACTCCCGTTCACGACACACCATCAAATATTCACACACTCATTTTACTGAATAACAGCTCACGCTATTTCTGCATAGACGTACGCGGCCACACACATTCCTCATAACGCCGCAGTCTTACAGGAATCAAACCAGACAAGCACTGTAAAACGACGATTTTGAACTCTAGATACTATCACCACGCTATTACACTTCAGACACTCCACTAACACGGCTTAAAGAAATCATTTTCAGTTACCAATTAGCGTTTTAATTCATCGGTAACCTAAACATCGATAGTAAACATGTGATCTGAATGTAAACAAATTACCAAAATCCTTACAAATACAAATATAGGCACTTAAATTAGCCACAGGGATGACGAAAGGGATTGGTTTTAATTGAGGATACGTTTGTAAAATACGTACTTTGCAAGAGCGGTACACTTTTACGATCGGAACGTTTGACAGATGCAGTTGGACAGCGACGCAAACCCGCACACGACAGCGTCCAAACGCGACTGAATCGCAGCCGGCCGCAGCGCGCGCGCGTATCGAGCGCCCCGCCCGGCCCGCCACCCCCGCGCCACCCCTGGCCCGGCTCTAAGCGAACTACCCCTCCGCAAAGCTGCATGCACTACAATAATTCCCCTTTCTTTTCTATAATATCCACCGTCATATTTGGCAATGCACTGAGCACCAGACAGATGCCACAGGACGAGTATTGATTTAGGTATTCTCATTGAGTCCTTTCAGTTTTATGTATTCGACTTTTTTACCTAGGTTATTTGGGGTCAATCAGGGTCAATCGTGAGAGCGAAACGATCACGCCGCGCCACCCCGGCTGGGTTGCGTTGCGTTTCTTTGCGCTATAATGAAATGGTGAATATTAGGATACCTATAGGATTAAGGGTCGCCCGCGAGAAAATTCAATTAAACAATGGATACAAATTATTAGTAGGTAAAAAAAAAGCATACATGCAATTTCCTTTCATTTTACATGCAAATACTGCCTTTGTGTTCTTTAAGTTTGTATTATGAAATTTCTTTTTATTTTCAAAGTACTTAATGTATTTTCTGTACAAAAATCATAAAAGTTTTATCTTATTTATTTGGACATTTTATAAAATAAATACAGGTTGTGTAAAATTCCTAATTTACATTTTTTTATCCAATATCTAATTAAAGCGACTGTTTATTTTTTGCTTGAATGGTAATTTAAATGAATAGATAGAATATAATGAAAATCGATTATGTATTAGACCTTATTTTTGTTAAATAATATCGAGGCATAGTTTTCCAAAAAGCCCATGTCTTTTTAAACAAAAGCTAAACGAAGAATGCAGTTGTTCTAAAAAATTTCTATTTTAATCAACATTATTAGTAGGTATTACCTACTTGCTTTACTGTCAGTTAAAGTGTACCTACCTATGTACATTTTATCTCTATAACCATGGCTCAATTTATGGCGGTTTTAAATCCCATCCTACTAATATTATAACCGCGAAAGTTGGTTAGGATTTCTGGAACTCAGGCTCTGGATGTAGCAATGTGTGTTTGATAAATCTTTCACACAAAAACAAATTAATCTTTATAGATAAAATTTGTTAAGTAGAAAGATGAGGTACCTGTCAAGTTTTAAGTACTTTTTACCCCGAAGTAATGCGAACAAAGTCTCGGGTTACACAGCAAGTTAATTTTATAAATATTCAAATGGTCATAAAGTACTAAAATCTCTTATTTTCACAGGACCAAATAACTAGATACAGCAAAAAGTAATGATACTGATCTGTCCTTTTACATTTAACAAACATTGGAAGTTTACTCGCCATTATTTATCCTGTATCATACCTTTATATTTGGTAATCAACAGACAGCAAATAGCATGAGACATATAGACAGTTTTCTGTTTACTTTCCAAATGAAATCCCTCAGCAAAGATCTTGCCGAACGAAGTGAGACAAACTAACAAGACGGGAGAGCTGTCTAGCTACACTAGCGAGATTCAGTTTAGGTAGATGCGTAGTTACCTATTTACCGTGATAAAATACTCGTTTACTTGCTTTTTAGTGCTTTCGGGAGTTACAGGGCTGTCCTTAACCTCAGCTCAACGGACTTTAGTAGATAGTTCTTCTGTGTGTATGTCACCGTAAGATTGTAAAAATCGTTAGATTACAATCTATCTCGCGAGATTGTAAACTGTCGACAGATTGTGAACCGTAACATTATGATTGCAATTTAACGCATTATTTTTCGCTATATTGTAATCTAACGAAGGGAATCGGTCAAATTGTGGACTGACGTAGAACGAAATGCATCTCGCGCGCTGATAGGTTGAGAGTTGCCCCCCGCCCCCCGCCGCCCCGGCATTCGCCATATTTGTTTGTTGTCTTTATACTATTAATTTATGGTATGGAAAGGACTAAATTTTTTTATAAAAGTTTCTTAAAATTTTCCCATTTTAATTTGTGTTAAAAGACAAAATAATTGTTTCATTTTACTGTAATTTTCAATTATAATTCTGAGTGTTTGAAGAATAAATGTTTCGGTACAATTATTTCTCAACGTATGTCAGGATTATTGATTACCTAGTAAATAGTAAATAAATACTTGAAGATTTTTTTAAGTGCATTTATTTTATTCAAACGACATCTCTATTTCTTTAAATGAAAGAAATGATTTGAATTGAATTTCATTCCTAACTTTACGCGGACATAGAAAGGCTGGTCGTGATTGGTCGCTCATACAATAAACCGACTAATCAGGAAGAGTTTTCGGACAGTTGACAGTTTGACGCCTAACAGATTGTAATTTAATGGTTTCACTTCGATAGATTACAATAAAGCGAAAAATAATCCGTTAAATTGCAATCCCCAGTTACGGTTCACAATCTGTCGACAGTTTACAATCTCGCGAGTTAGATTGTAATCTAACGATTTTTACAATCTTACGGTGACGTGTACAACATCCACTCTATCCTATTGCAATGACTGCTGTAACTCTCAGAAATGGATTGATCAAATTCTAATAGGATTATATTTGACTAAACGAAATTATGTCGTCAAAAATGTTGATGCAGCAGCCCATAGTATTTAGTAATAAGGTCAAAAACCCATAACTTACGGTATGAAGGTACCTACACGGTGCAGTTTGATAATAGTTATTATACCTACGAGGCCCAAAGTGCATAGTCTTACGCGTTTTTGACTTTATAAACCTATGAACCTAATTACTATAACTTAATTGTAGTACTCCTCTGTGATAGTTTGCATTTTCGTTCTGCCTGTAGACTTTTTATAAAAGGCTGTCGAAATCATAAATGGTAGTCGTTCGTTGCCATTCTAAATTGGAACAGTTTATTAGTAGGTACATTTGCCACTGCAGGACGAAACTCTACAAAAGAAATTACGAACGAATATAGGTGTACAATAAAAAAATAGGTTATGACGAAATTAGATGAATTTTAATTCGTAACAGAACTCTCTCTGGTTGTGGAGTACTAATCGAACTGATCCCAATTCATAAGGATATAAGGGTTATGAAAAAAGAAGTCCATCAGTGTGGACATAAAACAAGTCGTTTATTGATCTAAATAGATTAAACTAATGTTTCACAAGTACCTTTGGTGGTAGTAGTTAGTACGTTACGGCAATACATTCCACTTCAAAAAAAGTAGGAAGTTACGTCTCATACGAGCCTACATAGTTACATGTATTTTGTTTACGGCTATGCCTCTTCATGATCAGGAGCCAAAACAGTTTGTCTCGGGGCGGTGTTTTATCGTGCTGGGAAAGTTCCAAATCTTTGGAACAATAAATTTACCACCACGTGCCCCTGCCTTTTTCTGATTTATTAAGAATAAGGATTACTTAATTGAAAAGCCAACTCTAGAGGGAAACAATTTTAACAAGTAACGTGCGTCTATTACCTAAATAAGTTAATTGGGTACTTACATGTTATGGAACGACTTTGATCTCCATTTGGCTATTGAAACGGGCAATTTTCTCAGCAAAACGTGTAGGGCATATGTTGAAAAATCATAATGGAGAATACCACTTTTAAAATGTATGAAATAATTGAAATACTTGGAAAAATAAATCTACATAAAGAATAAAGATGAAACTCGATCAAATATTATTTTCAACTTTTCACTCAATTAGTTTAACTCATAGTAAGTAATACCTACTAAGTGTTGCCCGCAGTTCCGCCCGGGTTATCTTGGGATTAAAAGTCGCATATAAGTTAATCTAATAGCTCATCTCTCTTTCTACCAAATTTCGTATGCATCATAAATATTTTGAAGAAACAGAAAAAAGTAATTCTTCTTTCATCAGAGGTTTTCTTTAAAACATCGAAAGTTCGCTGATGCGGCGTGAAGCACTGTAAAAAAATATTGATAAATCTATAAATGCCAATGCTTTTCCAATGAGGGTTTTCGCGTTCGAAAAATCCACCAGATGGCGATACGTAGGCGTGGGGTCCAACTGCTACGTGTATGGTTATGGCATGGACCTAAACATTAAGTCCATGGGTTATGGTTTACATGACATTGACAGACATGTCACCATGACATTTAAATCACCAATCAATGCCAATCAATTAATATGTTGACCCACGCCTACGTATCGCCATCAGGGTTGCCAATCTGTGGGGAATTCCCCAAACTGCGGGGAATCTCAAGATGGTTGGGGATTGGTTGGGGATTGGCATTATGTGGGGAAAATGCGGGGATTTTGACATCATATTCTCATCGGAGAATATTTCGTCATTTATTATTTTATCAAAATCGGTTGAGAGGTTTAAGCGGGAAAGCGTAACAGACAGACAGACAGGCAGAGTTACTTTCGCATTTAAAATATTAGTAGGGATAACAACATTTTTTTTAATCATTAAGTATGCTCAAGTACTTATGATATGACGGCACATCCCTTCCTTTTCTTCTTTATTAAATGTTTTGTTTTGAGACTAATAAATGAATGATTGAACATGTAATGCATGTGTCGCAGTCATCTGGTTTAATCAGCTATTTGATTGAATCACTAGCGCGTTCATTGAATGACGACGTTTAATTGAATGACTAAAGGACAACTCGTCAAATTGTTTAATATAACGTTCAACTTCTTGACTGAACGTCATTTAGCATAGTCGTTGAATGGGATATAGCTGACTTTGTAATGTTTGATTAGGGTGACCATAAGTTCGCCACTTAAAAGATAACTAAATTAAGATAAAAAAAAATGAAGACATGACAAAACACACCTTAATAAGATTTTTTAATATGTTTTAACAATTTAAGTCTTAAGACAATTAGGCTAAAAAAATATTTTTTTACGAATAAGTCACTTTATATCTCCATTTTACTCTAAAAATTATCAACACAGTGCTATTCGATTATATCTGTACCAGCTGTTTGACGCCATCTTTGTTTTGATGAGCACTAACGCCGCAGTGGAAACAAAATGAACTAAATTACAATCACCTGACTGATTCCGTCCGCTATGTTCAAAGGGCTATGTTACAATCCGCTAACTTGTTGGACGTTCAGTGAGTCTTATTCATTCAACGTTCGGCCCAGTCATTCAATTAAACGTCGTCATTTAATAAACACGCTAGTGATTCAATCAAATAGCTGTTTCAACCAGATGACTGCGACACATGCATTGGCTTCATTCGTTGTTGTTTGTAGTTAATTAGTAGATCCAAGTTTTAAAAAGTTGTGTTTGTTTCTGTCAAAGAAGCGATTTTACGAGCATTTTATAAAAAAAACTTTTGAGGGGAATTTGTGGGGAATCAGCAGATTTTTATCCCCAAATTTGGGGAATTCGATCAGGATTTTTGGGGATTTTAATGAATTGGCTTTGGCAACCCTGATCGCCATCCATTGGATTATTCATGCGCAAACATCCTCATTCAGTTGCGATAACTTGCGGTTGACTCAGTTGGAATATGGAAACGTGAAGGTCGTGGGTTCGAATCCCACACTGCAAGGGGAGTTGATTTTTTTAAATTTCTTTAAAATATTTAAAGTAGTGAGAGACTAAAAAACATAAAAAAATCTATAAATGCAAATCCGTTCATGAGATAGTTCTCCATCAAACTGCAAATGATCACCGTACGACTGAACGAATTGACCAAGTTCCGCGTTCATACATAATTCACATACATCTTTACTAATATCACGTAGTTAATTTTTACGATGTTTTGTTGTGAATATGCCTGTATTATATTTAAATCGACACAATTGATAGACCGTCTCTGTGTCAAAATCATTTAATTTGACAGGAATGCGTGTAGATAATAAGTTTAACTAAAAACCAAAGTTCTAAGTTGACGGTTGACGCAATTAAAAAACTTGGTAATTTGAAAAAAATTGGTACTTTCTGGATACTTACTCTCCATTGATCTAGAATCAGAAAATATGGCAGGAAGGGAGGAAGGTTTGTACGCACGCAAGGATAAAATGTGCTTTTGTGAAACCCTCTGTGTGCGAGTCAAACTCGCACTTGACTGTGTTATTTTATTGTACCTATGTGGATGTGCCGCTACTGTACATTATCTATCGTGTGATGTTTGACTATCATATTGGATAAGATTTAAGTATAATCCTACGTTACAAGTCAGGTTCGGAATAATCTATTTATTCGGCTCTTTTTAGTGTAAATGGATAACCCTGTATTTAACACAAAAAATGTTTAGTTGGTGCCTAGAGAATCGACACCATTACTTACCTATTTACTTCAAATTTACAGGGTGTTGACTTTTCCTTATGAGATTTCCACTACTTCCAGCGCTTATCTACTGCTTAAGTACATATTTTATCCCTTTTAATTAGAAAATTCACGTGTTGTAAAGTAAGTTGCATCTATCTTCTTGCTCACTTCTTAAAAACGAAAATGGCCATTATTAGAAATCTTATCAAAATCCATTGTTTATGCAGGGTAATCTTCGATTCAAGTCACACGAATTTTAATAACTTTATGATTTAATTACTAATACTGATACTTCTTAATTTTTAATGATAGGAATCTACGTATTTGTGCCTACTCATTTAATGTCTATATTATGTAACCGCCATAAATAACCTAGGTAATTCAAACATCCATGTTTACATTAAATAAACTAACTGTTGCCGTTTTTAAGTAAAACAGCTGTGTGCAAGCAGTGCAAGTGCGCTCATTCATATCATTGGGCCCGTCTGCGTCGTGCTCGTAACGCACTGGTACCGCGGCCGGTGTACTCCCGGTGCTGACGTACCGTGAAACAAAATACGGTAAAGCAACTACAGAAAGTAAAATAAAATGAGCAGAGGGTCTACTCCAAAAAACGAAATATGTCGGGTCTGACGACGGATAACAATTTCTAATTCTCATTATAATAACCAACTCAATTTAATTCGCAAACCTTTGATTAATCTTCTAAAACGAAACCTTATTTTGTTCGTTTCGTCATCACTAACAACGTTGGATCATATTCTTAATTCTGTGATAGGTAGGTACAAAAATAATATGAAAAAACTTAGGTAGAGGACAAATACTTGGAGGTACCTGACATGAATGATGAAAGTATTTTGTAAAGCCTGAATACATTATACAGGTAGGTACGTTAAGCCACCTCCCATCTGAACTATATTATTATATTCGCTTTTTCATTTAGTCAGAGTAAATCAGTTACGCCAATATATTGTGTTATTGTTAACAACATTATTTTTAACTAGCGGCCGCCCGCGACTTCGTCCGCGTGGATTTCGGTTTCCATACAAACTTTCACCCCCCTTTTCACATTTTCCATTATTTCTTCACTCCTAATAGTTGCAGCGTGATGTTATATAGCCTTAAGCTTTTCTCGATAAATGGTATATTCAACACAAAAATAATTTTTCAATTCGAACCAGTCTTTCCTGAGATTAGCGCGTTCAAACAAACAAACAAACAAACTCTTCAGCTTTATAATATTAGTACAGACTAGCTGTGCCCACGACGTCGTTCGCGTGGACTACTTACATACTTGCATGGTCGGTTTTACCTCTGTCTTCTCTTATATTCGAAACAAAAAGTAGCTAGTCTATATTTTAATCCGAGTTTCGAGCTAAATTTGTGCCAAATTTCATATCTCTAACTTAAAAATAATCATTTTTCTGTATATATTTTCAAGAGCGGTATTATTTGTTGTAATAATAAGGGATGATGCCCCATTATAATATAAAGTAGCCTATGTCCGTTCTAGAGGTTGAACGTAGGTACAAATAGCCTATACCAAATTTCATCAAAATCAATTCAGTGGTTTAGGCGTGAAAACCGGACAGACAAACAGACAGACAGAGCTACTTTCGCATTTATAATATTAGTATGAATCATGTATAACGGCGTATGTAGGTCTTCGTTAGGTAGCATTTTGTGTATTCGGTAATATGTTCGCATGAATATTGCAAAACCAAGCTATCTCGAACATCTACTTTGGTGGTTTCGAACTTTACTGAGGATCCTCTGCTGTACTGCAACCTATAACTGTGCTACACAAAACTATACCGACATAGGTATGATGGCTGATGCAGTTCAAACTATTTATTTACGCTACTACGAGTGTGACGTTCGAACCTATCTTTACCATTTTATTTCGGATGAACCATTCCTATACAGTTTCTTCGAGTATTATGCTTATTTAAACAGTACGATACCTACATTACATACTTTTATTTACTACAACATATGGAAGAAATACATACTTCAACCTTTTAACATGAGATATTTCCACAGGTAATTCGTTATTTTGGCTTTTACTTGTATAGGATATCAATTACAGAATTGTACCCAGGAATAAGAATATTTATCTAAATCAGAATACATTCTCCACATAGTTCTTATTTTTAAATTTATCAAAATATTCATGTAAGTTACATGCTATAAGATATAAATTCTTCAATCGAAAAACTTAACTTTTTTCCAAATTTGGGTTTACCAATGTCCTAAATTAAGGAACAGTTAATAATCTAATCAAGTAATGGGATTATGAAATGCTGCATAGTTGAGCAAATAAATATTTAATTTGATTTTAAATCTATTAAGAACTGACAACCACAAACAGCAATTTCAACAAGGAGCTTAATAAAACAATAAATAATAGAAACAATATATTATTGAACAATAATTTGTAGACTAGTACAAAAATAGCCAAAGCTAAAGCACTGAGCAACTTTTTTGTGACTTACAATAGTAAATAAAATATACATATTAATTTCTTAATCCTCCTAATATACATTACAGTCAATATGTAAAGTTTCCTGTACAATAAAATATGTATAGTGACAACAATCTTAAATTTGTCATAGGCAACTCGCACTAAGTGCATAAAATTGAGGCAATTACAGCTAAACATGGTGAGTAAACTGTTTAGGTCCTATATTATCACTGGAATTCTTATATCTAATCTCTTTAATTGTTAACTGTTTTCCTTGATGTATTCTCTGCAGGTGGCTTCTCATGTCATAAGATCTGGAGAAAGATCGGAGACACACAGGACATTGAGTCTTGCCAGCATGAGAATCTTTGTGCAATGTCAGTGATGTAGGGTGCTTGAATCCTTTTGGACATAACTGGCATCGAAACTTCGCCAAGTCTGATTCTGAAACCAAACCAATTTAAAATATACTTTTTAAGAGATTATACCAAAAATACTTTTGCATCCTTATATGAATATTTATTTATGTCACATAATCTAAAATTGTTTATTCATTACTTAACATAGTAAATTTACCACTAAAGGAGTATAATATGTAACAACAAAAATTTTCAATCAGTACCTATGTTAAAATGTAAAAATCATCTTACGTTATATTGTTAACAATGTCAAGTACTTAATGTTGTATTGCTGAATACACATCATCTTAATATATACAAAAAGAATTCTGCATGAACAACTAGACCAATTTCACTTTTGTTTGTTAGTTGTTGTCAGGAGAAGGTTCTTATGAAAGAACAAGTAAACAGTTGTCATTAAGACAGGACAATGTCTGTTGGATCAGCTAGTATAATAGAATTTACACACAGTTTAGAGTTATCAAACCGAATTCATTTATGCAACATTAATCAAATAAACCATCAAAGTGCACAAAGTATTTTGTGGATATTGTACCCTTGATACGACAACGGTAGAAACGTAACCATTCAAAATTCATTGTTATGTCATTAGCTTAATAGCTATAACTAAAAAACTCTACTCTAATTCTTGAAATGTCATGTCCAATCAAGGGTTATGCTGATAACAAATGCCTAGTTTTAAATTTATATTGACAGTAAATATTTTACATCAAATAAACCATCAAAGTGCACAAAGTATTTTGTGGATATTGTACCCTTGATACGACAACGGTAGAAACGTAACCATTCAAAATTCATTGTTATGTCATTAGCTTAATAGCTATAACTAAAAAACTCTACTCTGATTCTTGAAATGTCATGTCCAATCAAGGGTTATGCTGATAACAAATGCCTAGTTTTAAATTTATATTGACAGTAAATATTTTACATTGAATAGACAGTTTTTTAAACAAAGATGTTTAAAGTTAAAACAATTCATACCTGAGGCACTTTTATCAGATAAATCTTCAACTGAGGTAGACTGATTGTCTACTTGCATTTCTTCGTTTGATACAGGCAATGGTGCCTTCGCTTTGGCACTATCATCAACTTTTGAAAATTCTGGTTGTGGTTTAAAACTGTCAACTTCCGGTGTCGATGTTTCTCCTGTACTTTGAACAGAAGCTGGTTGTGGAGTATACTGTTCCTGTGTAGTCTGTATAGTAGCCAAATTAATGGGCTCATCTGATAAAACAGGCACTATGTCATCTGGAAATCTGTTTGACTTTGAACTTAAGTCTAAAGATGTATTATCACTCAATCTCAATTGTGGCTTGGATGACTCGTCTTCCATGTTATCTGTTAAACCCTTTACTTCTAAAAGCTCAGCAGTTATAAGAAACGATTCCAATTGTTCTTGGAAAATATTGACTTCTCCATGGTACATGAAGTTAATTATTGCATTTAGATCTTCATACTTGAAGTTCCTAAATATTATCACAGGATGCTGGCAAGGATTTTCTTTAAAGATTTGTTTAAAATAGTTACTGCAGGCTGACAGCAGCATTCTATGGGCCCTAATTTTACCACCATCACAACACAGTGTTACATCAACCAAATCGTTTTCGAAACGAAGCACATTAAAAGCCTCTGTCACGTGTGTAACATAATTATTCCAACGTAGGGAAAATTGCGGTGCATTATTCATTATTTGGATTAATACAAATTCGTTTGAATAAAATAATTATTATCAACGAAATGAAATAAACGAGGAAGGAAACCACATCAAACCCTCTCCTTTTTTGACATAAAAATTGACAAATTCATATTTGACGTTAGCGTGAAAAGTTGCCAGATTAAATATTTCTAGTAAGGAGCAACAAGGTACAAGGTATGTATAAGTATATCAATAAGTAGATAGATACAACCTATGTACCTACCTACGACAAAGCACAATATAATTTTTTTTAAATGCAATATGTTGATAAAGTTGTATTTATTTCTGGGGAGCTATGTACTGTAATCGTTATAAGACCAACTACATTCAATCTCAGTTCATCAGTCAGCCGTAAAATGGTTACATTAGTAGCAGGGGTCAACCCCTGAAGGTAAGGGCAACAAGTCCAGTAACTGCGTTTTTAAGCTGCACCTGCTTGGACCTCATTACCACTTAAAATCAGCAGGCTTAGCATACGCCACGCTCTTATGCATAGATATATTACTTTCCTTATTCTAAGCTCTTATGCAATGTCAACATCAATGCGTCAACTGCTGATTGGCTGAAAATACGAGTACGGTGTACTATCACCCAATCAAAGTTATATAAACTTTTGTTGTGTCGATGCGAGAAAATTGATTACGCATTCTAGGTGCCACTGGTGCCAGAGGCCCTCAGGTGAGATGAGGTCAATCTTGAAGTGCAATCTACACTAATATTATAAAGAGGAAAGATTTGTAACTATTTTTGTATGTTTGTAATGAATAGGCTCAAAAAGTACTGGGCCGATTAAAAAAAAATTCTTTCACCAATAGAATGCTACATTCTTCCAATTTGATATAGGCTACAAAATTAGGGATCCTTGGTAAAATTTGAACAATGTAACCGAAGGTGTAGAAAAATGAGTCTTAAAATGTCTTTCGTCGAATGCGCGGGAAAATCCTCTAAGGCGAAATGAAGTTCGCCGGGACCGCTAGTATAAAATAAAAATATAAAAAAAAGTATTCTAATCATGTTTTATATTTTTTGAGCGAATGCAATTCAGCTACAAATTTTGCTACATATCTGTGATAATAAAAAAGTAGAAAATTCTAGTCAATTATCTTACATATATAAATTATTGTGTTGAATAATTTTTGACCAATCAGGGCCACATACCAGTGTTGTTATGGAGCTCCATATCCGTAACCGAAAAGATCGGATATCCGAAATAAAATACGACCCGAAACCGTAACCGAATCCGATATACCTAAGCATGTCGGTTAGTTTCGAATAGGGTGGAGTCTAATTAAATAGTATTTAGAAAATTTAATGTGTCGCGATAAGTTTTTGTTTTCGCCTGGCCGAGTCGACTGATTAATGCGCACGCATTTAGTCTTTACCAACCTAAATTAATCTAGATTCACGCTATAAACTCAAGTTTTTCAGTCAAATAATAAAGGAACATGATACTTGGCTGTTATAAAACGACTCATATTGAAGGTCCTTTTTCTTCCCTTTCACCAAAGAGATCACTGTCTGAGAGCTACCAACAAGCTCTAGTTTACACTTCACATTTCCCTTCTACATTTCTTTAAATCTAATATCCGTAACCGTAATCCGTAACTATCGGATAATCCGAAATAATTTAATATCTATAACCGAAACCGGTATTATAGGTACTTTACATATATCCGTATCCACATCCGTATCCGAAATTATATATCCATATTATACCTGCCACATTTATCTTATATTATGTGTCTGTGATCGGGGCAAACATTTGTGTGTTATATTGTATTTGTATTATATTTTATTGTATTACAATCACGTTCCATCCGACGATCAACATATATACTTATTCACAAAGAGTCGGAATCAGATTTGGATGCTGAAACTATGTTTTGTCTCTTTTTTTAGACTAAGGGCCTGTTTCACCACTAGCTGATAAAGTGCCAGATAGCCTATCCGTAACTTATCTGCCAGATAAATTACAAATTTTGGTTTCACAGGTCTCGGATAGCATTATCTGGCAGATAAAGTACCTGATAACTTATCAGCCGCTTCAAGTGGCTGATATAGATTTTAACTGACAGATAAAAAAGGTTTCAAGTGAAAAGACGAAAATAATTTTGTGTTTCGAACATTATTACGTGCTTTGCGTTGATTGCAGTCACAAGTACCTATCACATAAACTATAACAAGGATTTATTTGAAGTTTTAGAAAACGAATTTGATGACTTTTTCGGTCGTATTACGCGACCCCGTAGGAATCGAATAATTAACACAAGACAAAATTATTTTGAAACGCTTGAAGATTAAGATTTTAGGAATCGCTTTGGCTTACAAAATGGGCTGTTAACACAGTCTTTTAACAAATGCACTCTACTAAATTACAAAATGAAACAATAGCGAATTAAAATTTGTATATTAATCAAATATTTTTATTCATATAGATTACATGAGTTAACATTTATGAATTGTATCGATACAAATCAAATTAAGCTACCTCCATTTCGGAAGTAGTTTTTTTACAAATAAAAAGCTAAACTTATTACTAATTTTGCACCAAGATACACAGTTTAGTTGTCAGGTAAATAAGTATATCATCAAATAAGTAAAAACATTGTTAATTACATAATTTTATACATTTTGGCACAACATGTGTCAGTGTGCCCTTAATCTGACATTTATTGAGAAAGCACAACAAAACTTTTCATAATAATATGAAATCTCTCTACTGTTTTATGAAGAGTATGAGGGCACTAGAATGACAAGTGTTAAGATTCAAGTAGAGGGTTACAAAACTAGTGGCTTATAGGAAATATGAAACACTCATTCTTTCATGTGTGTTCATGTTTTCCATTATTGTTTTTTTTAATAATTTAATTTTTAGGTTCACTGAATTTGTTTTAGTTCCAGCTCCTCTGTAATAAGTTTATTTGGAATTTTGGCTTCCAGATCCAGTTTTTCTTCACATAATGTGCCAAACAGCCTTTTTTCCTTTGGTTTACCTACAACATAGAAAGTACTCATTTTTAGAACTGAAAATAACATAAATATTTAAAAATGTTAATTAAAAATCTACATGTTTTTAAACATTTTTTACTAAAAACTAGATGCTTATTACTTTAAAGGGCTGTCGGATTCCACTCTTTCCGTTAGCTTACAGGCTTATCAGATTCATCTTAAAATATAAAAGTACTCCTTTATGTACTATTTTTTTAAGGATTTATCTACTTGATGTGAATATTTAATATAAATGTAATATTATATTAATAACTCATCTCAGTATCCGACAGGACTCGAACCTGTATCCTCCGCCGCTGGGCTAATTCAACTATTATTTTTCTAGTATAACATTAGCTCCAAGGTGAAGTACCTACCTGAATATGAAACTAGTTGGTTGTTAGTCTTCAAATATGACATTAAACAATTAATATCAATGTGGAACTTACTTGGTAAAACGAAATCCGCCATCAAACTGTCTTTCGTTTCTCTCAACAGAAAGAGGAATCATAGATTTGACTTTATCCTGACACAGACGTAAACGGTGGAACTGTGCTGGTTCCTCCACCAGTTTTGTAATGCTCAGCTCGAACCATAGCACTCTGCTTTCTAGTTTCCCTAATTATTGCTTCATATTTCAGCTTAAGGTGTTTGTAGTCGCGAAACACTGAACCAGATGAATTTAGAACGCAATGCTTTTTCTTTTTCTTTCCAAGAGGCACTGTTTTTATTTTCAATGATACTTATTCGTATCTATTAATCATATCGGAAGGTTTGTTTCTTCTGCAGAGAAATTACTACTCCTTTCACGCTTCTGTTTTTCCATTTTGTATAATAAACCACGTTAAAAGAACAAGAAAATGTAAAACAAAAGCCTTTCGGAATCTACACTTCTTTAACACAACAACAAATCGCAAAACAAATGACGTCTACGTTTCGTTTCTATTAACACATTTGGAATGCAAACGTAATTATATGATTTTTTTTTTATTTTCATTCTGTAATGACAAAATTATACTTTAAAATATAAGACAAAGTTGACATTAATAATTTGGAATAAAACCGTTTAAATTAACACTTTTCAAAATTTGTTTTTACATGATGATAATATACGTGTGAGTAACGGAACGCAAAAGAGTGACGTTCGGATTCGTCATCTTTTATCTGGCGGATATATTTGACTGTCAGATAAAATATCCGACAGTTAGATGGTGAAACAGAAAAAAGTTATCAGAAGCCTTTATCTGGCAGATAGCGCTATCTGTCAGATAACTATCTGAAGCTTTATCTGTAACCGGTGAAACAGGCCCTAACAATTCAAATTCAACCGTTTTTAGCATTTAATAAATCAATCCCCAGACCGGCAACGAAAATTGCTTGCATCAATTTTAAGAAAATATAATGAACTTGTTCATCTAACATTACCTACTATTGTTAATGTACCTAATACTATTTAAGTTAGAACCACGGTTTTATGAAGTTCACACTCTCTATATGTTTTTATTTAAATAGAGGAATGTAAGTTCTTTAAATATAATAGTTACTTATAACAACTGCATTTTATGATTTTGTAAATAAATTTTATGTAAATTCAATGGTTTTTCAATAAATCTTTAATATCAGAAACGTTTTCATCGCTATGTTTGGTAATCAAGAAAATTCGTTAAAAATGTTAACTTAAACCGTGTGGCAGAACTAGGACGGGCTTAGATTATGGAGGATTATTTATAATATAAATCTATGGGGGCGGGTGACTAAATTTTATCGTGCCCTTAACAAACGTCAAAATCGATTGAAGTCAGCGCGTCAGCTTCTGATTGGCTTGCGGGGGAGCGGAGGGCTCACACCCCTAAATAGTCACTCTGGCTCATGGACTTAATATATAAACAGGACCGAGTACTCGCAGCCAAAAAACGAGCCGAGCGAGATAGCTACCACAGAGGCGTGTGTCCCTTTCTAATAGGGTGACAACAAGATTTATTTTGACAACGGACATTTGATTGAATAATTAAAATGTAGCCCGCTGTCCCCACTACATCTAGTAAAATAAATAAATAAATATTGGACAACATCACATACATTGCTCTGATTCTGTGGTAAGTAGCTAAAGCACTTGTGTTAAATTAGAAAAAACGACGGTATCACAACACACAGACCCGATACAATATAGAAAAGATCGTTTCCCTTATTGACCCGACCGGGGGTCGAGCCCGGGACCTCAGAGATGGTGCAACAACAAAGTCCGGCCCACTCGCATCTCGGCTACGGAGGTCGTCATGTTCCAAAGTTATCGTCTGGACAGATTTGACTGTTGAAAACAACCGAGACAGCAATACTTATATGTTTATATGTTTGAAAAAATTATCTTGAATTATCAAAATAGAATTTATGTATAATTATACTCCGTTTTACTCTAATGGGGACAATGGCAATAAATTTGAAACATTTATTGAATTTTCCACTGTCCCCACTGCTGGGGACGCGCCTGGTAGGGACAACGAGAATAACCCTTAAATTTTTTAAATAAATAATACAAATTGTCAAAGGTATCTATTTATTTAGCCATGTATATGCTTCGGTTGATACAGATGACAAGAAAATATAGTTGAAACAATGCTTAAAATAATTGCTAGTAAGTACAATTACAGCCGCTTCGTCTACATGTTTAATGAATGGCTTTTGTAATAATTGTACGCCAGTCTATGTCTACGATTTTTTACCTAATTTCTGATCACTGTGGGCAACAGATTGTTTTCAGTGCCAATATTAATATTAACCAAAAAACATCGTTTGAACAATTTGATTGATTAAACGACTGAGAAACTACATTTTAAACATGATAATATCTTTAAGAGGTGGCACGATGTAGGATTTCTTCTTCAGAGTCTGGTAGTGGTCGGTGGCTGAATGTATTACTGAGAACTTAATTTTTTTTACTTTTGGTCTGTAAAATAAACATAAAAGTACTATACATATTACATCTAAAAAAATTACAGTTAACTTAGTGTAACATATTACATCCAGTTTATGACCTACAAAATAATACTCATGTAAAGAATTAAGTAAAAATAAACCAGGCCAAGTACCTATAAGTCGTAAAGGTTTTACTATATTTGACTGTAAAACGAATCCTTCTTAATGTGTTGTTGCGTGAAAGCATGATAAACAATTACTAATGATACTTACCACAGGAGAAATCGTAGGTATAGCAAGTCCCGGCTGCATACGACAGAATTTATAGTGATTTTTTGCTTAACGTGTATAGCTGAGCCATTTTTGTCGCATTACTTCATTTTTAAGGTAGGTAACTGTAAATAAATGTACAACAGTGAGAAACTAACTCGAGCACACAATTGAAATATTACGAGAATTATGGGTACCCCAGTGGTAAGATTTACAGTAAGATTATTTTGAGCTTACCTGTGGAACGATATATGGCAATCACTATATAATTCACTTGAACAAGTATAAACGCAACATTTTTTCACCATTTTATCTTATGAGGTGCCTTAGAATTGGCTACTTGACAGTGTTAACAATAAAATATGAAAAGTATTAGATGTGTTAGCTTATTAGTTAAGTATTCATTTTACATTTTTACTTTTTAATAAAAGCATAGTTAGTATTTTATTTTTGCAAAATAAGTTTTAGTTTTTTTATCTGTGGAACAAAAGAACCGAAACGGAAACCACCATTGCAATTCGGAAATGACAGCTGTCGGCGAAAATTATTTATTTTAATGTGGCGAAACAATGATTATTTTACCGAATAAATTGAATTATTGTGTCTATTAAGAATTTATTGAAACATTTTCCGTTTATCTTAATTAAGTCGTTCCTATGCGTATCGGTTCGTTGTCTAGGACGTTGACGTCATAATTGCAACAGTGACGCGACTAGGCGTTTTCGCGCGCTTTTTAAATGTGTTATACAAAGTCTTATTTTTGTCTGGTTATTTAGATTATTTCCAGATAAATCGAATTGCTTGGGATATAAAATGAACGGGCGCACATTTTACAATACTTTTTCAAAAACTGTCAAGTAGCCAATTGTTTATTTTGATAAACTCATTCAATGACAGTTTGACTTACTGACGCCATGGCAGTTCATGATGATGCTCTATAGCGTAGACAGAGGAACCTATAGACAAATGGTACTCGTGCCACTTGTGAGACAGAATGATCAAAAGGTGATGTTACCATATCAACACTTTTACCCCGGTTATAAGTAATTCCAGATAACAAGTACCGAAGTATCTGTGGAAAAATGCCTACATCTTAATTTGTCGCAGGACCCGTTATAGATAGTAATAATCATA
This sequence comes from Glyphodes pyloalis, assembly GCA_037074685.1. Classification (NCBI taxonomy): domain Eukaryota; kingdom Metazoa; phylum Arthropoda; class Insecta; order Lepidoptera; family Crambidae; genus Glyphodes; species Glyphodes pyloalis. The sequence continues at coordinate 1,000,068 of JAYKKO010000025.1, forward strand.
GAGTACAATATATATCTGAAAATAATAATAACTGTTGTATGATCATTTACTCCAACATATCTAAATGTAAGTAATCTCTTTCATAATTTTATATTAATATTATTATTTTTTTCGTTTTAATCCCTTGGTGAGGTGCTTGTATACATACATACTCATTAAAACAACTTTTATTATGAAAGCAGTTCTGAAATCGCGAAAAAAATCAGCTGTTTCATACAGAAGTTGAATACCTACTTGACCATAAAGTATGAACCAGGGGATATTTTTTTCGCGACTTCAGAGTTGGTTCCATAATAAAAGTTGTTTGTTTTCATAAGCACAGTCACCTCACTGTGGGATTAAAACGATAAAAAATGTTGGGGTAGGTATTTTACATGTTAAGGAAGAAAGAAAACAACAATTGTGAATAATTATAATAATTGTATTTTTATAAAACTTTTTTACTGTCCTTTAAAAAGTACAAGTTTCGTGTTAATATTTCTTATTTTATCATTTTGTTCAAATTTTTTTGTGGCATGGTGAATACGGATTTCAAAATAACGAGCTGTAATTGCTTTTATTAATAAAATTCTATGATTCCCAATAAGTGGTTGATTATTAAAATGGTCTTCGGTGAATTCGGATTGTAAATTTTTCAATGTGGATGATATAAGTTGCAGCATTATATTTTTTTGTGCAAAGAATTGCTTACTTTGAAGCAAATTTGTCCTAAATATTTTTTCTGCCAAAGTACAAACTTTAATTACATTCCGAGACGGATAAATTAAACCTCCCTTATCTTTCTTAAAAATAAGACCTAAATATTTCTCACTAACTAGAGCAAGGAGGCAATCTTCGCATTTTAAGGTTTTTCTTAATTTTTTGACCACAAACCCACCAATATATGGAATTATTTCCTCGGTATACACTGACAACCTAGAAGGATCAGCTAAGTAATCATGATCACTGTCAATTATAAGATCATGGCTAGCATCTTCTAAATCAAGATTTTCGGTTTCGGCAGTACATAATTTGGTGTACGCATTGAGTTTAGTTTCGTAACGTACTTCAGTGTACGTTAGAATTTTAATTTCTTCTAAGGGGATACAATTACCAGATGTAATACCTTTTATTTCCCCATGTATTACCAATTTTTTATATGCGCTTTGGAACTGGAATGCTGAAGGATTGTTGTTAAACCCACCCTTTGACCTTATCGAACTGAAAAAACACTCAAGGTGATCCTGACTGAGCTTATAAAACGGTAAGAATTTCAGTTTGCCGGTTAATATGTAGTCAGCATAAATCTTTTTAAAACTTTGAGCACATATAAGTAAACCGAGAAAGCCGGTCCTTCTATTCGTCGTCAGTATACTGCTACCCTCTAAGTTGAGACCTTTAATATATGTCTCTATTTCAGACAACTGATCAAGAATTTCATTGCCATTTTTTTCATTGATTGGCTTTTTAAAACCATAAGCATTTAAATTTCGGCTGTTGAGAATGTCAAATAAATTATTTATCTTCGTTATAAATTCAACAGTGGCATTTGATCCTGAAAAATCTGGTAAATTCAACTTTTGATCACAAAGTTGAATAGCATCGGCTACGGAATTACTAAATGTTTGTGCAGCTAACTTTACTTTCATGATCTGTTTACTAAAATCAATATGTTGCCTTTTAAGTCGGTTCGCTAGATGAAGACCTTCATTTTCTTGGAGATTATTCAAATTTTCAATAAATTTCCATGAAATTTTTTCACCGCATGCATTTATCAGTTCTTTTTTTTGACCTAAAGTATTTCGTACGAGTTTTAACATGTGAGCGGGATCTGGAATAATTACTATCTCATGTCCGCTAACTTCAAAAAACGGTGTGATGTTTCCTGACTGATCAAAACTGCAACCTAATTTTTGGGCCATTTTGAAATTGGCCGGACAGCCGTCAAATGTAAGGGATATTACATTGATGCCAGTTTCTATTAATAAATTGATACACTGTTTGGCCAGGTTTGCCTTCTGTTCTCCGTTACAACCGTCAATAAAAAAATAACCTACTGGAATCTTCCACCCATCATTGATACTCGTTACCATGAAGACCAAAGCTTCTCTAGCTTCAGCAACACTATGACCGTCCAAAGCATCTCCGTAATTCACCAAACCTACACACTTTTCGCCATCCCAATGAACATGCCTCCTAATTGCCATCTCATCCATACTTACAGCACAATACAATGGTTTATCCTTGCGTTTTGTTAATGTTTGAATGCAATCCAATGATTCTGTGGTAAACCCTGGGTTAGCGTCAACACTTTTGTACCATTTTGTAAGTGTGGACGGGTGAGGTAGGCAAGTGTTAAATTGATCTCTTACATATTTATATGCTCGAGGACTTATAAAATTTAAACAAAGAGCGAATTTGCGTAAAGCCGGTGAATACTTTTTACCACAAGCAGCAGGACATAAATATTTCTTTAAAAAATCTTTGTTCACTGGGTCAATTGACTCCAACAAATCACCATCCTCTTCACTGACTAAAGAATTTGCTTTCAGTTCTGCAATAATATCTGCGAGATTGGCTATTTTCCTGGTTAATCGTCTACTTTTTTCGCGAAGTGCTCGCAGTTTTTGTAATCTGTTCTTTGATTGTTTTATTGCTTTATTCAACCGTCTTCTCAACGTCCGTGGCGTGTAGTCTGGTGACTGTCCCTGAAAATAATAATAAGGTTAGTTAATGAAACAATTATAATTCTATACACATTATATTATATAAATGCATTATAATTCTATACACAGTGTATTGAACGTACGTCAACTAGATATCACCATGGACACATTTTTCAAAGTTTTTTAAATCACTATAACCCTGATGTATTTCAAAACGTTATTCATAATTAAATGTTCTTGGTTGGACGAGATTTGTGATTAGTCTTTATTTATCCGTTATTAAATTGTAGCTAAATATAAATAATAACAAATATTTTTGAAAAAACATGAAATCACTACGAAGAAAATATACCATCAAATGAAAATACTTACTGTTGCTGATTCATTTACGTGAGGACCAATATGTACATCTTCAGTAGGAGTGAATAGGGCGATTGGTTCTTTAACCTGGAATAACAACAACCAAGTTATTGAAATTGAAATTATTTTTTATTTCAGACCGTGGTCCATAATTTTATAATAACAGCAGCATACAAATTATATGGGGGAAACAAATGGAACCAATGGTATAATAATAACTTAAAAAAATATTTTTGAAAAAACATGAAATCACAATGAAGAGAATATACCATCAGTTTTCTGTTATGATTGAAATAAAAATACTTACTGTTGCTGATTCATTTACGTGAGGGCTATTATGTACATCTTCAGTAGAAGTGAATGGGGCGTCTGGCTCTTTAACCTAGAATAACAAAAAAGAAAGTCATTATATTACAGCAGCATTCAAATTATATGGGTAAAACATTTTTTTATTTAAGTAGGTAACGGGACGAGCAGATCGCTCACCTGATGGTAAACGCCACGTCTGCACATTATCAGGTGCAGTGCCAAACAGTCCCTAATTCATTTGAGTGCTTGTTTTTGAACTACATAGCATAAGACCATAATTAATTTGCATGGGTTCTTGAACTTGTGAACTTGTGGCACGGGTAGGATCATCTATTTTACATTTGAAGTATTTGTGGTTCTTCAGGGCGATGACGGTCAGAGTGACGGTAATAAAAGAATGTGTTTGGTATCTCGAGAACGTCTAATTAATGCCATCACACGTATATATACTATGGTACAAAATAGCTATGCTAGCAAAACACGTTATGTCGCTGTAATTGATCAAGCGACGGTTAAACAGTGAATTCGGCATTTAGCCTCATACCACAGCTGAAAGCTGGGAAGTAAAATTATAGGTGATTTTTTTCAATTCTACCTTTTCTAGACTAAGATCAGAGTGATAATAACAATAACTATGTGTCAAATATGTATATTCCATATTAATATTTACCAGCATTGGAACAGCATTAGGAAACAAAACTGTGAGTTTCTCCTTTTTAATCAAAACACTGGGTTCAAAGTGTTTACTACAAATTTTTGAAGATTTTTTCGCTGTCCAATTTTTTCGACCCGTGGCTTGAACCCAATGCGTTCGTAATGTATCGTTTATGGGAAAACTGAAACAAATAATTCATGTAAGAATTACATTGATTTATTTCTATTTTATGAATATTTCTAAATAAATTATAAGTGCAGTATGGGGAAGATTAATGCGAAATGCTGGCAACACCAGAAACAATTATTTTTTAGGTTATGATTAATTGAATTTATACTTTTAAGCTTATTTAACAAACAAAATAGCATGTTGCACGTTGCTGTTTATTGTAAATGTAATACACAATCGTATTTGAAGCTAATATCTAATCAAAATCGTTGTACTTACGAGTGAAAAGACAAATCCGGAACTTTCCGTTCGCTATCACTTTTACAGCCTAAAACACTACACCGAACCATTTTTTCAAGGAATTTCTTTGAAGGAATTATCTTATTGACAATTTAAAACGAATACAGCGTCTATTTTCGCGTTCAAAGTATTTTTCAAAGATATTTTTTACAATAAGCATAGAAAACTGTCAAAATTTGTTTAGCAAAGTGGTTTGCTGGCCTTGAAAAAACCGGCACGCGACGCGAAACAAAAAACCAAATCGTTCTGTCTCATTTCTTTACCAGATTTCTGTATATGTTGTTCTCTTTTTTGTGTGAATGCGATGGAAGCTATCACTTTGTCTATAGGTTACTCTGTCTACGCTCTATAGGGTTACCACTAGGAAATTAGAAATAAGCAAATACTATTTTACGTATTCTTAATAGTTTATGTATAAAATCAAAGAAATAAATTAAAATATAATTTATTATTTTGCAATTGTTGAAATAACAATTAAATACTAGTGCATAAACTGAGTTTTTGATCGAGCAAAATTTAGATCAGAAATATTATTTTATGCTGGCAAGATCTAAGAAAGATCAAAGAACGAGACACACGCCTCCGGCCTGGCTATCTCTGTCGGCTCGGAATTGCATCTGTGTAAAGCGCACAGAAATTAATACTTTATTGCATTGTAATAGTGTTCATTTTTCATAATGAACATTTTCAGAGTTATCAGTCTAGCCTATTTAATTTATTTATCGTAATGAGCTTAGTAGAGTCTGTGGTAGAGTCATCACTTTCTTTTTATTATGTATAATCTATGGTCATCTCCATAAAATGTCATCACATCTTACTACTGATATTTATAATTTATTATCCTTATATGTATAAAAATAATATTAAAGTGTAATTTATTTTTATATCATTATCCCTACTTATCCTGACATGTTACTTCCATATTTCCGTATTATTCCTTCAATCTGTTTCCCTACCTTTTAATCAGTCCGTGGCTGATGCACAAGCCGTGCAAGCCAAAAACAAAAAAAAAACTTGTCCGTTATCATTCGTCATCAGCTGTTGTGATATTATCAGTCTGTGGTTGTGATCTAAAACATTGTCATAAACGTTTTAATAAGAAGACGTTTTAATAATTAAATTCCAATTATTTTTAGTTTTTGTCCTATCGGTTCGTCGGATAGAATTATCAACTTCAGTTTTTATGAATCTGTAATAACCTGCTTAAAAATGGTAATTATTTTTTATTTTTATTGCTTTTGAATTAATATTCCAAAACTCAAAGGAATGATCCGGTAACAAGAAAAGTCACATACTTTTGTTAAAATACTTATTTTTATTATCTAGCACGGTCGTGTAAAAGTTCGTACGACTGAAGAGGAGAAAGCTCGAAAGGCCAAAGAACGCCAGGAAAAATTAAAGAAATTCAAGGCCGCCATGCAAGAGATACAGAACAAGGTTTGTGCGTCTATCTCATTATTTATGTAAGAAACATATCCAAATAACTTGACCACCTTATGCGTGATGATGGTGTCTTCTTAAATTTAAGATGTGTCTGGCATCATACAATCTACATAATTAAGAAGGTGGAGGGGCTATCGTCAACCTGGCTTTCCTCTTTATGTAAGGCTAACTACTTAAATAATAATACATATAAGTGAGGCCCAACTGCTATATGTGAGACCTTTAAAAACCACCAATCATAATAATGTTAGGGCAGAATATTTATGTCACATTAATTTAATACGCTATTGCATTTGTGTTTCTTTTCAGAGAAAGCAGTCTGAACTGGACAAAGATCTGTTAGATCTAGTTGGAAATGTGTTGTCACATTTCCCAGACATCTATACTTTATGGAATATAAGAAGAGAAATCCTTCTGACATTTTCGTAAGTTTTTTTTAATAAAATAGATCACAACCTTTATCAATTTAGTGTTATAATGAACAATTGTTAGTAAAATAATTAAACTTTGAATTCTTTGTGTACCATGGTGTACTTAACTATTTCATAAAGTCTGCTTTAAATTTTTTTCTTGAAATAAATATATTTTGTAATTGTTTCTGGTTTTAACAGAAGGGATAAAGAAATGCAAGAAGAAATGCCAAAGTTTTACAATGCTGAGTTACAATTGACTGAATATTGCTTGAAAGTTCATCCAAAATCATACTGTGCATGGCATCAGCGTGTGTGGGTTCTTACAAGAATACCGGATCCCAACTGGGCTGAGGAACTTGCTGTTTGTAATAAATATTTGAAACTGGATGAAAGAAACTGTAAGTCTTATCTTAATTCCATCGTCATTTTATTTGCTTTTACTGGAAGTTCCTTCCCCCTGCAAAAATATAAGCTTTACATCTTGTTACTAGAAGTAAAAGTACCCACTTGTGAGAAATTAAAATGGAATGGAATCTGTTTTGATGGTTGAATGTCAAAAATATGTTTCGAATTTATTTCAGTTCATACATGGGACCACAGGAGGTTTGTTGTAAGCCAATGCAAACCATCATTAGAGGATGAATTTGATTTCACCACAGAAAAATTACATGTAAATTTTTCAAACTATTCAGCTTGGCATTATAGGAGTAAAATGCTTGTAGCACTGTACCCTGATTTAGAAGGTAATTATTATAATAATAAATTGTTTAGTTTGATTCTGACTTATGATAAACAAAGCTTAATTATCATGACACAATCTAATCATTGGGTCTTTACTAACTAGTCACTCTTCATCACTAATACCCAGTTCCAATATTTAACAATTTGTAATGTGTCAAAAATTACTATTTGTTTTTCTCCAACCGACTAATAATTGTTAATACTATTCCATAATTTACCTTCCATACCAGCTGTCATCAGTCGTCCGTCGGTCGTTTTTAGCTTACGCCTCGTTTAATTTATTACTATCCATTACTAGAACGGATTGTTTTTCAAATATTGGAACCTGGCTTTAATGGTTGAATCTGATACTTGTTTTACCATTGTATCTTTATTTTAATTCTTTATGTTATAAATGTTTCTTTCTTTCTTTTATAAAGTGGTCCAAATGAGAAAGTTGAAAAAAGAAAGCCTTTGCCATCTTCTAGAGCTGTTCCGCTCTTGGAGAGGGTATTTCGAAAATTTGCATTTTAGATTTATTTTTCCAGGAGGAAGACCTATTGAAGATGCCCACCATAAACATGAACTAAAAATGGTCCAGAATGCAGCTTTTACAGATCCTGATGACACCAGCGCCTGGTTTTACCAAAGATGGTTGTTAGGTGAATATTATGACATTAATCTTATAACATTTTTGTTTTAAGTATGTTTACTAAGTTGATTTATTTTTATAGGTGCTGTAAAGAATAAAATTCAGCTGGTAGTAGCCACTGTATCTCCCTCACAAATAACAGTTGCATACAATCAGAATGTTTCCAAAGATTATGTGACTGAAAACATAGAATTTGAAATAAATGGTTTACCAGTAACTTGTTCCTGGCAATCATGTACTGGAAATGAATATGATAATTTGTGGATTTTTAAGCATGCAGAAACTATATCAGAGGATTTGGATATCAAGGCAAGGTTTTTTGAGTTCAAGACATTAAGTCATAAATTCCGACTTGTTGGCTTACATTATAAATGCAATTTGTAATTTTATTTACAGGTTGAATTTATTGAAGACAATCAAAGGAAATCCTTAGTTTGCACCCAGTTGCATCCATGCAAATATATTGGAAAAAACGAAATTAATTTTCAGAATCAATATTCTGAACCTGTTATAAAAGAATTGCAAACACAGTTAGAATCCTGTCGACAGCTGTTAGCTTTGGAACCCGATAATAAATGTAAGATGATTTTTATGTGATATTTGTATTTTTTAATAATAATGCTGCTATTGTTTTGGACATTGGTAGCCAAATAATAAAATGATAATTTTTTTTTAAGATTATTAGAATCTTAATCTATCTTGTGTTTTTTTTACATTACTTAAAGACAATTGAGAAACATAGAGATCCTATATAGGTTGTGTCAACAATTATCTTCAATATTACGTGAGTGGATCAAAATATTCGCGGCTTAACACATAAATACTTGAACTATTTTAATGCACATTCAGACTTTCATTTATTCTCAAACCTAAAAAAACACCTTGGAGGTCAAAAATTTTCATCAAATGGGGAGGTCGAAGTTGCGGTGGGTGACTTTTTTCTTCCAATTTCCAAAAATTTTTCTTCCAAGGCCTTGACCTTGGAAGAAAAATTTTTTATGACCGGCATACAGGCGTTGGAAACCAGATGAAAGAAGTGCATTGAGCTAAGTGGAGATTACGTGGAAAAATAAAATTACTTTTGTTTTTTTTATTTTATTTTCTTGCTGAGGCCGCGAACTTTTCAATCCACCCTCGTACTATTAACATGAAATTTATCATCAGTATATTGGCAAGCTTTTTGAATTTGAATAACTTCATCTTCAAATTTAGTAGCTCTTATCAATAGTAGAACAATATAACTGACAAAACATAATCTACTGGTAAATTCACAGGCAGTAGGTAAATTTCATTGTTTTTTCAGGGACTCTTCTGACAACCACAACATTTTTAAACTGTATTGATGCAAAAAAATATCACAATGAGATATTGGTGAATTTAAAAGAGTTAATAAAAATTGATAAATTACGCAAGGGATATTATGGCGACTTGCAATCCAAATGGTGTATTGAAAATCAATTGTATGAAGATTATAAAAACAATAAAACATCATTAAAATTGTCATTTGATGTAAAAGTAGCGACTTTACCACATCTTCAATTCTATAGTTACTGTGACGACGTTGATTTGTCTGATCAGAATTTGACATCAAATGTGCTGCCTTCATTGATAGTCCTACAAAATTGCAAGGTAAGTAAAGTAACTTATGGTGAAACGGATATATAAGGGTGTGAGAAGATAAAAGGGCCTGCAGGGATTATCAATATTATGATGTCAATATCCATAGATTGAAATATTTATCAGTTCTATTTTAAACAGAAAAAATTCATCTCCCCTTGCGGTGCGGGAAGCGAACCCACGACCTTAACCCGTTAGCCCCTTTGCCGAATATGTTTACAACTACATACTAATCATAAAGATTACAGTTCTGTTATTTAAATAAAAAACAGTTTATTTTGCTTCTTTAGTAAATAAATTCACTATTATTATGTTGAAAATTTACATTCGCGAAAGAAATTTGCTAAGGTCAACTTTTTTTGTGTTTGTTAGACTGTACAGCTGTTTCAATAACATTTAACAGATATCCTTTCATTGCTGAGTATTGGTCATCCCAAAACGATATTTAAAGTAAAATATTCATATTATTAAAGAAAACTTTATTTTTTTCAGAACTTATCTTTAAAAAGTAACAAATTAACAACTTTAAAAGGATTCCCGGATCTGGCTTTGGAAACCTTGAATTTAGAACACAATGACTTGGATATCAATGAAGTGGAATTATTGAGAGAAAAGTTGAAGTGTACTATACTGTTTTAATCAATGAGCATGTTAATAATGTAATCCAATAATATACAACTCTTTTCTTCTAATTTTGTGGATGATCGTTTTCGATTTACAGTTAAAATAGTTACAAATGTAATGGTTACAAAATATTGTATTCAAAAGAACATTACTTTAAAATCGAATCTAGAGACATACTCATTTATTGTCCTTGCAAGGTAAGTGTCAGTATTTTAAATAAACAAAGTACATAACTATCATGGTAACAAAAATAACATACTTTCTTACATTACACAAACATGATTACAATCATGTGATATATACATATATTGCAAAGGTCACAGTGGGCCTCTGAGCTGAGGAGTAATTAAAATAAATGTAAAATAAGTAAAATTAAATAAGGGCTTTCTAAGGAAAGGTGATATTTCAAGAATACCTCTTAAATATCTATTATTTATCAAAACAAATGGATTGTTTATAATCTTGGTTTATTTAAGTTTTTATATTATTAAGATAATTTCATGGTTTTCAAATCAAATATTTAATATACTTAAAAGTTTATATAATCCTTAATTATAACGGGAACATGGTAAACCTAGATAATGGAAGGAAAAGTTGCACCATAAAATGTGGCCTAATTTATTTACATAGACTTAAATGAAACTTTGTGCAATTTAACTTTGATCAGCAAAAACAATACTAATGTATATTCCGTTCTCATATAAATTATAATCCGAGTCATGTTCATTTGAATTTAGTACATCTATACTTTGATGTGAACATTTTACACTCTTGTAAAGTATGCTTGTTTCGGGTCAAAAGGACCAACTGATGGCCTAAAATCAAGCATTGCCTGTTGTAAACAAATATTGCTATAAGAATATTTGTAAATTAAGCACAATAATTTTCATGACCAATGTGAATGTATCCTTATAATTAAGAGAAAACCACAAGTTATCCTCTAGAACTAAATATTTGTGAACATGAAATTGTAATATAAATTACATGCTTATTTTACATCACATTTCTAGTGTATTTGCTATTTAATTATGTTGCTATCTCTAAATAAACCTGTTCTTGTAATCAATTATTTTATTTGTACCTTGAGTTTCTTAATCTACCATATGGAGAGTTTAGTCAAATGTATTATAACTCCTTTAACTGACTTCAGTAATTCATTATCATCTGTAAATAATGTCCCACAATCTTCACACAAAATTCCTTGTTTCTTCGAAAGTGCTACTGAATTCACATTTTCTATTTCAATTGTTGCACCTTTGCTAGTTTTGTAAAATTTATTGTTTATGGTTATTTGATCAACCATTTGGTATAAATCTTCATCACAATCTGAATCACTTAAAAAATTGTCATAGTTCAAGTCTTCATCATAGCTATTATTACAATAATTACTGTTTTGGTTCAATTTGGTGTTGCTAATTGAATTTTGGTATTCAAGACAAATTTTATGAACTTCGTCAGGATTTAGTCTATTTACATTGTTACTGTTACATTTTATACAAAATTTAAATAAATCACTTTGTTTTATACCTACATTTAAAGTATTGAATATCATTTGCAATTGATCATTAATAGTACCTTTGCCTGCAGTAATTATGGAAGTCTGTGGGAAGTTCACATTTGGTGTGCCTTTATATCTTGATAATAATATTATCCTGTCTTCAGATGTTGCTAAATTGATAATATCACACCACAACATTGTTTCTGACATCAATGTTGTGTCAATTCCACAATACCTCAAGTAAGACATGAGTTGCGATAGCTTTGGGTCAACTAGTAATTTTATTTCATTAGTTGTTTTCATCTGAATGTGCTGCATAAATGACTGTGGCCTTTCATGAACTTTAACCTTTTTAACTTGTTTCTTTTTTGGTTCTTGCATGGCAGTATTACAAATTTCTTCAAAATTAATTCCTTGCTCTGAGCATCTTTTCTGGAGAAAATTGAAAATTTGAATTAATACATATGCATCTAGAGCAGCATACTCTATTTGTGTTTTTCTCAAAGGCCTTAGTTCCCAGTTTGAACATTGTTCTGATTTTTCAAGAGGTAATCCAAAACATGATTGCACTAAATTACTTAAGCTATTGCCAGTATGTTCATCATTAATTGGCACAGTAAGACCACTGTTTAGTAGGTTTTTCCATAAAGTGCACAGGTCCAATAATCCTTCTCCTTTAACTTTAATATTTCCTAATCCAACAACAGATGACTTGATTTCTTTTAAATCTTGTTCAAGTCCAAATCCAAGTTTTATTATTTCAGCATTATCCAAAAATGACTTATAGAAAGTATACCAAAAACTTGAATATGATTGGTTATTTAATAATAATGCATCAATTAAATATACACTTTCTTGGGTTGCAACTTGGATTAATGCCACATGGGACTGTTTTGCCCCAAAAGATGGCTTCCATTCACAGTCAATACTAACAAGTGTACACTCTGCTAGTAACGTCATAAGGTCATAAAATTTCTCGCCTGTGTCTACCAATATGATATGCTCCTCAGTTAAACTTAGCTTATAATATTCTGCAGAAGAATTTTCTGCACAATCCCAGTTTTCTTCTTCATTTACTAATTCTGGGTCTTGCAAGGACATATCTTGCAGGGCTAAAGGTAAACTGCTTTCAGGTAATTTCAAATAATCTGCCCATTTTCGAGCTTCGTTTTTGTCATAGTCTACTAACATGTCAATAAATTCTATACCAGATCCTGCATTTTGTCTCAGTGAGTCTTTTACCAAGTCATCCCACACCGATGAACTAACATTGTGTTCTTGATATTTTTGATGAATCAAATATCTTAAACCACCTGTTGTACGATTTTTACTGAGATTCTTGCAAGTTTCAATTGGAATATTAAATTTGTTACAAAGCCTTGCCACTAATTTTCCTAGAGGTTTGTAATGAATTTTATCATATTTTATGTGACATATTTTATTGTCTTCTATGTACTTATGGGCAAATTCTTTAAGATTAAATCTTTTATCAAGTAAGTTGTCCAAGAAAAATAAAAGTTTTTGTACTTGACTCGGGCATTCTGTTAAATATTCATCTATTAAATTAGTCTTATCTTGCAATATCAGAGGGAACAGTAAATCTTCCACAGAAATGTCTTCAGATAAATCCATAGCTATAACAACTTGGGATGCCAATTTACAGTTATCCTTTTTTATCATATCTGTGACGATAGGAATAATAACATTTTTTATTGTAAATATATGGTATGTTTTGATAACTAAATTTAGAAATTGATAACTTCTTTGTTGTATAGCTATGTGAAAAGCAGGCAGTTTTACAGATTCCTCTGGATCCATGTTACTTTGCTGTGCCCATTTCTGAAGAGTTTCTATTATAAAATAAGGTAAACTTTTTGGTTTACAATCTTTTACTTCTTCACTCTTAATCACGAATACCAAAGCCACTCTATATGGATCCAGTATACTTTGAAAAAATAATTCAATATGATTTTCAAGAGCCACACTTTTCTTCCATGTTTTCCAAGTGACCTTTAACTGCTGATACCAGAATGTCGTGTTTAAATCCAAGTCAACATTCAATCCCAAAGCACGTAAAGAATCTTCGACTGATGGTACGATTTTAATAGACTGATTCTTTTCAACAAGCTGGTTTAAATCAGTTTTGCTCATCGTGAATATTCAGATTCAGTAACTTCTAATAGTCACAATACCAAATATACTTTATTCATCGATTTTCCTTCATTAATTACATACGAGAGTGAATAAATAAATGAAATAAATTGCAAAATCAACACGAAAACCATAAAACGCACAATTCTGACAAACGATTCTAGGACATCTCACATCATATCTGTCTCTGTCACAGTTAACTGTCAACCATATCTGTCTGTCAAAACTATAATGTAGTTGGTTCGTAGCAGCAAGATCAGGAAATAACACGAAATCCACTGTGAGCCCAAAGCTATGAACGTCGTAAAAAGTGTTTTTTTTTTACAGTCGTGTTTGACACTAATGACAATGGTGACAGTGCGTTGTTGAATGAATTGAAAATTGCTGATTTGTGATTTGTGCTAAATATTTCAATAAGTTTTTATAAAAAGCCTGAGAATATTTATAAATTTACAAGAAAATGGAGCTATCAGCGGAAGGTAAAACCCCTGATTATATGGCTTTGGCCAGTATAAAATTCAAGCTAAGTTTGCCTGAATTTAAAGACAATCCTCAGCTGAAGGAACAGCTTCTTCAGGGAATAAAAGCTGAGAACATGGCTCCATATTACAAAGAAGTTTGCACGGATCTAGGATGGCCTTTTGATCAAAAGTTGTTCGATGAATTGACAAAAGTAAATCAAGATAGGTTATCCAAATTCGAAGAGGATGACTCTGAAACTCCTGTTTGGCAAGACCGGTATGTTATGTCAAAATATTAGTAAATTTCTATTTTGAAATTTTATGTCTGACATATCATTTTCTTTATAAATTTCAAGGTTGGACTACCTGTGCTCGATTGGTGACAAAGAAACTGCTACCTTGCTAGCAACAACCAAGTACGAAGATGCAACTTTGACTACCAACAGGCGTCTTGATGCAGTATTTGCATTGTTTAGAATTGCATATTTCCATGGATGTAACGTCAAAGATATGGGCAAAGCCATAAATAAGGTGGGTACTATTAAAGCAATTTTTTTAACATTGTGTTTAATGGCTGCTTTCATGTCTTATTTAACAGGGAAGAAAGATAAACATTTTATAATTTAAAATGGGTTATTTTTAATAGAGCTTCAAAAAATACTAAACTAACCTAAATAATAGGTTAGTCACAAATGAAATAAGTGAGTCACTTAGGCTTGGGCGACTTGTGGCTGAGCCAGTGTTTCTGTTGCCCAATTTAATATAAAGGTGTCTATGAAATTATTTCTCATTTAAAATTGCTCCTTGCTCATGATAAACATTAATTATTGCTAATCATAGTCATTCAAGAATATTTTTGCATGGCACACAAATAATAAACAGTCTTGTAATATAAAATAGTAATACTAATAATATGTACTCATAAAAAATAAAAACTCAGTCTAAGTAAACAGAATGTGAAATATGTGCAAAGTAAGCACCTTATGCCTGCCATACCATATAACCTTAGAATCTTGAGTTGGTAAATTTTGTGTCTCTCCAATTCTATGTTTCTGGGCTTGATTCTTATATAGGTCAATATTTCGGAAATTAGTTATGTATTTTTTAGTTTTTGATTATGTAACACAATTGTTTTGGCTACTTTCACAAAATAAGAGTGATTTATGATTTTATCTATCATTTAATATTTTATTTTTCAAATACCTGTGCTGCTTGTGAGATTATATTTCATGCAATTATTACACCTGATTGAAAGGTTTTTTTATATAAATGTAGAATGTGAAATGTGAATTGATAAACCATTTCATTATACATATTCAGTTCAGTTTCTCATATTTATTTTTGTTTTATTTTGTTATTACAGGCACATGAGCTGGTTGATAAGGGTGGGGACTGGCGTTCCAGGAACAAACTGAAGGCATATGAGGCAATATACTGTCTTGCTGTGCGTGACTACAGTCACGCTGCCGATCTATTTATTGATTGTGTTTCCACTTTTGAATCATATGAGCTGGTTGATTTTGGTAAGCTAAGCTATAATCTTATAGCCTAGAGGCTTGATGAATTCCAATTTACAAATCGAATGGGACTGAACACACTACACACAAGCTGATGTAATTTCTAAGTTTGCATCAAGCTTACAAATACAAATGGTCATACAGACCAGTACAATATTATTAGAAGACCCAGAAACCTGGAAATTCAATAGTATCTGGCTTTTAAACAGACATTTGGCCTTATGAGGAGGATTCAACCAAAAAGTCAATATTGGAGCAAACAAATTACATTTTATATCCTTAGTACTAATCAGCGACTGTACTGATGGTAACAATATAGAAACTTTATTTGCATTAATATGTTTGACAGTTTGGTTGCGTCGAAATATTTGAATAACTTCAGTTTTACAAAATATTTTACACAGACTACTTAAACTTGACTTGTGTAATATATTTTAGGTACAATAATCCAGTACTGCGTGCTAGCGTGCGCCCTGGCGCTAGAGAGGCACGCGCTGCAGGCGGCGCTGCGGCGGCAGGGGGCGGCGGTGCAGGCGCTCCGCTCGCGCTTCCCAGAGCTGCGGGAGCTGGTCGAGTCCCTCCATGAGTGCCGCTATGCCGACTTTATGAAGAGTCTTGCATGGGTAATTACTATTGCATTACAAAAGGCCAGACAGAGGGAAGTGACTTTGTTTTAAGTATAAAACAAAGTCGCGTCCCTCTGTCTAAAAGAAATAACTACGTAAGATAGTCATCTTATGTACAACTTATGATAGTAATCTTATGTAGTAATTTCCTAATTGTATGACATTCAAGAAGATGAGCATAAACATGATAAAACCCTTTTGGATCTATTTATTTTGGAGGGAGAAATTTCATATACTTTGTGGGGCTTCAGGGCGACATAATTTGTGAACTTCTACTTAGCACTACCTTGATTGCATGTCTAGATTATAGTCCAGACTTTGTATTGATAATATAACATATAAGATGTAAAAAATATTTACAAAGGAATAGGGTATATACGGGCTTTTTTCTTGCAATTCGACGTCAGCGGCGCCTTTTTTGCGTTTGGTGGAATATAATGCCCGTACTCTTGCCAGCCGAGCTTCTGCAGGAAGGTCAAGGAGTTACATTATCATGAATAATTCTTGAAGTATGGTTGGTTTCCAGAAATTTCTATTGTTTACAAAACCAACGTTATATTATGAGTTTATGTATGTTTATCATGTTAAACTACGAAATAATTCTAAAATAAAAACTGTATTTATGTTGCACGGCCGTACCCATTTCTCGCCATCTACTATTTCCTCTACCTTAAGGTTGTCTGGAAGAGATCGCTTTCTAGCGATAAGACCGCCTAAATTGTACTATGATTTTTCTGTAAAACCTGTTTCTGTGGAGATTTTGTGCAATAAAGTATATCTATCTATCTATCTATCTATCTATATTGTTCTTTCAGGTTGAGACCCAGATCTGCGTAGACCCAGTGTTCAGACCGCACTACCAGCACTACGTGCGCGAGGCACGCATCAAGGCGTACGTTCAGCTGCTGCGTGCGTACCGTTCGCTCAGTCTTGACAACATCGCCGACACTTTCGGCGTCACCCGAGAATTCGTTGAGGAGGAGATATCGATGTAAGTTTTTACATTTATTAGACCTCTCATCAAAGATATACACAGTTCCTTGCAAAATACAAAGAAATTTTTGCCCTTTGCATGATATCTGATGAAAAGCACATCCCACCAAAAACATTCTTTATTATTATAGTTAATTTTGTTGTACTATCTCCATCATAATGTCAATTCCTCTCTTATGTTAGGCGCAAAGCTTTAGATACTATGGTGGAGTCTGTGTGACAGAGAAGGGTCAATACGAAGTATGCCTATAAGGATGCGCGATTAGAGATTGCAACCCGGTATGTTTTCCAATCAGGCCGGGTCCGGTAACATTCGCCGCCAACTTGGTTGATGTGTTAGAATGAAACCTTTAAAGTATTTTATGAAAATTTGCTTAGAAAGTAAATGGAGCACTGTCTGTTGATTAGCTCATAGCACACCATGCTCTTCTTTTTAACCTTTACCCAGCCCAGCTATCTTAAACGTAGTGGCCCGCTGTACGCCAACGTATAAATGTATAACAGTATTTATAGTACGAAAGCAAGGATGTGGCATAACGTCATATCGATAAAAAAAATTGATGTCTAAATCAAGATTTATTTTTAAATTTTGCAAATATAAGTAAACCCTGATACATTATAATAGTAATTTGTTTTATTTTATCAACATTTTTAGTAAGAAAAACGAGTATCTATTATCATAGACAAAAATACACGCATAATCTTGCAACACATTTATTATAAAAGGCACTTCACTATTCATTTTATAACGTAGTCCGTTGACTTCATATCAAGTCGTTGGCGCTCGTGGCAAGATAAATATCTCAAATAGAAGTGTTGTCTATGCTTTTCTTTCTTCACCTTGAGTGAATCTCTCTCTATCTCTCTAGACGATTTGATTAAGAAAAGACGGCTCTGGTACGGTAGAAATAAATCATAACAAGTATGTTACGGTGACAAGTAAGACATTATTCGTATATTTTATAACTTTTTATAGTTTGTGTAAGTTTACCTTTCGATATTTTACTTTTTATATTTTCGATAATTATATTAAATGATTATTGTACGAAAAAAAACAGACGAGCGCACGTTTGTAATGGCCGGCACTATGACACAATGACCTTGACACCTGTACGCTTACGACGTCACAGGTTTACTTGCATTGAAGTTGGTGGCGCTCGTAGCACTGAAATCTTGTCATTGCGTAGAGATGGGTGTTGCAATATCGAAAATCCTAAATAAATTATAAATTAAAATAAAATCCTAAATACTAGCTTCCGCCCGCGGCTTCGCCCGCGTGGAATTCGGTTATATTGCGGTATAAATCACAACTATAAGAAAACTTCTCATTTCCACGGAAAAATCTAAGAAGCGCGATGTTACGCTGGATACGATTAGTTGTTAAACAAAAACTGAATGGTACACTATATTATATAGCTAAGTAGATGTAAAAATCAGTTTAGACGATAAAACAAATTGTACGTCATCCCTCGGGAATTGGCTACTTGACAGTTTTTGAAAAAGTATTGTAAAATGTGCGCCCGTTCATTTTATATCCCAAGCAATTCGATTTATCTGGAAATAATCTAAATAACCAGAGAAAAATAAGATTTTGTGTAACACATTTAAAAAGCGCGCGAAAACGCCAAGTCGCGTCGCTGTTCCAATTATGACGTCAACGTCGTTGACAACGAACCGATACGCATAGGAACGACTTAATTAAGATAACCGGAAAATGTTTCAATAAATTATTTATACGATTAGAGACACAATAATTCAATTTAATCGGTAAAATAATCATTGTTTCGCCACATTAAAATAAATAATTTTCGCTGACAGCTGTCATTTCCGAATTGCAATGGTGATTTCCGTTTCGGTTCTTTTGTTCCACAGATAAAAAAACTAAAATTTATTTTGCAAAAATAAAATACTAACTATGGTTTTAAATAAAAAGTAAAAATGTAAAATGATTACATAACTAATAAGCTAACATATCTAACACTTTTCATATTTTATTGTTAACACTGTCAAGTAGCCAATTCCTCATTTTCGGGGATTTATTATCGTATCATTAAGCTTCTACATTTACATGTTTATATTCGTTTACAATATTTTACCTTGATTAAAACGCCACACAGCGCCATCTCCAATCCATCCATCAAGCAAACTATATTTTGGTTTTCCCTCGGGAATATTAGTTTTTTTCGGGATAAAAAGTAACCTATTATTTAATCCGGACTTCTAACTATACGTCTGCAAAATTTAAAAGCAATCGGTTCAGTAGTTATGTCGTGAAAGCGGAACAAATAAGCAAACTCACTTTCCGATTTATAATATTAGTAAGGATCTTCGTGAAATAAATTAATTTTAATATTTATTACGTAATACGTTATTTTCAGACCGGAATTAATTGTCAATCATAAAATCTATGAATATTGGTATGGAACAAAACAAAGTAAACATGTAGGATTGTAATGAATGCAACTATCGCGTCACATCACTAGCCTACTTCATATGAAGTCGTTGGCGTATGGGACATCAAAATATTTCAGGCGTTTTTGTTTTTATCTGTTTTAAAACACTACAAAGCCTGTTTCTTCTGGCGAAATAACAAAAATGGGCTTTAATCCTGTCCATCTTACAAAATTACAAGAGAAACAAATGTTTAATGCACCGAAAGGTATTTAATTAAAGTAGGTACAATGAGTAACTTCTATAGAAGTAGTGGCGTTGACGGCACGAAAATCCTGAACTTGTATAGAAGTAGTTGGTGGTTATTAGGTTAACTAAGTAGCTTTTGACTAACTGAATTTTATTGATTTGGACATTACAAAAGAGCTCTACAGAATGTAGTAGCGTGACACGACTAAGGCCGTATTGAGATCGTTCTTTGATTATTGTTTCGTGTGTCCAGTTTCACGGCAGCAGGGCGCCTGCAGTGCCGCATCGACGCCGTGGCCGGGTGCGTGGTGACGGGCGCAGGGCGCGGCGCGGATGCGGACCGCTCGCAGCTGTACCAGGCGACCATCCGAGAGGGAGATCTGCTGCTGAACCGCGTCAAGAAGCTCGCGAGCGTCATCAACTTCTAGACCCTTATGCTAGCCTGGTACTTTATTCTAATATTAATGTAGTTTGATTAATGTCAACGAGTGTGTTTTGTTGAAACAAGCGTAAAATTCAACAGGCGCGCACCTCGGCGCGTTTGTACACTCATTAATTCAATAGAGATAACATTTATATTCAACCAGTTTATTAATGAATTTTTCAGTTCAAGCTTTCAGTGTTTTATCTATGTGAAGTTGAAAAAAAAAGATGTAACCTACCATGTAACTTCAGATTTCGTTTCCAAAAATGTTTCAAAATCAGGATATTTTTTGCTAATAAAATGTACTTTAAAACGATTACATGTTTTTGACTCATCAAAATGTTCATCTCAGTCGTCATTAAAACATCACTGGGAACAAATGATCAAACAATCGTTAACGCTCCCGGCTTTAAACTAAGATATTTGGGTTTAATTCCAACATTTTAGGGTTGTGATCATATGTGTTTGTTCTGTGTAAGGATGTTTTAAATGTGTTTAAACATAAAGTCTTACCATTATTGATTGTGGTTTCTATAATCCACATGCATAAGCTACTTTGGGATCACGTCAATATATGTGATGTTATCTGATATTATTTATTTTATTTATAATACAAAGCTGCATCTCATTAGCTAGAAGAAATTATTCTTGTTAGAGAAGGAGACGGTAAACAATCGGTGTTCAAATAACGATAATTTTAAGAAGAAAAAAGACGAACTGTTTCCCAAGAAATTTTGATTTTACCTAATTACAAATAGTGCTCAATTTGGTAGACCTAAGTAGTCGTTGGTGTTGTATCGCATTATGCAGAAATTAAATAGCATGTAGATACCTTGATTATCTTAAGTAGAGTTGGAATGATTTGGAGATGTAATTAAATAAATATTAGCAAAAGTTAGTTAATCAAAATAGGACGTTCTTCTTCTGGATACTGACTCTCGCAATAGTTTCAAAACAGATAAAGTCCTAAATACAATTGGAAATTTTATGCGATCAGAGTAGATTGATGTGGTGATGTGTATGTGTGAACAGAAAGCGTCGTTAGTTTGTGTATAACTCTGTACCTTGGCACATTAAACAATCGTCTTTCTGAGGTATTTAATCGAGTGGACATTTATTGCGACAAGGTACTGAGTTGTGTTCAAGAAAGACGTTGACTGTGCATAACACCAGTCAGGAACCTTGTCTCTTACATGTTAAATTATTTGACTTTATTATGAGACGTTATAAAACTCTATTTCATTGATAATAACCTTGGGATTCATATCCTTTCAAATATTATACTGTTTGTATTCTTGCTTTGATAAAGCATTTAAAAGAAATGAAAACAAAAAAGGGTATAGGGCAAGGAAAACAAAAAAGAAATGATTACTATAATTGTTTTTTTAAATAATTTGAATACTTTTTGGACATTTACATAAACATTTAATAATTTACAATGATTATTTATACTGACATGACATGACACATCATATTCATGACTAATACTACTCTCTAATGTCTATTTGCAACTTGAAAATTAACTTGTAGGTGCTATGAAAATTTATCCTAGACAACTAAATTGTTGCGTGAGGCCTATCGCCTCACAAGCATCCGTTAATACTAAGAGTGTATGCATGATTTATAATTTATAAATAATTTAGTAGGACATTTATACACAGATAACTTATGTACTCAAAAGTATAAAAACAGACAGTGAAGTAATATTTGTGTAAACTCAGTATCAAACTTCTATCAGCGGCTACAAAGCATTCACAAATGCAAGTTTGGAAATAAATGTTCATATGGACACGTTGGGTCAGTCTGGAGCGTGCCGGCAACTACTAACAGTAAGCATTACGTTTAAGAAGTTATACTTTGTCTTACACCAGTCGCTCACGTTTTTACAAAGATATGTTGAAATATTCTAAAGCAATATTATAGCTATGACTCTAAATACTTACAACTATATAGACCTCAAATGCAAATACTTTTTAATTTACATGATATGAATATGTCATTAACCTCTGTTACAATAATTAGATGTAAGTATATAACATACCAAAATGTTGGTATTTCAAATGTAGGCTTAGAACTTTCATTATATTGGTACTCATTTGGTGGTAATAGGAGGCATTTTTCATCTAGAACCGTAGGAGTTCATTGATTAAGTATTTCTGGCATTCTCCTTGAGTATTTTTAACATTTCGTTGGAATGTGGAGATAAAATCATGCATATCGCCCTCCAGTTGTAGTTGAATAGTTAATTATATAATTTTATTACATTTTAAATTGAAATATATAACTATATACGATCATCACTATTATACAATTTATTTACATTAATAGATATAGATTTAAGATACTTTAATTAATTTTTGGGATAATTTAATATTTTTTGATGTCATAGCACATTAGACTGCATCAACAATAGATAGTGATAGATAATCCGATAGTACCTCTACCAAACGTCGTCCAGTACAAGACACAGCCTCTAAAATGTGCACTATCACAGAGTAATGACATAAACGTGGGGCTCAGAGAGCCCCCGATTGCCCCAGGCCCGTACTCGTGCATATAAGTTACTTAACAATAATACTAGGTGTATGAAACACGTGGAATAACAATTCGTTACATAGCACTACACTTTGCACATTATGCTACAACAGACACTCGATTCGTCGTAAATTTATCAGTCCCATATTTTCATAAACGCTACTAATTTTGTACAATATTAACATGACACTATGGTCGTCGAGGAGGATCCGCCGACGGCGTCCGCAGCTCTCGCTCGGTCGCGGGTGAGTTTGGAATGTGTTCGGGTGGTGCAGTGTTGCCATTACTCGCTAACTAGATATGTTGAAACATCTGCTGAGCGCTTGGGTAATACATAATTTAGTTTGGGGCCCTAGAAATAGACAATCATTGCTACTGACACAATACGATTGTCGCGAAACTTTAGATGTAGCGACTTGCATTCAGTTGACCCCTTTCCAAAGAAGTTGTAAGCAGATTTTTTTCTCTAAAAGTTCATGAAATCTACTAGATCTAGTAAAACGGCAACACTGGTGTAGTCGCTTAGACGGTGAGGCCCTCGGTGCGCGCGGGCGGCGGCAGCGAGGCGAGCGGGTGGGGGTGCGGGTGCTGGTGGTGTGTTGCGGGCGGGGAGGGTTGCGCGGAGGGCGGGGGGTGCGGCCCGTGCGCGGACGGCGAGCGGTACTCGCTCTCCTCACGCATCTGCCGGCTGCGTTCAGCCAGCTCCCGGCCACGTTCTGCCAGCTCTCTCATGGCCGCCTGCCGCTCGTCGCCGCCCTCCAGTGACGGGGGCCTCTCCAAAGGCGATGCGGCTCCCGGCCGGGCGCCTCCGAATGCGCCGAATCCGAGAAGACCCGGAAACTTTCCGGCTACTCCGTTTTGGCCCGCGCTCTGCTGTATTACCGATATTTCGTTCAGCTGAAACAAGAACGGAATGGTTAGATAATTGAAAACAAGGCGTTTTTGGTGTTTTGAAAACATAGTTTTTGGAGAATTTACCTGCCATCCAAAACTATATCCAACAAATTCCACCGATCCAAAGTATCTACAATGTACCTTCAGAATTACAGAGTTCTATCGGAAGTAGCCGATAGGTTGCCAGAAGTAGGGGAACAGAGGGTAATGGGAGCCAGAGGGTAATAGGAGCGGTGCAACTGGAGACTAAACTACAGCTCGTACGTATTCGGTTGCCACTCGGACTCCTTTGGCATGCTTTTTTCGCATTTACCTAAGGTGCCTGACTCGCCAGTGCGATGTATTATGTGCCCACAGACGATTATACATTTTTTAGTCCGCACTTATAAAAAATACGAAATTTTATGATTCTGCAAGCGTTCGCCTAAAGTCGCTTCTTCTTTGGACTGATGACCAACAGAACGTTTCGTTTGTAAGATATTCGCCAGTGCGACGTTTCGTCAGTGGACGTATCGTCAACAGAACGATTCGCATATGGGTTTTACGTTTACAGGACTGTTCACCGAGAAACCGTTCCGTTTTTGATAATTTCGTCGATGCTACTTTTCCCCTACCAACCAAGCCATCAATAAAAGCACAATATGAATAAATACAGGACGAAGTAGTACTTAGTGTACAAAAAGTATGTAGGTACAATAGCTTGTGTAATTATTATCTGTATGAAACCTACCAACTGCCATATTAGTAATGTACATTATTTTTCCACATATAATTATTTTATGCTTATTACACAAAAAGTATATACCTACTTAGCTTATGTGGCGGGTATAGGCCAGTGCCGTATTATGCAAATTATGGAATAATGTTTAGGTAACTAGTATTTTATTTTCTTCTAAATTGTAATAATATATAATTTCCACAACAGGCATCAGAATCAACAGAGGTAACACAAATATTTACTTAAATACATATTACACCCAGACACAGAACAGAGACAAATGTTCATCACACAAATATTTGTCCTGGGTGGGAATCGAATCCACGATCTTTGGCACATTGGACAGGGTCACTGCGCCATTGAGCCCGTCCAAATTATTTCAAAATTAAACACAAATAATTTAATATCACTTTTGTAATACAACAGTTATTATGACATGAAGGTTTCTATAGAAAACACATAACATAACATCAATATGCTACAGAAGTGTTCCATTTAATTTTATTTCACGATTAAGAAGCCAGGTGTCTTCGATTCCGTGGTTTTCAAACATTTCTCCAACGGATGTACCACGGGCCGATAAGTATGTAGTTCTAAACATATTCGGCAGAGGGCACTTACCGAAAGGCTAACGGTTGATACAGCAGAAAAATTTCATCGCCTATGATAACTTGCGGTTAGCTCAGTTGGTAAGAGCAGCACGCGCGATACGTGAAGGTCGTGGGTTCGATTCCCGCACCGCAAGGGGAGATGAAATTTTTCTGTTTCTAATATTTAGGTATATACTTTTTGTGTAATAAGCATAAAATAATTATATGTGGTAAAAATAATGTACATTATCTACTAATATGGCAGTTGGTAGGTTTCATACAGCTAGTAATTACACAAGCTATTGTACCTACATACTTTTTGTACACTAGGTACTACTTCGTCCTGTATTTATTCATATTGTGCTTTTATTGATGGCTTGGTTGGTAGGGGAAAAGTAGCATCGACGAAATTATCAAAAACGGAACGATTTCTCGGTGAACAGTCCTGTAAACGTAAAACCCATATGCGAATCGTTCTGTTGACGATACGTCCACTGACGAAACGTCGCACCGGCGAATATCTTACAAACGAAACGTTCTGTTGGTCATCAGTCCAAAGAAGAAGCGACTTTAGGCAAACGCTTGCAGAATCAAATTTTATCGGCCAGATAAGTATGAAGTTATGTGTTTGTTACAATCAATCATTTTTTAGTTTATAGCTAGTGTTGTCTATTTTGAGTATCTGTGCTTGTAGTTTTGTTACAAACTACACACACCGGCACAATTAGGGGAACGCAAAAAAAAGGTCGATTTTTTTAAATATTGTCGGGTATTTTGTCAAGTGGTTTTTGTTTAAGTGTTAATACCCTCATAACTGATTGTTTCAAGTACACCCTACATTTTATTTTAAGTGATTTGACAAGAAATATGGTTGTTAAAGAAATATGGTTGTTTGCTGAATTAACGTTTTTTTGTTGATTCTGATAAGAACTTTAGTGGAAGCTGTATAAGGGAACTGTGGGTCATTTTACTGTTTACATTTGAATAGTGCTCATTGTTCTGATACAAAATGAGTGATTTACCAGCAACTTCTGTGGCTAGGGCTGTAACAATGATCGAGGAAGGGCACACTTATCGCTCAGTCAGTCGTGCATTGGGTGTATCAACATCGGTGATTCATCGCATCGTCCGACGTTATAGGGAGACTGGATCGTACATGCGGAGACGAGGACAGGGCAGAAATCGGGCAACTAGCGCCTTAGATGACCGTTTCATGGTCATGCAAACTTTACGAAATCGTCGTCAAACAGCTGTTCAGACCCGAAATCGCTAAGAACAAGTCCGTAACGTCAACGTAAGTGAAAGGACAGTTAGAAGACGGTTGAATGAAGTTGGATTAAAATCTTACGTGCCAGCAAAGGCCCCAAAACTGGAGGTAGCTCATCGTTTAGCAAGACTCACGTTCGCTCGGGAGCATCAAGATTGGACAAATGAGTGGAGTCATGTTTTGTTCAGTGATGAAAGCCGGTTTTGCGTAAATTTCGTGGATGGGAGGGAAATAATGTGGAGACATCGAGGAGAACGTTATCACCAAGCAAATTTCACCGGTACTGTATCGTATGGTGGAGGGTCAGTGATGGTATGGGGTGGCATATGTTTAGGAGCTCGCACGGAGCTAGTGATCATCGCTAATGGATCGCTCACTGCACAACGGTATGTGACAGAAATCTTAGAACTCCATATCATGCCTTTTGCCCCTTTCATAGGCGAAAATTTTATTTTTATGCATGATAATGCACGCCCCCACACTGCGCGCATAGTGAGTGGCTACCTTAATGAGGTAGGTATCACTCAAATGAACTGGCCAGCGCGATCACCGGATATGAATCCTATAGAACATGTCTGGGACTTCCTTGGAAAAAGGGTTCGACAAAGAAATCCAGCCCCTAATAATGTCGAAGAGTTGAAATTGGCGTTGGTGGAAGAGTGGGACAACTTACCCCAAGAACTTATCGACAATGTAATCCAAAGCATGGGAAATCGTATTCAAACGTTAACTAAAGCCCGCGGCGGCAATACGCGTTATTAATTGTTTTAATTTTGTGTTTTTTTGAAAAATTAAACAAAGTTAAGTTTTAAGGGAAAAATGTTCATTATTTAATTTTGATGGTTTTAATTGATTTCTCTTAAAATAAATATTATATAAGTTACTTTATCATTTATTTTATTTACTTTGAGTGCAACTGATTATTGTAAAATTAATAAACATAGTCACAACATAAATTTGTTAAAAAAATCGACCTTTTTTTTGCGTTCCCCTAATTGTGCCGGTGTGTGTAGATAAAATATTAAATTTCATTTAATTCCAAAATGGTGGTAGTCGGGTAATCAGAGCTTATTAGGCTCTCATTACCCTTTGAAGCTCCAATTACCTCATATGCTTTTTTTAGAAGCCAAAATGCCAAAAAAACGGGAACGTACCACTACAAAAGCTTCTAGGACCATTTAAATCTTAGACAATTTTGTCAAAAAACTTCAGTGTTGCGATACATTAGCAAACAAGGTTTCAAAAGAGACTGAAACGCCCTACAGGATGTTGCAAGTAGATTTAGATTAGCAACATCCAACAGGCTACACACTTTCTCCAAAACTACAAAGGCCACCTGTGTTCACAAGAATCCATTCTGGCTACTATGTAGATAAGTACATACAGTGCCGAACAAATTTTACGGACTGATGAGGGTTTAGTTTTGTAAGGTATGCTGAACAATCTGGTGTTGCAGGTAAATTTCATGAATTTCATAAAAAAATTATATACTTGACAGATACATTCTGAATGTTTTTTTTCAACGATATCCTGTTCAAAGTATAAGAAAGCAGAAGCAATAAGCATCAATAGGATATGACAAGCACAAAAAATCTTTTTGAGGACGAATCTGACACGTCTGAAGACGAAAACCTTGAGAATATTTGCGAGAATTAGTCAGAATACTCAGAAAAAGAAACATTCTGTGCCATTTGCTGTAAAGTGGGGAAAAATAACGAAATGCGGTAAGGACGGCATGTGGTGCCGTACGGCACACAAACGAAGTTCTGATTCTGTCAGCCCGGTAGATTATATTTGCGTTTTTTTGCTTAGAAATAGAAATAGAAATAGAAAATGTCTTTATTCATGTAAACTTTTACAAAAGCATTTATGAATCGTCAGATTATACTACCACCGTGTTCGGAATGTTGCTTCTATCGAGAAGAACCGGCAAGAAACTCGATAGTTACTCTTTTCAAAAACTTACAAAAATGGTAACATGCAAAAAAAAAAAAATACATATAAACAACATAGCGTATGACTATCAATTCCAAACATTTTTGTCGTTAATATAATCTTCTATTTTATAATATCCTTTCTTCATTAGACAATTTTTGATCAGAGACTTAAATCTATGCATAGGTAATGCAGTGATCTTTTCTGGCAGCTTATTAAAGATCTTCAGACTTAACCCCACAAAAGAATTGCTAATTTTATGAAGTCTTAGATGTGGAACAGCAAGTTTGTGTTTATTTCTCGTGTTAAATTTATGACATTCTGACTTCTTAATGAAGGAATGTAAGTTTTTGCGTACATATACAATACAATCAAAAATGTATTGTGAAGCTACTGTTAAAATGTTATTTTTTTTAAATAATTCTTTGAGAGAGTCCCTTGTTTTAAGACCGTATATAGCGCGTATGGCTCTCTTTTGCAAAACGAATATACTTAGTCTGCACATCGGCTGCAGACCCCCATAGTAAAATACCATACGACATGACGCTATGAAAGTAACTAAAATAAACCAATCTTGCCGTTTCAACATCAGTCAAACTACGTATTTTCCTGACCGCATATGCAGCCGAACTAAGTCTCCCTGCCAGGGTAGCAATATGAGAACCCCATTGTAATTTTGAATCAATAGTAATGCCCAGAAATACTATAGAATTTGTAATTTCTAGGGGCACACCGCTAATAACTACATTTGTTTTCTCTTGTTTGACATTTGGCATTGAAAATTTTACACATTTAGTTTTCTTAGTATTAAGTAAGAGATTATTTATTGTGAACCATTCTAGTATTTGAGATAGGCTATTATTTACATCGTCAAATGTTTTTTTTTGTCTGTCAACTTTGAAAATGAGTGCGGTGTCATCAGCAAATAATACTATCTCACAGAGGTCTTCCGAAATCCTTCTTTAGATCCTTAAACTCAATTGTTAGGTACACGGATATGTTTATATTAGAATTTATATAAATAAGTGACATTTCATACTGATAAACAAATCTTTGAGTCTAATTTAATGAGTAAGTGGCTCCAATTACACATATGGGAAATTTTAGGCTCTCATTTTCCGCACAGTGGGGTAATGAGAGCGATTCTGTTTTTGTCTTTAAAGTTTATTTGTGGCCAAATGATTCGTTATGTAATGTTAACGCTATGATTAAATGAAAGCCAAATAAGTAAGGATTTAGTTTCTACAAAAAAGTTTCGAAAGTATCTACAAATTTGGCTTTTATTTAATTTTTCCCTTAGTAGGCTCCAATTCCCCCCGTCTCCCCTAACCTTCCTTTTAAATGAAGTATATTTTGACTGCAAAGAATGAAGATCAAGATCCTAGCCTAATTTTAAAGATTTTCATTTTCTTGATTGAATTTTGTGTCTATCGTGATTTTCAGGTTCATCGAGTGGCTTCTGATACATCTCACTCTCAAGGATGTTCAAAAGCTAATGATGACAAGTGAGAAGTTCAGTATGTAGTAGCACACAACATGGACAACTAATACAGTGTAGAACAAGTCTTGTGTAGCAGCTGCGATAGGTCCAGAGACATGCGGCGCTTGCAACGATGTTTGTAATACGCCAAGTGCTGAGTTAGTTTATTCACCTTTTGCTGCATGCCGTTGAGGAAGGGCGCGGGTAGGTACGGGTAGAACAGGTCCGGGCGGCGCAGCAGGTCGTGCGGCTCGTGCAGTGGCCGCGGCGGCAGCTCCAGCGACATGCGGCGGCCGCGACGCGATGCGCCTCCGCTCCACATGTGCGTGCCCATGTGCACCTGAAAGTAGGCGACGTTAAGATTCGAAATTCAAGTCAAACTGTGTTAGGATCGTTAAACTTTTTAATCAAGAGCTGAAGTAAATTGAGGAGGACACCAGGCCGCTAGTTAGTGCCGTTTGGAGGTACGGAAAGTTTTCATAGTAGGAACTTCGTGTCTCCTATGAGTTGAAACTAAGCGAGTAAGAAAATTGTTGTGTTGGCCCACTACGGCCCTAGGGTAAGTTGGGCTCATCCAGATGACAAATATTTAAAAACTCAAATGTAGAATGGTTCTTGTAGTAGGTAATTGATTAAAAATAAGTATCACCTCGCATTTAAATATTAAGTAGGTACACTACTTAAATCTTTGGTTAAGTGTATGATGATCACCATTAGTTACTCATAAGTAGGTATAGTGATTTCGTGTCGTTTCTGCAAATTCTACCCTACCTCCTACCCTCACATTAAAATAGTTCGAAATGCCTCAGCATTTCATTTGCAGTTTTATTTATTTATTTGTAAACTTTAGTGCGCAAAAAAACGAAATAAAAGGTGGATTTAATGCTAAAAGCATTATCTACCAGTAAACCCTTGGGTCATGCTGTTAGTTTACTGTGAGTATAAGCTCATAAATATTTTCCAATATTGCTAGAAATAGTATTATTTATCATAGTACCTAATTGACCATTCCTTATCTCTTGCAGGCACAAAGCGGTTTGCAGCCATCAATATGAAATTCAAAATCAACTGTAAGTTTATTTTATGCTTATTCCTTTAATAAAGAAGTGAATAGGTAGGTATTAGATAAGAATCAAAACTAAACCCATCATTGGGACGTCACGATTTCAGCTCGTAACTTAAACAGACATTGTAGGCAGGGGTTGCGTCACATAGATATGCCTTTAGCTGCACGCGATCGCTGCATATGTAACGTGTCGTGTCTAGTTGGCTAGAATTGTCGGACGAGACTTAAGTTTCTCTCATAAAATATTTACCTTGAGGTTCCCTTTAGTGGTAAAAGCTTTTTGGCAGACGGCGCATCGGAAGGGTTTGTCCCCGGTATGTGTCCTCATGTGGATTTGGAGAGCTGAAGATGACGAGAAGTTCTTGCGGCAAACACCGCATAAGTGCTTTGAGGATACCGGCGGAGGTGGGTGCGTCGGCCCGCTGGGTACTGTTTGACAGAAAAATAAATATTAAATTGTTGAAATTCGTATCACCTAGGTAATTGGGTCAGGTTTCGTTTAATAGTCGGGTAAAGAAAGTATACCTACCCTGTTCTTTCAAACGTATCCAATGACTTATCTATTCAGATTCCGAAAAACTTCAAAACTAAACTAACAAAATTTTAATGTTGAAGAATAATAAAATTGATTTAAGTATTTGGATACTCTGAATGGAAATGCGTTATGTTGTTTGTATTTATAAATCTTATTTTTAGTAAAAATGAAAATATTTTAGTTTTTCTGTACACTACGTAAGTAGGTTCAAAAAAACTACAGCTACCTATGTACCTACATACATATGTACATTAGGTAGATATAGGTATTTAAAAAAATCAATCTCTATTACAATATCTGAAGTAGGTGTACCTACTTTGTAAACAGCACTGAAGAAAATAACATCGCATTGGTGGTTATGGCAACCTAGTTTAATGAATGCATTAACGCTTATTAGAATTGAATTTGCGAGACATATAAACTTGTGATTACAACACACACCAAGTTGCGGCATATACCTATGCAAATTAATCAGTTAATGACCACGGTTGTCCCTATAAATTACGGGTGGTATGCTAAAAGTTACCGTGTTTACTTCATAAGTTACCTGATTGATATTTAGGAGTGAAAAAACGTATCGAGGGCATGCAAATTGAGAGGTGTAAGACGGGTGTTGCCTTCTGTGCGCTTGTTAAGTAAATAACTAAATGCTTTATGGTAAAATGAGCGCGTTCTTTACATACTAGACCACTCAATTTAGCGGAGTGTGTAATGGCACGTCTCGGTAAAGGGATTGCATGTTTAAGATTCTACTTCCATTTTGCAACTATCGGGCCGCGCGTTACATGCCAAACGATTTTGACGACATTGTCTATTTTAAACTGGGCTTGTGTGAAAGCTGGTTGTTTTAAGCTGGGTTTGTGTGAAAGTAGGTAGTTGTACCTACTACCGAAATCAAAGTAATACGTTTTAAATTAACTTGTCGTTTGAAAAATGAAATAAGTATCTGCTGAGGGATTTTGAAATTCGATCCCGATCAGGTCCATATGGGAAACTAATTTTTATATATAGTCTCGGATCTGGGTGTTGTGGTACAGTTGCTGTTTCTGATTTTTGTAACACAAGTGCTTAAGCAACTTACCGCAGTATCAGAGCAATGTATGTGATGTTGTCCAATATTTTTTTTTATATTTATAGGTATATCTTTTTTCCAAATTTCACCAGAATCCATTCAATAAATTTTGCACATTCTTACAAACTGCCTCATTTTTAAACGGTTTTATTTAACTCACCCCGTTTATTTTATTATTTATTCTTGGGTCAAATTTATTATTAGTAGGACGATAGTCATTACAATTGATAGGCAAATGAACTTACATTTGATGAGGTTGTTCCTGGAATGAGTTTACATATGGTTCCATGCTATTATAGAAGCACTGGGTCAATAAGTACAAACTAATTAATTTACTTTCTGGTAAGCGAGCGTCTACTTGAAGGCGTTGATGCACTCGTCGCTGTATTATTTACACGCTTCATTAGTTCTTATCGTCATAATTACCGAACATGGAGTGCGGTAGACGTCAAGTATTCTCAAGCATTATATGGAGTTAGACGTACAAAATACCTACTTCTTGTATTTGAGTATAACTTTACAGATGTGTGTATATTATAGGTCAGGTACTTTCCGTAGGTTGGTACGTACTTCAATTGCATATAAACGAATATTGCGAAACATACCAATGAACAAGTTTCCCTTTAACTTCCAGTATAGGTAGGGATACTAACTGGAGACTTTAAATAAAAATATCCCGACCGAGAATTGAACCCCGTACTTTGAGGTTAGAGCGTCTTCGAGTTTCCTTCCTTGTTAAGGTCCAAGAAGCCAAAATTCTATACAAATTATCAAAGCAAAAGTGGTGCTTTATTATTCTCGTTATACTGTTTGCAACTATTGATTTGATTGTTTATAAATTTGTACTTATACGCCTACGTAGTTTCTATTCGCGTAGGCTGACAAAAAACAGAATATTCTAAATTTCCGAAAATCTTTTCAATATTTTACGTCGTAAACAACCATAAGTAGGGGTTTGAATTATAAGGAACTATGTGTTTGCTATTGATCGTAATCGATTACCGCCTATATACATTAAGTGTGTGGGCTAAAGCACATTGTAATTACATGTTTAACATCATCTTTTATTCGTACCTACTTGTAAAGTGTAGGCAGGTAGGTACCTACTAAGAGTCTCTAGTTATAACAAAACTTCCTATTGAGTATAACGGTTAGGTTTGAGTCTATTATTAATCAACGAGATTGCAAAGAAAATAAACATTATGTCGTGTAGATCGTATTTTAACGTGTGGTAGTAGACCATATTTCGGTTGACTGCCGTATGCACGAGAAAATCAGGTACGCGTTGCCATGATGGATTTTTGTCATAATATTTTTTTGACGTGAAAGGCGCTGACGCAATTAGGGCCAGCGATATGGACAGAAATCAGTCGCATAGCTAATATTTAAAGTTTACGTACCACTTGGCCGTTTAGGCATCGGTGCCATATCCAACGAGGGGGCATGTGTCATCGGCGGGTGGACAGGCGGCGACCTCTTCAGGTCTATCTTGTCTGGCGAGGATCGCCGGTCAGGGCTGGACTCCCTGGTGTCTTCGCTCTGGGCAGAGCCCGGGCCTTTGTCGAAGCCGGGCGGCATGTCACGGATCTTATGTGTCAGCATGTGCTGCTTCATGTTACCCTGGGAACGAAAATGAAAGTTAGCAATGGTGTCAAAGAGCGACAGCTAATGTTAGACTGTGACGCTGAATATAGGTGGAGAGCACAGAGCGGATTTGTAATTGTATAATCTCACTGACGGGAATGAAATATTTTGGAAACATGACCATGTGGTAATTAAATTCTGGTAAGCAATGCGTAAGCGTATCTCCAACACTACATGTAAATTAAATCATTATAAATAAATTAAAGTTCGCGATTTGAAAAATGAGTTATGTTTTCTACAAGACCCTAATAATACCCCTAAATAACATTTAAGATATTTTGTTTCACAATTAACCCGTCATTAGCACCTGTTTCTCAATTCCATTTAAACCGTGGCCGCATGAATAAATTATGATTTGTCTACGTGATACAGATTGACCATAAAATGGTTGCGACTTTTTATTGAGTGGCTGCTGCGTAATATGTGATCTGATTCCATATTTCATAAACTAGTTAGCTTTAGTTAGATTTTCTAGTAAGATAATGTGTTAATATAAATAGTAATAGCTAAAAATTTTTTCCAATCCAAGTTGCTAACGGTATTATCTTGAGATATTGCGATAAGAAAATCGGAATAGCAATAAAATAGAAGTATTTAGATGTAGCGTAGGTATTGTATACTGAAAGCGCTAAATTAAAGTTTTATTGATATGCTAAGAAATAGAGTGTCTATTTATAAGTTTAAATCAATTATGTGCTAATAAACTTTAAATTTTTCAAATGGATATACAGATACTGATGCTTTTAAAAACGTAAGTCTCAGTTTAGGTAATGATTGCGTTATTAAACTCGTTGATACGTAAATACATAGATATTATTTCATGCATGGAGTAAACCAAAACTTGATATTGAAAATAAATAGAAAACTAAGTAAAGACGCTCGCTCGCCGGGATCATTCGCTTGTACAACAATTCAAGTTCAAAAATATTGTCCACTGTTATGTAATATCAATCCATCTCACTAATCTAAGCCTGGAGTGGGAACTGTTACATTACAGGCGAATGTTTCCGTCGAGGCAGCGCCTTATCTATAAAGGTTGTGTAATGAAAGTAAAGAGGTCGGCCAGGCATCGCCCGTTCATACCGGATAGACGAAGGCGTTCCAGAAATCCAAAGCAGTGGCGTGCGGAGGGCGGGGTGCGCGCGCGCGCCTCCCGCAACGGCACCCGCCGCCACTGCTCTGGAACCACAAACACACGCACGGTCACACATACATCGAGTTGCCACCGTAACATATTTAATCAACACATCAGTAAACATATTTAAACAGGTAAGGTGGCAACCCCATGTAAGTGTAACGCGCCCAAACACACAGTAGGGGACGGATAAGATGGGCTATATCTAACAAACATGCGTAAAAGAAACAGGGTAAATCTTAGTTGGAATTGAATGCCTTTATTTGGAGCGCATGTAGGTAACACAATGAGAGGCTTAAGTTTATATCTAAGCATGCAAATTAATTGCAATGCTATTTAGTTGACGTTTTATTTTTAAATTTACTTACGTATATAATGGTATTTGCGATTTTAACTTAGTTCGTCAACTGTTGCTATCATTCTCATTTCGTGTCAGCTCAATTTGCGACGTTCATTAATTTGGTTGATGTAAGTAGTTTTTATTAGTACCTATGTATAGAATGAACATTGAAAACAAAATACCTCACAAGATCTTATCTATTAAAAATGAATGAAGTTTTTTTTTCGTTACATCAATTGAGTATTTTTTTTATTAATTTTAACCCATAACAAACGTAATCGTTTTATTCAGCTAATTTATAATTAGCATTTATGATAGGCATAGAAAACAAATAAAAAACGTAATGAAGTAACGAAGAACGTCGATGTAAAACAGTGTCCTGCATTTTGTACATACGAACAAAATTGAGTTGTTTATTTAAGTACCTAACTATCAAAATAAATCTTGATAAAAGAAAAAAAAATTTTTCAAACATTTTAATACTAACTAGGATAGAAAATGTATCTTAATGGCTTACTTTTTTTCAGTAAAGATATAGGTAGCCTCACTGTACGATTTATAAGGCTACCGTGTCTGAAATATGATAATGTCAATTATTGATTCGATCGAGTTTTAAGATATGACCATGCGTAGATAGCGGTTATGTTGTTTCATTGATATTTATTGCAACGGCCCGGGAGGCAATTAGAGCGCTCGCTGGGCGCCTACTGATGGAATGATTGATGGTTTCAAGAGAGAAATCTTCAGGTGGGTTGTTCTCTACAATCGCTACTAATTACGGTTTTGGGTGGAGAAGTTAAGTATTTCTCCCACCCAGGGCTTTATATAAATCGTATGCGTCACGAAAAACGAACAAAGATCATACCTATCGGGATAAAATACCTATTAACAAAAAAGGCCACCCCGATTTCCTCTGGCATACAAGTGCAAAATATTGCCATGACCATGGCTACAAGGTTACACTAGTTTCAGTTTTAGGAGTTGAAGTAGAGAGTTGGCATGTAAGGGACACGTTTTGAAAGGGACAATTAATATAACTGGTAAACTAAAATCTATTTCGAATCAACAACAAGTTCGTCGTAGCCTTTCCCCTCGTCATCGTACGCGTCGGTTTTGGAATAAGAATAATTTTCCTGTTTTTCTCTCGGTACAAACCTTCGACACCATAATAATCGAGTCATCCGCGAATCGTTCTTAAGTTTTGCGTCTCGCAAAACATTTGGCGATTCATATTACGTTAACATTTTTAAGTAGATACCTACTTAGGTAGGTATATTCTGTGTAATCTTACCAGCTATACATACCTAATCTCTTTATTTATAACGTGCGTACCTAAGTTAACGATTGCCGAATTAAAATAATTCACCGCTCCTATATACAAAATAAGCTTTTAATACTTGTATTTGATAACAATCAGTATCTCAGTATAGTAGATAGGTATTACATAAGGTGTAGTAAATTACGCGCTATTTTAATACAACATCTGTGGAAAATATAGTAGTTTCGTTTCCGGAAAATCGTATTAAAATTCTGAACAACCTGATTTAAATGCTTCTAGTTTTAATGTCGTAACACATCCGTTACAGATTAAATTTCTTAAACCGATTCCAATTATTGAGGCATCTAGAAGCTGGTTTGGAATGATCCATAATCGCCGAGACTATTACAGTCAGGAGCCTACATTAATTATTTTGGTTGAGATAAATGTGATTTGCGTTGACATATGAGGTCATCAGACACTACGCTCTATAAGATGTCACTCTTTAAGTAGGTAATTCATATTCACTGATGAAGTATTTATTTATAAAGGAGGAACTGAGTTCATTAAAATGCCATAATATTTGTCCGCTATTCATAATACTAACAAACAGATATTTGTGTTGACAATAAAAATTCTCATGTCTCTATTAGTATTCAATTAACATTTTTGTTATTGCATTTATACAACTAGTATAATAAAATTGTTTCCTAATCATCTCCTAATACCTACTTGATATTATGGTCTAATCTAAATAAATACATAATGGTTTTCGTTACGTTTATTAGCAGTAGCAAGTATTTTAAATCACTAGAGCTAAATCAGTAAATATCAAGAAAAAAAAGAGTCAAGAGGATTTGAAAACTTCGTCCTTCTTTTAAAACAAGGGAATTCTTAGGAATATTATAATATGAAAGTTAACATTGGTAAAAAAATTATCGAGTGTCGTTAGGTTCTTGTTTATCTATGAAGTAAACTCATATAATAATAACAAAAGATACAGATTTATATAACACATGTATGAACTGCTGATTGTTGTTTTGTAATAATAGTAAAGTGAACTATCCATGTTCTAGTAAAGTTATAACAATCTATGATCACAAACTAGTTCTTACTTAGTTTGCGACCATAGTAAGTAAAATTTTAAATAAATTTTTATTTTAAACAAAAAATACTGATGTCTGGAATAAAAGACTACGATCTACAGTTCTGCATGGAAAACTAGTTGAGTTTGACTAATTGGTAGTGCATGTAAAAGGTTTTTCTGAATAAAACATTCTATTTTATTTTATCTAAAATCGAATTTGGGTTAGTATTGGCAACGAGTGAAAAACTTTGATTTAGTTGAAACAGCACCGTGCCTCATGAATTATGCTTAAACATTGCAATCGTAATAACTCTATTAGGGAATGTAGGCCCATTTATCCTTTTGTGTCCATAAATCGTAATTACCTTACTGAGATTTAATTTTATAGGTAGACCTATAAACCGTAAGTTTTTGTGTAAACAGCTTAGAAGCTGTTTACACAAAAACTTACGGTTTATTGAATACTTGACACGCTTCAATTATATCTTTTTTAAATCGTACGAAGGTAGCCTACAAATACTACATTGAATTCAAACGAGCTTATAAGCAATAGTGATATGATAGGCACTGTAAGGTCCGAGCCATTCATGATAGTGAATTTTATTCAATGGGTGGGTACAGTTCTGATTTCAAAAGTACTTAAATCTGCATGTGGTTAGATTTTTTATTATTATTAAGGTTTAAAATGTCAATTTTCTAAAATAATTGTTGAAATCGAATGTAATATGTATTAGTTGGTAGTTACTCGTATGTCCATAGAATATGTGTCAAGAGGTGTACCGCAATCTCACATTTAAAACAGGTAACATTTATGTGTGTGTCGGAATTTCTTGTGCACTCACGATTGCCACTTGCAGTGGTACTATAAACTATATGGATAGGTGATATGAATAGGTTCATAGATGGTATTGACAGATCGACTAAAAGCTATTTCACATTGCACGCTTTCCGAGGAGTCAATAAACTGTGCTGTACATAGGTATAACAAGATTGGAATAATCGATAAAATTGTTTGGCGCGTGAACTTTCGTCGGTACGGGCGTTGGCGACACTTATTGTAATTTTAAATGCGTTTGTAGTCAGGTGCCTGTGCATGTGCGCCTACTAGCGGATAAAGGCGTGTTGCAATTTCTAATACTTTTCGTTTTATGTTTCTACCTTCAAAAAAGTGTAGGCCAATCTTTGAAAACTAATTCAGAAAGCCGTTTTGATTCTGAAATTATTTGAACGTTCCAGGTATAAGGCCGTCAAATTGTGAATGCAGGATAAAGAATTGTGACGTATTTAAAGAAGTGAGGTTTTGAAGGGTCGGTGGGCATAGGCCTGCGATTTACTGGTGAGTTTGCTTCAAATACACAAATAGTAGTTAGACTTTTCTTAGATTCATCTTTATATTGTTTGTTTAAAAGTCAATGGCTCATATCATGTACGTTGCTGTTCTCATGAAAAACGTGTTAAATTTTCTATAAGTTTTATTTCGTTTCCTTAAAATTAGGACATCAA
Source organism: Glyphodes pyloalis (assembly GCA_037074685.1). NCBI lineage: Eukaryota > Metazoa > Arthropoda > Insecta > Lepidoptera > Crambidae > Glyphodes > Glyphodes pyloalis. Next base: position 1,039,343 of record JAYKKO010000025.1, read on the forward strand.
ATGTTTGTAAGGTGGACTATATGATTAAACGACGTTAAAAAATGTAAGGGTCTGCAAAACCATCGGCAATAGAATGCAAATTGTTAGGCCTACGAACACAAAAGACGCATCCAAAACGTTTGGTTTCGATAAATAAATAGTAAAGTGCATTAAATGTCACTAATTCAAATAAAAAAAAATACTTTCGCTCTAGTCTTGCATTTCAATTCCCGTGTGCTGTTATACAAACTTATACGGTGGAACACGACACGCCTTGTATTTAACAAATGGAATTGCATAAATTTGTAATTTCCGATTCTGATGTCATCTCGACTGAACTCGACTGCTGAATTTATACGTGGATCAGATTATATCGAACCATTTGTTTACGCAAATAGGCTACAGTGCTACACTAATGGCTTTAAGTATCATGTAATGATTCTATAGATGGTTGTAACTCCAGAAGTTACTAACATATAAGTTTATTTAAAGAACTGTACAAATGACTCAAAATTGCTTTAAAAGCTTATTTGTTTACTGTTTTATTTTAAAATTGCGGCATCGAAAAAGTTGCAACATGTCAAAGTGAGAGAACATAAAATGAGTTGATAATTTTTATTGATATCCTTAAGTTCGGGTAATATCTCTTTCTTTACTTTAAATTTTACGAATAAAATGAACGCCACTGTTTTACCCGACTTCGCAACGCAAAGAAGGGTAGTGTGTTTATATGTCTGTTACATTATAGATACCTACAGTCTAGAGACCAACTGCGTAGATTGATTTAAATGATTCTTACGAGTCAAATCAACTTAGGTAATGTCGTAATCTTGCAAGTGTCACTAAAACATAAAAATTATAAAAATTAAATATGGCGACCAACAGACGTAAATATGTCTAAGTAAAAATTTATCTCCGAAATGTGTGCCCGCATTAGGTACTTCAGAAATATTGAACCAAATTAGATAATAATTTTTTGTTCTGTTTGTGATTGGTGGAACAAGCCAAGTAAGAAAAAATATTTTTTGGAAATTCACCGGGATAGAACGCTACACACGCTAGAATTTTTAAATTTTTAACTTTAAACAAAAATACTTTAAAGTTAAAAATTTAAAAATAAACAATGTTGGCGGAGGATGTATCACTAAATAAGTATTTGAGTTTAACAATCATGGTTGTCTTATCATAATTATTTGCTTCAAAGGAGCATTTAGGATCTTTGACGAAAAACCGTTACGTTAAGTTGCAACGATTTATACTTTTTCAATATAATGTGAGCGCAAATGACGGTAATAATTATGTTGATTGTAAATTTATTCGTAATATATTTATAAATACCTGGTCCGTGATTAAATTTTTGATATGGTAACTAATTAGTGTTCAAAATGATACCTACTCTATTTGGGTGGAAGTAAATGTAGGTAGTTAGAAGTAATAGCCATGTAACTAGGTTTAATGTGCGTAATAATACATAAATAGGTTCTTATATATATCAGGCCAAATTACAAAAACTAACTCTGTAGTATGTTTGTAATTTGTTTCTAACTTATATAACAGAAATAATTATTTGCCTAGATTGTAAATTATGATGTTGAAATGACTGATGAAAGTATTAGAATCGTCAGTAACGTTAAATTAACAAAAGAGGTACCGAACTTAAATATCTAAGTACCTACTTTGCCGCGAAAACAACGTTTTTACTAGGTATATAATACATAGCTTCATATTAAATCAGGATACTTTCTCCTTGGTGGATGCAATGATAAAAGTTGTAATATGTAAGTACAAGGCAGGCATTTATTTACAATAAACGGTGGTGCACGCATGTTTATTGCAACTTGTCGGAGTTATCTGGGATTTTGGGTCACTCACACCGAATGTAAATCATAGGTACTTAACCGTTGGTATATTTATCAGAGAACTTAATTAAAGTGGGGCCGAACGATGGCATGGCACTGCGGTTTAAACTTTACTCGGCGGCGCCGTCGTAAACAACCTATATTTTATTGATAAGTGCCCTGGACACTTTCGGAAACATACGAAAAATGTTACATTGTCAAGCATAAATAATCTTTTTATGACGAGGAGCGTAGGTAAAGGCTCAAGGATTTATAAGCAATAAATATTTTACGACATGAATTAATATTCTGATCGCTTTCCGTGACGTTATTTTTATGACTTATCATTTTTGTGGCGCGACGCGACGGACTGCGACGCGGGCGCAGCTTACAGGCTTGAAATATTGGCCGAACTGAGTATAAAACTTGAAGCGCTATAAAAGTGCTCTTAACAACCTTTATTTATTATTTTATATATTGAATTAATTCTACCATGTGGGTAATGGCCGTAATGCAATGAACTTATGAAAACTTGTCAGTAGCAATCTTATTTCAGAAGGGTAGGTACCTACCTACTGCTTCATTTATTTGTTACTTCTGTAAAGTAATTCATATCCTTTCAGATTATGGACGTCATTTAAAAATTTTGTAAAATTAAGATAAAGAGTAAACTTTAGTGCAAATATAAAATTTAGGCGGATAGATTTGCATATTTACCTATCGATAAATGTGTGAATGTAAATTGTATGCATTAAACATGTATTAAGCGACTGTTTTAATACATTATTTTTATTCATCAAACAATAATTTGAATCCATAAATTTATAAATGGTTGATCCTAAAGGTTATCAGTTGACAATTTTGTAAATATACCTATTATATAGATACAATCATAATAATGACTTTATTTCTTAACTTAAAAGTTCCAAAATTATTTTGGGCTGACGATATTATTTATATATTTAATATCACGATATTGCTGACTATGAAATTTCGTAGTCAGGGTTTGGTACTATCTTGGGACCCGATACGTGGAGTCAAGAGTGAGCGTGGAGTATTGCTAAACTATCAAGTATTAACGAAGTTGTACAACGCTGGTTGAATAGTCATAAATATATCAATTAGAGAAAAGAGTGGATAATCCTTAAAAATTCGTAAATATTATGTCTCTAGATATGTTTATTTAAAATAAACGAATATATTCGTATAAATGCAAACGACGAAAACTCACTCGGCGAAGAGTCTTCGGTGCGTGCGTCCAACTCATTCATAGTATTTTTGTTTTATATAGGTATGGTTACAATAAATATTATATTAGAAATATAAGCTGTCTGTAACAGACACAGTAGAATGCGAAGTGTTTGTGCATAGAGCATTAAGTGGACCGTCGTGAAACTTAAATGTGTATGCAAAATATGATTAAAAGCTCCGGAATTTAAAAACTTTCTCTGTACAAGGGTCACTTTCTGATTGTATTTACTAAAATATATGACTACCGCCTCGCCGTAGGTATAAAGTAACCGAAATTATTTTATTTAAAGAATCATGAAGTTCGGAAATTGTTTTATCAACTGATAGCAAACGGCAGCTTTAATTGAATGTCTCATAGCTACAGATTGTGGTCCAATTTATTAAAAATTGTTATAACAGTTCTAACAAGAAGAAAAAGATAAAAAACCCTTACTGTTAAGTGTTTTACCTTGTCGTCATAACAATGAGTCTACTAGCAAAAGGAAGTTGTCTATACGGTCATATAATGTCTTCTTTGGTACATATTTGACGAATTCGTTTTATACATATATCCCAAAATATATAGTGTTCGGTAGAGTTAAGAGCTTTATCCGCTAATTAGTTGATGATACAAATATAACGTATTCAGAGCAGTAACATTTTGATAGAATTAAAAGGAAAAATATCAAAGTCTAATAGTAACAGTTAACTAACTAAAATGTTGATATAGAAGTGCCCGGTATAATTTTAAATTTCGTACAAATTAAAGTAGCTGGGAGTATAAAAAGTATGTAGATAGGTATTAAATACAATTATTTAATCTAATCAGCGCATGGTTGGAATCCGATTTGGCATCTTTTTGTTCAATAAGCTTTTGACTGAAGCAATTACCTTACCACTATTTAAAAATTGTACAAATGACGTAACGCCTTAATTGTTAGTAATTGATTTTGGTATCTCATTTTTATTATATTGTCTCAAATGTGTACAAAGTATTGACCTATTAATGTTCTATTGCTGTGAAAAAGCCTCCATCATTTAAATCTTGAAATTAAGTTAACAATGTGTACTGGCTTATTTATTTCTTTAAAAACTTGATTGCACAAATAAGTACAACAGGTGGAGTTAATGCTAGGGGCATTCTCTACCAGTCAACTCTTGGGTTATGCAAATAGTTTGTATATGGGTGCGGTAATAGTGGAGAAAACAAAAAAAAATATTATAAACAACAATAAATTAAGCATTAAAAATAACATTACGGTATCTTTTAAATATACAATCACTACGCTAGCCAGGGGTTGGTATTCTCAACCCCGGGATATGATTTTAAATTCCAAATCATACTCCGTTCGATCCAGGTATCGAACCCGGAATCTTATCCACTAGACCGCCGATGTTAACCCACTAGAGAGATGTACTTTATAAATAATATACGAGCAGACGTTAAATAGGCGACTAGTTCCTAGATTGAAAACCTCATATTCTTCTCTGCTAGTAATATTGTTTATGACGGTGTGCACCCATAACTCAGGGTGTAAAATCATCTATGAATTGTTATGGGAAACACCGGGATGCCAAGCTATGAAGCCGCGGGTAGTATTGCGGCTTTCACATATTTTATGTCATTATAAACGTCTGTTTACCTACGTGGACATAAATTGATAGTTCAGTTCAAAGGTTCTTGGGTCAAATGAACCGAAACATTTCCGGCGCGATCAAGTATGCACGTAGATTGTAGCGTAAAACTCGCGTCTTGATGTTTAAATACTTCATTACAATATCTACCAAGAAAATCTTACTTAAAAAAATATAATTTTGAGTATTAGTGTTAAGATTATAGTGATCCATCCAAAAAAGTATTTTTTATATTGAAAAATCACAAAAGATAAATTATCAGCACATACTAGAAATGGTATATTTTAAGATGTACAAATTTACGCCTTCATTTGATATTCAACAACTAATTTTTAGGAAAGTTTTTTTAATATTATAATTTATTCGAACGTCAAATTGCCTATAACCCGCAAACAAGCAAAGTTCTTCTAATGATAGTTCATATATCTAGTTATGAGAGATTAGATGAACAAATAAACATATACATAGAGGTCGAAATACAAAAAAAAACCCTCTCTTTTCGCATCGCCCTAGTTTAGCCCTAGTGAAGCGATGGCTGGCACATACGTCATGCTTGTGAACAGGTGCCACCTTTGGGGACTGGTCTGCTCCAGCTTACCTCTCGAAAGTAAAAACTTACTTGAGTACTTATTTGTTTCATCACTCATCAAAACCAAAACTATATGACTTGGTCCAAAGTGAGCTACACATAGCAATAAGTTAGATACTGATACTGTAAATGATCTGCTGAGTTTCTTACCGGTGTCTTCTCGGTAGATATAGGTTCCGAACCGGAAGTAGAATCACTTTGCATTGTATTCAATGACGATTCAAAAGTGTTATATGTAACCTACTTGAATAAAGAAATATTTGAGTTTGAGTTTGAGTTAATACTGAACGCGTTGAAATATCTTCTTCAATGTTGCTATTTAAGATGTTGACAAACAATGACGAGAGATAATTGGAATGGGATAGTGCTAGCAGAGAGTTGTTATTCTTGATTTATATTACGCTTGGTGATGTTATCAACTAGAATACCAATCAAAAAATAATTAGAAAACAAACAAATCGAAATCTTGTCAGGCAAATTGGATTACTGCCTTATTATTTAGTTCCAATCTTTCCGTAAAAACGCAAAATGTTTGCTAAATACACGCGTTCTTAAAACAACAAATGAAACGTTTGTAACGTGCAACCAGTTGTAATTTCGGTTAAACAGCGAACTTCACGAGGTTACAGAACACCTAACCGACCGCACAGTTTTGATTAAATCGAAGCAAACGAGCCTACAAGTTTGCGGAGTTAGTCGTCAATTACGAGTCGCGCGGGGCCGCGACAACAGGCGAACTAACGCGAACTTGCGTCCGGCGACTTGTAATTACTGCCTGCAAAATTAATGCACCGAAACTTGGCTGAAATGAAACCAGCACGGCGTCGCAAGTTCCGCTCCTCCGGACTTGCCGTTGTCGCCCAACTTCGCCGATGCTATCACCTGACTCTTGTTTACTTAACACGAGCTATTTGTGCATGTACGACATTATTCTGTACATAACCTCGCATCAGAGCTCTTTTCGCATTTTACGATTGCATGCAAGATTTAAAACACGATTTTATTATCGATAAGGTTTCCGTAGATTTTTGAAAATTAACGGATACGTCGTAAACACGTTCTCCTCGCTATTTGTGTAACAATAAAGTATGAACTGGCCGGGTGCCAAAGACACTCAACATACGCGACTATTACACGATTATCATTTTAGCGGCATTGTGATTCCTACATTTGCTCTACATCAAAAGGCATTTACACTAACAGAAATGGACTGTAAATATTTTTCGGGTGTAAAGAAAAATATGTGACATACCTTTGTAGAAAAACCGCGATCGCAGACGGTGCACTTAAAAGGTCGTTCCTTGGTGTGGCTCCGGTAATGAATCTCGAGCGCCGAGTTGCAGGCGAATGTCTTGTAGCAGATGTTACACGTTGTGTTGCCGCGCACTGTACACAAATAAATCCACCGTTCAATACTAACTCAATGTCACTAATTGCAAGGTCGGAACGCACGATTACACTGTAGAAGAATGGATGACTGTGAAGCCTCTTCCAGACATAACTGTTCAATTGTTAGCTTGCATCGTGTATTCGAGCGCCCGGTTATCGAAAGGAGATTAGTGGTGGTTGAGGTTGAAACATAGGGAGTGGATTTTTGGGCGACCGGGGCGGACGAAATCTTAAGATCCCGCTAGCGCATACCTGCGGGAGGGAACGCGAGTCCGAGCGGGCTGAAGGGTGAGCCGCCGAGAGCGCCCAAGGCGGCCAGGGGCGCCGGCGGTGACGGCTGCGGCGAGTGCGGCGGCGGCCGTGGCGGCGTCGACAGCGTCGACATCGTCGGCGACGGCGGCGATGCCCGCGCACTCCTCCCGCTCTCCGAACCTGTCGCCGATGGGAGGGAAGCCGTTGTGGTGATGGTTTTTACTTCGCATTCGGACGCCGAGGCGCAGACGGAGAGCGGCGAAGTTCGACGATCCTTCATATCTGAGTATTCGTCGAACTCCCGTATAGCGGGCTCGCGCTCGTCCCGGCCGCTCTCATCGTCGGTCCCGCGGGAGTCCGCCCGTCGGTCGCCGGGAGTGGACGGGGTGGGGAACATCGGTGGAGGCACGGGACGGTAAGGATAATCATTGACGTCGGACCCGCTGTTCAATGACGGAAAACCGTTAATTTCAATACTGCGCATCGGATCGAAAGGAACGTTGGCACGTTCACCGGTGTGAAGACGTATGTGTTGATGTAAAATCGTAGGGTCTGCGAATTTCTTGTGGCAAACTGGACATTGATGTAACATTTGAGTCGGAGGTTTAATGCGATGGACGCTCATATGTGTCTTTAAATTGCCTTTGGTCGTAAACGCGCGGCCACATAATTTGCATCGGAAAGGTCTTTCACCAGTGTGCGTCCGATAATGCATCTGTAGGGCGCTTTTGCAAGAGAGAACGCGGTGACACACTATACATTCATTAGGATCTGAAAGTTTATTGTCTATGTTATCTACCAGTTGTTGTAATTTTGAAGTTTCCGACGTTTTAGTTATTTCTATGAGACTTTCCCACGAATTGTCGTTACTACCTGGCCGCGGCAATAAAGAATTATAATACAAAGGGTCCCGTGCTAGGTCACCGTCAACAACATTGTGCATATTGAAAGGAGTAATACTACCAGAGGATATACTGCTAGGTGGAGATTGAGGGAACAGTGGATAGGTAGGAAAAGTACGAAGTCCCGTTGCTATTGAAATTGGCCCAGATATCGGTGAATTCTTACTTGAGAGATTTTCCGGTTGGTCTGGATCGGGCTTCATGTGCGGACTTTCTCTGCCGATTTGATCTTCATTGCTGTACTTTGAGTCCATGCTGCAGTCATCATAAGGTGACGTAGACGGATATCTGTCTTGCTCATTGTCCTGTGCAGTCTCATTTTCTTCGGGTTCGCGCTTCGGCGAAACACGGTCAGTTTCTTCGAAACTTGAATCTCGATGGGTTTCTTCATCTTGAGGTTCAGACTTAATAACATCGGATGTAGATCGAGAAGGGCTCGGCGCGGAGGGTTTACTGAGATCAGCCGGAGCGTCTTGTTCTTCTCGCATAGCGAAAAGCGGATGAGGTGGAAGAGGCTTGTCTCCAAGCGGGCGAGGTGGTAGTAAGTCGTGATGCGAGGGCCTGTACAGCGGCAAGCTTGGCGGGAATGGAGCCGGTCCACCCGGAGGGAACTGTAGCGGGTGAGGTGGCATGCCGGGGATCGGTCCCGGTGACAGCTGGGCTAGTAATGGCGGGTGATATTTGTCCAAATGCTCTGGCACTGGATTCGGATTCATTTTAACATGCGGGAATTTCGCAGTATGTCTTTGGAAATGAACTTTTAAATTTCCTTTGGTCGTAAATCGAGATCCACAGACGTTGCATTTGAATGGTCGCTCACCCGTGTGTGAACGAATGTGAATTTGCAGCGCAGAGTCACTTCCGAAAACTTTCCCGCAGTACCGGCAGCGGTGCTTGAAGAAAGGTTCGTTGCGCCCCCCGGACTTTCCATCGTAAGGAGACATTTTACCAGACTTCCGGAACGCTAATTCGTCGGCAAGATTATTTGCTAGTAATCCTTGTGATGCATTGTCTAGTACTTCTTGTGCTCGTTTTTGCAACATCTCTAACGTGTTGGGTTCGTTGAGGGACGGCGGCGGATCATTGTTTGTGATGATGGATGACGCTAATGATGACGAAATGGAGCTATAAGGTGGATGTGTCATCATAGGTGGTGACGATATGGGAAGTTTGGGTACGGAGAGGGGTTCCGATTTGGGAGTGAGATGCGCATGGGTGGAGGGCAAGCTTTGGCTAGAGGGAGGGGTGGGTGCAGCAGGAGTTGGCTCCCGTGGCGGACGCGGCGGCGACGGCGATCGAGCGGTGGGCGCAGGAAGGATTGGCTCCGGCTCGTTCGGCGGAGGACTCTGGTCTTTTCGTCGCGTTAACGAGAGCTGGTTCTGAAGTTGGCGTATCAGTTGCAGTTGGAATACTTGTTGATGCTGCAACGTGAATAGCGTGCTCTGTAGTACAGCGAGTTCATGTAGAGCCGCCTCATTGTCTGCATTGTTCGCCATCGCGGTAGCAGCGAACTGTGCAACGGCTACTTTTGTGTTTTGCAGCGCCTCAAGGGTTACGTGGCCGGCGACCGGGAAGGGGAGGCCGACCGGTGGCACATCGGCTTCGGGCATTTCAGCCTCGCCGTCTTCTAGACTATTGTTGTTCTCGGCATCCTGTCGGTGCCGCCTCACTTGTTCTAATCGCTTGTTAGGGCCGTCCATTTCTTCGTCTCCAGAAACGACCATCTCCTCGGGGTCGGAGTGCATCCTCTCCTCGCCCATTTGGAGCGCTTTCTCATCGCAGAGTCGCTTGTGATAGAGGAACTCGTGAAGGCTCTCGAACTGTTCCTGGCAGCGCGGACACATGTGCGTCTCGGGCCTGTCTCTGACTTCATCCGACGCATTGTTTATTTCTTCCTCCGAACACGATCCGGAACTCTCACCTAGAACAATGAAATGAATTGTTAATAGAGTATTTTATCGTATCATTCCAGAAAACGTGTAGTTTTCCCTCATTAATTTAAGTGTGAATTCCAGTATATGTATTCAAACGTGCAAATTGTGGTAATAAAATTAAATTGGGATATTTTTAAAAGTGTGTCTGTGAAGTAGAGTTAAATAGTGTGAGTTCAGTCATGTGTGTGTATATACATTCTAAAAAAATTTTAACCTTGCTTTGTTCAGTCACCACCGCTCCAAGAACTCCTACCTTCTTAGATAGACCAAATGCTATTTGTAGATTTAAATCCTCCCGCTAAGCATATCTTAGAATTATAATGTCAAAAATAGATCAGGCACCTAAATTTTATTGATGCCTAAAATGATGTTACTAAAATTTATAAAATTTTTTTTTATTGCTCTATTGAGTAATTGGAAAACCTTAATATAAGTAGAACTTATATTTCGCAAGTTTTATCTAATTATTACTTGAATGATTATAAATCCTTTAAAACAAACAATAAAGAATTGTGTCAAACACATCACTAAGTTCGGCTACCCAACAATAGATGTCGCTAGCTGTGAGATTAGGCAAACGCGTACTTAACAGCCGGTGCCATTTGTTCCGCCGCGCACCGTCGAAAAGCTACACTGAAAAGATTGTCAAAAGTCTTCTTCAAACTCATGTAAAATTTTGTTCCTAGTAAACGTTTTACGCTTAAACGAATGCATTGATAATTGGATCTTTAACAATTGAGGTATGAAACCTTCAGCTGTCTCTATACGAATACCTTTCGTGTCAAGAAAAGCTTGTAAAAAGATTTTTTGTATATTTACGAGCTCTTTTCTTTAGCATTTATATAGTCAACGACAAACTCTGATAAATCCTTAAAATAAATTTAAAATGAACTGTGCGCTCGCGTTATTTTGGGATAAAAAGTATCCAATATTATAATTTAGTATGTCATCTCTCTTCCTACCAAATAACATCCAAATCTCTTCGTCAGTTTTTGCGTGAGAGAGAACATCCATACACCATTACATCTAGACATACATACTTTCTTGTAAGCTTTCGCGGTTTGAATTATTTCGCCGGATGTCAGATATAATTGTTTATCCCTATTACAGCAGAGTAATATCTACAGCAGAGCAATACGTAGGTATTACTCTGTACTTTGTGTCTTACCTCGCGGTTCCGTTTTAAAACATAAATTAAAAAATAAATTGGTTTAATTTGTAAAATTTATAAGTTAATTCATGCATATTTTATATCAATATTATGTTTACGCTCAATACAAAAATAAATTCATTTCCTAATAGGTAAATTTTCAATCAATTTTTTAGAATACCTTACAATGTTCACGCTCTATGACACACGTTTATTTATTTTATTCCTTTGTAATAAAATATTATATGCACACGTGTTCTAGTTTTATGAATACAATAGAGAAACAAAGTCAAACTCATTAATAATTTTATTAGAATGTAAGATACATAATACCTATCAGTAGAACAATGGAAAATCGTATTTTTTTTTAAATATTTACTTGTTTGTTGATGAAATATGTAATCTACTAGGCACCTACCTATATTTGAATTCATAATTTTTATCAAAGTTATTTTAATGTAGCATTTGTAAGTTAAAACAATAGGTCCATATTTAATTTGTTTGTTTTAGATTAAACGAATTTTGAATTATTCCAGCATAAAAGAAATACAAAATTGATTGATTTTGAATCGCGTTTTATCGAATGTTAACGTAATTTCCGAATTACAAACTCTATTTGAACTTTAATTCTTGTATTTTTTCCCGCATATAATTTTCTTTATTGATTTCTGTTATATAGGCATTTAAAATATTTTTCAGATAGGTACTTGTTAGCCTATAACCTTCTAACAAAGATGAGCTGATGATGAAATAATGTTTCTTTATAACTTCAATTATTATCACAATATTTCCATTATAACATTGTTTTTAAATCCATATATTTTATAGACAATTTGTACTGAGTTCTTGTTTTTTAAGTTATAGAACTGTTCCGTTGTAGTAAAAGATAAATTAAGGTATTCTAAAACTTTATTTATCCCATGATTACACATTATTTATTACTTTATAACAACAAATGAGTGATGTAATTAAAGATATACTTACTACAATTATAAAATAAGTGTTAGTAGATATGATTTTCAAAAACAATTTACTAATATGAACAAATTTTCGGGACTATAAAAATACTTGTATAAATATGACGTTGCGTTTCAACTCTTAGAAAATAAGTTAGACTTGGTGTGATTTTTTATGCGTCTATTGATAGGTATATAACCTTACATTATTAAATAGGCAAATGTATACGTTTATTAAAAGAGTTCTTGGTGCAATGATCGACCCCTTGGCATTTCCTGGTTTATTTAAATGCCAACAATTATAATTTACTTGCATGATTAACTATTTATTGTTACAACAAGTAATATGTATAAAAAGTAAATAAAATAAAATTAAAATGTGTCGATGTGAATGCATGTAGAGAAATTAATTGAGTGGTTCGCCAATTTACATTTACAACGTAGAATACCAAATATAAATAAAAGGTGGACAAGCCTATAAATTACTTTTGTGTTGTGTAATTTTTTATTGCTTTCGTTGTTATTCATATTTTAAACTATTAAGATAACTGTGTGCGCTCCACCTGTTAATAGGCCTATCATCATAGAAATTACATATTAAAGATATATTCTCCTCGCGAGCGTTAAACTTTCACCGCTTAAATATTTTATATGCACGCTTTTATTTTTAAAACCTATTTGACATTCGAAAGTAAAAATATCCGGCTATTCGTTTCAAACGAAACCCTTTTTTGTAGCGTTTATGATGTTTTGAAATGTTAGCGAAAAAGTGAGCACCGTCACAAAACAGAGTATAATCCGGGGTAATGTTGCGGCAAGGGATTAAATATTTCATTTGTAGCGAGATGCCGGTGTTTTGTAAGGAGGTGGATTAGTGGTGTTTGAGGCGGAGGAGCGGCGGCACAAAGAGTTGCGATGGCCGTCGCAGCCGCGTTACGCGGAATCCCCTAAAAAGCCGAAAGTGTCATTGTGGCCCTAAGCGTGCCGCCCGCTGCCATTACACTGTCGTTATACAATGTTTGCCCAAAATACTCCCGGACCCGTCCGAGACACTAAAACGGACGGTGCATATTATTCTTACAACTTTAACAAAAGTCGTTAACCGCAGTCATTTTTCTGCAACTTTGAATGCACGTTAAATTGTTTTTTTTTTCATTTGCTTTGAAAATTTTGCTTTTTTTACTTTGTTTTATAAATAAAAACAGGTTAGGTATGATTTTACACCTACCTATTCACATAGCGTGTGGGTGTCATAAATATAATCGGCAAGTCTCTATTAAATTTAGTAAACGTATGGACAATGATAAATAATTTAGACAAATGGATACATTAATAGTAGGATGTATAAAATATCGGAACCATTAAACTGTTGAGTCGTTATAATTTTGAGTGGGGTTCTAATTAATCTACTTACAGAAAGTCTATATTTTAAACATAAAACTTAATTATTATTCATCATTCAAGGTAAATGGACGCAGTATGCATATCAATCTTTTATTTTAATACCGATGAGAACCGGACCGGGAACTAGTTTTCCGAATTTATTAATGTGACAAACAAACAGTCGTATATATTTCATAAGAATATGAGCGGGCAGGTTATTTCAATCGTTAGCAGATAAAACGTCTCTAAATATTTTATAGAGCACTCATAAAACTAGCGTTGAGATAAGCGGTCGGTGTAACGGGCATAATAATAAAATTTGACAGTGTGTCACTCCTATAAAAGTAATCCGTTGTTCGACGGGCTCTAATAACGTCTAAAATATTTTAGGTTCGGACAGCACTCAATATTGGCTTTGAACCAGTATTTTACCGGATCATTAATAAAAACTACCTATGATTTAATTTACTTCATAAAAAAAAACAACAAACAAAAGCTTTACAGATTTTTTTAAATAACTTTAAAAACAAAAAACTTTCGAGTTACAATTTTGGTTGCGCTACGTAGAGCCGCGCGTTACTTTGTAACGTAATTGTCGCGCCGCTATTTTTGTGCATCACAATTAAATCGCGCCTAAATACGGACCGACACCAAAACAAACTTAATGGCAGGCAATCACTTTTGTATCGTTACAAACATTTTAATTTTATTTTTCAAAACGAATATTATCTTCATAAATTCCAAAGAGCGTAAAATGCAACCATTAAATAGACTGTAAATTAATGAGTTATGTGTATGAAACACGGAAGACAGATAAACTAATTAAAATCATTAGTCTTGGTTGTTAAATCCTCGTATGCACTGCCAATAAATATAATATAAATACATTTCTTCCGTTATATATATGTCCCGAACTTTCCAACGATTTTAATAATTTTCAAATCACGCTCAAAGAATAAGGCCAGGAATTATATGCCTTATCAAACAATTTAACAAATTTAAATTCAACTTATACATTTTTGGCACTTAATGGAATATAATTTGCCTTAAGCAAAATCTTTTCTTCAAATTTTTGATAGAGGTGTATCGGTCCGTTGTAAAAAAATCACTGAAATCCGTCTCTTTCATGAAAATATTGCAGAGAGCAATGAGAAGTAACACATTAAATTCTTGCGTTTAAAAACTGCAGTTCGCAGATCTTTTATTATTTTCAATAACTCCGGTCCTATCAAGTTAGATTGATTCATTTACCTTATGTCTGCCCTTTTTACCGTGACTCCGTCCGAAGTCCATCGAAACGTATTACGGCGACCGACTCCGCTTTCGTACCACAATAATCACACTCCTACTCAACTAGAGATCCTACCGGAGCGGCGAGCTGGTTAATCACTGCACTGTTTACTCACCGCGTCGCAAGCGAGTTTTAGTGCTCACTCTCTGGTGGATGCCGAATTTAATGGTCGCTAACTGAATCATTGTAAACTTATCGGTTCACGGTGTCACTGTTCCGGTGTGTGTTATGAGTGGTAAGTACCGATGGAGACGCGCCGGACGCAGGCTGGCTTGACGCGCGGCATGGTGATCAGCGGCGCATGGCAGGCGATGGGCGCGGGTGGGCGCGGGGCAGCCAGGCGCTCGGCTCGCCGTCTGAAGCGGGACTGAGCGCGAGCCGGCGGGCGGGCAGCGCGCGCGCGCACCAGGTAGCGGTTATGACAGGGGGCGGGGCACCGCCCGTCTCATAAATCAAACTTCGCCCATTCGCACGCGGCCGGCGCCCCCTCCTCCATATTCCATATTCGGGGCGGGGCATATTTCATAATCATAACGCCTCATATTCATAAGCGTGGGGCGGGCCCGCCCGCTAGATGGCGGCGCAAAGCCTCCCACATTCGCTAATTGAAGTTGCACGTCATAAATATGTTGCGGCCGGTTATAACGAGTGACTAATGGATGTGAGCTTTTATAGTCAGTGTTTGTTGTTGTTCTGGAGGACTGATGTTTCTCTTAGTTTTGGTAGGGACGACTGTTTTAAAGTAATTTTAACTTATGATAAATTAATTAAAATATATAAAAAATATTTTAATATTAGATATAATTACTTAACTACTACGAAACATGCAATTAATTTTATTATTCTAAAATATTTATAAATTTTTTGCTTCAAAAGAATTTAAACTCATGAAAAAATTTCAAATTTTTAAAAAGTTTTTGTTGAAAAAGTTTTTTAAAGTTAATAAGGTCTGAAATAGGTAGCAGATATTTGGTAAGCAGGTGTCAAAAATGTTTGATCTCAAAAACAATTACCTATGCAATGATAGGTAGACTATGAAAAATTACATGGTTCTTCTGTTTAAAAAGCTATTAATTCACTTGTTAGTTATCATTCTAGTCAGTTACCTATGTACTTAGTTATTATGTAGGTGAGCAAAGTCAGGTGTCTAGATAAATAGGTAGGTCACGTTGTATGTACTTAAGTTTTTAAGCATTACTTTTTATTGAGGGAACTAACCTAATTAACTACTGCTCATTTTTGGGAATAAATAGAGAACTACAATAAAGGTCAAATAAAAGTACCTTATCTTAGTTTCGACAATTGTGAAAAAAAAAATTACAAGACAACTTTGTTAGCGAGGCGTAGAGTCGGATTTAGACACAAATTGATGATAAATGGCTCTCCTCGGTTCGTTCACGCTGTTCATGATCGCGGTCACACACCTGGCTAATTGATGAAGTGGCTTGGGACTCTACATTTTTTGTTTTCCTATGTTATTATATACAGTATGACAATTGTTTTAAAATTAATGTTTTATTTTTAAATACGTTTGTAGGTACACTCTATCTAACTACTACAGTAATAAAAGAAAAACTGATTGACAGAGTTTGTAGTTTTAAGTAAGTAGTTATGTTTTCCTATGTTATGTGAATTTGTGGGTTGTTTATCAATTACAATTGTTTTAATAATGTTTTAATACACTCTAATAAATATGTTAGTACACTCTATCTATCTACTACACAAATAAAAGAAAAACTGATTGACAGAGTTTGTAGTTTTAAGTAAGTAGATATCACTTAGGTATTATTTTAGTGTTAACGCTTTCAGTAAGCTTATTATTTTCAAAATCAAAATATTTTCCACCAACTTAGTTAGAGACAAATTATTCTGAATTTTTTCCCCTCACAAATTCACATTGAAGACTGACTTGATATTGTACGTACCGATGCATTCACTATTACGTAATTCGAAAATAATTAACTTAATTTCAAAGGGCCATCCGTAATGTGATTAAAATACAGTCCTGCTTATAACAAAGGAAAAAATAGCTTGAGGCTAGCTACAATAAAATGAATGGACCTAAGTAGATATGGGTAATAAGAACATCTATTTGTATGTTCTTAATATCTATGTATGTACTTACCTACTACAGGTATTTGAAGTACGTCTTTCAGTTGTCCAGTGCCAGTAGATGGCGCTGTGTGATTAATGCAAGAAATTTCCTTGTTTTTAAGATTTTCATCATATAAAAGTCATTACACCATATAAATTACTTCAGATACTGTTTTCCTTATTAGTCTCAACTTTGATGTCACCCTGTTTGTAAATAATTCACTGAGAAATAAATTTAATTGTGCTACAAATTTGTTCAATTAAAATTCCGTCCTTCCCAAAATAGTTCCGTATCATCCTACGTTGATGAAGGTATAGTTAATCAGAATATCATAGTTATCAGTTGCTGTGACGAATCAGCTACTGACGGCGTAACGACAACTCTACGATTCATTACGATTTTTGTAACGAGCCTGTAAAAAGCGTCAAGGGTGAGACGGCTCTTATTTTGAGGATTCCTTATAATAATCAACCGTTGTGCTCGGTTTAATAAGTAGATCACAAAAACATACCTAACTTTGTCATATTAATATTTATATCTTAGTAACTTAGCGTAAAATGATACCTGTACCGTACCATTAAGTATACTATTAATAATTCTGATTACCAAAAGTTTTTTCAAGATCAAGCAATCTTAATAAAGATAATTCTCGAAATGGAAATAGAAAATGCTCCATCATTGTTAATAACAAACGTAATTTAGTATTGTTAATTAACTAGTGACTTGCGATTCTAAATACCTAAGTAATTAATCAATAATAATTACTGTTTTTATGATTATCCTACCTCTGTGTAGACCATAGTGTATAATTCCAAATAAAACTTCATTCATTTGAACAACTACGTGGGTAGTAAATACCATTTAAAATCCATGCATTTAGATTACTATAAATCAATGTACTTGTCACCTTATACATAATAACCCTTTGTTAATCTTGAGATTATTTATTGATAGATATAAATTCCTCTTGAAATTTGAACCTAATTTATTGAAAAAACGTCATTAAATCCATTGCTTAAATGTAAAATTTAATTATACCCAGGCTAATCAGGAGAGACAGAAAACGGAAAGCTAATAAAACTAATTTTATAGGCGTAGATGAACT
This sequence comes from Glyphodes pyloalis, assembly GCA_037074685.1. NCBI lineage: Eukaryota > Metazoa > Arthropoda > Insecta > Lepidoptera > Crambidae > Glyphodes > Glyphodes pyloalis. Next base: position 1,057,071 of record JAYKKO010000025.1, read on the forward strand.
CTAGGGTTGTAGACTTTTTCCTATCTAGAAGGGATCAGTTCCCATTGCCCTAAAATATATCCAGATTGTAACGTTTCGGAAAAACTGACCTAGCAGAGGGTTGTTAGGATTTTTGTTACTCTTTTACACACAAAAATGAAAAGACAGAAGTTGCAGGCAATAGTTAGTATTAATATTTAATTGAAATAGTGCATTCATTCACATTCGACCGTTTTAGCCCCTTTCCGCGGGCCCCTAAGAATAGGCCGGGAGCCATGTCAATCGCTTTGTGTGCTTTAAATTAAATATAGTAAACGTGTGACTGCCTGCTCTCGTCGGTTCAGTATTAAGAACGCTTTCACATCACACTAGCGCCACTAATTTAATGATAATAATTTTATTAATATATAACAAAATCGCATACATTGCTCTGATTGTGTGTTATCCTGAAACAACGTCGATTTCTTAATACCCGAAATCGAGACAAAATAGAAAATTTCGTTATCCATAGATATTGGTCCGACGGGCAATCAAACCCGAGACTTCAGAGTAGGCGCGACACCAAGCAATGGGCTATAAAATGCTTAATTTTTATATATTATGTTAGTATTCGTTATTTTGATCATATTAATGTTTTGTCTAAAGTATCTACCTCTTTTAAATAACACCAGTGACGTAAAATACCTTGTGTCTTCATTGAAAAGGAGCACAGTCGCTTACTTTGAGGCTCATTTAATAAATGTCAAGGTTTTTTTTCTATATTAAAAACAGATTTCTTTTTATCTCCCCTTGAGGTGCGGGAATCGAACACACGACCTTCACGTATCGCGCGTGCTGCTGCTCTTCCAACTGAGCTAACCGCAAGTTATCGTAGGCGATGAAATTTCCGTTCAGCCGTTTTTCTGTTTATTAGCAATTTTTTTTTCGATAGTGGCGCTAGCGTGCGAAGTAAACGCTCTGAATGAGATGGAAGCAATTCGGCTAACCTGCCAGTCACTGGTCCCCCACCGCTCCACATCGCGATTCATCTGTTGCGTTTTTTTTAATTGGCCTATTTAAAGCAATGATTTTAGTTTTATAATCAGCGGCTGCCCGCAAGTTTGGCCGCGTTATCGAATTTGAAACACCTGTCACTTGTTTTGGGATCGATTTTTGAAATTATTTAAGGCTCCGATGCTTAATTTTTATTAATCTGCGCGTACTTTTATTCCACTTTTAAAGTGTTACAGTTTTGTGGACTAGTCAATCACGTTTTACTTTTAATTATTCAAATTCTATTTAAGGTTATCATTGGAAAAGCCACGTTCGAAACAACATTTTATCAAAGTATCGTTGGGTTTACTCGTATTTTGATAAGAAATTCGAAAGTTATGAAATACTTTCTATTGAATTAATGTTAAGATATTGCGACGTGTAGTTCAGTGAATTGTTTTGTTAAATCATTAGTACAAATACATAATCCTGATTGGGTAATAGGTAAATAAAGATACTTGCCTATATTGGACAGCGTCACACACATTTCTAAGGTTTTAAGTTAAATAGCTTAAGTACTTGTGTTCCAGAAGTCAGAGACAACTACTGTACCACAACATCCAGACCCGAAAGAGTATGAAAAATTTAGTTTTTTATGTTGACCTTATGCCAAGGTCTGGACCGCTATCATCTCGTCTACGGAGGTCGTCTGATTAGGTAGGTACCTACTTGCATTGTGATTTTATCAAGCTAGTAAAAAAAAATTTAATTGGATACAAAAAAGACAGCGCAAAAACAGAAGTAAAAAGTACGAGTAACTCTACTTCAAACTCTCAAGTTATTTTCTACTAGAATTTGTAGTAAAATAATGAACCTATAAAAAACCTTATGATTTTTTTTCAATTCAATTCAAAATTCAATGACGATAGAAACCTCTCTTGTTTAGTAAATAATAAAAAAACTATGAATAATCCTAAACACACTAATTGTTACTACTACAATTGTATTTTCATGCTAAAACTTCTAATCCTTCATATAACAACATCCACTCATTTCAGTAACTTAATAATTGGTTATCGATTGCCGAAACAATAGACAATCTTCTCTCTGTCAATTTACCTACTAATTTACTAACGTCTAAAGTCCCTGTTATATTCGACTACGTGAGTTTATAGAGGCAATGCTGTTAAAAGTTGTTAGTCATCTATCCCAGTGAGCGCAGCCGGTGGTACGAATCGATACTAATTCGTTATTTTTTATGAACTCAATTGGCTATTGAATGAATTAGCTACCTGAATCTGTATTGTGACGTAACTACACTACAGACAAAATGGGTCTGCCTCACCATTCGAAAAAGATAAAGTAGAAATAACCGGATTATTAATTAACTGTACCTACCGAGTTGTTTAGTAGATTTCACGAAACTTGACATAGTTTTCTTCGACATAAAATTTTGTAATTACCGGTAAAGTACCTATATGATAGTTTTATTTTAACGTGTGTTCAAAATATGTATTGATAAAAATGCAAATTGCGTACTGAACGGATGTTTTTCAATCAGTTATTTATTGTTTCGATATTCTCTTTTGTTAATTTCATGTAACATATTTAAGTGGCTTAAAGAAAAATAAGAACATAGGTACACGGTTGACAAGCCAACGTTTATGTGACCTATCCTTTTCAGGCCCTTAATGTATTAAAAAGCAATTTGCTTGCAATCTTAACCTTCGTTACGTGTATAATTCGGACATTCCGTGATTAAAATGCCGACGTTTAATTGTAATTGGGGCTACTTCGTCATGTACACACGTATCTACACACAAAACAAATAATTAAATTAAAGTTTTAATTAACTGTCAGTGGTGCGCGGGTGTTTTTACGGCACTAGTGTTGCATATTCATCGCCACGCTCCGCCCGGGATGTTACGAATCTCCGTCTTGTGCCTTACACGCGGACATCGGTGAATATTTTTTATTAGTTTTCCCATTTCGAATTGGGAATGTTGTCTTCTGTTTGTTATAATACTTTATTCGGCGGATTACGAGAGGAATTCATTAGGATTTTATTACGTCGGCGAAGAGTTCAAAATTATTTGAATAACAAAGCATCTGCAGACTGCCACATTGAATTTAAAACTGAAGTCGAGACAAGAGTAAGTTTTGTGCAAGACTCTAAGAAGCGGTTTTTGCCAGCTGTCGTTGAAATTAAAGTGAACGTTTCTACTTATTTTTTCTAACACATAACTTACAAGATTTTTGGTACTGCTCATAAATACAACAAAAACGTATTACCTCCCTACTTATAAGTTAGTGAGCAAATTTTCACATGCTTTATTCCGGTAAAGCTTGTTTTTGCATAAGGTTTCATTAAAATTCTAACATGTCACTGCTCTTAATATACATTACCCATTAAAACGGGAGCAAATCGTTAATCTTGCATTATGGCACGTATACGAGGGCTCCCGCCAAAGGTACTTTTTACTGCCAGACGCCAATAACCACGCGCCTATTTATGGAAGCACTAATAGCGTCATAACTCCATCGAAAATAATTAGCCAGACACCATGTTGTTGTTTTTAACCTCATTTGACTAAATAATTCCTGTTTATGATGACACCTAATCCCATATAAATTAATGCGAGTTCCCTGAACGTACTGAGGTGTTATTTCAGATCCGTCAGTGCGGCTGCTACACCGAAATAGCTCAGTAACACAAGTCACATTCGATTTAAATACACAAATTTTTGAAAATGACTGTTTGTTTAAGCAAAAGCCCGCTTCCCCGCGCTCTTGTCTACCGTCTGTTTTGCTTGTAGTTATTCTTATAAATTGTTACACGTTTGTGGAGGTGAGATCTTAGCTCGTCAATCTTGCAATGGCTTTTGATAGATATGCTTTTTGTTTTTAAAGTTTGCTTCTAATATTAAAAGTTGAATGTTGTTCCCTTAAGATTGATTGTAAATTGAATTTATGGAACATATACGGTTATTTTAATAACCTCACGTTATATTTTATTTTTTCTTATACAAATACGACTCTCATATAAAATATTGATTAAGTAGTTATTAGGTTTGTAAGGCGAGTCGCGCAGTGTCGTTTTAGCATTACCGGTCCTCTAGGCAAATTTATTCTGGAGTCCTCTGGTGGCGGATCCCAGATTTTGGTTTCCCCCCTGTTAGAGAAAGTATATGCCCCCCTAGATGTCTAGCGCCCTGGGTGGTCAGTCTACCGCGCCCTATTGTAACGCAAGCTCTAGAACACCATATTAAAAGAATTTGGTTTAATTTGGAGTCGTTGTAAAACGAAAGATATTATTAATAATGTTAGTAATGTAACGTGTAATTGTTGAGGTGGATGGTGTTTAAAAATATTGTGAGTTAGATGTAGTGAATCTAACAAGTTTCCCAGAAATAATATACTTTATTGTTTAAAAGATAAACGGTCGTAATTGAATTCGTCGTTTAATCTAAAACAGAGGTTATTTGGCAGAATCTATGTCATAATAAACATTTAAAACAGCTGACAACATGAATGTTATATTAAGCAACAATTCCTGAATTGTTTTAAGAATCTTATCTCAAATTGTTTAATTTAAAACTAATCATAATCACTATTTAAATAAAAATAACATTCAACATTATGCAAGACATAAGCTTTGTTAAACTAAAATGTAAAACGTACTTAAGCAAATTTATTCAAGGAATGTGGTCTGATGAAATAATATATTATTTATTGCAACTTAGATATCAAAGTGAATTCGTAAGTAGTTCAACTTGTTATATTTTGAATAAATTAAAGGAAGTGATATATCTTAACAGCCGATACATTAAATTGTCAGATATAACTTCGAGGAGCATATTCAATATTAGTAAAGTTTAGTCTACGTTGTATGCAAAACGTTGGACTGTAAAAAAATATTGGAAAAATCATAAATGATCTAGGATTTACCTAATAGCTTGTAAAACCGAGTTGATTTATTTTTAAATCTTCATAGAAATACCTATTTCTAATCTAATATATATTTCTATCTATTTTGAATCTAGCAATTGCCTTGACCTACCTGGGTTAAGGCAATTGCTAGATTCTTCATTCATTGCTTTTCAGTAGCAATGCGTTTCGTGGAAATATCATGTGAAAGTTCCCTTATGCGAGGTGAGGTTTGATTCAATTATTGAACTGTATCTAAATGCCAAAATTGTTTGTTATTGTATCAAGCTATTAATAATTATTCTACTAAAATGGATTTTTGACGTTGTCTGATTTTATTTTTAATCTTGACTGTGCCCAGGGTCGGTTCTGCTTTGTTTAATTAGCTAACTGAGTATCAGTTCAATAATGCCCCATGAGTATTGGCTTAATCATCACGCTTGCCATTGCGGATTGGTGATCATAAATCCGAAAAAACAGTACCAACCGCAACCCACATGTTCTTTGTCCGACGTGAAACTCAGTACTTGAACCCTTAGACCATCGAGGCGTTAATAGACGTTATAATTTTGTGCCGTGAAATATCTTACATCATTCCTATTAGTCAAAAATTTTGTTAGTCTAACTTTATTTTTCAGAAAATATACCTTGCATACAACAAAGACAAACGCTAGGCCGTCCAGCAGATATATCCGTTAGTCATGTAGAAAGGCCGCGAGCCACAAAAAGCGGCGAGCATTTTTTGCACGCCGTACCCGCAATAGGTAAAGCGAGGGTGAAATTTTTAAATTGAACGTCAAATTTATTATTGCCAACGCACAAATGACCGGTGGGCCAGCGGCTGAGTGGCGTCGAGCGAGCCGCGCGTTCATAAATTTGAATATGGAAGTGAGTTCTAATGGCGGCCCTGTTTATTTTTACTGCACCCCCAGAGCCGTACGCCCGAATGCGACGCCGAATTTATTTCCATGCATTTTAATATCTCCCTCTGAATAGCTATTGCCATTTTCACGCGGTTTTATTGCCGCCTCTATAGGTATGTTACGCTCTTTGTTTTGTTAGGTGCGCTTTACGATCGAGCGCTATGGACAATATTGGTCGATGAAGGCTCGTAAGGTTAGGGGTGCGCCGGCGTAATTAGCGTCGAACGGTTACTGTGATAATAAGTGCGGTAATCATGTAAATTCGCCCGTTTATGAAGTGGATTGTGAGGAATGTTTGTAGTGGTGTGTCAGAATTAAGTCATTAAAAGTGGACGTTGATTGATATGAGGCGGTGGGAGGCACGCATCGCGGAAGCTCACGCAGTGCGCTCACGAAAGCGCCACTGCACGTACTGTCGCGGTATAATAAGGTCAGTCATTTGGAGGTGAGCTGGAAGCCTTTTTTATGTTTTTATCGCATTAGCTTCCTAAAGATTCGGTAACTCATTTTTCGTTTCCAGTTTGTAATGAAATGATTTTTAAAACTGCAAAAAAACGTATAATAATACTCATCGTTTCTTAGTGTGGGATTAAACCCCACGGATTTCGCATAACGCGAGTGATCCTTTTACCAACTTAAATATTTAGTTACTACTGAGCTTGGCGTTATAGAGTTTGATACCTACTATGTATTATGTTCATAATGAGTCTATAGTACGCGTGAAACTAGTTCACGCCGCAATATGAACTTATAACAGATCTATCCTGTATGTTTTTTTCAATAATTGAACAATCATTGTTCACAGTATCTCGAGCTGGCTCATTACAATCTAATCACATGTGCGTTGCGAGCAGTAGGCAATCCGCCCCCTCACCCCTTTCGCCACTCAAGCGACTACTTTAGCAAGCTAATAATTACTGTTCAGATAAAAAAGGAAGTAAAAAGAACTCTAAAGCACAGCTTTGACTATTAAGAAATTCATTATCTAACAAACCTACTTCAACTTCAATTACTGTCCCTAGAATTACTAATGTTAGTAGCACCTTCTTATATTTCGTTACCTGCACTATTGCTCATCGTGTATTGCTTGATTGAATTTAGTAACTGACGAACATTTTACCACCACTACTGTACAGCACCGTATTCGATCAACTTGAGTCCTATTTCCTCGTGCACAAAGCGCAGTTTCCCCCGGCCCTGTGCACGCCCGCGGCGTTACTCGCTGTGTCGCAGTTCTCCCTTCGCGTTGACTTAACGCCTTGTTGCTGTTTGCTCGCCTCCACCTCAAGGGTTAGGTGGTTTGTCAGGCAATCAACAAATAGCGAAGCATCCAGCTCGAGATAATTAAGTTTGCCTTATTGAACTCAGTCGGTTAGTCAAAGGGTTTTTAAGTTGTTATGTCACGTTTGATTTAGCGAGCAATTGGACTGGTGTGCGCACTCTTTCACTCGTGTAAGACGTTCGTTTGTTGACTATGTATATCTACTTCGAAATCTAGATTGACACCTGTATGATGTTCAAGTCTAGTACAGCAAATATAAACAACAAATTGAAAGTTAAAAAGGAGAATATTGCAAAGCACGCTACAAAAGGCAATGGACGTCTTGATTTCTGTAACAGGCTAGATGATTTCAAATGTCCATTTGTCTAACTGTTGGACAAAAAGATATGTTTTGATTACAAAAAAATATATGCGACATATTTTTTCTTTGATCATGGTAATGAAAATTTGCTGAGGTGCATTGCAATGAAATTTTGCGCTAACTCATTTCGCACAGTTTTTACGAACTTGTGACCTCTCTACTGAACAATGATACGCTGTAGCATCATACATTTTTATTTATTTGTTAAAGAAAAAAATACGTTTTCGTTGTATTTTGGAAATCTAAATGACGAACTTTTATATCTTTAAAGAATTATTTATTCAGTTAAATTTACTTTTTATTATGGTAAACTTTTCATATCTTTATTATTCCAACTGCGCACGAGTTTAAAATGTCGAAACAAAATTAGCGGACATGCGTGCGTGCGCATATTATTATAATACTAAGGAAATTGAGACGTTGACATTTCGAGGTCTTGAATTTATGGAAAAAAATATTGCTGACACGGTACAAGTACCACTTATGTTGTCAAAACGATTTGAGCGCAGGCGCAGCGGCTGCGGCATCTGAGGTTCGTGTGCGCATAACCGCCACTCTGATTATAGAGATTTGCAGTAACGTGACGACAAACGCCAAGCCGTTTATATGACTTCATAATTTTTTAAAAGATTTTGGAAATACACATGTACTTTTTATGAAATTATTTGTGAAACATTCTGGTTGTGATTACGGTAAAGCAGTTTGGATAATTTGCCCGTTGGAGTTGCGTAATTTTTTGTTGTTTAAATTGAACAGTTAAATTTGTTTACTTAAATGTTTTTTGATTGTATTTGTTCTTTATGAAATATTTTATTTTAACAAACGTATCTAATATATTGGTGGTTGTTATCAAAAACAAGTTATCCTATGGTTCATTGTGAAAGTTTGAAGGTTTACAAGTATACATATAAAAAATGAATTGAAACGCATTTGTACATTAAATTCACGCCTCTGACTATAGGGATAGATATTGAATGTAGAGAACATAATCTAATCTGGATTGCACTCTATAAGTAGGTACCAACGCTGTTATTAATACAGTGACTTAGTTCTAGTAGTTTGAATTAAATTCGCATGAAAAGACCAACAGCACGACCTCTATACCTGGATGAGTTTTTCACTATTAAAGAGAATTTTTAACTGTTGCTTTTAAATGAGACCGAGTCATAATCTTTGTTAATGTAAATAATAGCGACTCTCACCGAAAAACCAACACAAAAATTCAGTTCTAGCAAATTAAAATAAAACCTTGGAATAACGGGACAGAAGGATCCGTTTTAGGCGAAGTTAAAATATAAATCTTGCGTAGCGGTGGCCGGCCACTATCTCTTGAAATATAAAAGTGTCCGGGGGCACTCTGCGGCCTCCACCTCATATTTTGTTATTTTATTTATATTAAAAGTAATGGTCCGGCGCGCGGCATAATGCGCTAGACGGTTTTTGCGCATTTTTCTCTTTTCTCTCTGTCGTATATTTTCACTTAAATGACATTGGTACGTGACCCCTCCCATCTTTGTTAGTTTTATCGGCGCGCCAGTTAACGGCTTGTTTTAGTGTTAAGTAGGTTTTTAGTGCGGTTCCAGGCGGGTTTTAGCGTTAGATACGTGCTGGTTGCGTTGATTTGTCAAATGAGATAATGGCTACTATGTAAGTAGGTATAAGAGATTTGTCTCAGAACCTACCTAACGTCTTTGTCTCGCAACGATATATTTATACCAATATTGGAGTAGCTCATTTGATATGCTTTGTACGAGTTATAATTTTTCAAACATCGTTAAGGGGTGTTCAGTGTAAAATATTTTAGTTAGGTGTATTGGAAATTAAAGAAATCGTGTCCATGTTGTAGGTATTATATTTTGAAACCGCCATCCAATTTTCGCTATCTACCTACTATTTCCTCTTGTGAATTAAAGTGATTGTTTTCTACCAAGAATACTGCCTGGATTGTTTTATAATTTCTCTGTAAGACGTCTTTAAATATTTTATCGAATAAGGTCCTTTATAATGTAAATGTTATCCAGGTATCAAGCTCAAGCCAGGTTTTCCTGATTTTTGATAGTTGAGAACATTTTTAATAATACTTACACCAGTTCAAGTTCGAAATAAGGAAAGCATAAAGCGTTCATTTTTTTTTAAATATTTACTGTTAATTTTTGTTGTTTATTACCTATTAACTAATAAAACGGAAAATATGAGAATTCCTTCAGTATGTTTTCTAAGCTTAACTAGATATTAGTTAACCTAAGAACAACTTATTTCAACACTTAGTTGATTACTTTCAAAAAGGGTTGGGCATCTGTCAGAAAAGAGCCATTGTGACGTTCGTGACCCTGACCTTTGTAAAACAGCTGTTTCCCGAGGCATTTTCCATTGCCCCAGACTTGCTAGGGGACGAAGGGATTCCCCTAGCGCTATTCAGTGCGGCGGAATTTGAATTTGAAGGACTATTCATACTCAACTTATTCTATAGAAATGAGAGTTTTATTCCATTTTCTTACAAATTAATTACTGAATTGATACAAGCTCGTGAAGCATTTGGCCAAGTAACAAAGTTTTATGCATTTCAATTTAGGATGCGACATTTTCAAAGAAATTTGAAATCTGTTTCATACATAGTCCGATATGAACTCCTCGGGCACTCTTACCTATTCTATGAAAAGCTCTTCCTCATAATCTTGAGGTAGATAGTTTTTCGATGTGTGGATTGGCCGGTATAAATATTGCTGACAATATCCAAATTGTCAACACTAACCCAGGATAATTCCGGCACATTACTTAATTCGCGTAGCGGCAGCGATACAGCATCGATCTTAACGCGATATAGAATAGAATTAAATGCAATGAGCATATCGGTTTGCAACGCGTGTCTGTTATTTCCCCCTCCACTCCCGTATCTTATTTGAAATTAACGTGAGCGAGTACCGTTATTCATTCCATTGCTTCGTTAATAACGCGTTAAGCAATCTCTAAAAACGCGCGTTTCCGGCGATACAAACGCGTGCTTGAATCCATAAAATAATAATAATTATTACTTCGCTAATTTCACGATACAATTGCATGACTGTAAAACGGGTGTTCGTAATTAAGGCATCTACCACTTACGTATATAACAGAGGCTCCCATTCTTATAGTTTTAATTTTAAAGATTTACAAGTATTGGAAAGCTCCTGTCTCAATGCAGTTGAGTACTTTAACGTTTACATTATATGTGATAAAATGTTTAATGTAAAATAATGTAGTCAATAATGGTTATACAATGGAAGCAAGTTGCAATCCTTTATGTTAGACATGAGCGCTAACAATGTGTATCGAGCGCCGTAGAGCCGTGCTCGCAGCTCGAACCACGCCGATGTACTCGCATAAATTTACCTACCATAGCTTTATGCTATCATAAACAAGAAATACAGACATCTTCACTATAATGTAACGTCTGCGAGGACTGAAAGCGGGCGCGTCCTCGAGACATTTTCGTCCTATTGCATCGGTGATAGGGGTCAAATCTGAGTACGTTTTAAGTACGGCTTGGCAGCAATCTGCACAAGCAGACGCGAGGTGTAAGCGAGGTGCTGTGGTGGCGTGAGTGGCGCGGCCGGGGTAAAGTGGACCATAAGTCGAGGGGGGTAGGTCGGGGTTGGCGGCGGGTGTCGTGGCACGGCAGTTGCGGCGGCGGCGTCGCTTTTCCGGGGAAGGCACTATCTCGGGTGCAGTGGGCGCCCCCCCTCGTAAATAACGCGCGTTGGCGAGCCGGCGAAGCGCCCGTGCCAGATTCTACAGCTAGAAACAGTTAAACGCTCATAATTTCGTGCTGGTTAAGCTTATCTTTGTCTCGTGCACGAAATTTCTCTGTGCCGTCCCCCTCGCGCGTTTTCGTGGACATATTTTATTTGTTGCAGCGGCACGTTCTGTCGCGTCCGGGCCAAAGTTATAATTGTCGTTCGACATACCAATGCAGTTTCTGCATGAACTTGCTAGGACGCTTACATTCTTGAAATAAGTTCCTATGGTTAATGTTTTAAGTTTTGTGGCGGTTACATCTACAAATGTTTATATTTATAACACTTAACTGCAGCAGTAGCACCACCTAATTCAACTTGAAAGTATTCAACTTCTATTCGAAGCTTTAAACAAAACCTGTCTAAACCGTCATACATCTGGTTAAAATTGATTACACCTCATAATACTTTTCAATGTCAAATTATTTTCACGAAATTTATTCCAAGAATATTTTAACTTTATCTACTCCGCTCACGGTTAGTAAGTACAATACAATGCATTATTCTCTAGAAACAACGAATACAAAGCCTGAATTCTGAACCACTCGCCGCGTTTGTTTATTCAATGGAAAAGTACTATTTCAAATTGGCCAACCAAGACTTTGACAGGCTACTTCCTTATTCTTATTTATTCCCGCCTAAATTTATGCATAAACCTCAGTCCCAACTTTTCATGTAGATATACGCTGAAAAGGCATTCGAGTGGCGTGCGATAGTGGGGGGTCGGGGCCCACCCCGTGGTGGTGTTAAGCCGGTATCATCCTGCCTTAGAGGCGGTTTCATAACAATTTTAATACGCGCTGCACTCGGATTTCACTCTTTTATAAGCGTTTTCCGCGGCTTCGTTCTCCCGTAGGACGTAGGGCGGAATCAGCCCTCTTCAATCTCGCCCTCTAAAGGCACCCGTGAGCGGTTTATAGTTTATGTTGACGTACGTTTTGTTAAAATGGAAAACTGATGTCTCGTCTCTGTTGGTGTTTGCTTACATTTTGGTGTGTATGATATTCGGTTTCGTTTAAAGTGGCGGAATGTTTTGGAATTATTCGTACGCGTTACATGAATAGTCTAAGTGCACGTTGGATGAGTAGAAAACTTGCGTACGGATAGATTGATATAAAAATAATTCTTAATTAATATCAGAAATATGTACCTCTCTTTTAAATCATAGATATATATTGTGTGTCGTGGGTGTTGTGGTACCGTCGTTGTTTCTGATTTCTGTAACACAAGTGCTTTAGCTACTTACCACAGAATCAAAGCAATGTATGTGATGTTGTCCAATATTAAAAAAGTAGACACAATATTAAGATTGGACACTACAGAAGTCTGTAGTGCCACTTGAAATTTATATCTCATTAGAAGTATGTTAGTGAATCTGCTATAAACGTTTGTTTTACTTTGTCACAAAACGCCGCACACATCATTCGTAAAACGCGTAAGAGTAACGTTAGGAACAAATAAATCCATTAGTCTAAGTGAGAGTCATCTCTTGGCGGTGTCAATTAAGCAATATCATTAAGAGCGCACCACAATATGAGGCGTCTCAATTTCTCAAGGTCGTAATTACGCGAGATCGGCCAATTTGGCAAAATGGTCATAACAAATGACAGGCGTAATAGGAGCGGTTGAGTGGGACATTAATAGAGAGGCAGGTAAGGGTAGGGCTGCCAATCATTCATGTAGGTACTTATTAATACTATTATAGAAATGCGATAGCTTTAATGGATGGTTGATGGTTTCACCCTAAAACTACTAAATGGTTTTGGATGATATTTGATAGTTAGGTAGGTAAACGAGGTACTAAATAAATTAAGGTACTTGCTTTTTGTGCAGAAATCAGATACGGTCTCTAGGAGGCAACTAAGGGCACCGTTTAGTAAGTATCTATAATGCGAATCTTTGTTTGTATGTCACTCTTTCACTTGTTATGATAAAAATAAAGTTTGTAAAAAATACAATTTTTTGCACAAAATTTGAATCGACTACTTTTTACTCTCGTCATTTAAGCTAATAACTTCATCGTGTGCCTAAAATAACATCAGCACAGAATACAGTTTCAAAAATAATTGTTTTTGCTCTTCAAACCGATGGTTCTCAAAAAGTTCTTGACAGCCCTATTGAGGGGAGAGTGGGGGCTAACGAGCGTTTTTATCCTGGGCGGGCGGATGATGGATGTGCCCACTTCCGCCGCCGCGTCCGCACTTCCACCGCCGTGTGTATTTATCAACATTAATTTCAATGTGCTACACTGCGAGGTGTTGTGTGATTTTTTGTCACCTGCTAATCTTTGGACTTGTTACTGCACCGAATATACTAAACAAGTCTTGGTTAACTTCTAAGTGCCTTTTTTCTGTGGATAAATGGATGATGCACCGTATACGTCACCCGAGGAAGGTCGCATAGAGTATGAAAAATTCCTGCTCACAGCATGAACCACACCATGGATATGTTGGGGGAAATCTGTGGGCTCCCGGGATAGTCGAGGAATAAGAGGGCGGGAATGGCCGATCCAAGTGGACTATTATATGCTGTCCAGGTATTAGGTCCTATCCAGGTGAAATATCCACCGTAAGAATATCCAGCTAAGATATCAATGCAGCCGGCCAACTTCTAAGAGCTGTACCATATTCGCGTAGTCAACCAACATTGCAGAGCATCGGCTTTGTTGCATATTTGCATTGAAATTGATTATTATTTTGTATTTAAAACTAAAAGCGTCACTTGCGGATGGTTTGAAATATAGGGCTAGTTATTGTTCATCTTATTGTTAACAAATAGATCGTCCTGCTATCCTATTAAATATAAACTGGCCTGCTGATTAATGGTGAGCAGTCTTGCCTGTTGAAACTAAGAGACGTGGCAAACATTTATGTAATGAACATGTGTGTTTATTCTATATCTGGTTTGATGTACATGTAATTATGTATGTATTGTGATACCATCGTTGTACTGGTTTTCATATACAAGTGCATTAGCTTCTTACTGTGAGAACAGGTCGTTGTGTGTGATGTCTTTGTAATGTTTAGTGCAAAACTTAACAAGCATTCGAATAAAATGTTGGATATAGGATTAAAATGATGCGATACTTCATTAAAATATAGTTCAAACATTATGTTATTGCTAATTTAAACAATAGCCCATTCGATGCGTTAAATAACGTTTAGTATATATTATGATGATCAAATTTAAATTCTTTTCCGTCAACATTTTGACATGTTTTTTATAAATATCGCAAAAACGGAAAGTCGTCATCTCTTTCACAAAAGCATAGACAAACCATAAACCAATTTAAATACCCATTTATGCAAATAAGAAAATAAATTCGTGCCAGAGTTAAATATTCCTACAATTTTACACAGGTACAAAACGCTTAATTGAATTTATAACCACGTCCACAAATGAATATGAGTTGCTAGCACAGTGCCAACTAGTCCAGGGGCTGTGGTACACCAACTAATTGTTTTCTGTTACAGTTTGACTTGTTGCTGATGTAGGAATTACGTGAAAATAACGTAAACAATAAATCCTTAACGAGAAAATGTGTACGTTTATATTGGTTTTACAAGGTGAATTTTGTACGGCTCAGAAAGTAGGTACGTCAACCAATTTAGATTAATGTTCCTGCGTATCAAATTAACAGATAGTTTGAGCCTTTTTACTAAAAAATATTTTTTTAAAGGAACATCCACCATAAAAAGTGCAAATTGACATTTAAACGTAAAAAGCTAGACTACATTATTCTCTGTCCACACTCCGCAAAGTGATTACAATTGTGGTTCGATACGACCGACCGCTAAATAGCATTATAAAAAATGTTTTGGCTTTTGAATATTTTTTTGCAATAGAACCGTCAAATTGCACTTCAGCTTCTCGCCTACGCGTTACAAAACTAATGATGGCTTATTACGAATTCTCAGCACCTTCATCGAACGGTGAGAACCTCGTAACATAAATTTTGCGTATTATTTACGTTGACAAGCGTGCATTATGAAATTATAATCATGTGTTTGATATGCTGCCGGGCGCTGTGCTAGACGTGCCCACTGATGCCGGCACGTACAATTTCTTTGTGGATGGTTGCACGGTTCATTTTGACATTACAATTAGGTACATTTACAAAGACGTCGTTCTTGTGATACTTTCACGTGATATTTTTCCTCTTTGTATTCTGAAACAGATACCAAAAACAAGTGTTACTTAGCGACAAATTATGCATAAAAAGTGTACCGTAACGCGAACTGATCTTGTTCTTTCGAATCGTCTGTTATTTAACGGTTCAGCTCTCTGGTTTGGATTGTTGGAATAAAGTCATCATTTTCATAGCGTCAATCCTTCTTCTGACTAACTCAGCCTTTCATTTAAGGGTCAGCTCGAAGAACTCGTTTTACAGTCTGATCGCTTAGAGTCCTTTTTGCGCTATCGGTACGAGGCTGGTCGCTTTTCTCCGGTTTTCTCCGGTTGTTGCTTAAATTGTATAGAGTTGAAAACCTTCTGGGCTCCTTTGCAATTTCGGTGAAGATGATAAGGCTTTGCAGCCTTCAGGTGCAGCACTCTGAAAAATAAAACTGAACGGGCAGAATCTTGTCGGAATATCAACTCCAACCTAAACTCCATACGTAACGTAGATACATTGCAAAATGATATTCTTATTCTGTTGAGCTGCCATTTCGCTACCAGAATAGGTTATTTAGGAAGTGAAATATGTAAACATTTTGCACTACCTTTGTTAACACGACGCAACATTCCATTGAATATCCGTGGAATCGAGGAAACTTATTGTCTATTCTCGTACATGAATTCATGATGTAGCAATCTTTCGATAACATTGGCCCTCTTTATGCAGGCTACGTTTAGAATTTACTATGTCACTCGATAACATAGTAAATTCTTTGTGCGATGTTCCCATGTACTGTCCGTTCGAAATCTTCCATTTATGTTGACAGTTTCAACCCGATGTCGTGTCATGAATCGAATAGAATGTAATCGATTCTATCCGTGTAGGTACTTATCATAATAAATTGCCCTATTGTCCTGTTTTGCAATTATTTTATTGAGTTAGTATCTGTTACAAGAATATGACAGTCAAATTGAAACAATGTGAACTGTGAATATTTAGCGTTTATTTTTGGCAACATCTGTACAAGGATGGGTTTTTTATTTTCGTGGCTTTTTACGATGATTGAATTTAGAGGATTTATAGCTTATTTGGCATTTTGATTGCATGCATTTTGATTACTATCTGGTGTGATGTCATTATTCGCGTTTAAAATAACCAATTTTGTTGTGGTAGTCAAAGAGTGAATACATACTTTTAAACAATAAGACACGTCTCTTTCTCTTGTTTAGTCAGTCTTAAGTCAAGAGGCAGAAAATTAAGTACCTAATTAACTTTTCTATCTTTTCGTTTTTGTTTTAAGTTCGTAATTTGAACTCACATCTCAGTACACAAGGTATATTTTTTTAAAATGTTATTTGAAACTTCATTAATTTAGAAATATCGATTATGAACTGAGCAAATCAGATCGTAGAAACCGTGTACCTAGCGGGTCCGTGGATAGATTCGCGCGAGTCGAAATAAAGCGGGCCAATCAATATTAACACGCCGCAAACAGCGTAAATCGTTGCCTAATGCCGCGCACGCACACACCCGTCCGTGAGTGGCGCCTACGCTGTACAGGATGCTCCGGTAAGGCAAGTCTATGACTCGAGAATTGTCAACGACATTACCAATACTTACGCTTATGTGAGACAGTTGAAAAATATACGTTTATACCTACTATGTATGTAGTGCCTAAAGGTTGCGGTTAGGTTAATTGGAAGAGCAGCACGCGCAACATTAGAGTGTTATGGGTTCCAATCTCACACACCATCTCACAAATTTTTATGTTTCTTGAAAATACTCGTATTTAAAGTTCGCTAGTACGATGTGAGCTACTATGAAAAATTGACAAAATCTATGGTAGAATCGGAAGTAGATACTTATGTACAGAATAAATCTTGAGAAGTATAACGATGATCTACAAGTTGGATCCACGTATATGATAGTTTGTTTTCTAGTTCGTCAAAAGCTATCTAAGCCAGCGCCGCTGGCACGCAATTCTGAAGATTTCGTTTTGTTATTTATTTACCCGCTACCCACACGGGTACTTTTTCTTTATAAACATCTGCCCTTCGCCTTGCAATGCTTCGTTTGTAAGTTAAATTTGTTTATTTTTTCCATTAATCAAATTACAATGCCTCGAAAATTAATTAGGTGTCGATGTTTAATAAATTATTGCACCAATAATATTTATTCGAAAGCGTTCTGTGTTTTTGCCAAGATTTGATTACGATCTGCGGTATAATGATCGCACGTGTGAACAGTTCAGCCTCAGGTGTACTGTAACACGCTGTATCGGCGCATATTACATTTACACAAGCCTCACACGCGCGCGCACGCACACACGCCCGCCCCGGCCTGTAATAACTCGGAACCACAATAAATCAATGTGATTAATGTCATTAAGCACTGTGTGCCGGCCTCTCTATATTCCGTCAATATGCACTGTTTTACGACACGCCGCGCCACGATAATTAGTCAGCTTTGTTAGGACCATCGTCGAATGTTATTACTCCCAACCAAGACTAGAGAAATTGGAGCAATAAAAATATGTATACGACTGGCGTCTGCATTTCCAATGTCCGATGTAAACGACTCTAAACGTTCGACGTGACATGTTAGATGAGATCAAAGAGAATTTATAACGGAGCATTCATAAACACGTCACCCGCGCAAAAATGATCTCTGGTGTGTTTCAAACTCGAACGTCGTGGGCACGCGAAGATTGATACCGATTGCCATTTCTCGGTCGGATTTCCTAGTCGCATGTTTATCATACGTCTGTTTGATGGATAGGTCGTAATTATAACGATTAGAACGGCATCGCAAATCATGGGAACGGCGAGGACAGGCTGCGCTAGTTGACATCGTTATCGCCGGCTCGCATCTCGATTGTTGGCTCGGGCCCGCGGCTGTATGCACCGGGTCTGGCCAGTTTCATACTTTATTTCATCTCTCGTCCAGCGAATGATCTGCACGATGCGTGGTCACAATGTTACGAGTATATCGATATCGTGGCCCATTTAGATGGTCGATACGACAGTCGGCTGAGGGACAGGCGTCGCGCGTACCCAGCGCTCAATTTGAATGAAGGAACGCAGCGGAATACGTATGCTGCTTGCGATTGTCCTAATTGATTGTGTCTCTGTTTGCATGTCGTTTCGAGTATTGTAATAGTTGCATGGGAATAAAGTTTAGATGATGTGTCTTTGCGAAAGTTCTCACTAGGATGCATTTCCTTTACCTGAGATAATTTATAGCCCCTTAATGATTTATATAGTGCTTAAATTAATAATTGAGCGGCTACATTTGTACAGTCAAAAGTAAGCTTTGTACCGCCGGTGTTCATTGTAATGCTATAAACCGCACATTACTAAAAACATTTTGTATCTCTGATATAAGGAAGCTTTAAAGACATTGATTGAATGTATTAATTTATGCACTGTACCTTCAGTTAAACCAAAACATTAACCATTTGAGTGAAGTGAAGCCACGAGGCATAACTGTTGCAGACACAAAAGTATTTATGTAAGTTGAAGACAAAGCCTGTAGGAAATTCATTCAATCTAGGTAGAATATATATGTGAGGTTTACAAGGAGGTGAACTATTTTTTGTTTGTTTAGACTTTGTACCATTCTTACATGTCGTGCGCATAAGATTTAATATTCAACTGCAATTGTTAACCTTAAAGTGCTGTTGGCCGTATCATTAGAGTACAGACAGAGACCATGATCAAGATCTAATGATGATATCCCATTTTTTTTGCTAATATGATTTCTTGGTCTTATCTCGTTGTACGTTGTACATTCCATGTCATAATGGCCTAAGCCAAGAACAAAATGGAAAGAAATCTTCTCAACCGAGACTCGAAGCGAAGCCATTTTCAGCATCGTAAATCGAAACGAGTGTGCATTTCGTCCACCAGACGCCTGTTATTAGTAGGTGTTGCATAGATTTTATAGTAAAATGTTTTGCGCGAAGTCGCAGCGGCGTCCATTGTGGTCCGCCGCGAATACCGATGACCATTTCGGTTGCACGCCTGTGCTACAAACTTCGCAATCAAATAAATATTTCGGCACAATTAAGAAAACGCCGGCGAGGGTAGCACTCGTGACAATCGACTAGCAGTGTACCGTGGAGTCTCTGTGTTTTGAGAAATTTTGGAGTAACTCGCTGAGATTTATTGTTTAGTTTTAAATT
This sequence comes from Glyphodes pyloalis, assembly GCA_037074685.1. NCBI lineage: Eukaryota > Metazoa > Arthropoda > Insecta > Lepidoptera > Crambidae > Glyphodes > Glyphodes pyloalis. Next base: position 1,076,588 of record JAYKKO010000025.1, read on the forward strand.
TCGGTTTGTAATTTTAAAATTAAGAATACTTTTTCAACAAAGTCATCGGATACAATATTTTTAAGATGATCAAACATGACTGATTAAATCAAATAAAATATATTAAATAAAAATGAATGTCTGAAGTAAACGCGCGTAATTTAGAAATACTGGTCCGAGTTGGATAATTATGTTTTGTTATGTTTGTAATTATTTTCTCAGGACAAGGTTGTAAAAAAAAATGTCGGGATCATTCTTACGAGTGTATAGCTGCGGCGGGCCACTTGTTAACTATAAAAAATATATAATAATATTAGCTTTCAGTTAATCACTAACGGCTACAGAAATTCAGATTACAGAGCTTTAGGTCAAAATAATGAGCAATCCAGTAAAAATATTGGAAATATAACTATTTAAAACTTATTGTGAATCGAGGTTGCCATTTTTGGTATTAAAGTTTCTTAAAATTCTGTTTGTTTCGGAAGCAAGATTTTTACGTTGGCCTGAGTGTTTTCTTAAGTCAAATCTATCTTTAGTTTAAGGTAAATGGAATATGGCAATGGCAAATGTATTTTGAACATGCACATACTATTTTCTATTTCGACCGGGCCAGCTCATGGTATACGATTTCTGCTTTACGTATAAGCAGGGCTGTCACACGTAGTTCTGTCTAAAGAGATACTAGACATTAATGTCTACTACACATACAGATAGATACACTTAAGTGTACCGACAATACTGCTATTACATGCATTCTGATAGTAGTTTTTTAGGTGCACAACAAAAGGGCGGCACCGGCACCTACACTCGCGTGCACTAATATGCATACAATCTCATTCTAAAGTGAACCTTACGATAACATCATAAAAGCTCAAGTATTATGATTTTTGCTGTACTTTATTATAACGGAATTTCTCGTTTACTTCCCTTGCATTCCACTGATATTTTTACATAGCCTAAGAATAGCAATATAAACTTGCTAAGTGCTAAAGTACATCGTCTAAAACATTTTTTTGTAAAAAAATCCTTTGAGGCCTAGAACATCAGTTCACGATATAACGTATGTGAAGGATGGCGCTCTATGAATATGTAACAGGTTTTCCGATAAGCGCCACGGTGCGGGCGGCATAAAATATAGGGCTTGCTGATTTGTTTATTTAATATATAGTGTTTGTTCCATGAATATGATTATAATGATTTATACTTAATTTACCCTGTCTTAGTTTTATGTTATCAACTTATGTGGCCTACTTTCATTTGTACATTACTCAATGTATTACTTAGAAAATAAGTATGCTAACTTAAATCCCTTAGCAGATAAAACTATGGATGGCATGATGCTATTCAAAGCATTTTCGACTATTGTAGAGACTAAATTGTATGGATTTTTTATTGGTGCTGCGGCAGTGAGTAGCGGAACTACTGAAATTACCATACAAAATGTCACCATTTAAAGCTTTTCGATAACTATTTTTGTTCGTGCAAAGGGTACTGAAATGTGCAAACGTTTTTTGACCGAACGGTTTCTTAGGCAGCCGTTGACAGCCCTGTCGCGCGTCCACTCCACGCATTTCCGTGTGCGTGCTCTCGCTCTGCCCACATCCGCTGAAGTATTTTGTTTATTGCTAATGCGATTTTATTTTTTATTGCTTTTTATTTATCTTTATTCAGCGATTGCGGTTTATTGTATTAAAATAAATAAGAATTCTTGACTTTTTAATTTTATTCGAGACGGAGTACACGACAGTGCCGCGAGGAGAGAAAGAAATAAATTTTAATAAGCGTTTCTTTTTTAAGGCGTGATTCTTCAGTTAAAAGCGATTTATTTTTTATATAAACTTGAAGATAAACCGTATTCATTAGAGATCGACTGGAAAGGGACTAAAATAAAAATAAATGTGGGCAAGTTGGTGTTGTCGCTGAGTTATTGTCGTTAATCAGCTCCTCCCGGAGGCACGTTGATTGGGCCCTCGTTTGGTATTGATGAGCTGCTTTGTTCCCCGCATTAACGTTCGCTTTAATTATATTAATCATATAAATGTCTCTGCGTTGATTTTATATTCCTTTGGCGTGCCCTTATACATCTGTTGATTACTGCTTCCACTGCAAACTTAGTATGCGCTGCCGTTAAATCACATTCTACCGCATATTTAGTAGGGAGACATAGTTGGTAGTGTCAAGCAACGTTTACTTACTTGCCACAGTGGAATTTCTCTTTTTATGTGTAAATAATACCGGAAGAAATTACGTTACCCATTCTAAACTCATTTGTTCAAAAATGTATTAGGCATAAATGTCCAACAATGATAAACAAATCATTCCTAGTAGATATCCCGTTTATTCTAAGAACTAAGCTCAATTAAAGGGTAATAAAATCTGATAAGAATGACAAAACTAAGAAAGGACAAGTTCATGGTGACAGCGTTAACTTGTACTTGAGTCACTATCAACAAAGTAAATTGTCAAGGTTTCAACGTCACTTTAATTATACAAGTGAGTTGGTGAATATAATATAATTAGGATAGGTTTTTTGTGAAATCAATGTGCACAGCAGAAATAGTGTAAAAATAAGAATAATATAAACATAATAATAATTAACTCGTACAATTAATTGTCTAAGGTGATGGGCAACAAAGTGGAGAGTCATTTAATAATTCAGATAGTATAATAGTTACAAGCACAGGAATCCTATTTGGGATAGTAATTAATCAAACCATTACCAAATGAAATAGAAAAGTGTTGTTCCCACGTAGGAATAACGGCCGGCTCGTTATCCGACGAATTACGAATTTATTCACGTCGAAGGTATCCAATCGTGTCTACTCAACGGAAGTACATAAATAATGTTTATCGATCGATCATCGGTAAGGTATAGTGACACACTGGTTAGATTTATGCCTTCATTGTCAGCGCCGTAAACTAGATCTCCATAAAAAGGGACATTTCCTATTTAAAATTTATATCAAAGACAATGGTTGACAAAAACTCGGCGCCTCCTCGCGATGCGGCGGCCGGGCAGCCTCGGCGCCAACTGCCAAATCACAATCGTCCTCGCGTAAATTACGCCTTTTTACCTGGATTCCTGTTTTGACATATTTAAGGCATTAGTAATAATTATGAGTGCTCCGTTCGCCTCCATAAGTGATACCAGTGTGCGTGCCGTAGAGTTTTGACACTATCTTAATGACGGACGTCGGGTGACAATAAATATTGTATCGTTATCGGTACCTATCCGTGCGTTAAGCGCTCATGTCCTGAAATAGACCCCCCAAAGTGCTGCCTCCGGTTGTTCTAGTCCGGAATTAGTCAATATTTGTTTCGCGTACTTATGGAGTGTGTGTTAGATTTTAGAGAGTAGGTAGGTTACATTTTTTTACAAAGGTGCGTAACTGATATTGTGTAATTGTTCATGTTATCAAATTTCCACTTATTACTCCAGCGAACTTGTATCCAAATCTGTCAAACTTTCGCAGTAAATTTTATAAGTCTAAATATGTCAAAATAAACACATTCGACAGGTTGTATGCTGCAGCCATACTTCAAAAGGATTTTTTAAATTGTATAATATGCTTTCTTTCTCTTAGAATACGTCTATTACAGAGTCTGCTACGACAATGATCTTGATTTCAGGAATCTGATTATTTTTATGGAGCGATTGCCATTTAAACTTCCTTAAACGGGTAACCAGACATATTTGGATGATAGTTTTTCTCGGGCAATTACGTGATTTAAGCCCGAACGAATTTAGGGAAACTTTACACAGTGAAATCCCGTAGGAAATATCCTACGGGATTAGAACGCACACCCACCGGCTGTTGGAACAACACCTTAACCACTACACCAGCTTATCACCAATCTATGTTTAATTACCCCACAATTCTTATTGCAGTTGCCCACGCGTTAAGATAGGGGTAACTGAAATTGTAAGTTTGAGAAGCTGTGTTGTAGCATATGAAAATAAAGGAAACATTGAGATGTAACGTGTGTCCGGGTGTCAGCAATAGGAGGCTAATTGCGAGGGTGTGGGAGGCTGTAGGGTCGCACATCTGCTCTTGTTCTCCCGCTGCACTGTTAACGACCGCCGTCCGATAGTTTTAATTGCAACCCGATATCTGTACTTTTATGTTGTTGTCAGCGTCGCAGATTTTGCAGTTTATTGCTCGGGTTAACTGTATTTACTTTGTGAGGATTTATCGAATTACTCGTCAAACAAACGTAGTCATATCGGTATGAGATACCGATATCCCATGTGGGATACTGAAGATCCAAGCGACGGCACGATTTCGTTCAACAACCATCTAGTCATCTAAGTAGTCAGAGGACTAAGTTGAGTTAAGGGCAATCCCTATTTTATTATTATGGTCAATCAATTTTTTTTTAAATGAATATGACACCAGCACACACAATAACCTTAACCTAAATTAAGTAGCTCAAACATTTGTGTTCTGTCTTTCTTTGGTCTAAATATATGGATTATTATCCAACAGTTTGATCACCATTTTATCAATAGTAAATCTGTATTTATATTTCGAAAATCCAGAGTTTTTTACAGTGTAGTGTAGACGTAGGAATTTTTAACAGCTTTGATGTTAAAAATATTATTCGATCAAATCTGTTATTTTAAAATGATGTCGGAAATAGGCCGGTAAAAATTTATAGATAGACATATGTTGTTAGGTAATTAACACAGCTTCTAGAGGAGAGACTAAGATATATCGTGACCAGTATTTCTCTTACACACCTACCCCATTCTCTTAAGTTTTTTCGCATTAGTACTGAACAGTACCGACAACATATATATTGCGACTCACTTCTTAATTGTTAACTCTTAACACAACTAGGAATCGATACTCTCTCGTTTATTCTGTATTATATTATGCAGTACAGTAACAGCTCTCTAGATATAAAATATGTTAGAGCTCGCACTATCAATATCAAAAGGAGCTACAATTCCAATTTTGTAGTAATCGAATAATCGATGTCTGACGCCGAGTTCGTTTTACCAACGAACCTATAACGTCACATATTTTTCACGGCCTAAATACTGTTATTAATGCTTCCAGCGCAATTAAACCTAATTGAATACGAATTCATCGTGCATTTAGTCATGCCACATTTTCAATCGATATCTAGATAGAAAATGCAATCGGAAAATTGAAAACGTTTTTCCACTCCCGTTAGATTTTTTCCATCAAATCATTTTCAAAGCAAAGCGAAATAAAAATCTAACGTGTTGACGTTAACAGAAAGCTTCATAGTGGAAATGGGTGGATGAGAAGCAAAAAAGATAACCGAATATATCCGAAAACCGATCATGTGTGTTCGGGTGGTATGAATAAATCAGATATAGCGGTGCGACTGGCGTAGGCGCCTGGGGACCGGGGGAGATCTCCCGAACGAGTTATAAAACCTTTCAAAAGGTGAACTGAAAGAATCGTGCGTAAATATCGTGGGTTTACGACGGCTCATGCAGTCATTAGAGTGATTCCTTTGTTTATAACCAGCCGTAGAGTTGTCGCAGCAGATAAGATCGGTCTGGTCGTCATTATTTATGTGAAATTTGACAGTGCGGACCGATACAGTAAAGTAGGATTATTTATTGGGGGTGCAGGCTACTCAGGCTCATAAATTTGGCGTCATCGAATTAAGACAAGAGCTAGTGTCGATAAGGGGCACGATTAGGGCACGCCTCATTGTTCTGACGAGTGCAATACTGATATAGCTAATATTTTTTCTACCTTTACGACTTCACTCCGAGATTGGTTTGCTTGTGGTTTTTTTATTGGAATAGGCAAAAACTACAAAATGCGTAGTAACTTTTGCATTGAAATAACAAAATGCATGATTGAAAATAATTAAAAAGACTATTCAACAACATTTGTTTAACGTAATTCGCATTATGTCATAAGTTTATGCGGTAATAATAGGTAGGTTGGTATATTTTTGCTTAAATACGAATCGTAGCCATTAAATAGGTACCTTTTATACTTGGTATTGATGCGTTGTTCTAAAATAGATATAATTTAATTGGTTTACAGTCAAGTTTGAACGTCACAGCGTGTTTTGACGTTGCCTAAATCCTTATATTAAATATCACTGTCTAAATCCTCATATATTGTTTTTTTATATTACACTTCAAGATTGACCTCATCTTACCTGATGTTGAATGGTAATGAGGTCCTAGCTTAAGGGTGAAAAGAACAGCATAATAAATCTGTTACTAGACTTGTCGCCCTTACCTTGAAGGCTTGACCCCTGCTACTAATGTAGCACCCCCAGGAGCTCTGGAAACTTTACTCACACGTAGGAACACAACAACACAGAAGTGATTGTTATTTGGCTGCGGTCTTCTGTAAGGTATTATACCTTGATCCGATTATTTTCTCTGTCTATGATAACTTGATCTATCTGGATTTTATCCAATATTTCCTTTTGTGCTTGTTAGGTCCAACATGTTATAAACATAACATCCCTCGAGTACCTATAGTTAACGCGGCAGGAAATTTGAGTGATTGGATATTTGTCACTCTTAATGCAAAAACTAGTGAATTAAAATTGATGAAACTTAGTAGAGAGATGGATAAGGTATGCGATTTACATAAACAGTGTTTTTTTTATTTACATAACGAGAAATGGCAGGCAACAGCCAGTCAGAAATACTTTTGCAGACAGTTTGGTCCATTGGTGTGGTTCGCACAGCGGGTTAAATAGATGTATGAAGAATAAACATCCGCAGGCTGTGAACAATAGTCGGAAATAAAATTTATACCCCTAATAGGCTTCGCCGAGGAGAGGGTGGCCGAAATGCGTTTAATGATAAATCCACAAATGAGATTTGTTGGACGCCTGGCCACTCAAACCCGATGACCATTGTCACTGGACACTCTCACCTTACAACAGATCAACCAAATATGTCACGTTCATTTTACTGACCATATAGCGGGTGTGATTTTTGACGATCTTTGTAGAGATAACCATAAGTAAAAAATATTTTGGCCATCAACATCTGCATGGTTTTTTTCTGTATAGATTGGGGGTAAAAGCAAATACAGGCACGTTATCTTTAAATGATATATTTAGGTCTTCCTAGTACCTACTCATTATTTGTAAATCAGCTTCCAGGAGGTAATGCTAATTAATTTATCGATTGCCAGACAGTCGACATTTGAGCTACGAAAAAATTTGTTGGTCACGCCTTAACAGCCAATAGCAGTCTTAGAAAGCGCCGATACATTTATCCCAATATAGGTACTCATTTTAATTGGCTGGTCAGTTCGACCAATGAGTCCGGTCAACTGATTTAGTATGTAAACAATTCAGTACCTTGTCACTCTAAGTTTAATTGGTATTACGTACTTAGTTACGCAAAGTCATAATATGACAAGGTACTGTAGGTAAGAAAACTAGGCTCAATAGATTTAGAACTATGTCTTGACTTTTAAAAAGAAAAGGCAAAACGGTATACGAAAATGGTGCTGACCGTCCATCATGAAGCAGTTGAACCATACCACCCCGTACTATTGGTCTCTGTCACGCATCTGATGAATCCAATTGTCGTCGAAGACGCAAATGGATTATGAGGTTCTTATCAATTTAGCTTGTCAGTTTGACCAGTGGCTATTGGACCTATCATAATAATAGTTGAACTAGATCACCCTGTATTGGTGTAGGTGGCGATGATTGCAGATGGTCAGCAGCTGCGCGGTAATTAAGCGGTGGCGCTGGAAGTGGCGCGCGCGCACAATGCGGCTCAATTGAATGGGAATAATCTTTGCACCCACGCGTCTTTGTGGTCGTGGGTGGACCAATGACCAAAGCTGGCAAACGAATGATGCTCTACTTCGATTTATGCATTTTTTGACATTAATATTTGTTCCGATTTTTACATTTAAATTTAATTCTTTAATAAATAAAGACATTTTAGAGTCCTTTGGCATTCCATTTTTATATCACGTTAGTACCAAAATATCTTCCGTATGTAGTTAAAACAGCAGGTATGCTCAAAGTCAAATAACATGGAATCGATACCAAAACGTACAAGTTGATGCAACGAACAACAGATAAATTAAATTAAAAACAAGAAAACAAATAAATACTGTGTAATTCACAAATTTTGAGGTAATAATCGGCAATCAAGAATAATTTCTTTTCTTTGTAAGGAAATGCAGTGGAAAACCTTTGGTATCGAAGTCAGTCATCGTTTTGCAGATGTCATAACATCCTAATGATTATCCCGAAAAAAATTACTAAGCGTCTGTTAGGTAACATGTTTATTCATGCCTCTGATTAGAAAGATAACAAATAAATAAAATGGTTATTATGAAAATAGCATTGTATAATATGAAAATGAAGAATCATTTTGCAACTCCATCAATTTTAAGTAGAGCATCCATCTCCCTGATGCGGCCGCACAAAGGCGAACAATTATTGCAAAAATTGCCGTAATGATAAATTGGTGACCGTTCCTAATGGCTACTGGGGCACGAGTGATCCGACCCGGAATCGAACCGGCCGTCATAACGTCCTTCAGACACAAAGCGCTCTTCCGATGATTTATCTCTTAATTGTGCTACGATTCGGACATTCCACTGGAGAGCCCTTTATGTTATTGTCATCATATTTCTTTACTATTTCGGTTTTGGTTACCGGTAACTGTCGCATCTCACCTGGATCAGTTCTCGGTTAGGAGTTTTGCTTAGTACTACGGTGTACTTACGTAAGTAAGGATATCTGAAACGGAATTGGAATAGTGCTGTTATGAATAGTTTCCCATATTAATGAACCGAATGTGTTAATAATTTTATATCTGATGTATGTTACTTTTAGGTGTGTATCTATTATATAAAAATGAATCGCAAAATGTGTTTGTAAGCGCATAACTCAACAACGCCAGGACCAATTGGGCCAATTCTTTTTTTTAAATGTTCGTTGAGGTCCAAGGATGGTTCTTACGGAAAGAAAAAATCGAATAATTGCCGGGAAAGCCCTAAAAACAGCCCTTTTCTTTTTCTCATACAAACTTTTTCTAACTAAAATTTTGAGTCAAGCCACATTCCAAATCTTTTTGACAGGACGAAGTCTGTCGGGTCCACTAGTTCTAAATAAATCAAAAGGTATCGTCATTTGCGTTATGATAATTTGGTTACATAATTATGATAGCTAGCCAAGTTTACAATTTTGTAACAGGTTTGTTTAAATTTAGTTACTCTTTAAAAATGTTTTAAACACATTCCTATTTAGATTACTTCTGATCCCTTATGGCTTTACTATAAAGTTCACTTTGGAATGAGTTTGCATACATATTACACTTAGCCACGCGCAGCTTTGCTCTTTCTGACCGTTATTTCCACATTTTCCACGGATTTTTTGCATCTATTGGTCGCAACGTGATGTTATATACATTTAAAATAATTTAACGGGTCAAAACGCGACACCATTTTTATTTAGTAGTTAATACGAACTACTTACTGCCCGACGTTTCGGTTAGGTTGCAACGTCGGGCAGTAAGTAGTTCGTATTAACTACTAAATAAAAATGGTGTCGCGTTTTGACCCGTTAAATATTTTAAATGTTTAAAATGGATCGCGAAAGTCTTAAAATTTATGTGATGTTATATAGCCTAAAACCTTCCTTGATAAATGGGCTATCCAACAAAAAATTTGTTTAAATTCGGACCAGTAGTACCTGGGATAAGCGCGTACAAACGAACAAACAAACTGTTTACCTTTATATTATTAGTATGGATGTTGCTGTACTTTATAAAGACGGTCAGGTAAAAAACTTGGATTAATTTATTATCATAAAATATAATATTACTTTACAATGTTAAAATGGGTTAAGTAACAATCTAAATACTCATAGATATAATTTCAAAAGATACCCAAAAATTTTCCAAAGTTAAAAAAATCTTAGACACAAAGACAGGTATTCTTGGAAGGCAGTATCAAGTTGTTAATTAAACAAGAGCCTCTAGAAAGTTCTAAAGGTGAAACACGTCATGTCCATTACGAGAGTGCGTATGAGCAAGCTTGTATACTTGTTTGTATGTATTACCATATCCAATGGTCATGATCGAGGTAACGTGATTGTATGTTGAAGTAGTTTGATATATTTTGGGATATCATTATTTTCTGTATATTCTAAGACCTTATTTTTTTATCTTTATCTAATCACTGGTCGTGAAGCAGAAGAAATAATAACTATGAAGGTGTACACACTACACTTGAGCACGGGGCTGTCAAAAATAACAAATGTTGCTTAAAATTCTTGTGCTTTTAGTTATTCTTAAGTATTTCAGTAAGTGCTTTATAGATTGACTTTCTCGCCCAACTTAAAGTTCGCCGTTATAGAAAATAATACCAATTATTTTATACGGGAAGAAACATGCAAAATACTACGAAAGCAACAGGCCCTTTAGATTTAATGGTTATATCGTAAAAGAGGCCTTTACCCAAACCGGGATTTCTGATAATTAGGCAATTCATATTCTATATACATACATAATATTACTAACATAACTTTAGCTAACCTACTAATACAAATCAAACTCAGTGTAATATTAAATCTAGAAACTATTGTAAATCATGAAATAAAAAGGCTTATTATTATATTATTATTATTATACTAAAAGAAAATAACCCATCAAATATGTACAAACTGTCAATTGAAAAAAATTTTTTTTCTCCTCATAAAACAGAACGCCACATAAATCTTAAAAAAAATATTTGTTGGCAGCATTGATAGAAAAAAATACATCCTGCGGAATGTCATATTGGGCATGACATAAAATCGGATGCCACCATTTGTCAACACAGGTTGTAAGGGAAACTAATAGTGGCTCCTTTGCCAACATGTTACGACTGTTTTATCATTTTTGTGCGAGGGCAGGGGTGACCGACCTTTGGGAATAATCTCTACAGTTGCTCTACTGGACAAGTTCGAATTAGGTTTAGAAGGAGGATGGACACTACATTAAAGGAAATGTCACTTTAAAATTTTGATAATAGACAAAAGTATTCGAAATTTAAATTGATTGATAAACGTTTGTTTTTCTTTGAGTAAGGATGTTGTTATAAAGTTAGTCTTAAAGAAAATAATGTATACTAACATTGAATGGTGGTAATAAAGGTATATAGTAAAACACAGTTGGAAACTCAATAGACCACAAGTATCAGTATTTTTTTCAAATACTGAAATGTATGAAAATAATGGCGAATTCCGTTTTAGTGTTTAAAAGTAAGTCAATTAATTCATGAAACTGTAGTACATACAAGTTAACAGTGATTTTAGGATACTTCCTAACATAACAATTCTTCATATTTATTGCTTGTTGTTTTGTAAAAATTGAAATAAAGTTGGCGACCGCTGAAACCGCCGAAGGCTCGTAGGGTCGGCGCCCCGCTATCGATATCAATACGACGGAGTAGTGCTAATATTAAAGTTATTTATTGTAAATCGCTTCCTTGCGCTCCCCGCTCCACCGTCTGTGTCTCGTCTTCGTTTATGGGCTCTGTCTATACTTTGTTGTTGCTGTTTCATTTGGATTTGACTGCGTTTTTGACATTTATAGCGGCAAAATTAAACTTTAACATGAACAGACATAATATTGTAATTTTTTCGGGAACGAATGTTCAATTAGTTCAATTAACTACTAACTTTTTATCACACTGTCAGTAACTGCGTGTAGTGTTTTACTTACCGCAATGACAAAATTCAGAAAGGTATTCTAAAACTTAACGTAAACTCCTCACTGTTTGCAGTTTCGCATCTTGTTTTTACTTTCTAAGATTAGAATATATTTACAAAAAGCAAATTATTCTGCAGGCGGATGCTAATAAAATAAAGAAAACATTATCGGTTTAAAATCAGTTCGGTGAAACGTTTCCACTTTTTTTAGCCGTTTCTCATGTTTATTAGGTAGGTAGAAGTGTATTAAAAAATCGCAACAGCGACAGTTTATTTAGTACAATATTGAAAGTATTAGAGTTGGTCGATACTAAGCAGACGTCCCGGAGTAGCGGTGACAAAGCAAACTGAGGGGAGCGTGTTTGCGCGCTGCGGTATGAATAAAGATATTCCCGTTATTTGTAGTACAGATGTCATGTAATTTCATTGTGTCGCACAATATTTAGAGTAAACACGGGGACGGGAGATACCATACTAATAAATTTTTACGATGACACAAAAAACGCTCAGACTGCGTTGCTAATAACGGATTTGTACGAAATCATTCGCGATAATGTAAAGGAGATTAGCCGGTCTTACCCTAGCTATAACAAATGTAACAATAATTGGGACAAATCCGGTTTTATTATGATCAAATTGCGGTTTGGAAAGACAGTTTTTTCTCTAAAAATACGTGTAATGTGGGATTTTAAATCTGCAACTGTCTACTTATTCTTGAATTGAGTGAAATGTTGAAATTGAAGTAACAATTTGGTTTAAATTTTCCCGCTAAGTGCTGAATACTTTACCGAGTGAGGCGTTAGTCATCCCTCAGCATATTTAACCATCTAACGTCACTCCATTTAGAAACGAAAGGTTTGGTTGTGAATACTTGATCATCAATTAAAGTTACTCATGTGTCATACGATAGAAGCCCGCATTCGCTCTGAATATTTCACCACACTGTCTATCTAAAACTCCCAAATTGAACTAATAACTGAAGTGAACTCGCACATCCTAAAGTTAAATTGGCACATTACCTTTTGAAATGAAACCGCGTAAATTATGTACGCCCCGCGCCTGTCACGGGAAAATTATTTAGCCCGCATCTGAAACACCGATATGGTGTTAATAAAATCATGTCAGTCATAGGGAATCGGGACAAGCCCAGCAAACATGAGCCCTCCATTAAATGATAATCCTGCCAATTTATCGGCTGAGCAAAAAATGTACGGCATTGTGTCGCGAGTTGTCGAACACGAAAATTATTTTATATAAACACATTGAATATTCTCGGTCGCGACCCGCCCGACCCCAGTCGTCCGGACTAGTCATCTGCTGACATATTTTTTAAAATGGGGCGCGCGTAATGGAATAATAATAAACAGGAATTTACTTTTTGGTCATCGCATCGAATCACAAGTAGAAAGGGGTGTGAACATATCGGCTGTCGTAGAATGTTTTCATTGTCGTCAAACCGACCAATACTGTGTAATCAGCGTTGGATAAATGAAATCGAGTCCGGAGCCTGAGCTATTTGTCGCATGTTTGACGGCAATAACAGGGTTCGCCGCGCATTAAGCCCACCATATGTCGGTCATATCAAATTTATTTCTATTATTTTATTGGTTTGGTCAATGATTACCCTTCATTACCTTTATTGGAAGTCACTGAGTGAATTCAAATTTATGACCACCGATAGCTTGATGACCATAACAAAGTGAACAGAGTAATAAAGGTAATAAATTGCTTTCACCTTTTATTAAAACCGTAGATTTATTCCAGAATCATCCATCGGAACGTGAAGTCACATGTGAACCTCATATGATGCTCGGCCTTTCATTGTTTACGTAATAGCATACCTAACTGTAAGTATTGAATGTTAAGTGAATAGTTATTTTTGTACATCAAAAGATGTCGCCCGTCCGCTATGGCAGAGAATTGTAACTCCATTAAAAGGAGTACAATAGTGGCATCAAGGGAGCGGGCTTAAAATCATCCATTTAAATAACGTTTTTAAATAAATACGTCGCAGATAATAGGAACAATGCAATATTTTGTCAACTGCCGACTCGGGCCGCGCGGAGTGCACCTCTGCGTGAAGCGGAAAATCCTCGGGATATTCGAGGACATTTTTTGTGGGTTAATATCCGCACGACATTGTCAACCGGCCATTTAATACATCATGTAACACAATACTTTAAATGCGACTAGATTTGTGCAAATTCTGAAATTGTTACGCACACTGGTTTTGTATGAGAATTGGATTAATATGTCCCGTTTCGGCGAAGTTGTTCGGTGCTCTTTCGAATGTAATTTTGTCGCAATATTTTTTTGAAGACAGCTAATAGGCATGTATCTTTATCAGGAATGATATTTACTAGAATATATCATGTAACGTAGAATATTTTTTTAGGGTCAGGTTTCAGACTACCTTTACCTTTCAATAAATCCTTACCTATGATATCAACTATATCTATCTACTAGTCTAGTCACTGTGCTCAAACTATTTTCGTTTGTATCGTAACTATTATTGTCCTGTGGCCTGTGGCCTTCCATAATTGTAATCGCATCATCGTAACAATAAGGATAATATCGTAATACGCTTGCTAAATGTGGATTGACGATTACAAACTCGGGTATAAAAAATCGATATCATACTTTAGGTGTTTCGGGAATCAATCTCAAGACCCCAAGATTTTAATCCACTACATCATCGAGTTTGATATGCGTGGTTTCTCAAAGGAAAATTTGAGAATTACATATCAATGATTCAGTACCAATACCACTTAAGTGGAATTTTGTAGACAATTAATTAGGACTCTATTTAAACAACATAATGTTATTTTTAACACTTTTCATACTGATGGTTAATTGATATTTTTTCTTCGCCATCGATATGTGAGTTATTTTGAAAATAGATCGCCATATTTTGTTATGACATTAAAAATACATCATCGAATTGGTATGTTTTAAAGTTGTTTTTTAAGTTTATTGTTGATCAAGCGTCATCTGCTGTCTAATTTTCAATTATGTCATCTTATTATTTGTCAAAGTACTTATACATCCACCCCCGCATCATCGAACACTGAATGGCTTTTCTTCATGCCATTGATGCAATAAAACAAGATATGACAAAAATATCAGATTTCATAAAGCTTTGGTTTCGTGACACATAATATTATATTTAAGGGACATTATTTAGCCTTTTGTCCTTTTCGACGTCTTATGTCGTTAAATAAGTGGGTCCACAGTAGGTGACAATTATTATTTACGAACGTTTGATGTAGTTAACGTTATATTGACTAAAAACTTATTATAGAACTTCGCTTCTATTATTCTAGAGCTTAAGAGAAATGCTTGTTTAGTTTCTTCATTTAAATTTTTTTTAAAACGAAATCAAGATTTGTCTTTGATTTGTGCGTTCGGATGCATAATAAGGCGTTGATATCATTATATATGACTAATATTAGTCGCGAAGGTCACTTCATGGACCATTTGGAAATCCTATACCAGTAAGGATGATCACCTGCTTTCTAATCACTCCACCACCATCCCGACTGAGCCCACGTGGTGGATTAATATAGTATATTTGTTTGTTTGTTCTCAAGATTGATGCTTTAAAATCTGACTACTATAGTAACTTCACCATGACATACTGATTAGTCTTTCAAAGTTTTGATTCGGATCATAAGAATCCCTTTTAAAATTAATCGTTTTGCCTGATACTACTATTAAACTCATAACAGTCAACGTTAAAATAGAAAATAACTGGAGTAGTAGCAGCAGTATTTATGAGCAATATTTAACTCTGAAGTCGCGTAGTGTGTATCCACACCACTTATTCCAGAGAGTATAATTTGTCAGATATTATTGGTAAATACCCGAGCTCTGTTCAATGAAAAGGAAATAGCACGACAATTATGAAGCATTAGTTCGACCACAATGGTGACATTTTTTGTGAACCGCTTATGTAGAGCTTAAACAAAACACCCGTACCGAGCTTTCTTCATATTTCGTTCGGGGCCTTTTAATTAATTTTAAGAAGTATTGTGTTCATTGAAGTTGACAAAAAGTTAGAAGGGCTTGGAGTATTGTGGAACGGACGTAGTTCAATTTTTTGGCAAAGAAAAGGTTTGTTGTTTATTAATATTGATTTATAAGAATGCGTGGGATTGTTAAGGGTTGTTTAACTTAAGAGATATGTGATTATTACTATCATTCTCTTAATTTATCTCAAAAGTTGCTTCGACTAGAGTACAGAAGTGATAGATTCAAGGCCGCAGCAGCATTAACTCTTCGTAACAGGTTAAAAATTAAACGTTTTGAAATACCGATGATTTATTGGGGTTTGAAGGTCTAAGCAGAGGTCGGCCCGATTGCCAATTTTACCAATTAATTTAATAATTGCTGATATTAATTCTATTTCTTTATTTTCTCCTCTCTTTCTAATGCGATGAACAATTTTATGTCAGTTTATAATATCGCGAGATTGAAAGTTTTCTAACGATGTTTACAATCATATGCAAACATGTATGCTATTTTAGTTATTTACAGGAATACATTTTGTGTTTCCGTTTGTAATTTAATGTTAAAGATGAGCTACAGGACTCAAAACAATATATTAATGTATAGATAAAACATGGATGTAACTGCAACAACATATACTCGTAGTTAACCTGGCACTTGTGTAAGCCTAATGTGATGTGAATACAACAGTTTTGAAGATGATCGGGTTCGTCATGAAATACATGATTAAGATTAAAATAAAGTAGATATTTTCAAACAAAGCGTTTGATGAACGTAAAGAACCCTAAAAACTCAAGCCAGCGCCACTGGTAATAGGGTCACAATAATGACTGTTATGATAAAATCGTACAAGTAAATCCTCGCATGTCTCAGTCAGGGAGATGCTTGTTAGTTCGGCTCACTTGTTATAAAGTCGGTGTTAACATGCGTGACGGCGTGATACGTCGCCGGGCACGCGAGCCCGCAATGGATTTGCACCTCATCTCTATATCGCACGTAATTATAAACCTGAATATGCTCCGGCCGGGCAAGCGTCTGACAGAGACGGATGGCAATCGAACACTATGGGTCGTTCAAAACTGTTACTGATTGGGTCTTCTTGGAATTTAAGTCTTTCGACTCTCATTTAATCGCGTAAGTACAAGTAATTCATTTGTTAACTGCATCTCCTAGATATTTGCGTTTCGGAGACATGACAGCATTATTTCTTCTTAACACAGTCTTAAATTTCTGAGCGGCATCCGTTTTATGCAGAAGTACCAAGAAATGAAAAGCAAGGATCAATCTTGTTAATTTCTTCTTACTCCATCACCCAATTTTCCCAAACCTATTGACTGCCAAATGATGTTCATAATATTGAAACATGTACAACTGTAATAGGCTCGGAAGAGTACGTCATATGTATATATGTATGTGTATTAAAATAAAATTAGTACTCTTTGAGAGACAATTAAGGCCTCATTAGTGCAGTGGTTAGAGGGTTAGGCTCCGACATCTGGAGGTCGTAAAATTCTGCGAAACACTTTCACTGTGTCATTTCCTGGTTTGTGTAGGGCATTGCAGGCTGTGATTCTCTCTTAAGGAAGATGATTTCGCGTTTCGACGGTACGTTAAGCTCTTAGTCCCAATTATTGTTATCCTTACCTCTATGATACCCATCATAGCCGAGCCGAGGTCAGACTGTGGAAGTATTCTATTTTTCCCACCAGCTTTGTTAAAATAGTGTCGTAGTTGTGGCACTCCGGCCGCTGCTGTAATGGATGCAAAAACGGACAGACAACGCTTTAAAAAAAACATAGCAACATGCTTTTCATGCTTATGACTTATAAAATATTTTTTTGCTATTTTTTATAATGTCACATAGAAAGGGAGTCCACTGCTCAGTGGAGTTGGAGCGTCGCGTGAGGAGGCTGCGTGCGACGGGCACATTCCCGCCCGCGCCTCACATCGCTACCCTAATTAATATAAAATCTCAATTAAATCGCGACACATAACGAGGAGCGGAATTTTTACACTCCTACTTAATATATAGCCTGCGTTTTGTCGCTGAATAAGCCAATATCGGGACTGAATCGCAGAACTCGTTTGTCGCTGTCGCGTGATACCGAAATAGCACCCGTCCAAATAGAACAAAATGTATTTTAAAAATTTATTATACGCAATTCATGCGGATCGAGCTCGCTTTTAAATAGATTGATTTCTGTTTCGTGTTTTCTGATTTATTTAACATTAATGTGAACACGGTTTTAGTTATCGTTCGGCAATCATTTTCGTTTCAACATTAGTTTCTTGTGTAGGTGTGAATTTGATTTTAAAAATATTTTAATTCTTATGAACGCAAGCATGACATGATTTACGGTTAGTTAAAATTTTAGATTTCAAATTAACTTAGAGCGCTTCCTGACCGCCTTACAACTGAAGTGTGCAATCTCATGCTAGATTCGAAAGAGATCATTTCTAAAACTGTAGGGTAAAATCTATTATAGATAGAATGTGTTTACCAACTTCCTTTGTAATATTTGAATCAAAACTGTTATATTAATATAGAGTTGAATATTCTCGGTGAGACAAGGGATGCTATATATTAAACTTTTATTGGAACAACCTTTGAAAATGCGGTGATGCAAAAAAAACATATTTTAACCAATGCACCTTTATATTTCTTAAACATGTGCGTTAAAATAGTTAACTGAATCATAAATGTACAATATTAAAAATACTTTTTCTAATTACACTCTTCATAAGGTGAGGGTAAATAAAACAAAGAAAACTAAAATAAAAACAATTTGTTAAGACAAACAAGACTTTGGACACACAGACGAACATCTACACAGTATAGGGCAGGCAATAATTTAGATGCCAATAACTATAACACTGTTTACCGTAAGTTCAAGATGATTAGTAAAAACGAAATAAAAACATCAACTTAAACTTTATCAAATTGTAAATCGAATACTCGCATAAATCAATAAGGTCATTGATTCCTAATTTGCGTATTTAATATTATAATTTTATCATAATTTGTGGCTATCCAATAATACGGAACGTTATATGCCTTATTAAGATTAATTAGTTCTGTGTATTCACGATTTGGTAATTATTTATTCAACACATTCGTGATAAGTAGCGGTTCTTTTATTTCTAGTTGTTGACAAATATTAGTACGGATTTGCGGGTATAATTCATATCTTAATAAATATTTTTCCAGCATCCTGATCTAATAAAATATCCATGTCTACTTTATTATTTCTACTTTTGTGAAGAGATAATAAACAGTTTTATTAATAAAGTGCTTTATATTAACCTACATCAGATGCGATGAAAGATCTTACTAGATATTATGTGTAAATAAATAAATAAATATAAATATTGGACAACATCACATACATTGCTCTGATTCTGTGGTAAGTAGCTAAAGCACCTGTGTTACAGAAATCAGAAACAACGAAGGTACCACAACACCCAGACCCGAGACAATATGGAAAAGTTCGTTTCCCATATTGACCCGACCGGGGATCGAACCCTCGGAACCTCAGAGATGGCGCGACGCCAAAGTCCGGCACGCTTGCCTCTTGGCTACGGAGGTCGTCAAATGTATGTACGGTTAACATCACGTGAAGGCAAATACTTGCAGTTGCAGTTCGATATTAGATCTAATTACTACGATATAAGGACGATGCGAATTTCACAGTGTAAAGTCTGTCGTGCTTTTGATCACTGTAGTCAATGACAACCTCGGTAGATTACTGGATGAGCTAGTTGGCAGAAGCGCGAAAGATCACGGGTCCGACTCTCGGTCGGGTTAATCTAGGTAACGACTTTAAATTGGCTTTGGTCTAGTTGGGTTGGGTTAACGCTCCCGTTTAGTGGTCTTCATCTGGTACTTACCATAGAAGAGGACACCTTAGTTTGAGACCAGTTTATCTACACTAATATTATAAAGAGGAAATATTTGTACCTATTTTGTATGTTTGTATGTTTGTAATGAATAGGCTCAAAAAGTACTGGGCCGATTTAAAAAATTCTTTCACCAATAGAATGTTACATTCTTCCAATTTGACATAGGCTACAAAATTAGGGATCCTTGGTAAAATTTCAAAAATTTTAACAGAAAAGCGGGAAAAATTCTCTAAGGCGAAACGAAGTTCGCCGGGACCGCTAGTTGTGTAATAATTTGGTTCATTGATTGTTTCTTTTATTATATCGCCTAGAAGTCACGATCTTCAGGAACAAATGTACGATTAGATATAGAGATATAGGGACGGACATCAGTAAACAATTTCAACATCGAGGACAGGCTACGCCGCTGCTGTTAGTATAACGCAATAATAAAATGCCTGAATTTATTCGAAACTTTGCCTGCTGACTGTACTTACGTATTGTTGGGAACGTTAATTCAACTGCGTGGGCAGCTTCGGTATTTCGTAGGTATCTAAACTTTGTTGAAATTGAGAAAATGTAATTACAGAGACAAAACATTTGTACAACTCAATTCCAAAAATATGAGACGGGTAAAAGTTTTGAGTAGGTGCGTGTACTTTGTATCGTTAATTGAATACCACAACAAAGAACTGCGTCGTAGAATAAAGTGATTCAGAGGTCGCATCTAAAATTATACATTGAATATATTGATCCCTACCAATATTATAAATGCGAAAGTAGCTCTGTCTATCTGTTTGTTACGCTTTCCCGCTTAAACCTCTCAAACGATTTTGATGAAATTTGGCATAGGTATACGTTGAACCTCAAGAACGGACATAGGCTACTTTTTGTTAGAAAGTAAGGGGGGGGGGGGGGGTTATGCCAGCTTTGAAAGTTTATATGGGAAAATGTTTATTTTTTAAGTTAGATATATGAAAGTTGGCACAAATATAGCTCTATTAAAATATAGACTACTTTTTGTTTCGAATATTAGGGGAGATAGGGGTAAAACCGACCATGAAAGGATGTAGTCCACGCGAACGAAGTCGCGGGCACAGCTAGTCTCTTATAAATAGACTCACAGCAGTAATTAAAAAACTATTCTCGGCGCAGTTTACATGGACTTAGTGTTTATATATTAAGTCCATGGCAGTTTATCACCACTCTATAGGTGACATTATTAGTTCAAATTGGTTTATTGACCATAATATTATACTAAAAATTGTAAAGCTGAAGACTTTTTTATTTGTTTGAACACGCTGATTTCAGGAACTACTGGTTCATTTTGAAAATATATTATTGTATTGGATAGTCCATTTATTGAGGTAATCTATAGGCTAGTGTTGCCGGATAATCGATTATCGATTAATCGATTATCATCCCCTCAAATAATCTAATAATCGATATGACAATCGATAGTATCGATATAATCTATTATTTCGATATAATCGATTAAAAATTTAATATTTGCACATCGACTAATCGGTCGAATATGTTGGACATATTTACCTTTTAAGACCAATCTTGTAACCATGTTCTTGCAAATAAATGATATTATTATTATTATTATAATTTGCAATTATTTTTAGATAGTATCGCCATGATGGTACAGTTCAGGTAGGTACCAAGAAACTTAGCTATCACGTTTTATGAATAAAAAGTAGGGTATAAATAACTTTTTCACGGTTTCATTTTGAATGTGTTATGTCTAAGAAGACATTATATGAATGACGATTAAATCTAAAAATAATTGCAAATTAATCGATTATATCGAAATAATCGATTATATCGATAGTATTGCTTTCAACTTGATATCGATATAATCGGTTATATCGATTATATTGTATTTGACTTAGATTATAATCGATTAATCGATTATATCTAATAAAAATAGGTATCGATATAATCGATTATATCGATAGTATCGATACTATCGATTATTAGATTATTTAGGCCTCTTTTGGAATAATCGATTATAATCGATTTACAATCGAATCGACGGCAACACTACTATAGGCTGTTTAAAATCACGCTGCGACCAATAGGGCCAACGAATCAGTGGAAAAGACAGGTATAGTACAGGTGCGAAGCTGCGGAGGGCTGCTAATGAAATAAAATTTATCAGATAAAATCACATACGAGTACAGTCGCCGTCAGATATATTGGAGCAGACAAAGCGACCAAAGATATTGTAACATTAATATGTGTCACGCACGTCATGTGTCGCATTTAGCTATATTGCTGGTCAGTATGGCGATGCTAACGGATAGGATATTTCGGTATCAAATCCGTTGTCATCGCGATGTGGGTTCCTCTCTTGCTTACCATCAGGCTGAAAGGAGTCAATATACTGCGCTTCTATAAAAAATAGCTACCTGTGTAGAAGTAATTAATGTTCAGATGTTTATGGTAACTTGTAGTGTATGGAACTTATTGACATTTTTAACTGTTCAGAAGTATTTGGTCACTTTGGCTAGGTGGATAGGAACTAACTTACGTACTTGCGTTATGTACACAAAAATCAACAGTGGTGACTCAATATGTACTTAAATAGAAACCTATATATTTTGCCTAGGTTAGATTTAATTATATTTTCATGAGAATATCCGATAGCTACGTCTTTTATTCGTTACTGAGTATGGTTTAGCACTGTTGAACTGCAAAAACGCGTGTAAAATTCATTCTCAGAATGATGTAAGTAATGATAGTTGAAACGATTACTGAAAATTTATAAATGCTGTCTTCTACAATGATATAGCTTATTTAAATGAGATTTTGTACTTTTATTGTACCAGTCGTAAAGGCAGTGTTAATTATTTGACCAATGCATATAGTATAAGGGTTATGATCTCAAGGATTAAATTTCTCTCGGTGAATGGTGAATACCGAGTGTGATGACGGGTACTTTTAATGGGTCCACACAAGGTGACCAAGTTCCGAATCGTAATATTTTGGGCTCAGATTACTAATGCCGATAGGACTCATCTCACCTTTTAACAGAGGGGAACTCTAAATTCAAAGGGAAAATTATTTGACACACGTTTAATTAGTTCTCTGTGGCCATTTTCACTATGGTCGAATAGTTAATATAATTTAATTGTTCTCGTTGTGTTGTTATTGACTTTTACCTTAAACAAGACTTTACAAGACACGTTTCTATTGAACGTTTTCCTTAAACTCAAACGATAAACAAATTTGGATACCAAAGATAATGAAAATAAGATTCTCAGTGATATAATTTCGTTTTGTGTTATGTTAGATTCAGGTTATTCAACTGCATTGTTAGCGCTCTACCGGTCTGGTTGCAGACAGACATTTTTACATAACATTTTATGATTCGTTTCAGCATATCGATGGGTTACGGCGGAACGGAGAAGCGTAGCTAATTGATGTCTTTCTAAACCTAAATATGCATTGTAACAGATTATTGGGGCGTGATATGGAAAAACCACCTTTGATTCAGAGAAAAATAAAATATTATTTTGTTGAATAGAGAGAATACAATCAGATTTAGTCATTTTAAAGCAAGTTAACAATTAGTATTGCACTACGGCGTAATAAAACTCGTGATTGACATTTTTTTACGGTTTTTGAAAGATAAAATAATGCTTTGTGTTACGTACAACCAATCAACGGTAATGATAACAAATAGTTAAATTTTGAAATTCTAATTATTGAAATTCATGGGAAAAGGTCTGTACAGAAGAAACTAAAAGTGTGTTAAAATTGGTGGCATTAGGTACAATTTTACGTACATTATAAAATATAAATTCGGGCTTGTAATTTTCATTGTACACCTAGTAGAAACTTGAAAAGTTACTTTTTTATGATAACATCAGATGCCGTTGTGTCTTTACTAAAAATAAATATTTTGTCACTTCAAATTACTACTAAATTACTAGATTTGGCTGTGTTTAGGGCTATTCCATTATCATGGTAAACTCTCTTAAATAATTTACTAATAAAAATATATTTCGGTGTGTGTCAGTCCGTCTCTGTGTGACCATGGCAGCCGCGGCCACACGCGCTGGGCGGCGGGCGCGCGGGGCGCGGTTCATTCATGTCGTTAGATAGCCCTCTCATAACTTAACGTCTAATTTATTCCTCTCCCTCCAAGCCGGTCTCACTGCCTTCCCTGTAACGCCTTGCCCATAATTATGTGTGATACAAAAAGTTGTGAATTTATCATAAAAATTGATCTCTCGGTGGGAAACTCTGTGTATGGGTATTTAGCTAATTTAATTTCCAGCTTTTCGTAGGAGATATATTACCGTGGTTTTTTTCCTTGCGCAAATAGTTCGCATCTTGCTTCTACTTTTTGTTTGCACGTAAATTTAGATGATCAAAGTGGAAATTTTATAATATTAAGGAGAGACTTGTAAAAATTTCCCTTTTTTAATTTTGGTGCTGCTAATAGGTCTGTATTCTGGACCATGTTTTGAAATATTAGTCAATTAATTCAACCTTTCAACGCACTTAATGCCCCGATACATGTCGTATGGGCCAGTATACTTCGGTAATAGCCTTTCCCATTCATAAACTGGCTAATAAAAGAAATAGTATGTGGGATGAGCTCGCAGTGACAATGGAACAAGTAAAATATCAAATTACAAATGTCGTCAAAAGTGCCTGTCCCCGGCGGAGGCCTGAATCAAAGTTTTTTCCCTCGATATTTATGTTTGTCTTTAATTTTTACTTCTCCGTCGCTGTCCATTTAATATTGGACGCGGGTCGCGTTAACGATCACTATATAAAATTTTATTTCAACGGATCTCTCGTTGCTTTTTGTGTATTCAACACGTCGTTGGTTTTACTTTTTATTAATCGCTTATGCATAATCAAAGAGCATATTTTATTTGTTAATACGTCTGTTGTAAGCCGAATCATGTGATAAGTATCATTGGATCAAATTAATTACGTTTTTGGTGTTATTAAGGAACAATATTTTTTTGCTATTTTTTTGTGTTGTAGAGCTTGTTACTATTGAACGCAATTGTTTGAACCATAGTTCCTCATATTTACTCGAAGGCATGAAGTAAAATTAGTGTTTTAATAGTGGTTTAAGCAGAAGCTACGTAAAACCAGTTTAAGGTGACAACATGCGTAGGCGGCCCCTATATTAATGTAACAGATAGTGTAGTGATTAAAGTGACGATTAGTTCAATTTTTAATAAAAGCCCGCTTTCTAAATCGAACGGAAGAAGAAAATCAATTCTTCAATTGCCCGCACTGATTTAAATGTGACACTTGTTTAAACTGGAATGGCCGCAACATCAAGCGATTTCCATTTCAATTAATGAAGCACGTAGATAATTTACGAGGTACTCGAATGTCCATTTAGAACAACCAAAGTTCAAGATTAATATTTTGCATTAAGATAAGGCTTCGATGTATTGACTTTATGTGTATGAAAACTTTACAAATCTCTTAATCATTATATTGAAGTCCGATAAAAGGCAATGTGAACAAATTCTTAAAAATAAATTTATTTATATAGCTGGTTGACTTTTCATGATTAAGTGATCATGACAATAGTTGTGATAAGGCCTGTTCCCATAATTGTAACGATGACTTTGTTTCAATGATGGAGCCTTTGCCTTGCAGTGGGATATTAATTGGGCTGATATTTTATTTTCATCATTAAGTTGGTTAAGAACTCTATTCTAAAATAGAAAACTCCCAAAGTTTATGCTTTTTTCAGCCTATACAACCAAATCCGACAAATCCTCTTTTAATCCCTAAATAAAGGTTCCAAAATTTATAAATTCACTTGTTTAATGTCGAAATATTAAAAAATTTGAAAGGTTTTTATCTCTCTGGTCTATCTACGACTCCTAGATGATCACTCGACAATCGAAAAAAAAAAAATGAAAAACTTCAAATAGTTTTCAGTGCAAAAAAAAAACGTTAAGATTTTGATTGACAGTTCCAAAATGTAGTATGTGGCGAGAGTGAAACAAAGTGGACAACAAGGTCGCAAAGATTCGCCCGCGATATCTAAAGGAGAGAGCAAGCATTCGTGTAGGCAGATACGTTGAGGGCCGACGCGCCCGCCATCGCCGCGCCGACATCTACACACATTAAATATATCCATTTAATGATTACAATTTCTCGTTATAATTTATTTAGGACGAAGCATAACAAGTTTTCGAATCAAATATGTCGCCCATAAAGATGCTGCCTCGAGGGTTGGACCTCGAACCTGTTAATGCGATAACGAGCTTTTGTCCCGCACCGGCCGACCCACGAAATGATCCTTCGTCTTATGAGTCTAAGAATTAAAACCGGTCGCCACATCTCCGCACAGACTGATCATTTAGAACCCGCTTGCACGGCCACCGCGAGGAGAGAAAGGGTTTCATGAACGAGCCTCGACGAAAAATGAAATATTTCTTCTACTGAATAAATTAAAGTCGATAATCCAATTCCGCGGAGGTAGCTTTAAGAGCCGTTCTTACCGGGTCCTTAGAGGGGAATGGATAGATCGAGATCGGCTGGAGAGTGTGAATGAGAGCATTACGATCGAGAGGAGAGGGAGGCGCGGGGTGCGGAGAGGTCGTTGGATAATTCTTTATTCTTTATGAATATGTGAGCTCGTTATCTGCGGGCTGACGCGGGCGCGACGTCCGCGGTGGTGTGTGCGTGCGACACACAACCGCGGCGCAGTCACTCTAGCGATGGCACTAAATAATACATAGGTATCGACAGCACCGTCTGCAGAGCTGCGGGTACACGACCGGATCAACATACGGCATCGACGGCAGATTGAACGATAGTTCCCGAGGAACTGGTTATCGTTATGGGGCGACTGGCGGATGAAATTTATTGGCAGCGGGTTGGAGAAATGTAGCGAGCGGAAGGGGCTTGCGATTTTAATTAGGTAATGAATGTCGATGCAGATCTGCATATCGCTTTAACTGCTAGATTTATCCATTCGTTACCTGTCCACGTTTCAAACGCTAACTAAATTCCTAATTTAATGATTTTGTGCACGCATAGACCGGCCATGATAGTAATCGCTACTCGTAACTCAATATCCACTGTTTTGCTGTATCTGATCGATTGATACTGAAACCTAATGTTTGGTTTTTCTTACTAAATTGATTGTTACGTCTTTACTTATCTATATATACCGTTCTATTTTTGCGAGATAACGATCGTATGGCTCAACGTTTGAGGTCATTCATTTGTTCTTTTTAGGCGTTTAAATAAATAAAAAAGTATGAAAGGGGATCCTTTGGACGGCACATTTCTCTTCAAAATTGACGTTTTTCAGAAGCGGTCGGTTTTTAACGTTTTAATTAGGGGCGCACATTACGGCACGCCATCACGTTCGCCCCTCGCTCTTTGGCTCACATTTTTGTATATTTCGGTCTATTTGGGGAAAATTTTATTTTTCGACAAATGTGCGCTATTTTAGTCGCGTGCAGCCGGCGGCCGAAGCTAAATCTCTGTGGGAAACTTGTCTCACCGCCGATCTTGTCTTCTCTTGTTCCCTATTTATGATATTTTGATTTCTGACAAAATACATTTCTACTTGTATTTGACATTTGGGCAGGGGAGACATTTCAAATGTATTTGTAACTGTTATAGATTTATGTTAACTGTCCGGTATGAGTTTTTTATAGGTGCGTAGATTTTGAATCTTAAATCACATGTAGTAATTTGTCTATGCCAGAAATTATAAACTATTCTGAGGAATACCATCTGGCGTGTTTATTTGCACTGAATCGGTTATACTCCATACAGTGTCGAAATGTACTGTTTTAAAATGTAATTTATGTGTCACGAGCTAGCAGGAAACGCATACCTTGATGGATAGTGTCGACGAATGACACCTTCCGTCTGTTAAAGAATTCTTTAAAAAATAAGCTCGACTCCTGCGACGTCGTACGTACTTACATGCTTGGCGCTGTCATCCCTTACTTACGAACGAATTATATTTTCAAAATGACTTTACTTGGTCCTTTTATAAATTGACATTTTTTTTTAAGTGACGCTGCTCTGTTTCCTTAGAAATGTGTGTGAGTGAGTGTAAGTGAATTTTTAAGTGTCCTGTTACAGCGAGTCAGTTGTAATGTTAATTTAGTGTCACGTAAAGTTTATCACATAACTCGATTAAATAAATACAGAAGCCAGTTCAAAAATAAAATCTTTTGTAAGTTCACTTAACAAACAGAACTTATAATATAATGTTAGGCGATGACAAAGTGCTACAAATAAAAATCTAGAAAAGAAAAATATAAAGCCATACCAAAGAGCACAAGAAACTCAGAACTCTGACTCCCGATGTATAAAAGGTTTCATATTGAAAAAAAGCAGTGGTCCATATGGAAACAGATCGTTTAATGTCTTTATCGTGATTATCTTTTGGCTACGGAAGGTACCTTCGTTAATTGTTCGGTAAGGGTGGACATTTAGCTATAAATAGACGTCAGCTGTTAAACCTAGACCAACAGATGGTATTGGGCGGTTAATAAAATCTGATTGTCAGATTGTTCATTAGGTTTAAGTAATCAGTTGTTGTTCAAATTATGATTTTCTAGTTTTATTGCGTCCTTGAATTAGGTACGATCAACACCACGTTAGACACACTTTGGACTTTACAGCGCTCTTATAGCATCCACTTAAGAACTGATTTACAACAGTGTTTATCTTGACGTACAGTTGACCATACCTAACCTTTGTTTCTAAGGTGTGGTAGGTACCACTAAGAGCTAAAACTACTGCACCTGAAAGATTAGTAGATTAGTATAAAATTGATACGTTGCTAAAATTTTACCTGCTACCGTGCTGTCTAACTTTGTATATTAAGTTCAGTTCAGTTATGATCTTCTTGAAGTCCAAGATCTCTTTTGACTAGTATGGTAATTCCCAATTTAACTTGGCTATGTAAAGAATATGAAACAATTCCTTAACTTTCCTCTCTTATCTTTTCTCTCAAGGTCCGAATGTTGCTGCAATTAATAGTTGAAGCGGTTCTTGCTGCTATGTTTAAACTGGTTTTAATTACATGATTTTTATATCCCATTGAGCTTATGCGTAAACGCTAGTAGTAAATATAAATTTAAACGACGACCATTCAGAATAGCGTAACCGCGATACCACCGACGCGTTGTCGCGCGAGTTGTGACGCGGCCGTCACGGCGCGTCATTTGTCGTCATTAGCGATGACGCACGGCGGCGCTGACCTCGCGCCGTGACCCGCATCATCACTCTTCCACGTCATCCGTGAACAGTGCCGTTTTACATTTTGGAGATAGCGAAAATAGGCCCTCGCCGGCGTAGGGCTATTTCTGGCATAATCAAAACTCGTGGATTTTACCAAACCTATATTACATTTAACTAGGTCTAATATGGGACCCAATCTAATATCACTTTTGTTGTCATGCAAGGTTACTACTTTTTGTTCTTATTTTTAAAGTGATTAAAATTAACGAAACAATAAAGGATGGACGGCTGTACTGCCCGTACAAAACGGCAATCAAATACATATTACAAACTATACCATTCTGTACAAATCGATCAATTTTTAATATCTCGCTGCTGATATTTTTTTTATGTTAATTAAAAAATAATAAAAGTCGTGGAATTCGCTTGTTTAGAACGAAGATAAGTCTAATCAACATGCCTTAAGAAGTTTTGAAAATTACAATAAAATATTTAAATTGAATATCTAAATGACGAATAAATTTTCACTTTAGATGTCTCAATCAACGATTAATTTGTCTAATGTTTCACATCTTTGACTACTTAAACTAGAAAATGAAAAAACGCAAGCTATAATTCTATCAACAATTATTTCAGTTAAGAAGTGTTTTCGAAAATTCTAACTATTTTTAAGTTCTTTCCTCTCTGACTTGCGATAACTACGTCTCATTGTATAATAATCCAATATAGATAATCTCAAACATGAATTTTAACTAAGTGTTTAGTTAATTTCTCTCATTACATTCGAGGCCACTGGTTGTAATT
The DNA here is from genome assembly GCA_037074685.1 of Glyphodes pyloalis. Taxonomy (NCBI): domain Eukaryota; kingdom Metazoa; phylum Arthropoda; class Insecta; order Lepidoptera; family Crambidae; genus Glyphodes; species Glyphodes pyloalis. The sequence continues at coordinate 1,106,156 of JAYKKO010000025.1, forward strand.
TAGGTATATTTCAGACAATAATAAATAACCTCAGCTTAACATTCTGATAAAGTTAATAATTGTGGCTGTAAACAGCGCAATAAAGACGCGGGTGATATGTCATTGTTATCGAAAACTGGTACTGCTTATAATAAAATTTACATGGATAATTACTGGTAATTAACAATCAAAAATTAACGTTTTCATTCAATACAGGGTTAATTTGGTATTCCGAGAACTTCTATACCAATTAAATGTGAAAACATCAAGGCTATTTAGTTATTGACATTACTGACTACTACCTACACAAAAGTCCCATGTTCCGTAGCAGGTGACGGGTAATAAACAGATGTCACCATTAGCTTTCTTTTCGCAGAACGTTTAGCAATATTTTAGCAAAGAAGTTTCTATACCACCCACAATGAGCCATGGTACGTGCACAAATGCGAAAAATCTATATTTGTGTAATGATTTTGTATTGAGTAACGACGCCCGGCCATTCATATTGTATTCTTCTAACGCTGATTTATGACGATGTGCAACCGAACAATCGGACCATTTTGACTTACGATGGTAGAGGAACGGTTTTACTGACTACCCTTTCAGTGTGCCTTGAGACAAACCCTTTCAGAAACGGGGTAATAAACTTTTATTATTATATTTGCAATACTGAACAAAACAATTCGGGCACCCCGTCGCCGTCCGTAGTCGCGCCAATTAGTCATGAGCCAGAAAAAACTCAAATTTATACGAAATTCACAAACAAAAAATGAGACATTCACAAAATTTATGACTGAGCCGATGGTCAATAAGAATTTTTTGCTATTGTTTAAAGTTAATAAAATTTTAACACTTTGAAAGGTCGTCTCTATTGCAGTTCTAGGTAAGATGTAGGTGTCCATTATCGGTTGTGCATAAAATGCTGACTTCTATTTGGGCAAAGCGGCTACCTGCTTTTTTCGTTGCGCAAATGGATATATTTTAGACGGGTTGGCTTGTCATTGCGTCGTCAAGGTAAAAAGTGGTTTACGATGAGAAGTAGTTCGAGATGTTGTAACATGGCACGCGTCATAGGACATTTGATATGATATTATACTATTTCTGTGGCGGGATGCGTCGGGACGGATGCGGCCGGGCTGATGCAAATGGTGCGTGGAGACGTGTGACGTAGTCTCGCTCACTGCCACCCTCGTTACGGGGACACGGACAACTGTGGAGTCGAAAGCTAATAAATTCATTAAAACTATCTAGTTTTATCTCGTCCCGTGTCTGTTGACTGCGCTTGCTTGGCCTTTTAGGTACCGTGGCGTTGCCGTTGCTGCATTCGGTCATCGATAGCGTTTGGTTTAATATATCTAATGTCCATTATGGTGCACTAAATTAACTCTTTCCTTCTAAATTTTACTCCTATGAAGACTTATTTTGTAAAGTATTGTTCGGTATGATTTATTTTGAGGTTTATTTTGATTTTGCTGATATGTAGATAAAACGTTATGATGAATTCTTTCTACGATTTTTTTGCTTTTTGAGTGAATATTTTATATTGGTGACGTGCGTGGAAAATCTATATACCTATTACGGTGAACGAATATTAATACGTAAGTTATTGTACATGCTAGGGATATTGTTCTAAAATTTCAATTCTGGACAAACATTGAAATCATATACATATTGGAATCCGAACGCCAGCGAAAAAGTGCAAGAGCTACTCCTAAGGTTTTGTTCCTAGTCGTTTACGAGAACCAAAAATTTCTTTTAATTTGCCGCATTATGCAAACTGCGGCATTCCTTTCGTTATTCCCCGGTTTTCGATTCCATATCCGAGTGAAATAAGTTTTTGTCTCGTCACGACACGGTACGGCGGCTCCTGCGTCGTCACATTGTTTCTCCTGCGGTTTCCAAAACTTACCATATTGATGCACCGTTTAAACGCAATTTAAAAATAATGCGTGCAACAATTTTTTGCTCTGCAATAAGTGAAAGTGAAATAGAGCTCACCCGAACGCTTTGTCATTGTAAATCACCATCTTTGTTATGCTAATTTGCGTCGATTTTACAGCTTTTCGGCAAAGGGCTGGACTCATTGTCGATACGAGCAATGGATGTGTGAATTGTTCCAGGAACTGGGAACACTTTTGTTTTTGTTTAGCTAAAAGTGACAAATAGGAGGAGGTGCATGGTATTGGTATATTTGCGATCGTTAGCCGCGCGGTGTTACGCAGACTGCGCGGACGCCGCGCTCCTCGTCTAATGAGCAGGCGTGTTCGCCTCAATTGCACACAGAACTCTTATTCACCGGCAATTTATTTCATTTTTGCCTCTGTTAGCGCCTTATTGAGCGTCTTTTTATCTTATTGCCTTCGTGGGTCTATAATACACGCCCTGTTACTTGCAAATGAGACGCACAGCGAACTTGTAAATGTTAGCTCGGTCATGATGTCGTGGCGAATAATTAATTTTTTTAACACTATTTTTAATGCAGTTTAATGTTCAATTTCTGAAGCGTACGCGTTGTTTAAGGGTTCTGTCTGGCATTTAGCTATGCGTACATTATAGATAACTGTCCTAGTAAATCAAAGAATTCATTGGGCGCAATATTCAGTTCGACTTGACATTAATGTTCTAAGAAGTTATGGCTTATTGAGGATATGAAGACATTTGCCAAGACGATAGTGTTATGAGTGGAAGCATCGTTATGATATTAACAATCTCTGAGCTGTTGCCAAATGCCTGTCAGATACCGCTGGGAGTGGGTTGACCTCAAGATTTGCATCAAAAATATAAACAATAAATTTTCGTTACGATTGTTCATCGTGTAAATCATACAGAGTGATGCCGCCATGGAGGAAAAATATGCGAAAACATTTCATGAGTACGCATCTAAATTTGTTTTAAGTTCACTGACTTCAATGACTAAGTATGTGTCGTGCGAGTCTTTACTAAGTTACTCATTTCTGCTGTTTTCTGTAGATACCAATGTAAGTGACATAAGGGTATTTCCATAAGAAGAAACTAAACTGAACGATATATATGTTGTCCAAGAAAAAAAATCCTTTGTTTCACATTGTTCCTAGAATGTTCAATACGGAGCTTGTGTCCATTACGACTATGATTTTGATTTGAAGAGCCTGGTTATTTACCTACATTGAAGTGATTGCCACCTGATCTTCGCAATCCTTACAAGCAAACCCAAGCCTCTTTGAATCATAGTCGGCTTACATTTACAACATATACAGGTTGAAATAACGAACATCAAATATTTATATTAGATATGATACAATGTCGTGTTTTTTTCAACAAGTGTCCTACTAGTGATGATTCTTAAGTTAATATATCACTTGAAGATTTTTATTCTTCTTTATGAGTGTGATATAGTAGGTAATGTGTGTGCCTCATAGTCGGAATTAGGGCTGTGAAAAGTGTAGAGTAGGGCGGTTCAATTTTTGTTCCATTACTCTTTCTTAGTCTATTACTTTCTTTCTTTGTTCAGTTGATAATGAAATAACCAAAGAAACGTTATTCTGGGAATTTACCAACCGTTTCCCCGTTAGTTTGGATTGCTTGCAAAAAATGACAACCCAAGTAGTGGGTTCCTACTCAGCTATACATTTTACAAATTTATTCAGGCAATTATATACAAATCAATTCGCTAGAATTGTTTAAGTTTACAGATAGATACATAGACATTAAAAATGTTTTAATTAAGAATTATAAACTCATAATGGTAGAGTTCAACATAAAATTTCATCGTGACGAAGTAATTTTTGCTTGTTTTTTGTAACATTTTATTGCGTTTCGAGCAGTGGGGTAGAACCGTAAATTAAATGAAAGATCCGTCAGTTCGGGAAGGAGTAAATCAAGCTGGACGGATTGCCCCAATAAAAATTATAAGAGGCACAATGGCTCGAATGTGAGCCCGGACCGTCAGGAGCAGTAAACTCTCGCTATGTTTGTTTATGGTGCACTAAAATATGTTATAAACTAGATAAGTATAATCTAAATAAACTAACGTATAATTAGTATCATGATATTTGTGTAGTTCTCACAAGATGTTTTCGAAGACATTTTATTGACAAACTTTTATGACGCTCTCGACTCTACAATGTGTGTATTTTTAATTGAGGGTTGTATTTAAGTTATGGGGATCATAGGTAATATCTTGAGATAAGATCATGGATTTATGACTACGTAATGTATTGATTTTAACTTGATAAAACAATTTACAGGTAACTATGTGCATATACCTACTCAGACTTAGTACGCGAATAAGAACATGACAATTTGTTGTTAGTCGTTTTAGGTAATTTTTATTTTTACTCCACATGTATTGTCACCTATTAAAAAAAACTGTAAAATTATAAAGGTGACTTCTGGAAAAATCCCATTTCAGATAAGAAAATTACTTCGTCATGCAGGTTTTACATACTTACTGAAAACATGTGGACTAGTGAATGAATATATTATCCATACTAATTTTATAAATGCGAAAGTAACTCTGTCTGTCTGTCAGTCTGTCTGTCTGTCTGTTACTCTTTCACGCCAGAACGGCTGAACGGATTTTGATGAAATTTGGTATAGGTATACGTTGAATCTCAAGAACGGACATAGGCTATTTTTTATTAGAAAATAAGGGGGGGGGGGGTTATACCACCTTTGAAAGTTTATATGGAAAAATGTTTGTTTTTGAAGTTAGAGATATGAAATTTGGCACAAATATAGCTCGAAACTTGGATTAAAATATAGACTACTTTTTGTTTCAAATATTAGGGGAGAAAGGGGTAAAACCGACCATAAAAGGATGTAGTCCACGCGAATGAAGTCGCGGGCACAGCTAGTATAAAATAAAAATGTTTATTCGTGACTTTTTTTTCATTTGGATTTCTATATTGGAATATTATGCATGAAAGATACTATTATCTATTCAAATATTATTGTAAAAACTGTAATTTTTGGGTGTGTTGTGTTTTGTTAGTTATTTTTGTGCGCATAACTTTGTTGAAGATTTGTTTATCTGTGCACTGATCAATTAAATTATGTTAGATGAAATCCTTTTCAACGTCTTAGTGGTAACTAAGACGTTGTTTATTTATGAGCATTGGAAATAACCACAAAACCAGACACAATAGAAAATCAATTGTGTCTTTCTTTTAATAGGAAGTCCGACCTTACTAGGATATAGCGTTTTGAATATGTTTTTTATTACTTTCTTATCACAGAACACGTCTGTAATTATTTAAATTCTTTCGATTTTATTTAAAAGTCAGCTTTCGCGTTTTCAATCGAAAATTAAGAAAAACGTACGGAGTAAGGGGAACAAATGAATGTGCGGCAATATTTCTTTGTTCGCCGACCAATGGAGGCGGGCGACGTTGACGTCTTGCTGCGCTTTTTGTGATGCTCTTATTATACTTTTTGGATGCATTTTTTGGAAGATCTTATTTGTTGGTTCAATACCTGGTCGTAAATCTGCGAGTATGAGAATGGATATGTGCAGGTGCGCCAACCCTTTCTGCCACATTAACCTATTATATACAGAGCGGTCATCGTTTTTAGCGTGTATTTTATTATTAGTAGAAGAATATTCAACATTTTTTTTCATATAATGAATATTCTACACCTAGTATTATTGTGATGATGTTTATACCAATGATAGCATATCGATGCATTATGTTTTAGAAAGTTCGTTTCCCGTATTGATCCGACTGGGAATCGAACCCCTGTGCCCTAGAGATGGCGCTACGAAGGCCGTCAAATAATTAAACTTATATTATAGTTATTATAATTTGTATTTTGACTTGATTCACTACTTGGGCTTCGCTTATATCCAGAGAATATACTTTCTATTAAATTAACTGTTCCTAGAGATACCGTAATACACTAAACTAGGCATTGAAAGTATCATGACTCATGGCTTTCAATCCAAGTATTTAATTAACATCGCTAATTAATTGGAAGGCACAACGTTGTGCAATGCATTCTCCTCGATTATCCAACTCCATTTGGTATTAAACTTACCCAACATCCAAATAAAAATAGAATATTTTCGTCAGTCTACTTTTGTATTTAAAAGAAGATGCCCCATTTATTACATTCACAAATGTAAATGAACGCTTTCGAGGTACTCGTTTACGTGAGAATATTTGTATTTATTTTATTTATGGCGGGCTGAGAACGAGGGTGATGTGTTTAAATATCTGTAGATTTAAATACGGGCTTACTGGAGTAACTCAGGAATCCATTAGGTTAATATTGGTTATCTTTTGTACGGATTGGTCTTTTGAATTTAGAATTAACGTAATTAATTTGTCAGAATTCCAGTTGTGAGTGCAGTTTGGAAGATGTCTATTGGGAGTGATCGTAATTATAGCAGCCGGTCCAGTGGTGAATCATTTCATCTGGGAGCGTTTAAAATAAGTTCTTTCATTTACCACGTGTTAATTGCTTGCTTAATTTTTTTTATTGCTGCGTCTGTTGCATACTGAGTATTTCGCATGCCCGTTGAAAGTTTTTCTCTTTTAGTTTTTAAATATGTTACATCTGGGGGCACGGCCGTGCCCCCACCAAGTCGAGCAAAAAGCGTCACGGCCGTACCATCCTTTTCTCGAAGCAATTCAGACCATTTTCGACCCCCTGTAACTTCGTTGTGGATAAAACTAGAAGACTGAAATTTTCAGTAACCATGCAGGCATTGTAAAGACACGTATATTTAAAATTTCATTCAATTTGAACCAGTATTTTAAGAATTATAACGGGTCAAATTTCTTATTTTTGTCACTCACTGACTGACTCACCGATCATCAAAAGTCTTAGGCACTTCTAGCAGACCTAGAAGCTTCAAATTTGGAATATAAGTAGTGTTTGGTGTATGAATCAAGGAAAAACTAAAAAATCTAGAAAAGACCGCAAAAATGAAGCCCATACAGCCAATATTGGCTTTATTCGTAACAATGTTTTATTTACGGCAGTTATTATTATTATTGCGTGCAAAGCCGCGGGTTCAAGCTAGCCCCATATAAATATAGGCGCATGGTAGTGCCCCTGCCAAATCGAGCAAAAAATGGGTATTCCCGTCATGAAAACACGTGTATTAAATTATTTATTAAAGCAAAAAACGTACCTACGTGCGTATTCGTACTTATTACGAGTGCGTAAGGTTGTATAATTATATACCACGCACTACCGTGCTATGCTATAATTATAGCGAGTGAGCGCGAGGCGTTACTACGCGCTGCGCGGTGCTAGCGCGAGGCCGCGGGGTGGGGAACGTGGCGGGGCGCGCGGAAAGGTGAATGTCGCCGAGAGATCAGCAGCCGCGTCATACGCGCGAGCGACCCAATGCTGTTCGGATGTGTCCAGAATTCTTACCTATAAGTTTGCGATTTACATTGATAATTTCGATTGCTATATTAGTTTGACGATTAAAGGCTACTCTCATCGGTTTACTGATATTATTTGCTTACAATTTACTGATATTATTTGCTTACAATTTTGACGTTGTTCGGATAAATAATTTAAATTAAATATTGATACTTTAGTACTGAAAGTATTTATAAATTTCTTATTACAATTCGTTGCTGGTAGATATACATATATACAATAAGTAGAAGGTACCGAAAAGGAAAAAAGTAGAACTGTCTACAAAATACAAAAAGAAATGAGATCCCATCAAAAACAATACTTGTCAAAAAAAACCAAGTCTCGCAACCCAGTTGCTCTGCGGTAAAAAGTTGTGAGATCTATGTAATACCAAGTCGGTTATTAATTTATTCAGTCTCTACTTAAGTGACTTTCTGTCTTAATACGTCCAGTCTCTAAGACCACGATCGTGGTCCATAACAATTGAAAATCAATTTTATTGTGTCTGGAATCTCCGTACTCGAAGCATTAAGTTGTTACGTAATAATGAACAGCATCTTATAGTGACGTATATTAATATTAAAATTCGTGAATGTTTTATATAAATATATCGAGACTTGGCCATCGCCTGAAAACACGTGTAAATTCAATCGCCTGAAAACACATGTAAATTCAATTATGTAGTGCGATGGCCAAGTCTCGATATATTTATATAAAATATTCACGAATTTTAATATTGATATACGTCACTACAAGATGCTGTTGATTATTACGTAACAACTTAATGCTTCGAGTACGGAGATTCCAGACACAATAAAATTGATTTTCAATTGTTATGGACCACGATCGTGGTCTTAGAGACTGGACGTATTAAGACAGAAAGTCACTTAAGTAGAGACTGAATAAATTAATAACCGACTTGGTATTACATAGATCTCACAACTTTTTACCGCAGAGCAACTGGGTTGCGAGACTTGGTTTTTTTTGACAAGTATTGTTTTTGATGGGATTTGATTTATTGGGAAATGTTGTGAATGATACAGTTTGATACTAGCGATGAAAATAACAAAACCGACGCGCATTAGTTGTTTATCGCTGAATTTTCTTATTCATATACAAGTTGTACTGGTCACAATTTAAATTGTATTCACAGATATATGTAAAATAAAATGATATTACTTTTATTTACCTTCTCCCATCTCTAAGTGATGTCATATGAAAACTGACTCATTACAGTACCTAAGGTATATGGAATGGAATGTAAAATGTGACTCAGAGCTTACACATTTCAGAATTTGTAATCATTATGACTGCAGAATCTCATATGTATGTATATATGTATTTATTGGATTACTGACAATAAATGTGGTAATCGTTTACATGTTTTGTGAATCATCCGAAAGATAAAAAAAAGAAAAATGAGTTTACCCTAGTACCACTACATAAGAGACTGAATTCGAAAATGTTGTGAAATTTCAGTGTCATTTTCCTGTAATCTGCCTAATTAGTGTGTTTGAGATCTCGCTTTCAGTATAATAATTATATAGGTAAATATATCTCCTGACAAATATGTCTCATATAATAAAATCACTCTCCCAAACGAGCTTTTATGAACGGAGATTAACTCTTACTCGATCTATTGGTCACAGAAAGGGTTCATTGTTTATGAATTTGCTTTCGTCTGTTTGTGCGTTCTGACTGATCCAAGAGTGTACATTTTTATCTGTATTTTTCCTACACTTAATACGCAAATATATTCTTATTCTTTATATTGTCATCTCTCTTGGCAGACAGGTCGTGATAATCATTGAAACTGTAAATCAAAATAAATAAGATTACAGCTTTCCGGGTACATTCAGTAACCGAACACTTGTTTAGTAAGTTCGAGCCTTGATCTGGTCTGTCCATCTCATTGGTGCTCTACCATGTGGTCTGTGGCCTTCAACTTTCCCCTGATGCTTTAAGGTGTAAATAAGCTCTAGGAAAAACTTTATGTCATTCCTGCTCTCGTCCACATTTTTGAGCGTTGATGCCAAATTTTGAATACCTCAATGGTGCAGTAAATCTTCAAAGCATATAGGTCCCGGGTTCGATTCTCGAAGTAGGTAAGTACCTTTTTGGAAAACGAAATTATCTATATTATATATGTCGGGTTGACGCTTCCAGTTGGTATTCGATGCAAAAGCTTCAGTCTCAACAGTTGATTGGTGTAATTGTCTGCCACGTATATTAATTTATTTTATTATTTAAATGTTCAGTCTGAAAACGTGAAACCCATTTCTGTTTGAGCAATCGTTTGGACAGGCCTGAGTTATGGCTATATAAGCCGTTCTTTCTGCTGTCAACTTTAAAATTTATCGCCGTGAGTTATTGGTTTGTATATTCGTGACGATTACATGCGCGCTAACGAATTTATGTGGCTCATGTCTTTCGCGCACTTTGCGCAGATTATAACGCATGAAATCAGTATTTTCAGATCTTTATTAGTTTTCCAAAGAGCTGTGAAGGAGGATTTGGTGACGGTTATAAAGTGTATTAAGGAAATAAATGTTTTTATAGGCGCTTCTCCGATGTCTGGTACAAATGACTGTTAACCATCACACTTGGCAATAACACGCTCCATTCTACACAGTCATGCGAGCACTCAAATAATTATTTAGACTCGAGTTATCGTTTTCGTTCCGAGTGTATTTATAAAAGCATCTAAATCAGATTATTTACTAGAACGAAATTATTTATCTTTGAATGAGGGCATGGTGGATGAATCTAGCTTCTGACATATGTACATCAACACGGTTCGCCTCGTCAGGCACTTCGTAAAACATAAATATTATCGTGTAGAAGGCCATTCTCGATCGGAATTATTTTTCCGACTGCCGACAGTTATTTCATATAAATTAATGGCGCGAGTCGTCACGGCGCAGACGCCGAGCTCTATTTATAAACTGACGAATGAGACGCGCCGAGCGCACGCGCACGCGTCTCGTCATATTCCAATTACAAATAGCTGTCAACGTTTTTACAAATGCAGCTTTTTCTATGTTTGAATCCACGAAAATCTTAGCAAATTTGATTGAGTTTGTATTGAAATAAAGTTATGATTCTGTAATTATGTGCAGGATGTGGGTTCTCTGCGCTGATTGGCGGCGACTATGAACGAAACGAAAGTTTTCATTTGCCTAGGCGCGCTTGTGTTTATGTTCGTGGTGAGATAAAATTATGAATTATGATATTTCGGGCGGCCGCAGTCTCTTTTCCTCGCAAGACATTCTGGGGCGCGCGAGCGGGACGCAGGGCGGCGGCGTCGCGCCGACGTCGGAAGGGTTATTATATATGAATTATGATGACGCCGCGCTCCGCCGGCGGTAATATCGTTATGAATATGCTGAACTCTGCTCGCCCATTGGTTCAAAACACATCCGCCTTTTGTGCGGGAACGCCTCCGGTGGCCTTTTTTGTTCCTTTATTGACATTCAGTTATGCACATTGCGAGTGGCGATGCACAAACTGTAATATTTCGCCATGGAACAGAGATAAGTCGGGCGAACGAGCGGTCGCATCGAACATTTGGGATGCAAATACGGTTGACTGTCGTATGTAAACGAACTTATGCTACTGATGCGGTATAGGCGCTCGCTATGAGGCCCACTCAGACGTTTCCTGCATTATATCAATTTGCATTTCAGCAGGGTTGGCTATCAAGCTGCGAATGTATGAGTAGTGTCTGCTGTTTAGGTCGAGGCCTGGGGGACTTTTTATAACGCAGATGTCAGGCTAAAAAAAGCAAAATGCCCCAAAATTACACAAAGTGTAGAGACAAAACTCTTCGAAGCAATAGTATATTCTGTAATATTTCATGCATGTTAAGTAACATGTATTTCTAACAAGAAAAAAAGCTTATTAGAATTGTAAGTATACATATCAAAGTCTAGATTGTTTTACTTAGTTGATACAGAAAACCAAATTTTAGTAATATAAAGATCTTTACTAATTATAATTTGATTATATGGACCAATCCCTACTAATATCCCTACTAATATTATAAATGCGAAAGTAACTCTGTCTGTCTGTCTGTTTGTTACGCTTTCCTGCTTAAACCTCTCAACCAATTTTGATGAAATTTGGTATAGGTATACGTTGAATTTCAAGAACGGACATATGCTATTTTTTATTAGAAAATAAGGGGGGTATGGGGGAATACCACCTTTGAAAGTTTATATGGAATAATGTTTATTTTTGAAGTTAGAGATATGAAATTTGGCACAAATATAGCTCGAAACTTGGATTAAAATATATACTACTTTTTGTTTCGAATATTAGGGGAGAAGGGGGTAAAACCGACCATGAAAGGATTTAGTCCACGCGAACGAAGTCGCGGGCACAGCTATATTTTATAAATAAGATTGAAAAATAATTTATGAGTTAGTGAGAACGTAAACTTAAATCTTACGAAATGCATTAAAGTATCGATCTACTGTAGGCCCGGTCTGTACTCGAGTGAAAACATAAATAATTATGCAAAATTAAATATAAGAGTGCTCTTTGAATAATCTGCTACTTGAGGTCGGTTCGAGTGTGTACCTACTAGTAAAAAAGCGACTAAGATATCTAATAATTGCGCGATGTAAAGAGGCATAGTGACATCTAGTGACAGATAGATGAACTCTTTGAACTTGGATCTATAGATCATTCTACAGAGTTAAATTATTTGCTGTTTAAATTGTACTCACTTTTTAAACATTACTAAATACTTTGTTACAAAATTTCGTTTCCCAAGTTTTCTATTGACATGGTTGGGAATCGAATACGGATCTTTTTGCGCTTTGAGCTACAACTACTTGTCTACTTTAGCCACTGCGCTAGCGATATCGAGGTATACTTCCTTTCCGTTTTGGCCCAAAGAAGACAGTAACAGTTGTAATGCATGCTATTAGCATTGCATATGTCATGGTCTAGTAAGGACTTACCAAAAATTGCTTTATCTGGTTTGCTTCTGATCAAAAAAATGAGTCAACTGCGGTTTAGGGGTGCAGCTCCCCGTACGCTCGGAGAAGATGTAACTATCTGCAGCCAACATCATTAGTCAGATAAGCAAAAATATAGGCAACCACGGCATTTAGTGCGTACATCTACCGAACGCCGGATCAATTTTCCGGGATATTGGGTAAACTGGGTTGCGATGCGTGGCATTCACCTTGTTGGCGCGGCGCCAGCAGCAGCGGCTATTATCTAACTGAACGACAGTTGGTCAACCGAAAGTGCTACCGCTGTCGAAATTCGTAAAAATGGAAATTAGCGGCATCAATGTTTGCCGTTAGCGACAGTCGTCGGTGAAGACCACGCCATTCATTGTTTTTAGTTTCAACGTTTCTACTATCTATTTAACAAATAAATAAATGAACGCGCCACTAAGTCATACCAAGATAATGGTCTCGAGTGAAGATTTTCTGTAGTACTATCTATTTACGATGGCAGACGACGGGTACAAACTGCGAGTAGGTATGAATCCAGCACAACAGAATTCGTTTTCCAAATTGACCTGACCAAGTTTATTTTTAAAAAGCGTTATGTAACCAATGTTATTATTTTTATGCCATCAATGATACAGAACAACTTAATAATGCCGAGTTTCAATATTTTACGATTCGTAATGTGTTAGAAAAATATACTAGTAAATAAAAGTAGTAATAGTAAGAGAGGTAGGGCATAGCGATTTATCGCTCGAACTGGAGCAGCCCGACTGGTGAAATACCTCCACTTACAGAAGACCGCAGCCAAATAACAATCACTTCTGTGTTGTTGTATTCCTGCGTGTGAGTAAGGTTTCCAGAGCTCTTGGGAGGTGCTACATTAGTAGCAGGGGTCAAGCCTTCAAGGTAAGGGCGACAAGAACAGTAACAGATTTATTATCCTGTACTTGTCGCACTTAAGTTAGGACCTCATTACCAGTTAACATCAGGTGGGATGTGGTCAATCTTGAAGTGTAATAAAAAAAAACCACATTTTTCTCCAAGTCTGGAACGGTTTTAGCTTACGTCTCGTATAATTTATTACTATGCGTAACTAAAAAGGATCGTTTTTTAAATATTGGAACCGGGCATATAGTGTTTAATTTAGGTATAGTAAGTAAATTGGTTGACTAAAAGGTAAATGAAAATGGGGACCCTTTCGTGTTCGCGCTTTTTAACTCGATTTTCTTTTTTATCAGCACAAACTACTGTGATTGCAAGAATTAAACCTGCCTCCATGTCAATTAGGGCTACAAAAAGGTCACCGAATTCTATATATGGGAAAAAGGGTATGTACGGCATTTTCCGCGGGTATATGCGGTATTTTCCTCGCTCATCTCGCAGGTGCAGGATACTATTTCCGCGTATAGGGTAAACTAGAATGCAATGTATGGCATTCACCTTGTTGGCGCGGCGCCAGCAGCAGCGGCTATTATCTAACTGAACGACAGTTGGTCAACCGAAAGTGCTACCGCTGTCGAAATTCGTAAAAATGGAAATTAGCGCCGTCAATGATGGGAATAGAGCTAGAGAAGGTGGGGCACGCCGATCGCATCCTTTCATCCAAAAATGAAGAAGATAGGTGCATCTCTATAAATTGGTAGGTATATGGAATGTGTCTTGGGTTTCATTTTCTTGTGACAAAATAATCTGTTTTGTGTTTATCGCGAATGGGGCCACATTTCACGTACTTGTTACACATTTTAAACATTATAGAAAAGGATGTGTGACCGTATGCGAAATTGGTTGCAAAAAACCAGCACCAATAAAAACAATCGGAATTAGACACAGAAGATAGCACAAGAATGTTCAGAGTACTTTATGTGTAATTTCATACAAAGCGCAGTGAAAACGAAATTATTCAATGTTTTTATATATAGGTAAGCGAGACCGATTTAAACAAATTTTGTGTCTACCGAAAGCCTATGTTCAGCTTTTTAGCAATTGTTAGAAACATAAATATTTTATCTCCCCTTGCGATGCGGGAATCGAACCCACGACCTTCACGTATCGCGCGTGCTGCTCTTAGCAACTGAGCTATCCGCAAGTTATCGTAGGCGATGAAATTTTTCTGCTGTATCAACCGCTAGCCTCCGGTAAGTGCCCTCTGCCGAATATTTTTAGAACTACATACTTATCGGCCCATGGTACATTCGTTGCAGAAATATTTGAAAACCACGGAATCGAAGACACCTAGCATCTTAATCGATTTTATTATTTTTATAGTACTAAACGCCGTACTAGCGAACTTTAAATATTAGAAACAGAAATTTTTTATCTCCCCTTGCGATACGGTAATCGAACCCACGACCTTCACGTATCGCGCGTGCTGCTCTTACCAACTGAGCTAACCGCAAGTTATCGTAGGCGATGAAATTTTTCTGCTAGTACGGCGTTAAGTACTATAAAAATAATAAAATCGATTTTTAGCAATTGGATTTGAACAATGGGCTCAACATCAGTAGCTCTTAATCTATGTTGGCCGTTAGCGACAAAGACCGCGTCATTCATTGTTTTTAGTTTGAACATTTTCGCTAGCGTTGTCAAACATTTGAATTTCAATTTGCTAGGGGAATAGTCCGCCCCACAACTAGGTATAATAGTCCGCCCCACAACTAGGTATAATAAGTAAAAGCGCCAGACAATGCACACCGATCGTCTGGCCGTATACTAAGGTAAGAATTATTTTCCTTTATACTTAAAAAAGTATATACAACTAACTAATGTATGACTGGAAAAAATGATGGGACACCAGACGTATTTGTCAGACAATCACACCAATTGGAAACGGCCTCATAAGGATTTTATTTGTATCTACAGTGAGTACTAGACGATACTAAATGGGAGCGCACCCAGATCGAAATCAATTTAAAAAAGTTAGTTTCCCTAATTGACATGGCGCGAATAGAACCCGAGCCCTTTCACGCTTTGGTGTCTAATTTATTCAGTGAGCCACCGACGTCTTTAAATAGCAAGCTATATAATAGATGGGAAGTTTTGTATCTACAATTGTTTTCACCTATAAATTGGTTAGATTCATAACTTACCCTGCCATAACACAAGTGGAAATTGAATTTCGTAGCTTTTTTTAGGTGCTTCTTACCTCGGCCTGAGAACTGACAAATTTATTTGATTGCTTGTCTAATAAGAGCGTACACAAAACTTGGCAGTTGTTTTAGTATATAAGTTAAATTATGTATTTTTACCCTGTTCTATGTTCATAAGAAAGGGTCTATAATTTAATTGAAATATTAGTTCCACTTAAACTAAGATACCACTAATGTTGATCAAATTCATTGCTTTTTTTTGTATAGGTAAATTGTAATCATTGTAAAAAGTAATCAAAAAGCAAGCACACAATTACGTGAATAAACATGACATCGAACAATTTATTTTTTTCCAGTTAGAATCTTTTACGAATAAAAACTAAAGCTAGTTTCAATGATACAGTAAAAAATATTTAGCACAAACTACCAGCGTGGCCAAAGTAATGCTCAGTTAGTTCCACGTGTGTTTAATAGACATTACTATTAGGCACGCCTATTAAATCGCTTAAGTCCTACAAAAACACTAATTGTAGTACACGTCACATATTCATTGCGGCGAGTACCGTGAAACGTAATAAAGTAATTTCCTTGTTAGCGCGAGATGCCGCCACCACCGCTTTCTGGGAAATGCTGCGATTTATCAAAATTAAAATACAAAAGGCTTCCTTGGATGAAAACCGGTAATTAAAAAAGAACATGCCAGGAAAATAATTGCCCATTGTTGGTAGGGGCACCCGCGGTGTCTCGCCAGTCGCGACTCGTCGCAATGCGTAAGCATTAATCAAATAAGCATAGCTGAAAAGTCGTATCTGGAACGAGTTTTTGCGACGGTACCCTGCGGACTCCTCGTCGATTCATGAGCGTCACACCACGATGTTGAAGGTAAAGAGACCGACTGGCTGATCAGCAAAAACGACTGTACAATACTGTGTGCTACCAGATATTACCACGAAGCCGGGCATTCCCATTCTAATAAGATAAAAAGTAGGCCGCTTAATAAACCACTGACCATTTTAATTCATCTAATAAAATCGAAATGCGGTCGTTTCCATTTTTGTTTTCATTGATTCGAAAAACGCATTTCAAGAGAAATTCGTTCAACGTTGTTGTTAAATGAAAAACACTTGTGTTTGGAGATATTTTTACGCATAACAATCTAAATAGACGGTAAGTTCATTGCGATTGTAGCGGATCTTCATGAGAGGATAATCTACCAAGTCTCAGAGTCTTTTAGAGCTATGTCCTGTCGGGCAGCACTATTCCGACAAGGTCGCAACAATTAGACTTTTGGTTCACTTACGTTACTAAAATGAATATAGGTACGTATTGAACATAAGAGCGGTAAGTGTAATTATAAACTTTGTTCAAGTGAACATGGGTGATTAATATTGGAAAATGGTTGCATTTATCAAGTCTTGTATTAAACATTTTCATGAATTTTTCATAATTTATTATTAGGTACCATGTTTTCGGGCACCTACCAGTCATCCATTACCTTTCGGCAAAGCCCAGAGTACAACTACATATGTGGTTTTTATTAGTAGTTTTATCTTCGGAGATTCTTCCATCAACTATACGATAGGCGAGCGCCCCAGATTCACAAGCACTTGTTCTACTAGGTCGTTGAGTTTGGTGCCTTACTTCAGGGGTCACTTAACTTTTGGGGGTCATTGCTATCGTGAAACGAACGTTGCTTATTGTTTAGGCAGTGAATACCAAATCTGCAGCAGAGCTTGATGGATGGTTTCAAATTGGAGATAAAAATATTGCCTTTTCATATGACTCATGCACTATCCTACTTAGCCTTTAACGCGAGAAAACTGGTGATTAACTGCTAAGCGATTCCTACGGGTGTTTGAATTAAGAACTTGAAAAAATTTAAATGGATTTAATATAGGATTCAAGTTAATTTTAAGGTAAAAGTACAAAACACTGACTTATTACCTAGGTAGTGGAATTATATACCGCACTGATAAACTGGCACTGGCAAAACCTTTCTTGTGTTAGTATGAAATTCATGTTAGGTTCCTTTATCTATATATTAATATTAAAGTAAGGATATAGTTGCACATAGGAACCGTCGAGTGAGCACGTTGAAAAGCCTTTGCTGCTGCGAGGTAAATTACTGATCTACCACGTAGCAATTATGTAGGTATCCTCCTGCTACACGTATTAGCAAAATACCTCCCCTTTGTACTGCGCTTTATTACCACGTTTTATGTAGGTACGTCAATGTAGCAAGTAGGTACATGTATTTATACGGATACCTAATTTAGATATTCGTTTTCGCACTGGTAATTTTATGCGGCAAGTGCTCGGAACGATTCGACTAGGGCGATGTTCTGTCGGAAGTTAGCAAATTATCACTGGCTCGTAAAATTAACGCTCCTTATCGATCCAGAAATGATTTCAAAGTTAAGACCCACGCACGAAATTGTACATTTCGATGCGCGAACAAAGATCAAAGTCGAGTGTCGACGCGGGGTCGACAGGACGAAACTTATTTAAAAGGTAACAAAATGTTTTCAATTTTATTGTCGATTTTATGTTGAATTCTTTAAGCGTGTACAGTAGGGTGCGTGCGTTTGGCGCGTATCAGCGCGTACTCACACTAGTTCCGTGCGAAAAAAGTTAAGGGATAATTCGCTCTGTTCGAAGGACGGTAGAGCGCAAAACCGGCGAGTCAGTGCAGAGAATCTGAAATTTGCCTGCTGGAAGTGGCAGTTCCAAGATAAGATCTCACGATGCCGCAATAAAAAGCGCTCGTACCTCGCCGTTGTGTAATGTGCATTCAAATTGCATTGTGCGAGAACTAATTCGCCTTAGGCCGATTCGCATGTTACGATAAACACATGTTTCGATTAAGTGTGCACTAATGTCGAGCGGTGCTCATTACCCACTCCGGTCATGCCGCCGCTCCGCTCTTGTGCCCGCTGACTATTCCGCTAATACCTATGTAATTATTTAAAATTGCCCGTTATAAAGCAGCCAGCGAACAACAGCGTGTTTACCAAAGAAAGTTTCAACTTCAACATACACATCCTTTCGGATTAGCTCCGACAGCTCTATTACTTTCAGCCATACACAATAGACAATAAAATACGCTACAGTTATATGTTTTAAAAATAAGAGTACTTAAGATAACACTCATGCGAATGTTATTGTGCTTTAAGAGGGCGCTTTGAGAAGAGACAAACGTGGCGCGCGAGATAAGGGTATGACAAAAGCTATTGTTCTGTACACCAATTACTCGTTGCCCGCGAATTACCTAAGCCTCATATATAAATTAACCGGCGGCAAACAGCGGAAAGATTTCTCTAGCTATACGCCAACACAACAATTATTCGTAAATCACTTTACTATATGTTGAAATTTACGAGAGCTCGGCCCGCGAAGCGCCGAGGCGAACTCTAGCGGTTCGCAGCTGGCACGCGAATTGTGACTGATGCTGAAGCAGTATAAGGTCTACTTTGAGGGTGCCCTCGCCCGCTGTTAGGGCCACGAAATTCTGTAGCAAAAGAGAATATGCATGGCGATTTCGTGATGAATATTCATTTCCTACGGGGCATGAAATTTATTGTGTTTTACATTTATATTCAAGTCAGCTGTCTTATGTAACGGTAGCGCGGGATTAGCGAATTGTGAGCGTTCACATTACGATTGTGTCGCACGACTCTCACTCGTGAGCGGTTAATTTTAACCGTCCTTAATAAATTAATGAAAACAAAGCGTGACTTTCTAATGACGCGCAGTTGCGATCGATTACCGTTACCGCCAGATTAGTGAAATGATGTGCTGCAAGGAATAGACAATGCATGGTTACCTCACCTTATATTGAAATATTTAACTTAAGCTCGCTTTCTGTTAAACATAGATTACGAGAGGGAATATCCAGCTTGAGTATTGAATAGGTATCTTTGAGTTTGTTGAAAAGTCCCTAGCCTGGCTTCAAACCCTACACACTCATAGTAAGGGTAAAGGCTTGTTTGTGCCCAGCAGTGTTAAGTGAGCTGTTAGTTTTTTTATAACCTACTAGCAACCCGCCCCGGCTTCGCACGGATGTAATGTAAATACTTAGAAATATTGGCTTTCCTATTATTTATTGTAAACAAAAATCTTCCTCTTGAATCACACTATCTATTAAAAAAAACTGCATCAAAATCCGTTGCGTAGTTTTAAATATTTAAGCGTACAAAGGGATATAGGGACAGAAAAAGCGGCTTTGTTTTATACTATGTAGTGATAATCTTTTGTAGTATCTTTTGTAGGTTTACTATAGGTACTAAATAAGAAGTAAAGCTTTTAGTTGAAAAATATTAACTCTCATAGAAACGTGGTAAGGAAAATGTACGGAAGTAAGGAATTAATATTCTTAAGGTGATATACTAATAAAAGCCTGCTTAACTCTGAGAGAAATATCATAGAAATAAAATCTTGGATAGTTGAACTAAAAACCCGCACTCCTAATGGTATTTTCGTTACATGGATTATATATAAAGTACAAAATTATATATAAAAGAGGGTGTCAAAATTGTTAAAAGCGTTTATCTAATATAAGTTTTTGTTATTAGTTATTGTTAGTCTTTTGATTAAAGTAAACTGGTTGTTTCATTAGAACTCTTATCAATCAATATCAATAAATAAATACCTTTAAATACGACGATTGTCATTTATGTAGTTCAAAAAGTGTGTGGCATCAAACTATGAAAACCGCACGAAAAGTATTCTTCGAAATCAAGTTTATCCATATGGCATAGTTAATTCGACCCAAATATGCAGATACATAACAATAACAGAGTGTCCCGCCCCGAACAGCATCACAGGTACCGCTCAGTTCAGCGGTCGCAGGTGCTCAAATTATTTGACATTTGCAAAAATTTGGGGCGTAGTTAGTCATCGGCGATCGAACCCGTCGATCGACACACTTGGCACCTGTCGAATATTTAGCGCATAAATCCATAGCAACGGTCGATCGGCCGATGGCTCCCTGATGGATTCTGAGCTATATTTAATCAACGCGCGACACGACTCCGCATTGTTCCCGCGATTGGATTGCTGAGCCGTCTAGCGAAACTTATTTTATGAGCCGTTGATGGAGATCCGATATTGAAAATGCCATTAATTACGCTCTATGCTAATAAATCTGCTGCCCGAAAATAGATCAGTTACTCGACTTTGGGGAGCACCATTGAAAATGGTAGCAGTATTAAGTTACAACATTAGTACACGTCTTGTTCTGGGGTAAATAATTACATTACAGCGGGATTGAACGTTTTCTAAAATACATTTAATATGGTATATCTTTTTCCAAATTCAAATACTAAAATATGGAAACAGGACAATTCAATTCGTTCAAATCAAGCTGAAAAATATCATCAAAAAAAATATCTTACATTTTGGATATGATACATGGACGATAGATGTTAACAAAAAGCAGCATTACAAAATTTGTCATGGAAAAAAAATGCATTTGTAAAGAAAATTTTCTTTCTTTAAGAAAAAAGGACACATAATATAATACTAAATCAAAGACACAATAAGCAATTGAGAGCACAACTGGGTAATATTGTTAAGGACTAGGTAGTGATGAACTTTTGTAAGTCCCATATTTCTATGGTAAGATCTAGTTATACCAAGATTATCTATTACAAACAATAGTAAATGTTACGACCTAATTAAGAACAGCACAAGAGTTCAGAACCAAATGCAGTTTTGAAAACACGCAAAAAAGTCTCGATAGGGTGTGACCTATCGAGACTTTTTTGTGTGATGTGTGAAACTGATTGTGTGTTACTAAGTTTTACAAAATAACGCAATGCAAAACGCACCATAAGCAAGGCTCCAATTACTTCCAGTTTGTCAAGTCAAATTCAGATAAGCATGAAGGTACATAGACGAGGTTGCGGCGCTGCCGGGCGGCGTCCGCGCGTGATTGCAGCGCGGCCGCGTCAAACAATTGATTAGTCGCATAAACTCGGTTTGGCGCGCGCTAACGATGCATCACCCCGACTGATAATTAAATTGTAAATTAGCTAAGCTGCTAGCTCGCTGCCGGCCTGCGGTCGCCGCTCATACCCACACCCCGCGGTTTGCTCTTTGTTAATGCACTGTGTTATTTCCATGCCGGCAACATTGGTTAGTTGCTCTTGCAATCCCACAATGCTAACATCTGGAGGACATTTATTGGTGCTGCGGTCGGTCTTCCTGTTTGTGAATAGAGGCGCGGTAATTGACATGGTTGGTTTTCTAAGCGTCACTTATTAGCGATTAGGGTACCAAAATTTGTAAAGTATTTGGTAACTTTAGAACCGGTCGAGGGTTCACATACAGTAAGGTTTGCACGGAATTAGTAATACGCACTTTACCTACCTATATACCCATCGATGCACTATAAATGCACTAATCACCAAGGATACGATCGTTTTAGTATTATAGCTTAAAATAGAAAATAAACTTAAAGAAAAATATCAGCAAAATTTCGTTGGTTCTAAGTTTCATTTACGAATACGTCCAATAAGGGATTAGGCAATCATACATATGTATGTCTGATCGTTTTTACTCTGTTTGGAAACCTGTATTACTCGAAATGTTTACTACATTCAGTGTGTGTCGCATTAATAGTGTAAATAATCTACGGAAATTTCCAATTCACGTCAAAACGCGTGTCCCTAATGGCACAGAATTACATACATTCGTTTCAGGGGCCGGAGCGCTGATTGCGAAAAATTCAATCTTGTTTCATGGAAATTTAATTTAACATACAAAATGAAAAGCCCTCGCTGGATATGAATCGACGTCGGCTCACTGACTGCTCCCGTGTTTGTGGACACGATAGCGCTTTGTGTGCATATTGTAATCAATTGTCGAATTGCATCAATTTGAACTCGCAATTTGCAATTTTGACGTGAATTCATTAATTCGTTAGGTGAGTTGTGTCTGTGCGCCAGTAATGTGCATGATTTGATATGATCATGCGGTTTCATTAACGATTCATGGTTAGTGTTAGAACTGTTGTGAATTCATTATTTGGTGGAATTGGGTTTCACTGAACTGTTTTAGTAGTTTAGCGAAAATTCGAGTGGTTTCCTTTCGTATATCTTTGTTAATCGTAAATAGCGGTCGTTTAATTAAACTTTATTCGGTTTCATAATTGAACAATAGGTATCATTTATTTAATTGATATTGTTTTAGCTTTTTTTTGTGCTAAAAGTATAATTCATAAGTCAGTTGCCTAAGAAGGTATGCTGTGTGATGGTTTTTGCTCTAATAAAATTTCACATGTAACATAAAATTGGAGTTTCTACCTATATGTTTGTAATATACAAATAACCATTTTGTACAACATGCTTTTTGCTTTAAATATATGTTACATACTCCTATATATAAATAAATATTTTAATTTTATCATTCTATATTGTTCATTAAATATAGCTAGTTTTCATTAAAATAACAATCAGTTAAAGATAAGAATTTTTGTCTTTTTATATTAAACTAGCGGACCCAACACACTTCGTCCTGTCAAAAAGATTTGGAATGTAACTTGACTCTAAATTTAAAAAAAAAAAAAATTTAAAATAAATATTGGACAACATCACATACATTGCTCTGATTCTGTGGTAAGTAGCTTAAGCACTTGTGTTACAGAAATCAGAAACAACAACGGTACCACAACACCCAGACCCGAGACAATATGGAAAAGTTCGTTTCCCATATTGACCCGACCGGGGATCGAACCCGGAACCTCGGAATTTTAGTAAGAAAACGTTTGTAATGGAAAAAGAAAAGGGCTGTCTTTAGAGTTTTCCCGGCAACAATTCGAATTTTTCTCGCCGTAAAAATCATCTTTGGACTTCACCGAACATTAAAAAAAAAGAATTGTCAAAATTAGTCCGAGTGTTGTCGAGTTATGCGCTTACCACAAATTTTGTGATTGATTTTTGTCAATATCTGTTTGTTTATATGGATGTTTATTATTATTTCATCTAAAAACTTCTAGATCGATTTGAATAACATTTGCCAGATGTTAAAAAAATATATAGTTGTTCACGCCGCACCAGCGAAATTTAAGTAGGTAAATTTTATATTTTAAAGAAACACAAAAATATCATACCATATTCCACAAAGTCAAGTCCAACAATTAGATAGAAAAACGAATTTAGTGGGTCGACAAAGCTACCTTCCGACTATTCAGTCGAATCCACAGACTTTGTCCCGTAAAGCATCAAGCGTGACAATCTTGCAACGCCAGCGTTGTACGGCGAGGTGTCACTCGGTGCGAGGCGCGCTGCATCGCACATAAAGTATATTAATAGCAGTTCGTCGCACCTATTGCGGGGAGAATTCGCGTGCCGATGCCTTGTCAATAATCGTTAATAGATATTTCAGAAGACAATGCAATCGGCTAAGTATAGCTCGTGACTAACGCCCCGTCAAACCCGGCGCGGCAATGCATGCCCCACTGTGTTAATCTTATTATGGCGGGATAATTTATTTGCGATGCTACCTGTTTGACGGATATCGTTTGATTTTGTCTCACTACATAACTAAGTTTCAACTGGGCCATAAATTTCATGAATACTTTCTTTGTAAGTTTCAATTGATTTATGGCTGTGTGTGGTAGGTGGAACCCTGTGATTGTTACCACAACGTAATTGCTTGGTATTCATTTGATGTAAGTAACGCTCGGCTCATGATGTCTCTTCCACCACAGTTTTTGTTTCTTATTTGTACACACTGCACGGTGAAATATTTTGGCAAGTGCATTTCAACATAGATGTTCCATTGACATTCCTTTTTAATATCGTAGCACTCAATTTCGTAGACTTAAGTAACTTTAAGATTATATGACATATTTTTACAAGTTACTCAATAAATATTTTTGGAATAAAAGAACTTGTGATCTAAAGTAGTTAATTTCACTTTTATTTGAAAACATTAAGCATTATGTCTAAAAAGGATTGACATACAATAGGACCTTGTTAAAATTTTATGATCCGTCAAGAAAAGCGTACAAATTTAGAGGAAAATGTTAATGTTATTTATGTATCAAACACAAATAATAAATCTAAAAAGTTTAATAAAAAGAGATACTCTTGGCTTGGTAGATAACGATTTTATTATTTTTATAGTACTATACGCCGTACTAGCGAACTTTAAGTATGTAGTTCTAAACATATTCGGCAGAGGGCACTAACCGAAAGGCTAACGGTTGATACAGCAGAAAAATTTCATTGCCTACAATAACTTGCGGTTAGCTCAGTTGGTAAGAGCAGCACGCGCGATACGTGAAGGTCGTGGGTTCGATTCCCGCACCGCAAGGGGAGATAAAAATTTTCTGTTTCTAATATTGGTAGATAACGATTCATGAACGCAACCGACAATTGAGCTATGCACGCTGCGGTCCGGTATGATAGTTGATATAGAAGCCACACATTACATGGGTGATTATTCCGACTCAATGACATTTGTTTCGAGTATCTCCGTGCTTCAGAAGGCTTCATAAATTGATACATTTCGAACATGTCAAAACGTTATCGGACTTCGATAACTGACACTTAGCTAGGCCTCATGCATCCCCATAATAAAGACAAAATTGTAGAAATAATTCATGGCTCACTTGCGGATACCATTCTAATCTTGCCATATCTCTATGATATTATCTTTTTGTTGCTTTTTTTCGAAAGCAAAATGAAGGTGCTTTAAATTACGTGCGTTTTTGTCTATTTTTATCTTCAGATAAATTAAATAGACGTTAATGCGTGGGCTGCATCAGAAAAAATTGCATAGGGCTCATCCATATGTTGGCAGGCGTCGGAAGTCGTAACTCACTGTTATGAAGCGCGCGACACCAGTTTCATAAACATTGTTTTTCTTCGTTTCGCCCCTAATATTTATATTTATCAATCCATCTACACATTTATTTATAGGGCGAAATAGCGAGCTTCCGAGGGTGCTGGGGGCCGTCATCACGATTTATTGTTTTCTTTTGCCACAGTCCGGACCCTCCAAGCCCTTTGTGGGATTTTAAGATAGCCCTTATTGACCGAAGATTAGTTTTTATGAAAGATCGCTCAATAATACGTCCGGTGGGCTCTGTAGTGGCTAATCAAATAGTAATGTGGACAAAAGACCGGCTTATTGAAATATTGTTTCGTTATCTTTTCATCAATGAGTTGTAGCGACGACCTTAGTGGTCGAGAGGTGAGCGGACTAGATGTCTCGCCCCCTCTGAGGTTCCGGGTTCGTTTCCCGGTCGGGTTAATATGGAAAACAAACTTTTCTAAATAGACTTGGGTCTGGGTGTTGTGGTACCGTAGTCGATTTTTATTTCTGCTACTCACTTCTTTGGTGTAAGTAGCTTAAGCAATAAGCACTTGTGTTTAAGCTAATTTGTAATTACTCAAGTATTACCTACATTAAGGAATATCTATTGTCCTGTTTGAATTCCTTAATCAGGCATATTGCGTTCAACAGTGTTACTGTTATAATAAACCTCGTAAAATGATCAAAAATAACTAAACCAAGACATGTTATTTGTAATAAAATCAGTAAACTGAAAGTGCAAGAAACATAGAGCGTGAATAAAAATAATAAATGCCTTCCTGATGAATTTATTTCCAAACTACAGTAGTACTAAATAGATTTCGGGTAATAAATCTGCTATTAGAAGAGCCCACATACCGATTTTCCTACTTTTGAATCAAACGATGAGTGTGAATTCTAATTTTGTCTTAAACACGCATTAACTACTGGGTAAACGTTGTTTTTGAGTCCGCACGTGGCCATTATAGTACGGGGTGTTATCTTTCTACAAGGAGTCGAGGGTCCCTTTAACTAATATTTTATAGGCATAAGCTTTCTCTGTTGTAGTAAATCATACAGGGGTTTAAATTTTCACCATCTGCGATATACACGTGCCCAATACTACGAACGCATACGTACAATGTACGCCTTGCATGCGCAATATGTCAAATTTCTTTTCGAGACGACAAAAGTTTCGATACTGTTAATAGGCTAACAGCATACCGCACTCGTATTTTCAGCCAATCAGCAGATAACGCACTAACTTCAATCAATTTTGACGTATGTTAAGAGCGCGATAAAATTTAGTCGCGTGGCGCATACTAGGCCTGTAAGAGAATTCGACATTTTTATTTAGTAGTTAATACGAACTACTTACTGCCCGACGTTTCGGTTAGGTTGCACCAACCCGTCAGAGTCAGCTCGTGACCACGGTTGGTGCAACCTAACCGAAACGTCGGGCAGTAAGTAGTTCGTATTAACTACTAAATAAAAATGGTGTCGCGTTTTGACCCATTAAATTATTTTAAATGTTTAAAATGGAACGCGAAAGTCTTAAAATTTATACTGTAAGAGAATGTTTATTCTTTTAACAAACTATTAATAATACTAGTATAAAAGATTTGTTGTGGATTTTGTTAAGCCCACGTGACATAATCTTAATGCTTAGATTACAGTTATTCAACAGCAGATACGTCTGTCTTTTGTTGAAACAAAAGTTAATTTATTTGAAAGTTCGATAATTTCTTTGAATTACATGCAATGGTACTAAGGATGTAAAAAGGAACGGGGCTGATGAAGTAGATAACACGTATGTGCCAAAAATCTCATCATGAAAAATAAGCGCGTCCATGAACTTTACATCACAAGTATTTGCAACGAAACGAAAACGAAATTTTCTATATTGTATCGAGTCTGGGTGTTTTAATACCGTTACGAAGTTTTTTCTGATTCCTGTAACACAAGTGCTTTAGCTATTTACTACACGCAGAATCAGAGGAATGTATGTGATGTTGTCTTTTTTTATTTTATTAACGCCTTGTTAATTTCATGAAATTAAATAAAAGGACTCTGTTGTTCGTGGAATCGATGAAACCTTACATCAGTCTCCTCCTAGCAAGCCCGGACAGTAATTAGTTTATTTTAATACGAGTTAATCATCTGTCATGGGCAATCGTGGCATTTATCATCAGGTGCATAATTTATTGCTTTTTAGGTGTGTTGTGATGATTTTTAAATCTAATAACCATTAACCCGTTGGTTAAATGGTTAGCGTTCGTGTTTGAGCCGAGGCTCTTGGGTTCGATCCTAACCCAGAACAAACATTCATGTAATGAACATTTGTGTTTGATATATATTGAGGTGTTTGTATAATATATACATAAATTGTCCTTTCCATTGACACTATCTTTTAAAAAGGCGCATCAAAATCTGATTCGTATTGTAGAGATCTAAGCATACGTACTGACAGAGAGCGGGACGTGAGTTTATTAAATGCATTAAAGTGATTTCATACGCATCGTTGTTTTAATTTGTTTATTTAATAGTTTTTTGCACAAAAAAGTACAACAGGTGGATTTAATGTCAGGCGCATTCTCTACCAGTTTATTTCTGGGTCATGCAGGGAGTTTGTATTTGGATGCAGTAATAGTAAAAAGAAAGAAAAATTACAATGTTATATTTATTGTAATTGTACATACATTAAAGTATTTCTAAAAATGCCAAACACAGTCATAAAAATAATAATGTATACTCTTTATTATAATTACCTATTATCTTTATGTTCATTAAGATGGTGGGTGTAGTGAATTGTTTTTACTCACTACAACTGAAAACAGTCGACCGTGCCAACAATAACTACACAATTTAGACCCAAATGGAAACCTTTTCTTTCAATCCCGTAAGTATGTTAATTGAAAAAGTCAATAACTGTAAACATCCTTACGGTCCCAGGGGAGACCAAGGGCAGAATTGTTTAAAGAACTATTTTTGTTTCTCCACAAACAAATCTCCGGAAGCGCAAAATTGTAGGTGTCAAAAATCCTATTTGACTCGTGCTGCGCCCGCCACTGTGTACTGCGACTGCCTAATTTTAATCCATTGACTTTGAAACGACTACCTCAGGCCTCAGGTTCGATTACCGGGTTGAGCAAAGTATGTTCCGGATGTTTAGAGTTATTTATAGGTCGGATTTATGATTACCAACAAACATTCGGCAAGCGTACAAGTTGTAAAGATGACTTTTAATAATGGAGGCTTATGCCCTGCTGTGGGGCATTAAATACTTTTTTCATACATCGTTATGTCAATAGATATAATACTGAAATAATACTGTAAATGACATAAACTTTTAATAGAATACTTAATATAATTTCAACTTTAAGCATATAACATGTTTTTATATTAAGTATTCAATTAGGACCCATAACTATACCTTAGATCCGAATGGATTTATATTTCGTGACTTAACAGCATCGCAGTCATACAGAAAGGAAAAATAATTAGAAAAACATTAAAATATTTGTAGAACTAGAACATGAGTAGATAGTTTATCGGTTTAATCTGTTACGCAGCGCAAGGAGACTTTGTATGGCGCATTGAATTTGCTTTATGGAAAGTGTCTTATCACACTGTATTGAACTGACTATTATCATAGCAGCTTAACATACACTGCCTTGTATCTCAGAAATATAACTAGGTTACACCTTAGTTGCCGTTTTATCATTACATATTCAGATATATAATACAATCAGACGATAGAAAAGTTCAACTTAATCCAGTTTAAAATGATAATTGATAGTTGGTACTGTCTTTTATTCATGATACCTTTGCTTTGCATTTAGGTACTTAGTAGAATACAAAGATTGTTATCAGGAATCAGAAATTAACAATTGTGTTGTTAATCAGTTTTGGCTTCATTCACCACGGAACATGCACCAACTAATGATGATTACGCCACAGTTGACTTTCCAAGTATCAAACAATGTTAACCTTCAAATAATCCAGTGGTACTCGTCTCAAAACTTGACATATTTATGTACACAGTAGGTGCAACGCACGGGACATATGGCGAGGCAATTTATGAACCCGAGGGCCCATTACCATTTTAAATATT
The DNA here is from genome assembly GCA_037074685.1 of Glyphodes pyloalis. Taxonomy (NCBI): domain Eukaryota; kingdom Metazoa; phylum Arthropoda; class Insecta; order Lepidoptera; family Crambidae; genus Glyphodes; species Glyphodes pyloalis. The sequence goes on from JAYKKO010000025.1 coordinate 1,135,462, forward strand.
ATTTTTAGGGAATTCCGTGTCAGATCTCACTCGACGCCGGCCCGTATATTAAGAGATGTGATCCACTGATTAAGTCGCCCTGATATTTGTGAACCAGGGCGCGTAGGATTTTCTGTTAATTAAAGGAATATAACGTGGGACACATTATTTTATAAAGTGCCATTCAGTGTTGCTTTCTAAGAACCAGGGTTCTTTTAATACGGAACTAGTTTTCTCGTCTCAGACCGAAAGATAACGCTTTGATTCTGCACTGTAATAAAAAATATTGAATGATGTTTGGAGTATTTAATATGAAACATTGTTTATGGGTACCTATATAAGTGTCCGAGCAGTTAACAGAAGTATAATTCCTTATCAAAAACAATTGAAGTCAATTTAGTGTAACAAAAGTAAAGTAAATTTAAATAACTTAAATTGTATGTATAACAATTAAACAACATTACACATTAAAAAACCTATGTTGCAGATCAAAGATTTTGTTATCTTTCCATCACAAGTATTTGAAAAAAGACCGGAATATAATATTCATATGATTTATTACGGTGTAGCTGTAGCATTTCGTAGAAATCTGATACAAAATTAAATCAACTTAATGTGTGTCAAAGTATAATCATCATATTAATATAAAATATGAACTTTAAAATGACGTACGGAGACTGTTATTTTGTGAATTTCAAATAAACCAGTTCGCGATCGAGTATGCCGTAGACACATCATAAACACATTTCCATTTAAAGATTAAAAGATACAGATCCGTGGTTCGGTATTTGTATAATTAACGACGTCTGTGGATTTATCTACAAAAAAACTTTGTTTAATGTGGTGAGATGCTTTACAGCGATTGTGCGCGAGCAATTAATAGTTCACCAGAACGGCTATGAATAGCTTAGTACAGTTGTAGAGTTGTCTAAAGCAAACAAAGCTGGGTCAACCACGCCGTTAAACTTTATGAAACGGAAGCCGTCAACTTAACCGCCATGTGCACCCACCCCGATCTGTCAATACTGACGATCGGCGCGTGCGCAACCTATTGCTTGCCTCGCCATACGGTTCGATGTAATTCCACCCCTATGGTGCAAATAACTAAACTTTATTTCCAGTGTTAATCAGCTGATGAGCCGTTTATGGCTGTAAGACCTTTTAATTGCTAGGTGTTGAGGCTGAAAACTATAAAGTTGACATTTATGGCAATGGATATCTTTTGATTGACACATGCAGAGTCGGGCAGTTCAACTGGGATGTAACGAAATATTAACAGTTTCATTCAAGTTTTGAACTTAACTTGATTCTTGGTTATAATTGTATTCAGCTATTTATATATTTTTTTAATATTATGTGAAGGTAATAGTCCTACAAAATTCAACCCAGACGTATTCCAACGGATTAGGTGGTTTAATCGATAGGTAATTAATAAATATTTATCCACCAACCAATGAAAATCATTTTTTTTATTCATATGTTTACAACAGTGCGATTGGACTTTGTTGATCAAATGTGACCACTGATATAAAACCTAAAACTGTAGTAGGCAAGATATATAGGCTTGGTAAAAAACAGTGCTTCCATTTGGTTCAATGGTTAGATTAACAAGGGTTATAAGTGTCCTTAAACAATGTACCGCTAGAGTATCGTACAAGGCTATGGCCTAAACGACTATGACCATCACATAATAAGCATTACAGTACAATCTGTAGAGAGGTGTGTGAAGGAAAAAAATGAAATACACGAACTATGTACAAAAGAGTACATTTACTATTTACTTCTAAATTATATTTACAAAAAGCAGTAAGTAGGAAATGATAAATACGTAAAATGTGCAAACACAATAAAAGATGATAATTACAACATCAAAATAATCTGCATTGTAATGGTAAAATTTATACTGTGTGACATATACCTGATAAATTTCTTTATGAAAGAGAAAAGTAGCATAAGAAAAAAAACTACTTCCTCACAAGAAAAGAGGCGGTTAGTTGCCACAAATGTTTTAATTCCTCTTTCCAAAGAAGAAAACAGTAAAGGCTACTTAGCATCTTCGTACATTGAAATACACTGCTGTCAAAAGTCGCTACTTCGTTGTAGAGTGAATTAAATTGGTTCAAACCTTTCAAAACTGTATCAATAACTTTAGTAAGTCCGTTTATTAACTCGTACCGTATGGGATGTTTATAAAGCAATAGAATCAGAATCGATTGAAGTATTGTGTCAAGGTGCGCATTCGATCGTAACGTCCAGCCGGACATTGTGGTGGACACCCTGTGCATTGTTGGTTCTGCTGTCAAGGCAAAATGTCCCTAATGGCTATAGTAAACGTATCTGCGAACATGAGCTCATCGGTTATTGTGTATCTCAATCAGATGCGGTTATTGCTGTAGAAGTATAAAGTAAGTACTTGTTGTAGGGCGTTTGGTGGACTTATTTAGTTCTTATTACCTAGTAGATTCATCGAGGTCATATTGACAGAAAGGTAATATGAATTAGCCTTTTATCATAAATACCTACATACATTTGTGTGAAGGACGTAGTGCTACCAAAATTAGTTATAATATTATTATCAGAAAGTGCAAGAGCAGTTTTTCATAATGGTCATGCTTAATTGGCTCGGGTCACAAATTCACATTAAACAAATTTTCTGCATGACCCAATTGTTGACTAATAGCCAATGCTCCATTTAGTCAACTTGTACTACTTTTTAGAAGAGCATCACTCGCGATATGTTAGGATCATGGGTTGAAATTCCCCATTGTAAAAGGAAACGAGATTGTTTTGTTTCTCAAACATTATTTAAGTTCGCTAGAGTGGCCAGATGCACTATAAAATATACTTCTTAAACAAATGATCTGCCGTGGCTTGCCCATACAATTCACTATCTTCCTTGAGTGGTATCCACTTAGAATTGCACTTTGCTCTCATATCACGAAATCCAAAATTCTCTTTTGATGGAGCGCTCAGTATCACGCCATCTAAGGGAAATATAAACACTGTCCAAAGGCGAATATGCGGCAATCCCTCACACAAGTGGGTAAGACGACTTGAATTTTTAATGTTACACTCAGACCGCTGCAAACCGTAACAGTTTTCTTGTCATTGGTAGAGTGGAGTTGTGAGATAAATTTTGCAGAGTGGCCCCATCTTTTCGTCTCACATTAATTTTTAATGCGAACACGGGGTACACTTCATACGTGGCGTGTCTAATGCAATTTGTGTACAAAGTATGGAGACGGTGCTTTGAGCGGTCTACTTTGCCTGTCCGAATTAAATGCAATAAGGCGTGTGTACGTAGCGTCAGGAATGAAATCAATATTGATCAAACTGGTCTATCAGTTGAATATTAATAACACCTTATTTCCAAAATTAGTTTGACGTCTTTTTTGTATATTATTCATATAATTTACTTTATTCGGAACCTGAATGATTTATGTGCTAAATGTTATCAATTCAAATTTAAGACTGGAAAAATGTCACTTTAAAATAGTATGTACGGACTTATGTGCTAAATGTTATCAATGCAATTTTGAGATTGGAAAGATGTAACTTTTCAAGAATATGTACGTACTTAATAACTTAATGGATAAATTGCAAGTAAATACGAAACGTTTCCAACAATTTAGAATCAATAAAAACAGCAGAAATTGCCTTCTATTCACCTTGAAACAGTGAATTAACTTCCTCATAGCGGCGATAATAATGACAAGTCTAAAACAATAACGTAGTTGTATTAGTTTTTATTTTTCGCGCGAGCCGAAGGTCGCGGCAACAATGCGCTTAGCAAAGTTGACGCGATTCGTCCCGCCATATAATTTCAGTAATCAAACGCCACGTCATCGAGGCGCGGTCCGGAATCGATTAAAGCGTTCCATTTCCGGCGTTTTTACACCAAATAATTATTAGAAAAATCAAACAATCAAGGACTGCTCGTTTCCGTCACCGGTGAGATTTTATAACGAAAGAAATCGAATCATAGAGCTGTCGATAATCTGTAGTCGACTGTGACGCTTCCTCGGTCTTTATTTCTTCTTCGATAATTTGTTTTTACATTCGATGTGACGGTATAGTTTTTTCTCGGCGGGTCGTACTCGTGGTCTTGTTGGTGGGCACCTGCCGATGAAAGCACCGGCGGTTTAATTATTAACGATCTTTTTATACGATTTAATATTGCGACTTTGGGAAGTAGATCACCTCGTTGATTACAAGACTCTTTTTGTTATAGTTTTTAAACAATGTGCACTGAAGCGTTGCGTTATTTTTTTCAATCCGTTACTTTATGTTGGTTGTGGTGGACTGGATTTTAAATGGTGAACTATGGTTTGGCTTACGCTTTGTCATATTAACATTTCTATTATAGAAAAAAATAAACTCTACTTGAAGCTGGTTAGGGTGAATATTTTAATTGTTCAGGTTTGATTTCGTCTCTTAAAAAATATTTTTACTAGATACTGTTTTATGGCAATATTATTAAGTATGCATATTAAATTAAACACAAATGTAACATAATTTATTTTTTTATAGATATTTAAATAAGGAAAGAAAGTTATTATGATGTCAGTGACAATAATCATCAAAGTGTCAGTGGATGCGCGCGCGCAGCGGGCGCCCTCTCGGGTGTAAACGTACACGTTCCTAATGGACTATTAACCTCCTGCCGCTAATTATTAATATTTTATTTTTACGGTCTGCCTCTGTCCAAATTTAACGACCGCTTTCCGGCCCTGGGCACACAACTAATATTTTAAAATGCTAATATTTGCTTTGCGTTGATTGAAAGGTCAATGGTTCTGTTGACGTTTCACTCTAACAGCCCTATTAGCACTGATATAGAGTTACAAAACTATCCCATATTATATTACGATGATGAAATTATAATTTGTTAGACGATTTTATAAATATTAATGTGTGAAATACGATATTCACTGTCATATTAAAAGATGAAAACAGTCGTAAGATTTTACGAGGCAATAATTTAATAAACTCTATGGGGAGCCGTCTTTAGCGATGAGCTAGTTAGATTGTTCGGTAGCCGAGTGCGGATGTTAAACACGTGCTCTAAATCATTTTCATGCATGATCCGTCAAACTTATCCGAGATGTCAAGGGTTGACGTGGGCTCGTGACATCCGCGCCGACCCGAGGATAAGCCATTACACCACCCGAACTGTTAAAACAACTTGAAACTAGAAGACGCACGGCCCTGTTTGCAACAGTTTTCGTGTGACATGTGACCTTTCTTACAGTGAGTCATTTCGGCATTACTTTTTAAAAAGCTTAAACATGTTTATTTTGCAATCGGAAAGAACTCGTACACACTAGATTTTAAGGTTCTATTTCAGTTGGGGCGGATATCATAACTTGAACAACGGAAGGAATAGCTCAGTGTGTGGCTGTACATTTGTGTTATTAAATGATTTATGGAGGAGGATTACGCTGAGAGTAGGCTTTCAAACAATTTTGATTTGTATCCGGTTTGTTTTTGGGTGCAAACTCGTGTGGATGGGCGGGACGGTTAATCATGCACGGTAGCCGTGTGTTGATCTCGATGTAATTGAGTTAACTGACGCACTGATGACTTATTTGACAGAGTGAGTCGTCCGTTTTACAGTTGTGTATATTATAACAGCTACCGAGGATTAGTTCTGAATGTTTATTTGGTATAGGGTTGTAGTTTGAATAAATTAATTTTATTAGACACCTTTCTTTTATTAGCCGTTATGTTCAACAAAAAGATACAAACTATTACCACTTTGTAAAATTTTGTTTTAACGTTATTTCAGTTTACATTTTCCTTACGAACGGATCGAACATTTCTGATCTTTATTAAGCTATTTTTACATTTTAATAGAAAATTTATTATTATTATTTCACGATGACAAATTATATTCAGATGTAATGCCGTTAATCATAAATAGACATGACAACTTATTTTTGCGATTGCGATCTACAGCTACTCGTAGTTTAAAACAAATATTTGAATAGAAGACGTTTTGCATTTCCTACTGGGCCACCATAATGGCTGCAAAACCTTATCTTTACCAAGCTTCCAGAGACGTTGAAGACTCTCTCTCACCTTTAAGTCATAATCTGAAATTTCTGATACCGTTGAGTTAGTATACCTAAGAAGAAACTACCCTGTATCAAAATTTGTCATATAAATTTCCTAAAGTGTTTCAAGTTAGAGGCAGTAGAAGATTCCCGGGTCTCGGCGATTCATCGGCGCGCATTATATCCCGGATCGAGATATCAAATTGATAAGTGAGCCACATCGGGCCGGGCGAGGCATTATGAAATTGGCCGTACGTTAGACGCCGTTACTTCCGATAAAATATAACCGGCTTGCCCGCTCATATCTGTCGGAAAGAAACGTCTAGCCACAGTACATAAGTGCCGATGCAGTGGTCTAGTCGAATTTTTAAATCTGAAAAACTGTACTGAAGAATTCATAACAAATTTAACTTATTATTCTATGTAAGAACCAATTGGCTACTTGACAGTGTTAACAATAAAATATGAAAAGTGTTAGATATGTTAGCTTATTAGTTAAGTAATCATTTTACATTTTTACTTTTTAATTAAAAGCATAGGTAGTATTTTATTTTTGCAAAATAAATTTTAGTTTTTTTATCTGTGGAACAAAAGAACCGAAACGGAAACCACCATTGCAATACGGAAATGACAGCTGTCGGCGAAAATTATTTATTTTAATGTGGCGAAACAATGATTATTTTACCGATTAAATTGAATTATTGTGTCTCTAATCGTATAAAGAATTTATTGAAACATTTTCCGTTTATCTTAATTAAGTCGTTCCTATGCGTATCGGTTCGTTGTAAACGACGTTGACGTCATAATTGGAACAGCGACGCGACTAGGCGTTTTCGCGCGCTTTTTAAATGTGTTACACAAAATCTTATTTTTCTCTGGTTATTTAGATTATTTCCAGATAAATCGAATTGCTTGGGATATAAAATGAACGGGCGCACATTTTACAATACTTTTTCAAAAACTGTCAAGTAGCCAATTGTAATTCTGTTGCTGTAAAGTAGCTATCTCGACGGATTAGTGCCTTAAGCAGTGGGTTAGGATTTTGGAGCCCTGGGTTAAGTTAAGTTTGATACTGTTTAATTGATCAGCTCGTTTTGAGATCATCGGTCCGCATTTAGTAAGCGTGGTTATTAACATGGTGTACTAGACTCCATCATTCTTACTATGACTAGATTTCACCATACCGTGGGACCTTAGTACGTGTATTTTTATTTTTCTTTTAAGCTTGTTAGAGGTACAAATCGAAAGTAGCCTACCTAATGACAGGTTGGTTTATAATATTGTCAGAAGTGAATTAAAAATATGTTTTCCGCCTGCCCGGTAGTTAAGTTGGAATCTTAATTACTAGACATGTTTGCTTTGAATTTAACCGTTACAGTATAACCAATCTTTATACAATACAAAGAAGAAGGTTTTATGCAGACTTGATTTACTGCTAACAAAAAAATACTGTGGCTCGAATTTTCCAAGCAATAGTAACCGACTCACGTCTCCTCCACACCCATCATTTTCGTCTATCAGCTAATCAATAATTTATCAATCGATTACTGCCATTAGTTCGCGTTTGATCTACGACACTAACTGGTTTATGGATCATGAATAGTGATGTATTATAATTGATCTTAGGGATTCGGAAAATATTTTTAATTGCAATTTTATGATGTGACGAGACGGCATTATGTAAATAGCTGATAAAATTGTAAAGCAGTAGTCTACGCATTTACTATTAAGTAGGCAATTATTGAAGATTTAATTATGAAATGAAAATTAATTATTTAAGTGTTTCATTTTAGCATAACTTAACGTCCAATTCAAATTGTCCTTGCATAGAAGGTTCTTAACGTATAGACCGGAAAACAATTCGTTTAAAATCATATGTAAGTTGTATTTGTTTGTTTTCTGAGATGTAAAATATGTATATTTTTTTTGGTACCGAATTGAAATTGCATCTTATATTAGTACATTATTTGTGCCTGACAATCTCAGGATGTTACTGGTCTTAAACACAGGGTTTCCCTTGTACTTTTAGTCCGAGACATCAGATACACACAGAGGGCGGTAGCTGAGAGCAACCAGTTCCAAGCCAATCAAAAATTTCTTTGTGTGATGTTATTTAATAATGATACGTATACTGGTTCATTTTATTCGTATAAGCTTATGTGTACCAAATCCGGTTCCCACTTTAATGTCGTGTCGCCATCTTACCGTAAGCAACGAAAATATTTGACGAGTTTCCGCTCGTGGAAAATGCTATTGGTTGGTCTAGTTTAATAAACTTGCTCAAAGTACCCCCAGGCAGGCTATACGGCGTAATGAATACGACTCGATTCAGTGGTCTCTCGGTACATCTGGTGCGGTGCAGTATATCGTAGTACCGGCAGCTACTGGAGCCAAGAGGGTCGGCAATCGGCGTAAGGTCAGAGATTTATGGTCTCATAACGAGTGATTCCTCGTTCGCAAAACGCTCAAACGTATTGATTTCATTTTTGGCTTACATTTTTAAGGTGGCGCACTGATGTGAGGATGAAATTGTCGTACTGCGGATTCGTGCGCCAGTCTTTTTTTATTATTGTACGAGTACCATAAAGGCTGTGGCTGTTAAAAGTCAAACTCGGAACAATACGTAATACATTAAGTAGGTATGTGAAGTGTCAACAGTCAATGGTATAGAGTAAAAGTAATTGGTTCGGATTATTATGACTTTAAATATTTCATTTCCTTCGCTCGTTCTAGTTTTTACAGTACTGTCTTTTTTGTATTACAATATTATGACATATTTGGAATATCGAACTAAAGCTTGACTTCTTTATTATTTATTTACGAGAACTATATCTAGTAACTGTGAATTAAAAACGAATTATCCTTAATGTAGTCAAAATTAGCTATACCAAATAAAATTTGTTATCAAAAAGTAATCTACTGTATGAATCAAGATGGAGAAACGCCAAGAGATCGTAAAAATATAACAGGCAATTAAAAATATGAATAATTCAAACAATTTTAGGCAATTGAATGTGATTGACTTAATTAATAGATAAACGCTAACATCAAAATTACTTTGAGATGCTTTATCTTATTTTATGTTTATTTGTTGGGAAAGTAAACGCTGGCATTGGAAATGTATCGGTTTACCAACGTAATAAGGTCGCCCTTAGTAAACATTTAGTCAAAAACTTTGCATCAATTTTTAAATGTGTTATATTTGCCTTATCTCCAGAAATATATTAAATAACTAAATAAATTAATTAAATAATGAGAAATTTGACGACCTCGGTGGTGCAGTGGCTAAGGTAGGCGGCCAAAGCGCGATAGGTCCCGGGTTCGATTCCCGGTCAGTTCAATTTGGAAAATAGAACTTTTCTAAATTGACTTGGGTCTGGGTGTACTGGGATGACGCCCCCAGTTAGTATCCGTCGTCTGGTACTCATATTACAAGGGAAAACCTTAGTTTGAGACCAGGTGTAGAGATTGGTGTAGTTTTCTGGCGCATTTATTTATTTATTATATAAATATTGTCCTTATTTTCTTAGGATAATAAAATTAAAAAAAATTATTACGAACAGCTTGTATAAATCAGTTTTGCGTTTAATTGTTAAACCAATACTCACTGCTGAATTCACACTCATACTCAGATTATAAAAAATAAAAACATTGGACATCATCAATACATTGCTTTGATTTATGGTAATAATCTAAACCGATTGTGTTATTGAAATTAGAAACAGACAGTACCACAAAAGTGTAAATCATAAACACGCCACACACTCAAATAAAGTATTCAACAGGTCTCAAACTTAGGTTTTTCCTTGGATTATCTATTATGTAAAAATGAATCCCAATATGTGTTGGTAAGCGCATCACTCGACAACGCTTGGACCGATTTTGACAATTCTTTTCTTAAATGTTCGTTGATCGTCGAGGATGGTTTTTGCAGCGAGAAAAATTCGAATAATTTCCGAAAAAACTCTAAAGCCGAGCCTTTATCTTTTTCCAGTACACCCGTTTTTTAACTAAAATTTAGAATCAAGCGACGAATCTTTTTGAAAGGATGAAGTCTGTCGGGTCCGCTAGTATATTATATTATTAAGGTACCAAACGGCGGTGGATACGCTGTATGTTTCAAACCTGCGTACATCATCACATCGATCATATTTGAATAGCCAAACACATTACGTAAGTAAACAAAACAGAATGTTCAGTCTGGTTTGGAAGCATTTTGTACGCGTAGGCGTTATCGCGGGTAACTAAAAAGGTGTCGTTAGTAATGGATTTTGAGCCGTCATAAAGATGTCAGGCGGCTGTTACCAGATTGTAGCTATCGCGTATTAGAGCGCGCGCGCCACGATACCCGGGACTAAACGACGCTTAAATGTTACACAAATTGTAGTATTTTTTGTTACATTGTTTTTAAACAGAATTTCAGTTTTTTACACAATACATGCAAGTGGGCAGAATTTTAAATTTAATCCGCTAGTCAGGCATTTTGGAAGAAAAAAAAAGCGAATGAGAATTCCGCATAGATTATGATTACGGCTCAATGGACTGGTATCTAAGCCATGGATATTTAAAAAAACAGTTCTTTACAACGCTTTAAAAAGACGAGTTCGTATAAAAGAGTGGCGAATAAAGTTGAACCTGGGTACTGTATAGGCATCCGGAAAAAGCAGCATAGACAAGCAAGATGGACAGACGACCTTGTGATATTATAACAGGGAAGTGATGGATGTCAATGTTCGGCAAAAGATATCCCTAAGATCTCCCACTTGGGCTAAAATTAAGATTAAATTCAATTTGAGACAAAGAAAGTAGTGGTTTATCCACTTTGGTTATGGTAATCAGAACCCAACCCTATATAAACTTGAATACATTTTTGAACCCAGACGCAGAATAACACACATTTTAATTACAAGAATGTTTTCCCGGGTTGGAATCGAACCCAAGACCACCTCAGCTAACCAGCCAACTATTTATTTCGAAATAGTGAAAAATATTTTCTCTTTATGATACATACTAAATTAGGTTATTAAATATGTCTTCAAATATAAGTAAAGTTTACAGTCTACAGTTTGTGGTACATTGAGAGTCAGAGAAAAAAAAATCTTCAGTAGGAATGCTTTATTTTAATATTTTTATATAATGAGAAATAAATAATTAGGATTACAAGCGTATCTAATAAACTAAGATCATTGACTCAATTCTCAATTTATTTTTTATTTTCACAGATAGTTTTGTCTGTTGCTAGAAACATTTTATTTCGAAGGAGATTAAGTAGCAATCACTTCCGCAAAAGTACGAACTATGCTAACACCAAAAAAAATACCAAAATGTATAATACAGCAGAACACTTAACAAATCAGAGCGATTTTGGTGAAAGCTTTAAGATATTGTATAATAGAGACAACTATAATGTTACTCGTGGTACCTACAATATTACAACGGATGACGCCGTTACCTTCAAATTGATTATCACAATTTTGCGGTCACTATAATTGTCATCTTGCCCATAGTGTTCTGGTAGGTTGAGCTTCAATAGCAATAGCGATAGCTTTGGTTAAAAAAACACAGATTCTATTTAGCTCGTTGATATTTCAAATATAATGGAAATGTGTTTTTTTTCATCCGCAAATAAATAAAAATTGATGATGTTACAGTTTATACATGTTTGCATCTTAGCGGGATTGAGAATGCGTGTCTTTACGTCACTATTTAATAAAAAACTGTCCGCAGAAATGAAATGTATATTTGTAATATCAGTTTCCATGATAAAATAAATTATTAATTTCATAACTAACTGATGGAACGAATATAATTAATAATCACCTACCCTTTAAAACACGGATTTTCAACCAAGACTCCTTTCGTTACATCTTAATTACGCGTTGTAATTATTAAACCATGTAAGCTTCGTCTGCGGACTGTACCTATTGTTATAATCACTTCATAAGTCACCGGGCAAGCATTGTCCGGCTTATCTTGTAATTTTTGATAGCCACTAGTCCCTTAACACTTCAAATTGCTTCGGATGGTTCCTTATTTATTCTAATGGTCGACTGGGCCTTAAAGAGCATTCCTCTAATCAAGCCGAGTGCACTTTCAAATGAATATGACGTGTACTAAAGTAATTGATAGGCACTATACACGACTCGCTTTCCTACTTTATCTGTGGTTTATTGGTTACTAATTAAATATACCTTGTGCATTGTATACGTTTATGTTAACTTACCTAATTTCTCTTAAGGCTTAATAAACTTGTTTGCCAAACACAATTGCCAAATGGATTGGTGTGAACGTTGAGTTACGTTCGTGTAATCCATAAAATATATGGCTCGACCCGGGAATCAAACCCAGGACCACAGTTTCAACATCCAGTACTTAAATCACTAGACCAGCAAGTCTTCATGCTAACGTCTCTTACTGGCTAACAAATAGTTACCATTATGATTTACTAGCTGTGCCCGCGACTTCGTTCGCGTGGACTACATGCTTTCATGGTCGGTTTTACCCCTTTCTCCCCTAATATTCGAAACAAAAAGTAGTCTATATTTTAATCAAAGTGACGAGCTATATTTGTGCCAAATTTCATATCTCTAACTTCAAAAATAAACTTTTTTCCATATAAACTTTCAAAGGTGGTATTACCCCCATCCCCCCTTATCTTCTAATAAAAAGTAGCCTATGTCCGTTCTTGAGGTTCAACATATATCTATACTAAATTTCATCAAAATCGGTTGAGAGGTTTAGGCAGGAAAGCGTAACAGACAGACAGACAGACAGAGTTACTTTCACATTTATAATATTAGTAGGGAAGTAGGGATATGCTACAAACGAAAAATGTCGAATGTATGATATCAGCAAGTGATTAGAAATCTAATACGATGCCTTTAACTCGCTCCTCGCGACTCATAACAATATATGACGATGAAGCCAAATAAACTTTGCCATTCGTAATAAAGTTTATTGATCGTCCGAGCTGCCATCACAGTCCCCCGCTCCGTTTATGCTTGATTTGTCACTAGCATCGGCAAGCGGAAATTTTAATTTATGCGCCAGAGATTGTTTGTTTTTATGAGATCGCCATTTTTTGTACAAAAAAAGTCGAATTGAATCGACGCGATCGAGGAAGTTACGAAAAATGTTTTATTCGAGTGATTGTTTATCGAAAAGTGGATGAGCGGTGGCGTGACCCTTTTTGCTGATTTTACTGTTACAACAGTTCTTTGTTTTGGGCATAAATTATATTTTATTTCTTAGTGGGGCGGGTTATACCTTGCGCTTCATAAGCTTAGTTTTCTTCACATAGAATGTAACGACAGTTTTTCGTAAATATGTGTCACAAAAAATTTAAACAAAGTTACAGTAGGTACTGGAGGAGTTCGAAATTTAATAAAATCAAGACCTATTTTACTTTTTTATAGCTTATTAAAAGTATGGTTGAATTATTAGAATTCCTATTTCAATTGAAATTGGAAATATTTGCTTTCTACTATTTTCGTTTTTCCCTATGATACTTCCATACCAAACTTTAAAAAAAGCAAACTTAAGAATTAATATCGATATTTATGACATAATTTTCACGTTATACCCTGCTTGTAAAATTAACCTCGAATAAAAGCCTTTAAAATGTGAAAGCTGTAACCATTTTGCTTATTTTTAACATAATTCATTTCAACTTAATTTTTAATGATTTAACATTTCACGTGTTTAGTGAAAACAGATAAAAGATAATGATTATAACATGTTATTGTAAATGAAGATTTATTAGAATTGACAAATGAAGTCATGTCGGTTCCTTTAATGCAGTCGTACAATTGTGATTTGAAACACACATCATTGAGCCTATATCGGTTAATAGTAAAAGTTACCACAATTTGTCACGCCTGAATTTCTAATCTACGGAGAGTGACCGAGCGAAAACCTCGAAACATTCGTAATGCGGATTTTTTTCTTTCAATTAATACCTTTTAGCTGCCGGATGATTTACGATGTCTTTGATACGATCAGATGTTCTTCGGATTAGGGAAACGAAACGTTTTAATTATTATCGATAGCCTCATTAAAATCTAAAAATACATCTGAGTATTGTTCAATATCTTATTGCGCTAGGAAGAAGGGTCAAACTCGATAGAGGAGTTAATCGTAGTTTAGACTTGGCCGACGTCTAAACTTTTTTCGGTCGTTCCACCGTTTTTAAATTCTTAATTTGTTTTTGTTTGGTTTATAATGAAGAGTCAGCGATAACAATATCGATTGTTCGAGGAGCGGGCGGAAGTGGAAATTTGAACCCTGGCATGGCGGGCTCCGACCGTGACTGAACCCACAAATGTTTCATAGACGTCGTCGCACGTTTGCTTTTTACATTGTTCTCTTTATTTGAATAGACTCGATTGAAATGGTATCTACTTGACCTGTACTTTGTCTCGACCAATGTCTGTACTTATCTACTTAGCACTTGCGGAGGTCGTGAAACTCACGACCTTATTTGATATTTGATTTGGAGTAGTGAAGATCGATTTCATTTTAGTTCGGAATGTGTTTATTTTATTCATGACTTCAATAGTCATTATGTGCTGACCAGTTGATCTAAAAACATTGAACGGATTGCGCGTTTGACTTGTACTGTTATTATAACTATTTTATATTATAACTTTGATATAGGCTTCCATTAAAAACATATTTTCCCAAATTCACTCTCTACGGTAATTCAATGGAGGTTTGACGGAAGCATTTCCACACGACGAACGACGAAGTCGCGATTGCCGGCTATTACTGTAACTCAAGGGTTTTAAATGGGTACTTAAAAGTAATCAAAACACATCTGTTATACCTACCATTTATATTCCAGGTAGGTAATAGGTGTCATAATCTGCTTTCTCCAAGATGAACCTACTGTTTGTTTGGCTACTATATTCATTACAAATACAAAAGTATTATTAGACACATTTGCAAAACAGTGAAATAGAGTTGTATTCTGTATCTGTTTTCATTGTTTGTGCTAGACACTTGAATCTTAGCGCTAATATCTGGCGTCTTAGCAAAATGAGCGGAGAGCGAGGCGTGTCGTACAAGCACTTATCTAGATCCCAGTATTCCGAGAACAGAGGCTCAGCTACCAAATATCATGACTGTCGTCTTACAAATGAGAAAATTTCGCTCTAATTATTTATGAATGTGTTATCGTCATATCTCCGGAGCTCACGATCCGGCCCCGAGCGCACGACACGAGCAAAACCGCAATTAGCAAATGTGGCTTTCTTTGTTCTCCATCGCACGTCCAGCCGCGCTGCGCGTCTATTAGCTACGTATATTTATTCGCGAGAAGAGCTGTCGATGTATCGTTAATAAACCTCCATTACTTTCATTAAGGGCTATCGCGAACAGTGGTCGTATCGAGACGTCCGCGTCATGCCATCGACACATAACAAAATTAAACGCGATGACGCTATCGAAGCGCGCGCATCGGCCGAGCTCGCTCCTCGCCGCTATCCGAGCGTTCACTTAATTGCAAAACGCGAATGGATGTCGATAATATATTTTAATCTCTGCGACCAGAACCGAACGCGACATCATCCCGCGTAATCCTAAATCTCGTTATGGAAACGGTTGGAATACCTAGGCATCTATAATAAATTACGTTACAGATTATCGTATGATCCAATCGTAAATTAAGACAAGATACATAATTAAGGTGAATAAATAAAATGGTTGGCATTTCGACGGGAGCACGTTCGATTCTGCGACGCGATACACTCGCCATTCTGAGCTATCGGACGCTCTTAATAAAGTGTAGTTTGATTCGTTACATTTAATTGCGATTCAATCGCCAACAATATTGAGGAGCTGGAGGAGTGCGGAGGCGGGACGGGGCTCTGAATGTCACGACAAGATTTTTAATTACGTCCGAGATATCATCTAAGAACTGCGCTCCTACTATATGCGACACATCGTGAAATTACAATTCAATAATTATTTCACTGGCGCAAATCAGAGATGCGTAAATATTTTTAATTAATGACATATTTACTGCCCGTTCGCATGGAAGCGGTTTGATATATTTAAATTACAGGTGAATGTTTGGGATACTAACCACAATTTCGTTATTTTACCAATGTGAGGTTAGGTGATATGTGTGCTAAGTACAACTCGATTACTTAGAGATTTGTCATCTGAAACCAAGGCTACTTAATCTGGATGCATTCTCTCACAAACGTATTCTTGCTCAAAATTGTAATTTACTTCCCGAATATTTAAAAAGTGAAAATGTAAAACTGTTTTTTCTTTTAGTATCTATTCTGGTTATATCCGTCATTTAGCTCGGGTTCGATATGACTTTGGTCCTGATTTGACGAGTTAGGTTAGTACACTAAAGCGATTGCATCTGACTTCAGCAACCGGTGCAAGGGAAACTGAACCTATTAGGACCATAGATACCTACCAACCATCAGTTTAGACTAACGATTTAACATGACTATTGAGGTACTGAATCATCATTCTAATAAAACAATCAGGTGTTTCAAGCCTGCAGTGTCCTAACCAAACCGACAAAACCGTACCAAGTGGAAGCGTTCCTGGCGAGATTCAAACTACACTACGGAATCAGGCATACATAGGACGTCCTTTTTGAAAAAAATAAGAAGGAAAACCATTTGTTTACCAAATTTTATTACTATTGATAAGATGTCCGAAAAACCTTAAGAAACAGGTACTTTTTGCTAGATTTGACGTGCAACGTGTATTGTAAACGCATTACTAGGTATAAGTACTAGGAACTTGTAGTTACAACTAAATATAGTTAGAACGCCTGTCTAAGAACGACGTCCAAAACAGGAGAGGTCCGGGTTCGATTCTCGATCACGTCAATTTGTGAAATAAACTTTTCTTCCTAACTAATAGGCTTGGATACCACCATTTACCTACTATTCGTTGTTTAGTAGATATTTATAGTTACGGAATAACATTCGTTTGAGACCAAGGAGTGATTTTCTATCACAATCATTCAAAATTAAGACAACAAAATGCCAAATTGCAAAAAATATATGAAAAGTTCAATTTGTTTTATTTCTTTGTAAAAAGTAGGAAAGATAAAACAATCCAGAGCAGTTGTGCGATGAGTTTGCGCCTTCATCACTCTTTGGTGATGTAAATTTTTGTAAGACACATCGCTCTAGTTCTCAAATAATTTTGCACGTCTTTTATCATTAGTTTCTAATACTTTTCTTAGAAAGAAAAGAAATTGGTATAGATTACGGGAGCAGCAGGCGCCGTTAGCATATCACGCGCGCGAGTGTCGAATATGATCCGAGTTTATTTTCGTTCTCTAATGCGTGTTCGCTGTCGACCGGAGGACAATTAAAAATACAAAAAGTGAAGCGTTTGTTTCAGACGTTCATTGTCTCCGTTATTAATAAATTCATTTTACTGAGTCGACGTGTATTTTATTCGCTTTAAGTGGTTTCACATTGTTTTATATTTATGTGCGGTTATTTTCGGCAGAGACATTATAATGCAGTTTGTGGGGGAGAAGTAAAACGACTCACTCTTGCTCCATTAAGGATATTTGAGACTTTGAGAGTGCACTCATAAATTGACTTTTGTAGGTAATAACACACACTCTAAGAATATCCTATTGTTGAATTATGGACACATTTGTCATGTTAGTTCATTGTGTCGTTGGTCAATAACTGGCGTAATAGTTTTAATTTAAGAGTAGGTAATTCATACTTATCAGTTATACACTGGATGCTGGAAAAGTCTATTACAAACTGAATACTAACTTTTATTTATTAATTTACCTTTATTGGTGTATTTGTAGTTCTTCAACAACTTCCCTGAGAAAATATCTTTTGGAAACGTTTAAATGTCCATGTACCTATCAAATGCTTGCATTTTAATTCTTGTTAGGAAATAATAGTTACGGTAAAAAAGGATCTTTGTACCATTAACAAAACTTGCAAATTCACTTGTGTATTAGAGCATACGGCTATAATGCTTAATTGGCACAAATACGATTTTGACATAAAATTATCACCCAAATTATCTGTGGCATTTAGCATGGTTCCTTTATGCTCGTAGTTGTGAGTACGTCCAAAAGTATCGTTATAAATGTAACGTAACGTTACAACCTTGAGCTTTTTATCAGTGAGTAAAGAGAAACGCTCGTTTCGCTTTACTCACTGATTACTTACAAACTTACATTGGTGAAGATAGAGCATCGAGCAATCACAGTGCGCAACTAAATAATGACATAATTTTTTAATTCAACAGAAATATGAATGCGCACGGCCGAGACGCAATATTCTAATGAAACTTACTTCAAATCTGAAAGGTAAAATTTGGCCAGATGAAAAAAATGGGAGAAAGATCCTCTTTGCTAACATTTTTTTGTTCGCAACTATGTGGTGCAAAAATAAAAGAGGCAGTTTGTTACTTCTAGTTTATTTATTCCCACTAACGTTTCCATCACATAACTGCGTTTTTTGGCAGTAGCGTAGAGAGGCACGTCCTGCCTCTCCACTAGTACATTTACTTTATTACTCTGATATTTTACAGGTAGTGCTCTTACTTCCATACGTCCGCTTTTATAGCCCGCGACGCCTTATAGCCTAATGTCACGTGATCCTCTGATTTGAGACTTTTAACTCCAGACAGCTTTATTGCTGACTAGGTGTTGGTATGAAGAGTAATGATAAGTCTATTTTTATTCTAACCTATTGAAGGCAACAGAAATAATGCACCTACAAGTAGTAAGCCGTATTAGTTAATTCGTAATTTTTGATAAAGTTAAATCTAAGGTGGCATTTCATAATTGACTTTTATGTTCAACAGATGCCTTGAATATGTGAATCTTTTGACAATCCTGAAACTCTTTTTTGGCATTATCAATTTTGCGGTCTTTATAAATCGATTTCACATGAACAAATTATTAAAATTCAAAACTTGCCATTGTTCATTCAGTTATCTACATTTGTAATAATATTATAGTTTGTATTAGATAATAAAAGCTTCTAGTTTCCCTTGTAAGGGTTGCAAAAGACTGATGCTATACACAACGCAAAAGTCAGCCTCGTCGAGTCAAGGTCATTGTTGATACTTATATTTTTTTTTAAAGGAAATCCTATCAAAGGGGACTAGGTCCCAAGTGCATACTCGTAATTGCACTTTCAACGGAGATAATTATGTCAAAGTCATACATATAATGTAAGGGTTGCAAAAGACTGATGCTATACACAACGCAAAAGCCAGCCTCGTCGAGTCAAGGTCATTGTTGACACTTATATTTTTTTTTAAAGGAAATCCTATCAAAGGGGACTAGGTCCCAAGTGCATACTCGTAATTACACTTTCAACGGATATAATTATGTCAAAATCATACATTTATAACATGTACGGTAGACACTACGTGATGGTGCCATGACCAAGGTGACAACGGCCTAGTCAATAAAAATATTGTTTGTTAGATCTTAGAGCGAACTATTCGTTTCAAGTCAAGGTTTATATTGATATAAAATTGGATACAAAGGAGTACTTCGACGTGGTTATAACGTTCTTGAACATTTTACGAATGTGTCTCGGTACGTGTCATTGATGTAATTTCCCGAGCGAAGCAAGTCGCGCGAACTTGTCCGTCGCGAACATCGCCAATACATTCTCTCGAAATAATCCCCGTCCTCACACGAAAGGGCATATCGCTCATGAATTTCCTGTCTACAAAAAAGATAGGCTACGCAACAAAGTGAAACAAGATCCACTCTACTAATCCGACAAAAGCGAGCCTTGTTACCCTTCAAATTTATTTATAAGAAAACTCTCGGACAAGTCGTTAATACCTATAAAGTAGGGGCGAGAGCCGCGAGCGAGTTTATAACTCACGTACCGAACTTTACTCGCCGACACATAAAATAATAGGTGTAAAAACTTACACGGGAATGTACTCAGTGAACGAGCGGGCTTGAGATGGACGGCAGTCTAGCCGCGCCGCCTCAGATCCCGGCTACACATCCATGTACTAACTCTGCGAAAACTAACCAACGCGCTCTAAAAACTGATAATTTATACGATTCGCCGCTTAGTTGGAACCTTATGGGATAATGTTACATTATCTTCTGATTTGAGCCTATAACTCCCGACGTCTTTACGAGGGTTGTTCGTCGGTATTACTTTCCAATACAGAATTAACGCAACTATTCTACGTGATATAAGATTGAACACAGTTCTTCATTTCTTTGCATTCTGATTAAATCATTATTCTTTGGATTACTATAATGAAACAAATAATGACCGAAATGAATCCATATGTTTTTCTCAAAAAAGAAATGTGATGGTAAATATTAAATTTGTTAATTGGTGGCACTAAAAATGGCCGATTTACAGAATCGGACATTTTTGAACGCCATGCTAATTTATTTTAGTTTGTTGAATGTTCGACGACGACGTTAAGGCGAGAATATGACAAAATGTCATTATGGTAAAATATAAGAAAGTTGTGGTTTTAATAAAAAAAGGAACAAACGGTTTGAATAGCCCTTATTTACCAATAATAATATAACAAAGAAATTATCTGTCAGTGAAGTAGACTAATACAATCCAGCAACAAACTTTGGACTCAACAGTGGGAGAAATGAAGGTCTGAACAAAGGTTTTTTAAAGAAGAATGAATATTTTATACTTAAAAACTATTCAATCCCAAAACTGTTAATTTATACAACTGCTTGCTCAATTTGTAACTTTAATCAGTACAATAGGGACGGTGTAAGAAATATTATCTTGCATAAATCATGGTAATGAGCACCTTTCGAGCATTTCGTATCGCCATTAATTCAGATATCACTGCGGAAACAAACGTCTGTTTATACAACCATCTGTGGGGCATGCGCGCACCGGTAATCGTTAACCCCGAGGTGATATTATTTTGAATATCCATTTCCTTCGTCTTTATTATTCAAATCGTCCTTAATAAAATCGTGTAAAGTTCAAATTCTGTTACTCCGAATGCGAAGATGTATGACACAAATTTGAATTCGGAGCAGATATTGTTGTGGAGCCGCGGGCGTCGGGCACGTGCG
This sequence comes from Glyphodes pyloalis, assembly GCA_037074685.1. NCBI lineage: Eukaryota > Metazoa > Arthropoda > Insecta > Lepidoptera > Crambidae > Glyphodes > Glyphodes pyloalis. Next base: position 1,156,555 of record JAYKKO010000025.1, read on the forward strand.
CGCGCGCACCTTGCACCCGACTATTATGACCGTATAACGTTCAAGTAGGAACATCACTTATACCTTAACTAGCTTCATTTTTATTTATTTGAACACAAATTCTTTTACAAAACTAAATCCAATTATTGCTTCCTGTACCTACTCTACTACATAATATCGGGCAAGTTATTTTGCTAGATTTTCAATTATGACTTGAATATAATCAACAATTTTAGCATAACTCTTGGAAAAGGTGTTCGTACTTCTTTCGAAAATGAATTTAGTGGTGAAGTATTTTTTTTAACTACCAAGTTAAGTGGCCTTCTTAAAAATGCAGTAAATCTGAAAAATAGAATAAAGCAAAATATTAATTGCATATAAAGGAAACTCAAGTTTTGACTATCAACTAACGATCTGTACTTTTAACTGAAAGGATGGACCTTCATATTCAAATCCATTCATTTATTTTGTTCCTAATGATCGGAAGAGCATCGCCGCATGTTTAGCGACGAGTCATTTTTGCATCGAAACCTGTTATCCTTCCAGTGACCGAGGTCAATCAAGCAACTATATTCCAACTATAAATTTCTTTTAATAAGACACAAATGCAACTTTGTGCTCGTTTTTGACTCCGCAGCCAAGGAAATTTAAATAAAACACTTTTATCAGATTCGACAGGTGGAGTCGTTCGTTTTGCCTCCGCTGTAGGTTACGGATTAGCCGGGAACTAATCGATTCCCGATACGGAAGGGGAGGTGTTGTTTTTATTGCTTTCATAGTTAGATATTGGTATCTTGTACGGGGCATACTGCGGGGTTGTTGCAGAGTGCTACGATTTGATGCTACAAATGAAATAATTTAACTGCCCTTATAGTTGACAAGTCTAGTCAAGTGGCTGTTGTCGAAGTTTGATTTATGTTGAGTTATGACAAAATTATACTAAACTATTAATTGCGTTGCATAATGTTAAGTGTGAAAACAAAGCTCATAGTATACGTACGTCTGCATTGTTGGCGCCTACGATATCATTACTGTCATAGTCAGGGATGTGCATATTAATATTCATCAAGTCCTAATCAGCGTCTGACAGCCCACCCACGTCTGTCAAAGATGCAAATATCCACCATTTTCCCCACCATCAGTGAAGCCATCGTCATACTAATTTAGCTCAGCTCCGGCTACCAATGGACTATGCGCAATAAATATTTAAGATTAATCTGATTGGGTACTACAGCTCGTTAGAATACTAACGATCGTTAAAGAACTGTTTTCTGTTCTAACATAAACGTCGATCGTAGTTTAACTTGGAAAATTCAAAGTCTTACGTTTATCTACTGGTTTTTATAACTGCTTTAAAGGAGTTTATGCGATGAAAACATGCCTTACGTGCATATATGGTATCTGGGATGCAGAATAAAAGGCAATATTAGTTGTAAGGTAAACAATTTTCTCGCATTACCTAGATAAACAAAGATAAGCCTCTGACTTTATAAATAAATAACACGTAAAAAGTGTTTATTCAATTAACATCCCAAACATCGTAACTTTGTTTTTGGTTTAAAAGGAATGTATTAATTAAATAAAGCCACATAATTAAAAACTTTTAAAACGATTCCTAACGATCAACGTTTCATTACAAACTTCAAATAAAAGGCCTTTGCCTTTTATTTGAAGCAAACTTGTATTTTAAATGAAAACAGAAAGATGATCATCAATCAGATAATGACATGATACGGGGCTAATATTGCCAAAGAGAATTAGCAAGTGATTCCGCTGCAGTTGGTTGCCTATCGACTTACAAATTGTGTATCTAAGATCGATACCAGAGCGTAATGAAGAGGGCTTACCATTTAAATACATTTGCATATTAGAATGCGCCCGCTCAATCGTCAGATGATGCCATGGGTCGGACTGGAGCACTGTAAATCTAAGTACCTTCAAGTGGACAGCTAACAGGCCGTATAAAGTCATGGGTGACGTACCTCCGTATGTTGAGAGTGGGCGATGACCAAAATCAATTAATTAAAACATGAAACACTTGCCGTGAAATGCAGAAATCTTTAACAATTATTAAAACGTCAATGTCGACTTAAAAATTATAACAGGTATTGTGAGTAATAGTGTGATTGTACACATAAATTGTACAACTAAACAGAATTACAGAAGCCGCACTAGCCCCATGATATTTCTTAGAGTTCAATACATTGTAATGAATACAGAATTAGTAAAGGCTCTTGTTCAATAATCTATTTATCGAATCGAAGAACCCGCAGCAAACCCGTGCCTTTCAAATGCATATATTATATTTACTTGTATTTGAATGTAACACTGTTTTATCTGTCGTTACATTTAGTGTTGATGATAAAACTGGTAGTAGCGCTGAATTGTATTGAAATTTATCGCAGCGACCAGGCATAGCCTATGTAGTGACTAGGGTTTATACGTACTCTGTTCGTTGGTAGGTACAACTTACCCCCACAAATAGACATACAAAGCTCACGTATGTAGCTCGTATGGAAGCTAGGTCGGAGCCGATGCGCAGCTCGATAGCGACACCAATTAATATGCAATGTCGTAGCACTCGTAAACTAGTCACGAACATATGCCAATATGCTGGTGCAGTTAGGCAGCGGCTATTTGTATAATTTGGATGAATTGCCCGATGAATCGGGCGCCATCTTGCCTCTATCTGATGACTGCGCTCCGCCTTTTCGAGAAAATCGAACAGGATGCATCTAACAGTATTAATTGAATGGTTGAACTTACATACCTACTTCCGTAGACTATCTACGTGATTTTCGCAATCATAGAACTTTTGAAGACTCTGACTGAAACGAATTTTAAGGTCTACTTTGGATAAAAAATAAACACAATATTATAGTGATTTGTTTTTTTTTATATTGCATTAAGCTAACATTAACTTTAGCTATAAATCACAAAATTTATTGACTGCTGATTTCATCTTATGCATGTTATCTAGTTATTTGCTAGAAACACTGTTTAGAACATAGCTAGCAGGACACTTTCATTTCTGAGCGCCATTTCCACCGATGGTCATGGCGCTGGTACATTACAGGTGGTATCTGATCCCATACCTTTTGAGGCAGGGAACCCTAATAATTACATTAGTAGTGTTGGGCAGAGATAGCGCTGCGTCGCGCGGTATGGTAATGCGGTATCACGGATCGACACGTCGCCGGCGCACTGTATCGGCTCATCGGGAGCCAAGCGCGGCGCCCGCGCAGCCAGAACTATGGATGACCAGGACTAATCGCGCTTTTTAAAACATTCTCGTTCAGTTACGAATCAATTATGCCTGGGATTAAGGTTCGTACCGTTAATATGTAAAATCGGTATTGCAGTAAATTTTTAGTTGCCTATTTCACATTGTTCACGTTGTTTTTTTTTAAAAAAAGAGTTTCAAATGTTAAAATGTGATCGAAACATTTAAGATGATGATGTTCCATTTTAAATATTTAAGATAAGATAAGGGATCAAAACGTAAGTAGCTCGTACTACTTAAAATGTTCAACTAAAGTTATTTTAAATGATCTAAATATAGTCTTAAATATTATTTTAAATGAACTAAATATTGTATTTTGGTTGTAAATTTCTTTTTTGTGTTTGGCGTATCATATTTAGTACTCTCATTGTTAAATAATATCAACGCGCATTGCTTAGCAAACCCTAATTAGTAACTAAACCTATAGGTGGAAAGTACCCACTGCTGTAGGTATTTGATTAAATCAGAAATGTCCACATACAATTAATATAAAAATTAAACTTCATTGGGAGTCCCGTGAAGTCGAGGTTAAGATTTAATTCGTAATTAATGAAAATGTTTAGAAACAGAGTTTCGTCAATCAGACGACAACACCTTATCCTTTGCACATATTTCATGCTTATCATTATTTTGGTTCGCGCATAATTAGATTTCCTGTTTAAATGTTCGAAAACACTTTAAATGTTACATACCTATTTATGTATACCTACGTTCAAACAAAGGCATTTACCTAAATTATACAACAGTATAGAATTTATAGGTTTTATTTTTTTTATAAATAATGATAATATGTACTAAAAATAACGAAACGTCAAGAACAATTTAGGTTTTTTTTTAAATTTACATATAAAAGTTTTTTCTTTTTTAAAATATTAGTGTAGATGATACGTCAATAGTGTAGATGATTGTACGGTCAATGTAAATAACTTGCAGGTCGATATTAGTTGTTATTCCCACGACATAAGGGCGGTTTAAAGTCCAAAGTATATATAGGTTGACGTGCTTTCGACTGTACCTTTTACGCAGAGCATCAAACTTTTTGGTATTGTCCAAAAGTCTAAAGATTTTCTTACTTTAATATTGTTATTTTAGTTCGAATCATTATCACCTGATATTCATTCAAATTGTAAGTTTATTTTAAAACTAGACCGTTTTACTATTTACCACGTAAAATTAGAATGACTAGTAAAAAACAGAATCCAGAAAACAGAATCAATCAAGATATGCCCGTATAGTCTGCAGAGCGTGGCAGACAGGTTGAACTGACGCTAAAGCTCGTGAACGCACAGCATAATAATTAGTCATTAGAAAGTAGGGGGTGGAGGGGCGGGGGCTGGGCGGGGCTCGTCTGTTTCAGCTTATCTGAAATTACATCTTTTATGGGCATCCGCGATTATTCCGCGCGGCAGAGACTTGTGGCGCGTTACTGCTGCCTGGAAACAACTCCACATTACCATCGGTGTTCTACATAATCCCTACTATTGCTTTTTATGTGATTGTTTCTACTTTCCTCACTTGTCTTTCGCCGCTCATTATTAGTACCCTTTACGTTTTAACGACCCATTACACTGGTGTTCTACACTATGCTAACTTTATCGTCCTTTGTATGAGAGCGCTCGAGTGAAAATCTCAACCCTTTCCCAGAGAATACCTACTGAACGGATAAATAATATGGTTGTTTGTAACGAAAGCGACGCTATAACAACAGACAAACAATTCGGTGGAGCTAACTTGAATTCATAATCAAGTAATTTATGTGCACGGCGAATAAATTAGCCGCTCAAGCCCGCGCGCCGCCCATAACTTACCCCAATAAATTGTCCAAAGCGGGCCAACTTCATTTTATCTCCAAATACTAATAAGTACTAGCATTACGTACACGGTAAACTCGCCTTTTATTCCACTTTTATTTTTTACTGTTCAGTAAATTTCCTCCCTGATATGACCAGTTTATGGCGTCTCGCGATAATCAGCCGATAACAACACACCGGTACGACCATAAAAGCCTCAACTTGGGGGAAACTTTACGAAAATGTGACTTATGATACCAACTAAAACCTAGTACTGCTAAGTCTGCTTTGCATTTTTAATACTTCGAATTATTTAGTGCCTAAGGTTTCGTTGGAGCAAATTAAACCTCATGTCGACCCGTTCTAATCTATTGTGGTTGAAATTTCAATGGCAATTTTCTTAATACTTATTACGTTTTGCAGTGAGCCAGTGGGCTCACGTATCAGGTAGCACCTGCTTTGCATAAGGCGTCATGTCGAGAACCCCACGTTTAAAGTGTAAATTTTGCGATTAAAGTATAAAATTGTACATAAACGAAGTTAAAACATGTTACGATAAGAATAATAAGTGAACTCCATAATTCTTGCAACAGCAAGCAAGTAAGGTCGATCCAAGGTGTCCTTAATTTAACATGGCGTTAGAATTTTATGTACCTGGTTATCATTGACATTCATACGTATAATACCCCTATTTAGTTTTTTTCTAGAGCTACGTATGATAGGTATGCAAATTTCACTTTTGCGAATTTAAATTACTTGAGTTTTATGAGTTGGATATATTACGGATAATGTGTTGTATGCAAAATGTAGAGTACATAATTGGTTTTCTGTCTGTTTTTTGTTGTAACCATTGAATTTATGCCCTATTCATTACAATTTTATATTTTATTAACGTATTTTCATTGTCTTAATCAGTAATTGATGCTCTTATCGTGTCTACCATGACAATTGTAGCTTCTAAAACGTGTTCTTCTAAAGTCGTATTTTTAGAAGTTGTAGATTTTTTTGGTTGAAGTAGGTACCCGAACACTAATTTTCACATCCATGTGACATGAACAGTCACTAACCAACATATCATTAAAATTATCATCTATACGTTATAATTACTATGCAGTTTTAAAATTAATTTTTATTTAAAGGTCGATGTACCTAGTGTCACTCTGAGAAGAATATGCTAGTCTACGTAAAAAATATATATTGGAAGAAAATCAAGAGAAAAATGTATGCGATAACTTGTAGATAAATTGATAAATTATTTGACTTGGATTTAAACGCGTGATTGTCAAAAGTAAAAGATTAGGGGTTTTTTGACTTGAAAGCCCCACAAAAGGCGATTTAAAATATACTCAAGCGTACTCAACCCCCACAAAAGTTGTCGCTTGCCCAAATCATCGGATAGACTAACAATAAAATTAACATACGCCATAGCGGTGTGTCACGCGCAGGAAGTATAGTGTAATTTGTAAGCTTTGTGATTAATAAAGTGTACTAAGTGTGGCCCGAATAGGACAGATTAGCGGGCACTTTATCACTTCTATTCCGAGTTAACGTCGCGTGACGGATCTCGTTTGAAACTCATAAAGAGTCCAAAGCAAAATATACTCGTAGATAAAGCTTACTTTACGTCTCAAGCCCTTTTCCACTTGCCAACTTTAGGTCGGCGCGGAGGGTCTAAGTTTATTTAAGTTTCGTATTATTTTATAATTAGATTCCGAGTTTATAATCGGGTCAGGGAGCGTAGCTTTAACCTTTAGGCGTTTGTCAAGAAAATTTGTGACTTACTGTTTACTCTAAATTGTTTATTTTGTGGAGCCAAATATTCAGCTCCAGTTTCTTGTTATTGCTTAATTTATAATGCGATCCATTTATTAATATTCATTAGTTTAAATGAAACGTGCCTGCGTAGTACGTGAAATGCAATATTTTGCTTAATCCGCCTTCACTTTAGAACGATGTGAACAAAAGCATTTCCTATTAGCGGTATTAAAAAATTATAAACTTTTCTTAATTACCTATATACGTTTTTACGTAACTGAATGTCGGACGCATTGGTAAACGTGCCTGCGTAGTTCACATTTGGACAGATTGATGGAATTGCCTGGGTCGTATACGTAGAACAAATGCTTATAAAATAGTCTTTATCAGATTTACTGTGACCTTTTGAATCTAATTAAAATATAAAGACGTAGTAATATAAACAAATTGGTTTCACGAATTCTTTAGTCTGTCTGGTAGGTACGAAAACTAACATCAATAAGTAAATTATGGAATATTAATAGAACTTAAAATAATAATGCCATTCATTTTGTATGAAACTTTAATTTAGAAAGATAATTGAGGTAAATCTTTTATCTACTTTCGACCAGATAATATTTAAAAATCGACGTGACCAGGAAATAATGCGAATGGAAATATTACTTAGCAAAAAGTGTTACAGCTATTTAGTTTTTCCAATCGATCGGTCAATCGTTCTAGGTAATAATTAACATTGAACACGGATGGATGGTTCAAATAAGAGCAAGCCAATTTCCGAAGTAAAAGTGTGCGATCCATCTTTTGGTACATTTTAAACAATTTAATTGCTATTGATCACAATTCGACTTCAATTGAAATTTATTGGACGGTGTCATCACGCGATGAGGGTTTTTTATTTGAGAGCTGGTACTATTGTTGTAACGAATTAACCGTAATTTGTTCTATATTTCTGTTCAAAGATCGCGAGTAAAATTAATGTAATAAATATAAGCTGGTTTCGTATACATTGACTAATTTTAAAATGGTTCAATGCGATCCCTACGAAAAATGCTTATGACCTTGTGATATTTTATGATCAATCAATCAAATATTTCTTTATAATTAAATAATCATTGAATGCAAAGTGATCTACTTCCGGGTCGGAACCTATATCTACCGAAAAGACACCAGTAAGAAATTTAGCAGATTAGTTACAGTAGCAGTATCTAACTAATAGCTATGTGTAGAACACTTTCATAAAGTTTTGTTTCGATGAGTAAATAAAGCATTAAGTATTTATTATAATAGGTAAACTGGAGCAGACCAGTCCCCAAAGGTGGCACCTGTTCACAAGCATGACGTATGTGCCAGCCATCGCTTCACTCAACCGTATTGAAGGGAATCTATTTCACCAAACTAATACGTCTGTAGTTAATTATTATCAACCGCCTACTACATAAGTTTGTATATATAAATAAATTATAAGCAGGATCCTTATGGTAGGTTAGTATTCTTAATCGTTGTTTAATATGGGTGTGCGTTATATTAACAGAATTTGCAATTGTAAACTTATTGAATAAAATATTGCAGTGATTATAACGAAATTCCTTAATAGCAAACTCAACGCCAGCAAAGGCAGTTCTGTACTGCGGAGTTATTTCATCCTTTTATTAACATAAAAATAAAATTCGTTATTTAGACAAAGGCATTGTCTTATCTCCGAGAATAATTCACGCTCCCACCATTATCCCGGCGGGTGCGCATTATAAAGGTGTTTGTTGGCATTATGGCCGCTTGCATTTACATAACATTTTATGTCATTTGCTTATCGCTCACATGACAAGCCTCGCACATTATACATGAATACATTTGACAAATTTTAGTAGAAGTTCCGTGAAGAGTTCGGAGTGTGCGGGTAAGCCGGGCGCAAGCCAGCCTAAGAGGCACATGTCGTGGAAGAACAGTAAATCTACTTTGATGTTTTGTATGTTAAAAACTCAAGACTTATCTATAAAGTAGCATTTGAACATTTGTCGAGTGTTCACTTTATAACTATGTTGGACACCACAATAATAGGTAGTTATTATAGAACAAAATGTAGTATTGATTTAGCATCACCATTTCAAATAATCCAATATTCGTAGTCTACCGCATACAGACAGAAAATTAAATTCATTTATTTAGTTTTAGTAATTACTTTTTTCCTTAGTAATACAAGTATCTTAATTTCTGTTGTTTTTTGTGCAATAAAAATATTTGTGACTAAATAATAATCGTAAGCATGTGACACGTTTTATTTTAAAAATAAATAATCGGACCACTGTGAAAATATATTTATAAATTTAATTAAAATTCAATTTGGGAAGTCATTCTGATTGCGTCGTTATTTTTATACTACGAGTAATAACGCACATATTGGTCTGAAAGATAACAAGTTGTAGTGGCGTATGTGTGATGATGTCCTCTTACCAAGTTCTCATTACTGGGCCTCTTTTGTGTACTGTGGCACTCGGCAAGCGGCGTGTTGCGAGAACATTTGAATAATCGCGCTGTGTTCAAAGCTGGGTATTATATGATAATAATTTCACGCCCGAGCGCCTCGTGCCGGGTGACACCCCCCACTTCCACCCTCGCCGCATCGCCTGCCAGGAATGTGTGAAAAAATTATCCCTGACGTAGATAATAAACTAAGTGTTCCTCGTTCTGGTCATAGATTAACTGCTATATCAGATATATGCCTTACAATTCAACGAAACGTCCGAAACCGGCCACACGAAATTAAATTGTTTTTTTTTACAAATGACATTGTAAGTCTGAAAGAGTCTTTTCAAATAATATTGATTGAAATATTGGACAACATCACATAAATTGCTCTTATTCTGTGGCATAGTAGGTAAAGCACTTGTGTTCTAGAAATCAGAAACCACGACAATACCCAGACATGAGATAATGTAGAAAAGTTATTTTCCCATACTGACTTGATCGGGAATCAAACCCGAGACCTCAAAGATGGCGCTATGTCCAAGCATAAGCCTCTGGGCTATAGCGGTCGTTGAAAGGCGAATACACAATTAGACATCCGTCATGTGATGAACAGAAAACATACATTTATATCCATTACCATTTGCCGTTTTTCTCGTGCCCTTGTCGAGTATGGATTTTTTATAAATATTTTGCAATAAATCGTTCCATTTTTTTGCAAACCTTGTTGCATTTTCATTTGATATTAAAGTGTACTACAATTTATAGTTGAAATTCTGTGAATCAGCATTTTCTAGGAACGCAAAGCACAGTTTGTAGCGGATTCTGTGTATAGACAGCTACCTGTATCGGATTCCATAAACATTTTCCATGAAATAACATTCCGGAATGTCTCTGACTGTCTACTCTTTGCATCGTTTTTGATAAAACAAATTTTACGCCGATATCGAATTCATTTATTACGCGGTAACCTTCGATAGCACCCTATCATGCGGTAATTAATTGATACTACAAAAGTTAAATCAGTCAAGTGTGAAACGAGCAGGGGCAGAGGGGAAGCGGCACTAAAGACACGCACTTCATGTGAAACCTTTAAAGTTTCCATCATTAATCATAAGCAGTGATGCTCGTGCATACTGATTATAATGCTAAATGAGCCATATTGTTATCAATAGTTTGATCAATAGATCGGAAATCGTATTTCTGCTTCCATGTGACGTTATCAGCATGCAAAGTAAACAATAATATTATACGGTAGACTACGCATACCAACTCACTTGCCTTAAATAACAGCATTCGTACTGTAATGAACAAATGAGTTGTGAGAGAGAATTGTTAAATGGAAATTATAGTCGTAATACTAGTATTGTTATAGTGCTCTCTGATTACTTCCAAAATCGAAAGGTTTCCTTTTAGAAGATTAATCAAAAGTTTGGGAATTAAAATGTGGTTTTTGATTTGCTTAAATAATACTTTGTTTTTTAAACGGTTCAGTCAACTTCGAAGAGAATCGGTTGCGACTATGAAGAATTTATTAAAAATAGCTGTGCCCGCGACTTCGTTCGCGTGGACTACATCCTTTCTTGGTCGGTTTTACCCCTTTCTCCTCTAATATTCGAAACAAAAAGTAGTCTATATTTTAATCCAAGTTTCGAGCTATATTGGTGCCAAATTTCATATCTCTAATTTGAAAAATAATCATTTTTCCATATAAGCTTTCAAAGGTGGTATTACCCCCATCCCCTCCTTATTTTCTAATAAAAAGTAGCATATGTCCGTTCTTGAGATTCAACGTATACCTATACCAAATTTCATCAAAATCCGTTCAGCCGTTTAAGCGTGAAAGAGTAACAGACGGACAGACAGACAGACAGACAGACAGAGTTACTTTCGCATTTATAATATTAAGTATGGATTGCTATTCGTGATCTGAGGGTCTACTCCCAAAAACGAAACAAACAAACGAAAGGTTCGTTTTGAAGATAAATCAAAAGTGTGCGAATTAAAACGTGGTTTTTGATGTGTATTAATAATATTTTGTTTTAACACGCTTTATTCGCATTCGAAGTCAGTAGGTTTCGATTTTGAGAATTAAAAATTGCTGTCCGTCGTCGGATCCGACATATTTCATTTTTGGGAGTATACCTACAGATCCGACCGATATTACGTTTTTTGGGAGCAGACCCTCAGTCATCTAATTCATAACTAGTTAGTGAATAAACGAATTAACTATTCCAACGGAAATAAAGGTACTAGTAGATAAAACTGTTAAAACTCAGTTTAAAAAAAAATGACAATTTGTTCTAGCGATATCATAGTTTTGTAGTTCAATGCTGAATATTAAAAGATAAGGGCACACAAATGTGTGTTATGTCCTTTCTGAAACGAAAATAGATATTTACCAACCAGATCAAACACATACATTCGAATTAAAACACGAGAATCTATCTGTTGTGTAACCTGTCGAGTGTGTACTCATCACTCGCTGTTTAAAGACCGGCAATTTCAAAATAAAGATAACTATCGTACTCATGTAACTTAACGCCAGTTGGCTCCGAGGTTGTTAAATTAACGAATCATAAAATTATAACACATAATTACACCAGCCCTAAAGTGTGAGCGGTGTAATTAGTAATTCATAACAATGTTGTTTTTAGATCGCGTATCGTGGATGTTAAGTGACGTCTATAATTATTAATTTGTTCATAAACTGACACCATGGCTGGCTGAACACAAGTGGGTCTTAATGGCGGATCAAGTTGATGCTTATTGAAACGCATTAAGAGTCATATTAGTGGAAAAGTTATGAGGGATGGTTGCGTGTTTAAGAGGCTTAAGGTTTGTATTATAAGCCACATATATTTTGTTACATAAATGTACACTTCAACGATGAATAAGTAATGAGTAATGTTACAAGTATTTAATTATGTTTTCAACTTGTGTGGGCACGTTTACAATTCGCGATTATTCTTGGTACTTCACATATTTTCCCTCAGAGTACATATTATCTACTGAATAAATTAATGTATGTTTCGGTATGAAGTAGTCAATAAAAACCTCACTCAATTTGCATCTGAAAGCAGTTAACAAAATAAATAATAAAATTATTCACCCACATAATCACCGACAATTTTATGCTCCAGAGACGTACCAATTCAATTTGATAAATGTGAATAATGTCTGCGATAAAACTGGACTAAGCACGATAATTTATACACTTCCTTTTAAAATGATAATGGTTACTCTTTGTGGTACTAATACACATTTAAAAAGCGAATAGCTATAAACCTATAATTAACTACAAACTTCATGCACCAGTAAATGTAGACATTAATTTCCACACTAGTTTATCTATTTGGGCGCGCAGCCCGCCTTTATCTGTCATCGTTCCCAACATTTCTAATAACAAACAAGTTTATAATTAAAATGGTAGCAATTTAATACTACATTGCAGGTTCTACTGCTTAAGGTTTATATTCGGTCGGCGAACAATCTCCTTTTAAGTCCTTACGGAAACAGCGCTGGTGACTGGTAGGAGACTACGTATTGCGTTTACTCGAAATTATTTTAATATGCAAATAAGAAAATGTGAAGGAGAACTGTGTTTCGACGATGTTGGTAAAGTCGGTTACGCAGACGTATTCTTTAAATTAATGGCAGTGCGAGATTAGAGTACTGCTAACTGCTTTACATGGAGCGGCTTACACGGTGGGGCTGCTCGTTCGTTCCGACCAACAGACAAATGAAAGCACATAATTACTAGGCCGCCCCGTTCTAAATGCAACAAGGATTAGAATTTACATGCGCACTTTAACAAGAACGCGTATGGCATTTATGACTTTGATATTTAAATATGCTTGTACAACAGGATATAGGCGTAGTCGGGAGACAGATTAGTGCGAGCGATGTTGCTTGCCGCTAAATCTCAGGAGCCAAGACAGATATTTGTCTTTTAAGATCCCTTACAATCTGTTGTTTTCCTTAAGAATAAATAACAATTGAATTAGTTGGTTGCTAACGTTGATTGGCGTATTTTTTCATTCATCACTATGCAAAAGATGTTTTTTATTTTAACTTGGCATTGTTAGTCAGTCAAACTGAACGCATATGAAAACTAAGCTTAATATGATGTTGGGATATTAAAAATGGTAAGCCAGATTTGAAAAAAAAACATGTCTTGTACACGAACGACTCTACTTCGAAATCTTGAAGCACGTAGAGTCGAAAGTACGAAAGCCTGAAGTACGTCAGATCGCAAGGAGTTACAAAATAACTAACTATTAGTTCGTAAAATCATAAAGACACATACTATATAATATAATATAACAAACTATTTAAATACATTATTATTCCATTGGCGTCAATTCGAAAAATATAAAAAAAAATTATGATACAAAGTTTATTAGGGAACTTATATAATATGGGATGTGTTTCCTATTCATATTATTTTCAACAAATTAAAGCAAAAAATTGTTAAAATGCGTTGGTCCCGTCTACTTGCGATCTAACATTAGGGGTGTGAAACTTCCCCTCCTCCAAAAGCTTGGTGAAGATGAAACTGCTATCTGCAGCAATCATCACTAGTCAGTTATGAAGAAAATAAAAATAAATAAATCTGACGTGCTGCCTCGGGCTTGCATGCTTTCGACCCTGCGGACTTAAATATTCCTATAAGATCTGATCGAACGACAAATATATTAGGATTTAGAAAATTTAAGATACCGTACATCAAAATTTCATACTGTTGGAAGCACGACAGACTTTACATTTTTCTTAAGCGGACAATATAAGAATTAAATTCGGACTGCAAGTTTTTGCCTTGATGTGGTGGTCACCGTTCTTTGATATTCCATATTGGGTCCAATGTTTACTAACTCAAAGTTTAGAAAAAAGTACATACCTACAGCTTTTCCATTTGAACCTCAAAGGTCTTAATAACTGTTGAAACAAACGAAGTCAAATTATTTACGTTCAATGTTCATTAGTCTGATTAAACACATATTTCATATCAAACCACGACTAGAGGAAATAATATTATGCATTATTTTAATATTCGGTCTACAAATGTCTATATTGTGTACCCACCGTGTTCCAAAAAAGTGACGGTTGATACATTTATTAACGCCCGATGCATACGGTAGTCGTAAATATTTCTTATATTATGTAAATATGGTGTATTTTTTCAAGTAGATCCCAATTAGTGGGAGCAGGGCACCAGGGCGGCACGGCCCGGGCGGCAGCCGAATGTTCCTTAGTGCTGTCTACTATCGATATGTTCTATCGATGCCGCGCTGTTCTTGTCAACGGTTTATATTGAAGTTATTTTAATACTATGTAACTTCCAAGACATAGATAGGTACAGTATGAATATCAAATGTTAGCGTCAAAAAATGACCTTTGTGTCTGACAAACGTTGTTATTAATTGTATAAAGAAGGTACTCGTATTAAAGCATTTTGGTAGTCATTTTACTACACACGCATTGCAAAGATCGTTATTTAAAACCTGCATACCGGTGTATGCATGTTTTTTTATCTAGGTTAGGTATATAGTAATCAGGATAAAGGTGTAGGCAACGAACTTGCAACTTTTAACTCTAATCTGATGTTTTTACTCATGCGATGAATGAGTCATCAAATGCTTTTTCATTATTTAGTATTTAAAATCATTGTACAAATTATAATCATACGCTTTTTTGTATAAAAAACTAACCACCAAGGACCTCTTTTTGGAATTCCTTAGAGTCTGGTAAGCCGAAACTAGCGCGTTTAGATCACCATACCATCGATGAGTCCAACTCGCCCAGCGCATCACTATGTCCGGCGAGCGCGAATATGACGTGATGGATTAACTCCTCCGCTGCTTTGCATACAATGGTAAAAAATGTAGAAAAAACCCCACTAGCACGTTAGTATGAACGCTAATTAAAACCGCTACGGTTTAAGTCGTTTTGTAACATTTCACGATGCCACACAGATTTATGATCTGAGAATCCGTTAATATGTATCTTTTGTTACACGCTTGTGTAGCAATCACATCTAATTGAACAATATACTCATGTCCGTTTGTAGATAAAATCTATTCAAATAAAATAACGGAGTTTTGAAAGTTTTACATTGCGAAGTTTCTACTCGTATTTCGGTTGTAGTTGACCTGTTTTCTCTTCTTTGCATCGATTCTGGTAAGTACTTTACCTTTCGATAAATCTATTAAAGATTTCAACATGAATATATGGATAACTGTAGATAAAATGCAATAATGTGTTGATTTTAAACAACCAATTACCACACGCACGCTGTGATTGGTTAAGTAAAATACCTGTTACACATCTGGATCGTATCTCTATAGATTAAATGCAGGTTTCTAACAATTTTTTATCACTTTCATGAAATGCGTACGTTTTTCAACTGCTTAAAAGGTAAATATAGCAAATATTGTTAAAATAAGCGGTTGCAATCCGCATGTTTGCCTTAGTCGCGAGTTAACTTTTTTCTCGACAGAAATCGAATCGTAATTATTTCCAGTGCGTCGATTAACATCTGTTGACTGCACAGGGCGTTGTCGATTTACGTTTTATACAAAGGTTAATAAAAGAAATTAAAAAATCATGTGTTCATTTTCGTTTTTTTTAATGAATATTGGGCAATTTTTAAGTTCATCAAAAATCTTCAAACGAACCTAATTAGTTGACTGACGCCAGTATAATGTTTAAAAAAATATATTTTCATTATATGGAACTGTAACAAAATTGACATTTGCGTTAATTTTGAAACAATATCAAGATACGATGCAATTAAATTATCCCCGCTTAAATTGGATCGTCAGATCCACTTTCATGTCTCTCAAAACCTTCCACGAATTATTTGACCTTCTATAATATTGTAAAGTTGATAATATTATGTTATTAGCTCAGCTATTAACTTATCACAAGCTGTTTTCAGACTATTAAGGCCAACCGGCTGATACAATAAAACAAACGAAGATCAGCCTGTGCATCGGATTATAAGGGTTCAATCATTGTAAGTAATTATTCTTATCCGTCGGATGTTCTCAAAGCGCCCTCTGTCGGTTGTGCAGCATAATTTTCTCATGATTCGCTGGGAAATCAAAGCCAACCCGTTTATTAAGCAGTCACATTGATGCGATGCCTAACGCAGTAACGTACTCTACAATTTGAAAGCGTTTTACGGATCCAATGTGGCTTTTCTTTACGGTGGTATAGTTTAAATCGTTCTATTGTACAAGTTCGAAGTTCTGGGGCTTAAATAATGGAATTAACTTCTGAGTTAATCAAGTTATAATAAAGAAATGATTATCCCCTTATAACAATGTATATTTACTCTACTGCGTCACGCAAAGGAAGGTATTGTGTTTACCAATAATATATATAATTATGTAACGTTCGTATATTTGTCTGTTGCACACTGGACCTAATTAGAACCACGTTCAAAATTCATATTTCAATATTGCGTAAGGCCCTGCCTCTGATAACGGTATTAAGTACCTACTTATTATTAAAAAAAAAGGATTATTTTTATAAATAGTTAATAGAATAATGTTTTTTTATTAATAACATATGATAAAATAATGTCATCAAATAATCCTTATACAATCACTAGCTGTGCCAGCGACTTCGTTCGCGTGGACTTCATATTTTTATGGTCGGTTTAACCCCTGCCTCCCATATTATTCGAAAAAAAAGTGGAAAAGTAAAAACTGGATTATCTCACTATGACAAATGTAAAGCGAAACTGTAATGTCTATGTTAGAAGAGCGAGGCATTCCCTACACAAGTGTCTTTTGACTACTTTTTAGGAAGCCCCGGCAACCTACTTGTAAAGATTTACTTGAAATAAATAAATTTTAAAAGTTGTCCATATTTTCATCCAGGTTTCAAGCTATATTTGTGTCAAATTTCAAGTCTCTAACTTAAAAAATAAAAAAAATCACACATAAACTTTCAAGGGCGGTAATATCCCCATCCCCCTTATCGTAAAAACTAAAAGTAGTTTCTAGCGGTTCAAATTCGTATGCCAAATTTCATCATAATCGAATCAATCGGCTTAGGCGTGAGAGCCCGACAGACAAACAGACAGAGTTACTTTCGCATTTATAATATCAGTATGGATAGGATACGATTTGATTTAGTATCTTTAAATAAAAATATATTAGAATAAATAAAGCAGATTTCGCAATTGAAGGCACCAACAGTGTTGAGGCCGAGACACCAACCTATGGGAACATAAAATTCTTAAGCGTACCAATTGCCCTTGCGATTGACATTGACGTGTTGTTATATCACGCTGATTACACAGTAGAATTACAGTACGTAATAGATTATAGAAGTATTTGTAGAACGTTCACAATCACGTCGGTGAGTCTTCAATCGTAATGGGGTGTTGTGTGAACGCAAGGAAGCCGCCGCGGCACCAGCGCTCTGGTAAAAACTTCTGTTGCTAACAGAACGATTATAATATATTAGTTGGTCTTTAATTGCAGCGATATAATTAAGGCGGTGAGCTGAGCAGACGTGACGATATCCCGTCCGCTCGGCCCACGCCGGCGAGATATTAAGAGGAATACTCGAGCCGATCGAATGTTTCGCGATAATGGGAGGCGGCCGCGATCGAAGTGTCATTAGGAAGTCGTAACCGCCGAGTGCGCCCTTAAGCATGTATGTACGTCGCTCACATCCAAGATTAATCTTCATAATTACGCCACTCCGCTAACCGGCCGCTCTGTATCAGCAATGACGACGCTTTTTGTCCGTATGTTATGAGTTTAGCCCCGTTTAAGGGAAATCATGCGGTTCCTTAAACATTTATGCCTCTCCTTATATAACCGGGCATGTAATATCATTCATCTCGGTTTGATCTCAGCGGGATGCTTCAAATGTTTATTCATTTAATTTGGGACCCTTTAAAATGTTTGCTCTTCTCGTGGATAATTGACGAGAAGGGATTAATTGTTGAGATTACGTGTACGAATGCATATGAGTCTGATTTTTTGTACATAAATACATTGCATGTGGACACTGCAGTGTGAACTTCAGTTAATAGGTAGGTGTTCTCATAGCAAAAAAATATGTGGAAGACTATTCCTGTAGCAACCCTTGAGGTCCGAAGGAGCATATTACAGACGTCCGCTCGGCATTGGCGGGCGGAGGGAAACAGAGTAATTTCCCGATGGTTTCAATAATGTGACAGTTACTCACCGTGGGAATCGAACACCGCTTGTAACGTAGATAAATCTAATTACGGCTATCTCTCATGTGTAACTTTGTCATTAAAGTGATTTAATTGTAGAAGGAGTTGGTAATTGAAAATAAATTTCCTGTTTCACATTTTCAGTCAGTTACGATGTGATAACAATTTAAGTATTGGCTGTTTTTGCCAATATATTGCTACTGGCATTAATCCTGGGTATCTTAGTGCACACGATAAGTTTCGCATTAAAGACACAACACGAACCTACACGGATAAAATTATGAATTAACCCTGATAGGGCGGCACCTCACAGTCGCGAGACATACCTCCTCCAGATAAGGGCAAAGCGTTACTGGCTTATAAATGAGTCTTTATTAAACGTGAAAGGAGCGACGTCGGCTAATGGGCCGATCATGCGCTCCCATTAAAGATTATTTAATATTCAAAAGCAGCCGACGATAAATCACGATCGCCCGCCATGCTTCTTTGACTACACTCTGCACTTTTGTCCGGTCGCGTTGGACCGTCTCATTTATAAAAGGAATTAATTCCATGCATCGTCGTAATCTGCGCGAGCCAATTTTAAATCGTAAATGGTTCGGATTGGCACTAGAGCAGCGTAAATGGTATCAGATGTTGTTATGAGCGTAAAAGTGTCGCAAATTGGCGTTCGGCGTCAACTAGTTATTCTCACCGGTTGTCGGGTGGGTGTGTGTGGTCGCGATAGCATCGGAATATTTCCCGGGAATGCCTCTAATCGTATAAGGTATCGGACAATGCCATAACACTTGTTCCATCCGATTCTGCGCCGATAACGTTGCTGCGATCGGCCTTTGGCGGGAGAACTTACCAATGATCCATTCCGACGCCATACGCACTTTCTTGGATCCAAGTTCTACTATGGTACTACTATATAAATGGCACTAGAGCAATCAAATGAATTTAACAATATCACACTTTTGTTCGATTTTTTATAATTGTATCGATATTTCTTTTCTATATCAAATCGACAAAATCATAGATATTCATAAAGTATTTCGTGATTTAACTTGTCACTCAAAATATAATTTAGGAAAGTATTGAATTCTTGACATAGCAATTTAACTATGGTTGTGTGTTCGTCATTAACTTATTTCATATTAAGATAACAAAAGTAAAGTGTCATCTTAGTATTGCAGATCAAATGTCATAATTTAAATTAAGTCTTCTCCCTAGGTACTGATTTAATCACTAGGTACGCTTGCCAAATGCGTTCTGGTAATAATAAAGATTCCAATATCTTTCGTCACTAGACGCAGACAACCCCTAATCGCAATTGTACATCCCAATCACCCCTGCCTCATAAACTTATACCTGGTCGATGCTCGATTTTTTCTGCGAACAAATGGCAAAACAATAATTCGTACCCTTGCTCTGAGCTAATAACAATAAAATAGAAAGGCGATCGCGGGCGCGCCTCGGCGACTGGTTCAATCAACGAGTCAGATTTATTTTTATGAAAATTGGCATAAAATCGGGCGGGTCAGAGGGCGCGGGCCCCGCGAGACCGCACGCCCGCCCGTTTACTGCATATCGTTTCCTCGGCGAGTGTTGGCCGGCTCTCGGAAATATTGCCAGCGGTCATAACTTTTTATATGCAGCGATGACATTGCAGAAAGTGCTAGTGTCCCCTGGAATCCCTAGAGTTGTGGTTTTGCGTTTTTGTCGAAAATCAGCAGTTGTTCTCTTACAAATTCGCCTCAACCTCCAAGCAAATGAAACGATTGCATCCATCATGATTGGGTGACCTGATTTTTAAAGGGGATGCCGTGCTGGTGAGTTTTAGTTGCAATATATGCACAGCTGCATGCTGCGCTTTTTGTATACTTATAAATACTGCATTTGACACGTGGATGTAGGTATAGACGCTTTTCTTAAGACTCAAACCATCTGTAAATTAAATATGGATGGTAAAAAAAAACATTCTGGAATTACATTCGTAGAATCTAAGAGAAGAAGAAAAGGACAATTTGCTGTGAAATCTGGATTTAAGTTCCTACTCGTCACAGATTAGTAAAGATTTTACATTCATTTTCGATTTACACCCGCACTGTCACACCTCTCAGGTTATTGTCATACCCCTCTCAGCTCTAGTGCCATGCAGTCAGCACGTCGGTGTTGTGTTGATGTGTCAAGCGGGTGTCGAACTCGTAAAGGCGTTTCTCTATTATCGTCCACTCGCGACCCTCACCTCGGGTCGAGAGAGATTGCCCCAGAGTTGCATATTTTTTGATAGGTACCAACTTTGGCAGATGTTATTCTTTGATCCCCAAACAATTTGGTCATTCTCTGGTGGTCTTGGGCTTATTCGAGGGGATAATCGATCAGTAGGTACGGAAATTGTGGGATTTTAAGCAGAGTGTAAGCAAAAAACCTTACTGTTTGTAACTATATTGGATAAAAAAGTTGTTTTTCTATGAAATCTGAGAAAATTACTACAAACAGTGCCCACTTTTTTCTGATTTTATAATGGAATAAAAAAAACAGCTGTAGCCAAAACGCACTAAAATCAACAAGCCTACCTTCATAAGTTGGTAGGGCACCAAGTTTATAAAACTAAACCTACATGCAAGAACCGTTTTAAGTTATTTGATTATGACCTCGCTTGCAACCTGGTAATCTTGACAAGTTGGTTGTGGTAAGCTGGACGGAAAAGAAAAAACACGGTTCACGCGTTTCAGCACATGGCATGACTAATTGACAACTATTACTGGCCTTCCAGTAACCACTAAAGACAGCAGAGAATAGAGTTAGATGGAGAAAGCTGGTCTATGAAGTTACGAGAACTATTCAGGAGCATAACCTACAGAATCAGAAATAATGATCAAGGAAAACACAAAATTAAACGTTTTAATTAGGTATAAGACTATTTTAATACTTTGATAAAATACTTGAAATGCATTATCCCATCTGGTACCTAAACCACAATTTATATGACTTTTTTAATAAGTCTTTAAACAATATGGCAACATCTTTGTTATAGCCATACTTCATATAGGAATTGAAGATGATATAGCTTGAGATTAAATTTTCCAGCATTGTGATACAAATTTTGTTTGATTATGTAAGTGCCTGTCAATGTGTAATCGTAAATTGTCTGCAAATAAACTTCTTCACTATTATATACAAACTATCCGCATGATCCAAGGGTTGACTGGTAGAGAATGTCCCTTACATTAACTCCACCTGTTGTTCTTATTTGTGCAATAAAGTTTTTAAATAAATATTTTTTTATCAGAACTTGTGAATTGAAAACAATAATCCGAGATAGTTGGTAAGTAGTTTCCTCTAATAGAATTGCATAAATAGCATGTGCAGAATTGTATTTCGAATGTAGCTTATAAGTTGCAGGGGAATCAAAGCGCGACATAAAGTTTTACGTGTAACATAAATCTGGGAGTTATTCTCACGGGATGATAAGGGGCCGATCGACGGTCCGTCTCTTTAGTTTGTTGTCTTTTAGTTTACGAATATTATTTTATCCTTTTTGTAATACTATACCAAACAATTTTTACCTAAATTAAAAGTAATACATTCGTTGTAGACATTTCATCCGAAAACAGCTACAAGAATGCTTTTCTCTGCAATTGAATAATTATTTCAAAATATCATTAAACTTAAAGTAAACTATTGGATTCATATTATTAAGTTACCTCTATTTCATCAGTATGTTGAAATGTACCAGAAAGATTCTTAGGCAAATCGCCCTAGTACAAAAAAATATGACTGCTACAGTAAATAAATAAAGTTCCGTGAACCAATAACCTATGATCGGATACCGAATGCCCTCTCAGCTCTCCCAGAGCTATTCAATAACGGCACTACTCCCTCGCTGCCGGCTAAATCCAAATTTTCAATCTTGACGGTTATCATTTTACCAAAGCAAACCTCCGATAATATTTGCTCGTCTGAGGCGAACGTCTTCGAATTTCATATTTATTCGCTCGCGCAAACATCGCGCCCCATCGCCGGAACTGATATTATTGTGCATTCCGTATAATATTGTTTGCTATTTGGCACATTCTGTGTTTGTTTTCGCCTCTTATACGAAAGGGGAGCTATAGACGTGCAAACAAACGGGCGAGAACTCAGAACTCCGCCGCACTTGAAGCTTTTGTTAAAACGCTACTGTCAAATGTAAATTTTATTTTTGCGACTTCGTCCGAAGAGTATCCGTATAGTGAGTAATAAACGTGCGGAACTAAAGAGCGTTAAATCACTAGGAGATCATAGGAGCGCAAACATTGTGTTCGGTTCGAATATGAAAGCGGGCAATCCATTAACCGGGTGGGACATGAATGGCGGCTGCGATCCGAGTCTCGGAGACGCGACTTCGCCTCTGATAACCCATAATACGCTGATATTTTTGCGTTGCTCATATGTTGGAAGTAATGGCTCGTGCCCGCTAGCAGAATATGGATGCGATATGCCAAGTTATTTTATCAGTTCATTTTACCTTTGATTTATGTTGATTAGGTCACAAAAATAATTGTAAGATAAATTGTGATTTTGCCACTTGTGCGGAGCTTGTAACCATTAAATCTTACACGCAATCTTTAGGACCTAGTCATAACACATCTAGTTGTGACTTAGAATCAAGATTTTTTTTGCTTATCAAAGAAATATGGGTAAACAAATACAAAGACTAACTAAAAAAGATAGATACTAAATACATATGTAGACTAACTAATAATAAAAAAAAATAATCGATGTTATAACACTCAACAGATTATGATTGGATAATAGATCATTAAAAATATATAATTTAGAAATACGAGTATTAGTTAATTTTTAATGTTTAATAGAAATTTAATATAAACTTATTAAAACAGGTGAAAAAAGATTTAGCCTCAATTTTGAAATACAATCATAAAAACCTAATTTATACAGAACGAATAAATAGTTTGGTCCCATCCATGTTAGTCTTTAGGCGGAATTGTAAACCATAATATATTATATTTGGCATATAAAAGGCTCGCTTATCTAAGGGGTTTGACTGGGAACGAACATAAAGGGTGATCCTCTGTGACAAATACCGTGATATACCGAGCGACAGTCGTAAGGGAAATATTTTTATAAGATGAAACATTATTATTTTTGGGGGCGCGGGATCAGAAGTCGCTTCAAAGGATTTGCCAACGTCATTCTTTACTACCCCGACCACGCAAGAGGTTAGTTCATGGCTTTGCTTTGACTTATAGCTCTTTGTTCACGATTCTGGGATATTTTAAAAATAGTAGACAATTGAATGCAATTACATTGAACAGAGACAGGAAACGGTTAAACATTTAACGCCTTTAATAAAACAAATTAATGCACGTTAACACTAAAATTGGACAAGTTCAATGCAGAGGTCGTTACCACTATAGGAAATTTATCTCCGGTAAGTATTAACACTGAAATCCGTTCGTTGTATTCGGTGTCGTTAAATTTCTGATAGGGGGTTGAGGCGAAGAGAGTTTTATGGGTAGGGTCGTTAGGGTGGTTTTGCGTTGCGGGTTGCGGGATCAGCCAATCAAAACATACAAGGAGCATATTGATTCCGAGAAGTGTCGCTGTTAACGTGGAGGCTGAAGCTGAATACATTAGCCGGGAGCGTAATGAAGTCTCGTTGGTTGTAAACAAACATTGGGCTGAGCGGAGCGCGTCGTGGCCCGGGGCGCGCGCGCACCGCTTACAGGAATTCTATTTCGACGACAAGCGTCATGTGTTAATTAAGTCGCACCTACGATATTGAGATATCGCCGGAGATGCCACTGTTGTTATTAGCCGCGAGGAGGCTTATTGCTTGCTGTTCCGACGCTATTACATTGCTATTGCTACCCTTATCTGCGCCGTTGAACTAAAATACACTAGGTAGTGTTGCCGTACCGTGTGTCGTATTTACTACATGCAACGTTTAAGTCCTTGTTCACTGTCTTAATAAGATTTTACATTTTTTTTACAATGAGATTATATCTTTTCACTGTAATGCCTTAAACATAACATGGCTTATTAATGTTTCACTCGCATATCGCCAGATCACTTGTGCGCAACATTTTGCAGACTATATTTCCTTATCCTGTAGGTTACCCTATGGGTACTACTGCTAAGCAATTACATTCATAGTGACTACAAAAAACTAATAAAAAGCAACAAAATACTCCACCACATCAATCAAGAAAACAATGAAAAAGTTATTTCAGTGAATGACACACGGTCATTTTCATACGGGTGTTCCATTTTCGTAAACAAACAGGATTATTAAGAGGCTGCTCAGAAACCACATTAAGTGGAAGCTGCAGCTGCCGTTTACCGCCTTTATGATGAAAGAGGTGTTCCTCAAAAACGCCGGCCACTATATCACGTTTCCTGTTATGACTTCAGTTTTTAATGGCCCTTTGTTGACGACCTTTTTATTATAAAGAAGCGCTAACCGCTCTAAATGTGGAGCTGAGGAGGCTTGGGCAAGGAACAAAGTATCACAGAGAGGATATCTATGTATATATAGAAAGGTAACACACAAATTCCTATAGATTTCAGAATGCACGGTCAACAGCAACAATAACCTTCGATATTAATTCGATATGAGGGTGATAAAAACGTCTAAGTGCTGGTGAGTTTAGATTAACATGATTGAAGAGTAGCAAACTTAAGCACTAGTAGTATAGAAGCTAGTATCCGATAGTACCACAATATACTTTTTCTTTATTCTAGCGATAATACCGATTGTGCATTACGGAGCACGCGTTTTGCAACGATGGTCATCCTAATTTGACGACTTAATTAGATTTTTCTCTGGCAAATGAAACCGACAATGACTCGAGCCTGCAATGACTTAACTAAAGCTATGTATGAAAATATATATTTAAATACAGACAGAACAAAGACAAGTACGCACATTTGAAATGCTCGTGAACGATTTTCCGGTGTAGAGCTAAATTACTGAGAGAGAGAGCAAGTAAATACTTAAATTAGGTGCAAGTAAATACTTGCTCTCTCTTATATAATATATATGTTGAATATTTATGCCACAACCCAAAATGTAGAGTAAATCAATCAGACAACTTTCAATTATTCTAAAAATTATTTCCATTACTCTAAATTCTTGGTGACAAAAAACTTATAAGGAATACCCGCGGACAACAGCTTTCATTGAATGATAATGATTTTTTGTGCATTTTAAGTGCTTGATTCAAACGAATTTCATAGTTAAGAGAGCCCGCACCTCGAAATCAAGTCAGCCTTCTGTAAATGTGTCACCAATGGACGGGAAAGGTTTAGTAAGTACATATACTACATTTATCGTTGACATTTTATTGTCTATTGTCTCTTTTAGTTTTAAATTATTCACACGCGGTTTATGGATGGTAGGGCAGAGATCAAATAGCTGAAGTTAGCGCCCGAACGAATACTCTTGAAGTCCTTGCTATAACAAAGAGCGATTTTTAAATAGAAATAAATAACAAACTGTATTTTCTTTCACTACTAATTTAGCTATTTTTTTTGTCTCCACTCTAACATTATTTTTAATAAGTAATATAATAATTATATTAATATTAAAAAGTCTTATACTTTTTTGGATGTCTTTCATTTTATCTAAATTCCTAAATAAATAAATGATTTTGTAAAATAACTGATAATACTCATGTTGTTTAGGAAATTTGTTGTGCATTGGTAAATCTGACAGTTAATCAGTACTTGCAGACATTAATATTATAATAGAGTATGAAAACTCACAAACAAGTTGATTTAAGAAGAAATTATTAATAAGACACCTGAGTTCAGACCTGCTCAGAGATGACTATGACATACTCGTATCATGCAAATGGAAAACCGAGACGAGCCGGTCGTAAACATCGCTATTTGTTCTGTTTACGATAACCGCGGTTTTATAAAACTTTATTACGTGCCAGGGAATTTCTCCGGCACATGCCATGAGGCTGTGTCCAATGGTTCGCGATGTCTTCTCGTGAAGAAATTAGTAGGTATGGAACGTGCACATCTCTTATCTAAGGTGCAGTATACACGTGTTGCTTGTGGTACCGACGAAGTCACGGTTTTGAACAAAGTCAACTATTTTTTGCATAAACGACATTTTATTTGGACTGATGGATTTGTGGTTGTTTTTGACACAAAAACTAATGGATTTGGGTGAAATTTTAGGTAAGTGATCCTATCGCTCCTCCGTAAGTCCGATGGTGGTGAATTTACCCGTCCATCATTGAAAGGAAGGTTAAATTTAATAGCTAGACAGTTAAGACACTAAAATAGTATACGAGTATTGTTTTTTATCGTGACTTGCGTTGCGTTGAACGAAGTTGCGGGCAATAGTTAGAAAATTATGATATGAGATGAGTTGAGGTTCTGATACTTAAAGAAATAAAAGGATAAAAGGAAACCTTCTTAGACCGCTTTGTTGTTCATTTATCAGGATTTTTTTGTCATTAGAAATAAGGTCTTTCAAGTCTTATTTAAAAATTTAGTCAAAACTATATGTTACCACGCGACACGTGAAGGTCGTGGGTTCAATTCCCGCACTGCAAGGGGAGATAAAAAAATTCTGTTTCTAATAATTATATGTTACCAATTATTAGCAAGAAGGTTAGTTATAAAAAACAAGTAAGATACCGTAAAAATATTAAATACATAAATGTTGGTCCATTCTAAAAATATACCTTTTCTAGTAGATACACTCAATGTGTATGCAACAAATTCATAACAAAAACCTAAATTTACTCCTTCGACGCGTTGGTTTTTAATTAATAGCTAAATAAGTAATATTATTTATTAGTTAGCTTAAGTTTCTTAACATGTGCAACACGCCTAATATTTAATCAGTATTAAATCAAAACGAAATCCACCTCTCAAATATGCGGCAAAGATTCAGCAACCGATAGGTTCACTCCAGTGTAAATAATACAAGACGTGGTAAATCGACTGTCACGACACAAAGATCTGAAATGAATATTCCGAATATATTTACAAGCAAATAAAGACCTGATAACGCTTTGGGTGGAAATGTTAAAATTATGTAAAATGCTCAATGACAATTAATGTTTAATTATAGAATAAACTGTTTATAATAAATCGTGATCAATACTGGCAACAGGTGTTGTATTCAGCTTGAATGCATTAAAACACTTTCGCACTTACTTTATTTGTTTGACTTAATATTTTATGTCCAAATGAGCTATCAGAGTGTCAAATAAATCAGTGATTTTATTTTATTATGTCTATAGATTACTCTTAGCTTTGGAAAATTCAAAGATGTTTTAATTAAAAGAAACAAAAGATTTCAGGGAAAAAGAAATAATGTATCATCAGTCTTTTAATGCAAACTACTGGGCAAAGGCGTTAATCATTGAAAAATCATCTTTAAAACAACGGACACTGACTTAATCAACACGCTAGCTTAATGCGTTGCGTTGGTCATCAGAAACCCGAGCGATTCCGAAACATGCTCAACCTGCGAAATGAACCCAGGAAACCAAGATCTTTAACAAGTTCTTAAACCACAAGACTGTCAAGGTGTGTTTATTTGAGGATAACTGCTGTCAATTTTCCTTCCTTCAGTTTTAGAAGATCGATGTGGCACATTCAACTTTTAGACGGCCTTCGTAGCCGGGGGAAGAGCGGGTCGGACTTTGACTCGCACTACCGGTGTGGTTCCGGTGGGGCCAATATAAAAAATAGTTTTGATGGTGTGGTACCGTCTTTGTTTCTAATTTCTGTAACAAAAACGCTTTGGCAACTCACTACAGAATCAAAGCAATGTTGTCTAATATTTATTTATTCATACATTGCCAGAATAATAAGAAAGATATTTAATTTGCAAAGGTAGCAGCAATGATCCATTTGAATTTTTCGACATACTTAATACTTATAAAAGTAAAAAAAAGCCAAGTAGTATTTCAGTACGTTATTTTTTTAAGTTACAATAAAACATGTATCTGAAGCGCACATTAACTCATCAAAAGACAATGTAAAACAGTTAAATACCACTTTGCAACAAAATTTATTGAGTGTTATAGCGGCAATTATTTTAATAGAAGGTAAGACAGCAATAGAGAAAAAAATAGGATGTAATAAAAAGAGAATCACGACATGTTAGCGCGAATTAGTCATTCTGGCATCGAGTCAAAGCGAAGCGAATTAAATTATAGCTTCGTCTTAAGATTTCGACTATTGTTATAGAGTGACTGTCAAAATCGCCAATGTGTTTCAGTGTGTTGCAAGGATCCAATGTTACGAATGTCATTTATTTGACTAGAATTTGAAAGAAAAAAATTCATTTCATTTACGATAATAGCTATATTGCTGTCGATTAGCATTTTAGCATTGAAAAGTTGGAACTGGAAATGTTAGACCAAAATGTATGTATGTGCCCTGTATAAATAAATAGAAAAATAATAATAATATAAATGTAATTTGTATAAACGCCGCAACATGGAAAGTACCTATTTACTACCACAGTTATCACCTTCACTACGACTTTAACACTGCTCCGAATTAAAATAAATTAACAATCAACACATTCTCTGTCTTGAAAGCCCAAGATTAAATATTTTCATTTTCAGCAATTTGTGGAGATTAAGAACACGTTGAAAAATATTGTGTTGTTAACATTCCGTCTGAGATGATGTTGATTTTTGGCACAGACAAAAATTTTATGTGTGGTAATTTTATAGTCGTCAAGAGAGGAGTCATATTATGAGAACACGGCATAATTGATTGGTAGGACAGCTGTTGTGGGGAGTTCCTGGCCACGTAGCCCCATTCCAGACTCATGCTAACCCATTTGCGATACTCCGAAATAATGATTTATTGTAAAGCGGAAAAGCGAACAGCTAAATAGGCACAATAGAGCAATTCAGCGAAAACTTTGCCTATACACTTCTTCCGCGACATAAACTCGGACCCAGATTATTATTTGCATGGCGATAGACAATTTTCCAACAACCATTTTATGGGGGGAAAATATTAAAGCGACTGCCTTTAGGAATATGTTTGGTTCAAAACAACAACACAATGTTATGGAATTTCTGTTACGCTTTTGATATTGTTTCTTCATTGTTTAGTTAGGTACAATATCTATTTGCGTGTTATAGCCGTTAAGAAGAAATAATGTTTGCTTGCTTAAGTAGGTCCCTTAATAACTGTCTATTGTAAGATCTCAAACGTCGTGTAGCAACATGAATAGTTTCATGTCGTAACTTAACTTGATTACAGATTTATGACATCGAGGAGCTGAGGAACTCATGAAGGAAGAACTTGTGTGTATTACGAGCGTTCAGCTAATAAACACGTCTTAATTTCTCGTTGAATAGTAGGGCTATTAAAATAAAGATTTAAAATATGGAACGCCAGATTTTATTTACGTTGTAACGATTTATGGCGTATGGATGCGTTCGGTCGAGAGCAGTCGGCAGGCCGAGCGAGCGCATCGGCGACGCGCGTATGACAGAGCGCTGACGGTTATATTTTCCAGACGATTTATTACATTATAAGAGTGCGGTGCGTGCCGTTAATACGCTTTCAGATACATAAATAGTAGTGATTTTATTTTGATGTCCTACAAGACAAGCGACGACGTGTTTAATTGTTAGGACGCGTCCGTTAATGCGCTAGCTATTCTTAGTCATAACATTTTCTTATGAATATTAATTTATGCACCGGCAGTTAATCGGCCGGCCCGGCCCGTCGCCCGTTTAATTGTTGTCATGTGGAATATATTTAGGCGCACAAATCAGAGGGTTCATTACTTGTTATTTTCTCGGCACGATTGTCTGCACCTCATTGTTTTGTGTTTTTCCGGCGACGCTAAATCAGGCTCTTAATTGAAATAATATCACGTTAGTGGCCTCATAAAGACATTACACGGTCCCGAGAACAAAAGCCGAAATTCGCGTTGAAACCTCAAAATATTGTAATGCGAGAGACGTATAAAGGTATAATTATTTAGTTGACGCATGCGTTGAGAGGACGTTTTAACACATCTCACCTGAGTTTATGTTTTGGTTTTCTCGTACCTACACGTATACATAATATTTCTTCACCAGGGTTAAGCGAGTGCCATCTCGATTCTTAATTTTATTCGATTGACGCGGCCTTGTTTTGTCTCTGAAAAGAAAATTGTAGTAATTAATTTAAGAAAGTCAAGTACGAATTCTTTTAAATCTTTTTTCTGTTCTGTGTTTTTACCTGTTCTTCTTTTGTTAGTTTTATACATATATTTGAAAGTTAAACGAATATACAAGCTGAGCTAGCGGTACTTGGTGCCCATACCGGCAGTTCAACTCGACTTAGGGTCAGCTGCACCTACTAAACTTTTAATAATATTGATTATGACAGTTTTGACAGCTGTCAAATCGTCAGTTACTGATAAAGTTTAGTTAGTGCAACTGACCCTGAGTATAGTAGTTTGTCATTTACGCTAGTGAGAACAACAACATAATTAGATAGTAGGTACATGGTATATTTTTAGCATAATGTATAATAAGACATTAGCACTCTATCTTCATAGGCTGAAATGGCGGACGTCGAAATCTCGGTATGTTACTGCGTATCTACAGACGAACACCATTAAGGTGTTATTCTAACACTGTTAGGTATACTAAGCAGTGATAGAAAACGATTTACAAATATGATAAAAAGTTATTACTGGTCGTTACGTATTTTAATAACGTTCGGCATTACATAGAGTATGGCTTCGATGGTCTAGTGGTTTAAGGGCTAGGCCGAGTCTTAGGTTACTGGGTTCAATTCCCGGTCGAGCAATGTATTTTACGGACTTTGCGAACATTGGTCAGGCTTGTGATAACCAATTCTCATTTGGCAAGTGTAGTGTATCACCACAGCTAGCACCCATTATTGCAAGCATGGGTCAATGATTTTATTTAACTAAATGAACTACATTTAAATGCCTAATGCAAGAAACGTGCTTTTTTAAATATAAAAAGTGTAGGACTGTTAGTAAGTAGGCTAGGTAGGTAGTGTAAGTAGGCTAAAAGGGCAAAGTTGTGTCGTCACAGACGAGTCGGGGTCAGTCAAGATATCTGGACGTCGTAACAGTAAGGGCGGGAGCGTGGATATATTTCATAACGCGTAATGGAGAATTTACAGGCTGTCGGGTCGAAATGACTCCCAGCGGTGGCCGCGACTCGCCGCGGGCCGCGCTCTGCGGGTGGAATGTCGACTCTGACACTTTTGTGAGACGAACGAATCTTGGAAAATTGAGCTATTATCTTGTCGACAGCGTTGGAAGATCATTTTACCTGTCTGAAAAAGAATGTCTGCATCGGTTAATCAATCATAATCGAAATTCAGAAAAAACAAACATAAGGATTGACCCGCTCCTTAATTTCATCTTGAACGCGGAAATACATTTTTTACCTGTTCTATTTACCCAATTAATTATTCAGATTTCTAATTATAGTAACATTTAAAAAATATGTAATTATTTTAAGTAAATTTATGATACACGGCCGTACCCATTTCTCATCATCTACTACTTCCTCTAACTTAAGGTTGTCTGGAAGAGATCTTTTCCTAGGGATGAGACCGCCTAAATTGTACTATAATCTATCTGTAAAACCAATTTCTGTAAAGTTTTTGTGCAAAGTTTATTCATCCATCTATTTTTAAATGCAATAACATTAAATTCTGTGACAAAGTTTAAACTAATAAGGAAGAGTTTTCTTTTGCAAAACTTAAAAATACCTAAACGCCTGTTTGCACCAGGTGCGAGATGATTCCGTGGCGTCCAGTGCCGCGTGCCACATTATTATTTATGTCCTTCAGAAAGTACATTTATAACAATATCTCGCCGGACCGCGCCCGCCCTCGGAAAATGATTTCCCCATTTCCCGAAGATTGCAGGTGTATTATATTTCATGATCGTTATTTATGGTGAGACTTTTATTACGAATTCGTGCGATGTCTCTATACGTTTTTTATTGCCATCGAATTATTTGATGGAAGCCAGGTTATTTTGTGACAAATACAGTTATGATTTGTTATGACTCCAGTTTACGATACAATGTATTTTAAACCAGACATGTCGTAAAAGGTATTATCGTTTTGGAACAGTTTTTATAGGCTTATTTATTTGTTTATTATACGTTCGATTTGGTGAATATAGGCCTAGTTGAATTATGTGGAATACATTTTATTTTATTTTTAATAATTTATACATGTTTATAAGTCGTAACTTTTGACTGTGTATATTTTAGCCTGGCAATATAGATTTAATTGCACGGTTGTATTATAATTTTCTTTTTTATACTTCTATTAATACTATTTTTTTTAGGTTTTCGAGTAGCTTTTTCAAAAGGTTATATATTTCACAGTTTAGAACATAAATTGGCGTTGCGTTTAAAGATTTCTCGCATCTACCAGGACCTGTTACGTTTTTATTCAGAAGACTACCTACTCAGAAATAAACTAAATATAAAGAGTTCAATTTTTAATACTAGACCAGCATGCATCTATCTATATGTAAACAAAGAGCTTGCTATTGAAAGTTTACCTTTGTGGCGTCCCAGGGTTAGGCCCCCTCCCAAAAACGAAATATGTCGGATCCGACGACGGATAGCAATTTTTAATTCTCATAATCGTAACCAATTCATTTCGAATCTAAATAAAGCGTTTTCAATAAACATAATATTATTTATGCAAATCAAAAACTACGTTTCAATTCCCAAACTGTTGATTAATTTTCGTAAACGAAACCTTTCGTTTGTTCGTGTCGTTTTCGGGAGTAGACCCTCAGTTTCCAGTTCGTCTCAATTTTACGCATCTTCGCCCCAAACAGGGTACTTTCTAAACAAAAGCTGTTAGCAATTCATAATTTTGCAGACGGCTCGGTGCTCCCCGGAGACGGATATATCCGTCAAGCGGGCACCCTACGCCGGACTAAGTCCGGTTACGAGGCTCCCGGGACTCGCCCAGCCCTGTCCATAACCAATAATCGTAAATAAATACTCTGCCCGACCGTCGTACATCACCGAAATTATAAGCGATACTTACGTGGGATTTGGGATAAAAAATAGTTTTTAGAGGATTCTTTGAGGAAGCGAGAAGGCGAAATAGGTTTTAACAGTCATAGAATTGTATTCTTTGTCTTCACATAATAATGTTGTAACATTTTATTTATTAACACCACGATAGTTTAGTGGTTTAGTACTAGATCTTGGAGTCCTGTGTTCAATTCTCGATATACGGTATGTTATGTATCTCGGTTTTGTGATCACCAACTTTATGCAACATGTTTCACGAAAACCCGATGACTTCATAACGCATGTGATATAAATTTGTATTCAAATTTGAGAACCCTTCGTGATGCATACTAAACTAAGCCAATTATAGCGGTTAATAATAATCGGTTGTCGGATTTATGTGACTGCTGACTCAGCAGAAATACTTTCTTGAGCCGAAATGTCTCAGCGATTGGTCGACTATCGTTTATTTTTACCTGAAGCCCGCGATCCCGCGCATCTCTCCCTATTACATTTTGTTTGCATTTATTTTAAAGGTGCGACGCTCGTGAAGACGTGGTATGTGAAAAATTACACCTCAGTCCAATATTTATGGGTGATATTCGGCAGCGGTGCCTTTGTGCGAGGAGGGTGTATAAATAACACCTCTTATCGCGTGGGAGCCTACCCTTAAATGGGATTTATTTTAATTATTTATTAGCAATGCATCTTTAATGGGCCGATGAATTACTAAAGCATTGAGAGCTGATTAATTACTGACACTTATATTGTTGCGATTTGATTTTTTTGGTGAATTCATTTAGATTCGAATGGCTAATGTAAATACAATTTTTACTTAACTCCTTATTAAAATACATTTGTCTTGGATTAAACCTGGTCTCAATTATACCTAAACAATCAAAAAACTCCGACCTAGTTTTCTCATGTCATTAAATGTTAACGTAAGCCTTAGTAAGGCTTGAAGATATTCGTAGCAACAATGAACATATGGTAATGGTATTTTGAGTTTGTAATAAAGCCTTATTACAAACTCAAAATTATAGCTACGAACATTTTGTTCACGCTGTTGTTTCAAATGGAGCAAATACCCGCAACATAACGCAAACATTTCAATTTCAATAACTCTTACTTGCACTCACAATATTTACGCTGCTCGTAGACACGCCTTTAATAAACGTGTACAAACAGTCGCGTCGCTTAGCCGCGCCGACTATCAAAGTTAATAGTAAATCTTTTATCTTAACTGAAACGTATAAATTATGAGAGGCGAGAGTAACGTGGTTATTTTTATCTATAATCGGCGAGTATGGACATAAATTAGTTCTATATTTGGCGCGCGTTGTTTTGCGCGAGACAGCCCGTCTGCACATGCGCGCGACATCAATCTCAATTCTGGAATATTTTTCCGTCTGCGCCCGCGGCTTTGTGTGAACGCGATTTTTGGTCAAATACACCTTAAATTAACCTTTGCCTTGATATATTTGTGCTAATGTACGTATAATTTGTTGTGGACCATCTGTCCTAAGCGTTGCCCTCGAGAGGAATTTCCGTAGCTTGTCTCAAAAGTTAAAAAGCCGATCAGGAACCTTGAAGGACTTGCAATTTGTATTCTAACGACGAGAAAAGTAATGTTTTTACTTAACTTGATAGGTAAGTTATCTAAAATATCATGTAATTTATAATGTAAAGGCCTCCATCGCTAAACTTAAGTCATGGCTGCAATAATGTATACTGACTTAAGCATCACCTACCTACTAACCTACCTATTAAAATATCATACCTATTTAAAATATCATATGATGCCTTTAGAAAAATAAATCAGCTTCCAAAAACATTTATGTGATAACGTTGCAGGTAAGTATTTTTTGTTCTTCTGTACTGTAAGATCAATTGATATTTTTATAGGCCAATTGTAATGTATCCGTTACGCGAAACCAAAGTAAGTAAGTAACTAAAAAATCTTGATTAAATTATAGGTTTCCGTTTGACTTGGAAAAAGAAAACAAAAAGTTCCCTAATTCTTCTCTTCGTAGCCAAGAAAAACAAACGGCGCATCAACTAATTTGAAATCTTAGTTCTTTTAAAGTTCACGTGGGCAAGTTTACATGCAAGTAACTAACTACTTGATGGTTTATATGAAGTGATATGTCATTGCCCTGAAATTTCCATTCCCATTATGCATACAAAACAAATGTCGAGTAATATTCGTTTGTGATATAAACCTTATGTCGCATGGCATGTTTCTCTTGATGCGTGTCTTCGTCTCTTTGGCATTTTGCTTTTATTAAACTTGCCCGCTTAATTATACGGCTAGCGCTGGTGATGATTAGTAAATTGCTGGTCTATCAATTTTACTGTTAATGACCAACTGGAAGCATACATGTATGTAATTAAGTTATCGTTGTTCACTTTCGCTCTAAGCCGTTATCGCCGGCGAATTTCTAACATAGTTTAAGTCAAAATGTTCCACTTTCTAGGAGAAAGAAATAGCATCATCATATGCTATATGGTTTGGTTTAATCTATATCAGAAAAGCACACTGACGCATGTAGGTCAATATCTATGTATAAAAATGATGTATTTGAATTACACATTAAGTTATACAATGTTTTTATTTTATTTATTTAATTAGATATATACTTCTTTTACAGCTGACAAACTATTTTTTTTTTAATGGACTCTATCAAGTGTGTCTTATGTTAAGTGTTTAGAGAGACACGTAATTTTACGTAAATCGCGCGGTGGTGAGAGCTCAAACTATAAAAATATATAAACTTGAAGACTTTCGCGTTCCATTTTAAACATAAAAATAGTAAGTAGTTCGTATTAACTAGTGAATAAAAATGGTGTCGCGTTTTGACCCGTTAAATTATTTTAAATGTATAAAAATATAATTATTATTATATTAATATTTACCTTGTCACATTAAGTCAACTTTTACTTTCTTAGTCACGCGGAGGTTTAGTGTAACAAAATACTGAGATGTATGCAAACTTATGATGCCGACTGTACAAGTTATCATTTTGCTCAGTTTCTGGCACTGAACTACGTTTACAGTCTCTAAAAGTATTCATACTTGTAACTTGAGCGTGCAAAGAGTCTTTCATTTTCAGCCCTCTCTGGAATGAAAAATAAAAATGCTGTTTTCTTTGTTTTTGTTCCTTTTGATTTTAATTATAAGTACAGAACTATTTATGAAAAAGTAATTTTAATCTAGTTTTTGAAACACAATCATATGCCGGTCTATTTTGTGAACAAACCGCTAGGCACATTATATTGGTATAACACACAGTAGTTCAAGACGAACAGAGTCCGAATACTGTATAGTGTGTAGGTATATGTAGGTTTTCCTAATCGTGAGGCCTTTGTGCCGTTTAAATATCGACGTATTTCTACAGCGGACATTGTTGCAAAAAGGAGACATCGCATCTCACGAGTAGTTCACGGTACGTCTCCGTGTGGCGGGTTCACGCACTGGAATAATGTCTCGATTACTCTATCTTGTGGTTCAAGCCACATGCGTCGTGCTATAAACTAGTTTGTAGAATCGATTAATTCACAAAACAACCATTAATTATTAAAAAGTAACTTATAGTCACTGGAGCGATATTCACTCGTAGCAATTGAATGGAAAACCATCCAGCTAACAACTTATTAAACGGACTAATTGTTTAAGACAATATTTATTTTATGCTACATAATAGTGTTATGAGGCTTGCAGAATAGCCATTTTAGCTAGTCAAGTTTTCAGTAATAAAACTTCAAGGGCTAAAATTGTTATTAGGTTCTGCTTCTTTTTGTTAATATATTTAATCATAACTTTTTCATATATAGTTGAAAGTAGCCTTTAATATATATATATAGGACGATATGAAATATTTACAATGTTGGTAAAATCAATGTTTTTTATTTAAGAAACACTATCCCACATTTAATCAACTTTTCTTTTTAACATTGATCAAACTGAATCATCAATCAATAAATACAAATCTAGCTAAAGTAAATCTTGATGCTTTTAAATAAAGTATGTACTTAATGGAATCGCTACTCTCCTATCGCTTACGCCCCAAAGCAGCTGTCAGTCGAAGACCGGGCGACCTCGGAGGGGAAAATGATTGACGGCATCGAGAAATTTCATTTTGCGGCTTGTTGAGGAGACGTCGATGGCGCCTGCCTCCAGCCTGATTGCCTTCGAGGGCTTGGCCGCTCTCGTAGCCGCTTCGCTTCACATGTTGCGAACCATTCCGCCCCATTGGGGGTTCGAGTGGCTCATTTGAAGCTATTCGTTTGACACTGATTCTGATTTGACAGTGGACGCTGATAAGTGCTCTCGGCGGTTGAACGTACAATTGTAGAGCTCTCGTTATGGTACTACTTGTTTCTACTTAGTTAGTTGTGTAATTAGGTGTATGTAATGTTTTGCATTTTACATGTCAATGAATGTATCGATTTAATTATTTGTATAGTACTATACGCCGTACTAGCGAACTTTAAATATTAGAAACATATTTTTTTTATCTCCCCTTGCGGTGCGGGAATGCAACCCACGACCTTCACGCATCGGGCGTGCTGCTCTTACCAACTGAGCTAACCGTAAGTTATCGTAGGTGATGAAATTTTTCTAGGGTTAAGGGTTTTATTTACTTATATGATTGATATGGCTATTTCGGATGCGTGTCGGTTACATGTAATGAGCCATGATGATAAAATGGATCAGCTACTATTTCGGCGTAATATTGCAAGATTCTATTTGCGTCAAACTACCCAGCAAAAAGCTCGAATTTCATCCTCAGCAGTATCCTAAAAAACTTGAAAAACCATTGCGTTGTTTTGTATGTCACGCACGAGTTCGTTGGCAATGTAAGAAATATTTAAAAACATTGTGTGTAGAAAGGCAATGTTTTGAAAATTATTACCTGTAACACGCCGCTGTACCCAATCAAGTACACCCCCTCCTACGGAACCCTAATTATTTTTCTCAAATTATATAACGTTTTTCTATTTAGTTGCTTTGTAACCAATAATTAAATAAACATTTTGAAAGATTTTCACCCGTGTTTTCATTTTGGCGGTTAATGGGTTAATTTAGTAGATATTAATTACCATTTTGCTTGTCATTTAATTTTATGATTAACAAATAATATTTAATTATAACCGTGTTACATCAAAATATTCTTTAAGTATTTTTTCTAGTGAAATAGTACATTTACTAGGTTGCTAAAATACATTTTTGAATATTACTAAGATGTTTTAAAAGTGGTTTTATATGACTTTGGTCCACAGCAACGTAGAGGGGCAGATTCTTTGTGTCAGTCCTGTAAACAAATCTCAACGCGACCTCGTATGCTCATTCAAATGTCATATAATTTTGCATACAATATTTTCTTAGGGAGAAATGAGAATGCTCGTGACAGGGGAATTTAATAATGACAAAATAATACAAGGTAACCTAAAGGGCAGCCCTTTCTGCTGTCCGTCATATGGAGCGCTATTCATGCACATAATATTTCTGAGATGTTTGCCGACCGCCTAACAACCGACCACTAATTTATTCCATGAAGACCTATACGAGTAGAATAAACGCCGTTTTGCCTTTCGTTTGTCCAATTATCCGCGCTCTATTAAAGCGTAGAAAAAATGTTGAGCAACTAATAGGTCGCTTTATTATTTAGTATAGTGCATGCCTATTGGCTCATATCATCACTTAAATAATAATTGAATCAACACAAAAGAATGAGTTTCTCCAAGTTAATCGTGGGCATGATGACAAATGCATATCGCTTCATCTCGAACGACGAGATTAATGCGCGAGAGAGGCGGAGCGCGCTAGACGAAACCTGCCGGCTGCGCGTACGCACGCAGCAAGGCACTAATGCGTCCGAGACTCGCGCGCGACACTCGCGCGACACCGGTACACCAGCCTCTAAGCAATGCCGCTTATTATTTATCTTTGCGCAGCACCAACACCGTCACAACACAACAAATTACATTATTTAAACCAAAATCTGGCAAAACACAAAGCTTTAAAGTCGAAAATCTATCAGCACGGTATTACAATACGTCGTTTTCGACTCGATCGAAGTATTCAACAGAGACAATAATGACATGATCTAAATGTAAGAACTATAGTTTGATCTAAAATTAAGCGAGATGAAAGAGAATTTATGTGATACAAAAAATATGAGTCAAATGCAGTATTGTTCGAATGCGGTGCTTTGTTGAGTACAAAACTTTGTTAACGCGTGAGCATTCCGCTCAATTAACGTCATAAATGAGAGAAATGTCGGATCAAAAGAATAGCAGGTGTGCCCTATTATTATAA
This sequence comes from Glyphodes pyloalis, assembly GCA_037074685.1. Classification (NCBI taxonomy): domain Eukaryota; kingdom Metazoa; phylum Arthropoda; class Insecta; order Lepidoptera; family Crambidae; genus Glyphodes; species Glyphodes pyloalis. The sequence continues at coordinate 1,196,366 of JAYKKO010000025.1, forward strand.
TTTGTCATTCCCTCTCATTCCACTTTAATGTCCTTTTGTCATTTCATTCCCTTATAATAGAGCTTATTAACATTGAAGTGACCATTATTTTATTCCTGATGATTAATGTAAGGTGTAAGTATAGGTAGATTAGGGTATTAACCTTTGTAAAAAGATGCATAAAGTAAGGCTACTACACATCAATGCCAATTAAAATAAGGTGATGTATGAATTAAATTTTTATTACATCGTAAAATAACAAGTATCCATACATTTAGTGGCAGTACTTCATGAAAAAAAAAATATTCGTTTGCTGATTTAAAATACACCTTTTTGTAGTAAAATGTATTTCAACATCGAGCTACTGCAGAAAATTAAGACAACTGTTAAATATAAAATCCTTTCTAGTAAATTTTCAATTTAATTAAGAACTAACCAAAAAATAAAATTTTGTTCACGAGAATAACTTGTTATATTCTTATACTTGGATTTTCATACAAATGGAAAATAAAGTTCAGTAATCGCTAAATATAGAAGTTAAAACGCCCGAAGTTGAACTTGTAACATTTAAAATTCAAAAAGATGATTTGAAAATAAAATCTGAAACTTGCTCGTGTTGGAATCAAATATTGATTTGTCAAATGTTTATTTGCGATGATCATTTGCTGATTTGAGTTATTGTTTAAATTTATCAAGTGTTAGAAAAACATTTATGGTTTGTCTGTCTGATTGTGTACCTCGATTTTAAATGTTTTTTTTTATTTATTTTTAGTTTTATCATCGCCATGGCACTATGTAAGTATAAATTTAAACTTACCTATTTTTGAAAATCGTTTTATGTCATTCAGGCAATCTCAAGTAAAAGCAGGTAAAGGTGCGTCTCCACTAGGCTTCAGTGAGCGGCTTCATGGTTCCCCTTTGTGTACCTCTTCATAATTCGCACGGAGTGTTGCGTTACGTATACCCATACACTACAATCATCGACCACGCGACGTCCTGCTTGTGAGACTTCACAGTAAATTAGCTGCATTCTCGGCTAATAGGGACACACCCTAAAGTGCTCAGAGAAGTAAAGTTAACGTACATAAAAATTGCGAATCTCATGCTTGTAGATTCATTGTACAACCCAAGACATAACATATACCTACTTACATGTATCCGCTAAGTCGGAAGTACCAATTCTAATTTCAGAAGAGTGATGTCGCGGGAGCAAGCTTGTTCTGAATAAATGAAACAGTGAGAATCCCTAATGCAGAGTTAGGGAAAACAACGCGTAATCGATCCTCATTAAGTTTACATTGTTTTATTGTTGTTTCTCAAATGAGGCGAACATTACGGCCCGTTAGCTGAATTACAATGACCAAACATAATCCAAATCTAAACGGGCACAGCTGACGGAATATAAATTGCCCTGATCCTGGGCCTTGTGAACCAAAGACGTGATGCGTCGTTATTAACGCACCAAAGAATTAATGAACATATAAATCCTTATATCACATATTTTCTCACATGAGGTAAAATTTGTATACAAGAGTTTTACATCACGTAGGTACTTACTGAATCATTGGGTAAGTGCATAGGTTCTTAAAATGTTACATTGAAGTCAATTGATATTTTTGTATGACGATAATAAAATTCAACAGTTTTTTTATTTTTTAAGATCAAGCAGTAGAAATTTATCATGTAAGTACATGCTAGCAGTTGCTAATAAAAAACTAAAACTGTATATTTTCCTGAAGTATTCTAATTAAGGAGATAATTTAATTTTATATCTAAAGAGTTTTTTAAGATGCGTTTATAGCTTATAAAAGGAGTTATATTTTATTTATCATGATATCACGTATCTTATGTAGTAATAAATAATTAATTAATTCTTGTAAATATATAATTTATGATATTCAGTTTAAAATTTATGAAGGAACTGATGAATGTGCATACTACAACCAAGTTAAACCCATAACGGTTCTTTAAAAACCATAAACTTATTTCATTTGAGGTAGGTAGCTATTACGCTTAACTTAATTGAATACTAACAAATAGTCTAGAACCGCTAATATTCGTCGATCGAGTAGATAATCGACTAATTTGTATGTTTCAATTTGGTCCAGAGGTACTCGTAATTTTCTATGGTCAATACATTTTTATTACTTGGTCTACAAGTGCATCGAATTAGTTAAGCGCTCATTTAAACGTCTATTTTACTTGAAGCACCCGTAAATAACAAGTAATTTCAATCATATTTCCTTAACGGCTTTCCACGTTTTCGTTACGGAATCGCCGCGTGCTTATAAAAAGTTCGACTTGCGCAGCGGTTATGCCTTATTAGTGTCGTTTTATCGTCTAAAATTATACAATATCATCTAAATGGCGTATGTTTTATTGAAATCGAGATAATTAATCGACAATTACGATGCTGGACGTTGTAACGCGAGGTATACCGCTGTGCCCGTGCCCACAACTTAGGCCACGACTGTGACGTATAAATCGCTCGCCCCGCCGCCGGCCCGGTTGCCGGATAAATATTGACATTTATGCACATATTGCTCCATATACGTTTTTTATAGTTGTTAAATATGATGCCAGAACGCTACGTTCGGTTAGCTTTTAAAGTCGATACGCTTCGTAAATAGCCATAAAAATTTGCATAATTGAATGTTTTTTGTTTGTATGCATAGGAGCCGAAACTTAAACGGGTGAATTACAAATATTTAAATGTTAATTGGTGGCCTTATAGAGGCTTAAAGTTATTAGGTAGGGAATTTTCCTAATGTGTATTGGTTTCCCACGTGGTGGGCGGCGCGCGGCGCCCGCGACGCCGCCACGTCGATCTGATAACATGCCCCGCAGACAACATCCAGCTGTTTATCTGCAGACGCGAAATCAATTGAGCTCGCAGAATTATCGCATTACGATGTCTAGCGCTGCCTAATTGGACATTTCCTTGTATCTTATCCTGTAGATGCATCATTTATTTAATGCACTCGCTTAGTTATATACGACCAGAAATAACCACCCTGCCACCGCAAATCTATTGTGAACCCAAAATGACGCGACACAGCATAACAACAGATGTATAAAAGTATTTTATAGCACAATTAATCACCATTTTAGTGAGCCTGAATATTTAAAACGCAGCAGATCTATTCTGGACTCTATTCGCATTGGCGTAAGTGCTATGTGTGGAGATTTTTTCTGCCATTCGTAGTAGCAGGAAATACCGCAGTGGCGCCGTGTGACAAAAAGTCTAAAAGCTCGCATTATGTTGTTAAATGCGGTTTAACTCATCTCATATTTGAGGTGTCTTTTGTTGTGAGCCGTCATTTAATTTTATCACATAATTTATGAGTGGCTCAGCTCTCTGAAAAAGAACTTTAGCTGCTATTAATATTAGTGATTAATGTAATCGATTCTCTTAAAATTATTTCTTGAAATAGGTTTCATAGCACGTGAGTAATGTCTTTCTTTATATTTTACAGTTGCTTATGGGATTGATGAATCGTTTGGTATGTGTATCGTAGCAACAGAGTATATCTTATAATGTAACTAATCGACACGCGTGATTTTGTTCTCAAATTTAAAAACCCGTTTCACCCCCTTTTAAAGGCTGGATATCTTTTTTGGATGCCTACGTCATAATAAGATACTATCTTCGTGTCAATAGCGTAATTCGTTCTACGGTTTGAGTTGTGCATTGATAATTCAGTTATTTACGTGCTGTTAAAGATGTAATTATAAATTCAAGCAATTTAAAACGTGAAGTTTTATGTAAACTCGTTACAATTAGATAAACTGCAACTGTTATTTGTTTTTTAATAAAGAACTATAATGTGACTGATGTACTTATTATAAATCATAGAAATAAATAAATATTGGACAACATCATATAGAGCAATGCCTAATTATGTGGTAAGTAGCTTAAGCAGTTGTGGTACAGAAATCAGAAATAACGACGGTACCACAACACCCAGATCCGAGACAATATAGAATTTGTTTTTTCCCATATTTCCCCGACCGGGGATCGAACCCGGGATCTCAGAGATGGCGCGACGCCAAACTCTAGCCCGTTCGCCTCTCGGCTACAGAGGTCGTCAAATGCCATGTTACAAGGTATCACTTAAACATAAATAAAAAATAATAGGTGGTTTGAAGTAAATTTTGTACCGGATATGTTGTATCAAGTTATATTACAATGATTGACGTTGAGCATTAAAAATGTATAAGTCGACCCTTTTAATATTAATAAGCGTAGTCTTTTAAATATGTAATATCAGTGTTTTCAGGCCCGTTAACATTGTCACAAGAATCGATTTGCATTTCTAATTTAATGTCATACGTCAATTTAAGTTTTTCTTTGCTTTGTAAATTCAAATAAATAAATCATAATAAAGTGATGTCCACGAATCAAGAAATTAGAAATTTAGCACGGAGTTGTTATATTTAACACTAGCTGTGCCCGCGACTTTGTTCGCGTGGACTACATCCTTTCATGGTCGGTTTTACCCCTATCTCCCCTAATATTCGAAACAAAAAGTAGTCTATATTTTAATAGAGCTATATTTGTGCCAACTTTCATATCTCTAACTTAAAAAATAAACATTTTCCCATATAAACTTTCAAAGGTGGCATTACCCCGCCCCCCCCCCTTACTTTCTAACAAAAAGTAGCCTATGTCCGTTCTTGAGGTATAACGTATACCTACACTAAATTTCATCAAAATCGGTTGAGAGGTTAAGGCGGGGAAGCGTAACAGACAGACAGACAGAGTTACTTTCGCATTTATACTATTAGCAGGGAGTAGGAATAAGTAGGGATTGAACGATTTATAACTAAGTATTATAGGGCCGCGCGTCACAGCAGGGAGTCAGTTAAGCGAAAATTAGTAAAAAGAGTTTGAAAGAAACATTTTTCATTTTATTGAAGAAATCTGGTCACAAAATATATTACTAATAATCGATACGCATGTTAGTACAATGTATTTTTTTAATAGAATAAATAATTATGAATATGTTAATCTTGTACATTGCCCATATTGTGTAACGTCAAGCGTATATTCCGTCATAGACCGTGTCAAAGGTTACATTTCTAAGGTAATAAACTCCAAGAAAACGTTGAAAAAAAAGGCTAAGTACCAGTAGGTATGTTAAAATGTATTTGAGAATTTTCAAATGGAATTATTTTTCACCCTTTCAATCGAGCGTAACATTATTTTTTATCACACAACGGTAATAGCACTCAAACGGAATCTTAATAAGTGAATTTTGCGCATCTCCTTTGAATATAAAGTAGCTGAAAGGTAAAAATTTGACCAAATAATGCCGCCTTCGGAGACATAAATTAATCAATGTTCTTTATCTTTGCCTAATTTTGTGAATATTTATGGCACATGCAATTTCTAAAGGATTGCGGAGTCAGGTGGCAGTTCCGTCATTGGACTTGATTTTTCTCATCATGAATCGTGGTTTAACGTAGAGTATAAAAGGTAAGAAGTTTTTGTTGTTTTTTAGTACGAGTTAGAGTTTAATAGAGTTTTTTAGTACGACATTTTTTATTAATTTATCAGAATCTTTAACAATAGGTGTAAACAAATGTGATTGAAGTGTCTTAGTGCAACTTGTAATTAAAGAGTCCTACATTGTTGGTTAGAGATCTAAAAGATGTATCATGTGCGATGACCGCTGATCAGAGAATGGAATTATTGTTCATAATTTCTATGGTGACGATAGTTGGCACTTGGCGCATACTCAATACAAAATCTTGTTTTCTATTCCTATTTTTATCAAGGTATTTTTTGTGTATGTTTTTTTAAATATCCATTAGTTAAACGGCTTCAAGTGTATCGCTATCGCAAAATGCGCTTTTACGTCGAACGTTAAGACGTAGATCTATGTCAAACTTACATTTTGTCTAAAATCCAATGCGGGTATGTGAGTTATATACCCGTTATATACCTAGCCATAACTTGGTTTATCCTTAGTAATGGATCTTCATCAAAAAATTTAAAGATATGTTTCAGGCAGTAAATCCTTACAAGTAAAATGTAATTTTAGTTCAAACTCAACAGTCATCACCGAGCCACGCAACTGCAACGTCTAAATACCACAGGGCAATTCTTTATCTAAGGCGAACATCATAACTAACAACCGAACTGAAATCGGTATGTCCGTACATCAACTGCATGACTTCTTGTCTCTAATGATGATAAATGGCCGTTTAAACGTGTCCGTGCGAGGTGTCTTCATAAATTAATCCTCCGTGTGGGACCGCGGTGGAACGGCAATTACTGAGAAAATTACCACACAATGTGCAGAGTATATCACCAGATGACGCCTGCCTGTCACGCTGCGCTAACCACACATCATACAAAAATGTTAAAACGTGTAAGGTGGCTGTTTCTATTGTGGAGCTAGAGGGTGCTGCTTTCTCAAATGACTAAGGAAACCGTTTTGCAGGGATGAAGTTTGTCATGCATCACAATTTTTCTAATCTGTACTTTGTACATGTTGGCTTTGAATTTATGTTCTATAGTATTTTTTTTATGCATAAGTTGCTATCGAAAGTAAAGTTTAAAATACAAGTTATATTTTAAGTAATACCTAGGTTTTCTCACATTTTTTTCATAAAACGCAACATGACGTTCATAAATGGCACATGCAATTAACGCAAATGCCCTGCAAGACTAGTTCAACATTGTTAATTAGTAATACTCTGCCTTGCATGGGGTCCTCATTGATACCTACTTAAGTTATGTTTCCTTAACCTGATGTCCTAATTTGTCGCAAAGCAAATAGCTTAAGAGCACAGGATACACCAAAATTGATTATGATATATCCAATGATGAAAAACAACTTTTAAATTTCGTTATCAACTTACTTTCAAAACGGCTAAAGCATTTAAAAAACAACATTTTATGAATGCAAATCAAAAATTCCCTTACATTTTTTTAATAAACTTAGTACGTTTAATTTGTGGTAGTAGGCCTAAAGGTAGGTACCTAGAATAAACATCCTGTTATGCTAGTTTGATGGCGCCTCAATAAGCGAGTTACACTCTGCCTTGAGTAGTGACGTTCGCGACGTTACTCTTAACGAGTCCCAAAAATTTTTCCTTAGTTTGTCCTAAAATATTATTCAAATCCTTTTGTTTGGCACCTGACCTCCAGAGGGACTCAAATATCGTATGGTACTGGTTTAAATGTGCTGCTTCAACCGCGTCCTGCCTTGTGTGAACATGTCTACAAAGATAGATGCCTACTATAATTATGATTCTGAATAGTTTTTGTTTTTCTAAATTTACTGGTTGAATACAGGTGCCATTTACATTTAGTAACGATATTCCTGGACAATCATTCAAGAAAAAGACAATTCATCTTTATTAATTTTATTTACGACTACTGATACAACTAAGATTAAACACAGAATATCAAATAAATAGCAGGCACGCAGTACTAAAAAGTCCGCTCTCTTTTTTGAATTACACATTCAAACTCAGTAATTTTTGAATTACACACTAGGCTTTATAACATTTAATTAGGTATATGTTTCATTTTAAAGTTGGAAGTGAAATAGAGACATTAGATATCCCGTTGAGACACAGGTTGAGTAAAGTTATACTATTATGCAATTGTCAAATATGCCATTCGCAAACTGATTCATAGTATAAATATCGATAGGCTTGCATTGGATGACATGTACGCGCATCCCTAGAGAGGCATTCGCTTAATGAGCACCGCGATAACTTATACACTACACGTTCATTTGAGCTTTTGGAATTTCATTCACTGCCCCTTGTTTGCTATGAAAAAGAAAGCGTGAAATTAATTAGCACCAGAATGCAAGACAATGATCTACGGGGTCTGCATGATTTATGGACCGTTACCACGGCAATATCAAATTAATTTCGTACTCCAGTTATCATTATAATAATATGGATGGCTATTGGAAGCATTAAAATATCTACAGCGTATCTGTATTATCAAATCAAATGACTGATTACATTAACTAGAAAACACGGTCTTTTCATTATTAAAACTACTTCAAAAAAAGGTACAGTGATCTCAAGTCAAGCAAATTGTTTGTCAAACTATTCTGATGATTCCATTTTGAAGGAAAGCTGGTACCTTGATGAGGAAACTAGGATCTGATGATGTAGTACCGTAGAAATAATTGGAAATCTGATTTTTTGTTTCAATTGTTTGAATGTCTCTAACAAAATTTAGAGCTCGAAGCAAGACCGCTAAGTATGAATATTCCTTTTTTATAAATTTTAATCATTAAATGAAATTTCTTTATATTTTGTATGTTATCAAACAACCCACTTCTATACTTGCTGCTATCCTTTGTCAAAAGAATAATACTATTATTTGTGTAGCATGGGTCAACATTTATTATTTTGTAACTCAATATAATGTAAAATAGTACGGAATAATGTTTCTAAAGTAAATTCAATGAAAAAAACGACAACGCTCTTTAAAAACGGTAAGGTTATGTAACGAAACCGCTTTTAGAAAAATTTACCCATACTGAATATCAATAACCCAATAACAAGGTAATAATAAAGGTAGATGGTACGCCAATAGCACGTCACAAAAGACGCGGCTTACGTTCAGAAAACACATAACTATATGATAATGTGAGCTAACACAGCTCTTACAGATTCATAATCGAATGATATACTTCCAATCTAAGCGACATGGCGAATCTAATGCGAACGTCTGCGTATTTACTTTATAATTGTTACAAAATGATCTAACTAATTCGAAATTACTATCCGTTTTTAATTTGTTCAGCTGAAGAATATCGAAAACGCGTATTTAAAAAAGTAATTTAATCGTTCCCGTTTAAAGGTCAAATTTCCTAGGCGAGTGAACTAGTTGGCAATAGCTAGTGCTATTACGCTGGCTCCTCGAGCTCACGTGGCAGGCAATGTGGTCGGCCCAAATGTATTCATATCAAACTTATTTCACTTTCATTAGACAAATCAGAAGTATATTCATGAACGATCATTTTGTGACGCTATGGTTCATAATCTACATGTCTTGTGGCCTCGTTGCAAAGCATTTTCTTTACATCAATTTGCATGAATAAAAAAATGATTTTTAACCCGTGAATGGTTTCAATGTAGACGTATGCAATAATTTCTAGATGTTTTCTTGAGAATGGACAGTGTTGGATGTACATGTTAGCAACTAGGAGGCTATTTCAAGAGTACACACAGAAATCTTTATTCATCATCTTCTTTTTTAAGGATGTTAATTTTAAATGACGATTCATTTTAAAAATTTTCTTTAAATACCTACTTCGTACAGTTTTAAATATAAACGGAAAATTGTTTGACTGTTTATAAATGAATGCGGCAATGAAACAAAAACATATATCAATTACAAAATGGTTGGAAGATACCCACCCAAACATTTCAGAAGTCCCTTAGGACATGCAGTAATTGAAAATGGCAGTAAAGATAGTAAATAATAAGTGATTGAATAATTAGTTTGGCAGTTTACAGTACCACATTTCATGTTCAGCTGATAGACATGAAACCTTCTAACGTAAATCAGTAATGCAGACCAACTAAACTAAACATTTGAAGTATACATTTTCTTTTTGAAAAGATTTGATTTAGAATCTTAATTTTGTCTTGTCTTTAAAATGCATATCGTATAATCAACGATCTTCGTTTCATTATACATTTTTATCTCCTTCTCCGTTTTCTGTATTTTAATTTTATTTGATTTAATTAAACAATTACGTTTGTTAATTTTAATTCTTACCATCAAGTCGGGTCTAAAAAAAAGTGTTTTGAGCGTATTAATCTATGTATGGTTTTCATAAATCGAAAATTGCGCCTAGAAAGTTTTTTCTTCTTTCTTACTCATGCTAATTAGATTGCCAGACTCACTAATAAATATAACTCCAACACAAAATTCAAAAGCAGACTTCTAAAAAAAAACATAGAGCAATTTTACAGTCTGTGAATTAATTAATCTTTCTGTCACACCAGCGAGCACCGAGTTAATTAAAACTTTTACATTTATTTGAAATCACAAATCGCTGCATATTTTATCATGGTGTTCGGTACAAAGAGCGCTCAGTGACTTTAACACTCATTAAATTGCTATTATAGATATAAGTAAATTTTTCATAGTTACCTACCTATGCATATTTTCATAAAACTATTAAAACAGTAATTACTTTCTTTAAGAAGTTACGTAATCCACATATGAATGGTAATGTTATAGACTAATGCCCGGGTCCAATATTTTACTATTTGTAATGGGTCTATAATAACTATCAGTTTTTCGCCAAGCAACTAGGTACGAGTCGTGAATATCGTTCCATAGTTTACTTTCTAAATCAGCTGTCTTCAATCGTCTGTCGGTCGTTTTTAGCTTACGACTCGTATTATTAATTAGTATCCATAACTTAATAGGATCGTTTTTTAATTATTGGAACCCGGCATCAGTAATGTAATTTTAAACATAAAACAAATTAGCAGGATTTTTAAAATAACGGGCTACGATAGCGGGAGATAGAGTGTGTGTGTATTTATTATTAGGGAAAGTAATAGATTGATTCAAATTTAGCAGCAAACATTTTAAAACTACAGTATTAGAAACTACAACGTTGCAGTTCATACTACTTCATAAAACATTTCTGTTGTTAAACCCGTAACAGAATGGCAAATTCAAACCACGCTTACGAACAAATAGTTGCACAGAGTTTGCTGATGTCCCTCGTTCTATAATACATTGTAGAAAGATGTATGCAATCGTAATATTACGTATGCAATAACTACATTTATGTCGAAAACAAGGATATTATAATATGAGCGTTACCCGCACCGCACGTACGTCCATCTACGTATAGAATGCTAATTCGTCGTTACGTTTTGTCCGCCGATATTCGTGCCTCAAATAAATTAAGCTGGTCTTCCCTGCTCCCCGCGCAACATTCTCCAAAGGCCCGAAGCCGGACCAAAGGAAGAAGACCTACAGGTCAGCGTACACTGGTCGCACCAGTCCCAGGCCTACGACCGAGTTTACATGACACGCACTAGTTTTATTACCCTCATGTTTCTAAATGGCCCTCATTTCGTTTCAAACAAATTATTTATATTTTACTACATGGACAGATCGTTTCCCAATCAACTGCTGACCCAAAAAGCATTTGTGACGCAGTGAAGCGTTGACAAATAATGCCGATGGTATCGGAACGCCGCGAATTGTCATAGCGGAGCTGGTCCATATGAAAATTACTATTTTTATGTCGCTTCGTCCTTTCCTTTATGGCTAATTTTCATACTTTATTGTAACGATTTACAGGGCTATTGTGAAACATGGATACACACCATTTGAGCTGTACTGTACGTTCACTAGATAAGTTAGTTTTAGGTTATACCGTTTTTATGCATGAATTATTTTCAGCAGTTAACATACACAAACAAGAGCCATTAATACCACAAATGTATGAATAGTACACATTATTGTTTATATAAGGACCTAGTTGGCTACAATATAATTATAAATGGAATTAATTTAAAAACGTACATTGTCAATACTACTTCTTCTTGGTAATCTACTATATAAAATTAAGTCGGGTTTTCCTCCCTGACGCTATAAGTCCAGAAAGCACGAACCGATTTCCACGGTTTTGCATTCGTTGGAAAGGTCTCGGGCTCCGTGAGGTTTAGCAAAGATAATTCAGAAAAATTTTCAACAGAAAAGCGGGAAAATCCTCTAAGGCTAAACGAAGTTAGCCGGGACCCCTAGTTTTATATATATTTAAATTTAAATACCCGTTTAAAAAGACGTTTATTTAATTTCTTGACATGAATGAATAAATTGACAAATAAATTTTAAAACATAGTTTAACTGCACAAATTTGTTGATTTTTTTACCGACAATAGAACTAAGTCTTTGTGATTTTCATTCAAGCCAAATCTAAAAACAATCGAAGATCAATTTGTCCAATAAATATTCAAATGCAATTGAACACAAAAGGCCTTAATACTTATGCCCGGTTGGGTACAGAATTTATCAACCCACTCATTCTGCAACGAGCCTCATCAATACCAATTAAATTAATAAAACGGTTATAAAATACTTCAATGACAATAAATATCCTCTATTACTGGCTCACTGTAATTTAACACTAATTGATTGTTTACTTCAAATCGCTCCAAAACTTACAAACAATAAAGTGAATCATTCGATTGATAGGGTGGCCATAGCTTTTCGGTATTTTAATATACTTTATAAATAGTACAATTTATAAAGCACAAAAAATGTGTTTCTTTTTTTCTTTTATTAAATTTCATTATAGTATTCGAACTTCGGAGTTCAAAACTACATAAATAAATAATCACATATTAACTAACAAAAACACATGACATTTCTTTAAAATGCCGTCATGTTTTTTGAAAAATGAAAATAGGATACCGTTCTTTTAAAGATATGGATTTGCGTTTTTGACCGTTTTTTTTAAGTTGCTTGTTTCTTTTAAATTAGGTTTTATAAATTGCCGTATATTTTATTATCTTCCCAAAATTTGTTTGGATAAAAGTTATAAGCTTACGTGGGTTGAGACTAAACATAATTGCTTTTATACACCCTAAAATGGTAGCGTTATTGTGCCTACCTTGTATGTCGGAAAGATTGTTGTCATACTTAAAATACAGCAAGTAGCGTATTGTAAAATGCTGATTTAAAAATAAAGACGGGGGTTTTCATTAAAAATTATGACTTTGTTTCCATTTTATATTGGCTTCATTTTCGGAAAAAATATGGATCGTGTTTTTTGATCAGCATCAGTAGCTTAGGTATCCTAAGCTACTGATGCATTAAAAAAAATAGATTTGGCTACACTACGGCTTCGAGAACGAGGAGCAATGGCAAACAGCTGTTAAGATGTTGATTTACGTGGGGAAAGAGCACGGCCAATTATCTTATTAGAAGCCAATTTATCGTTCGTCACATTACCATATGGACGATGATTGTTAGACTGAACCACTTTCTTATTCTCTTAATAACGGTTTTATTTCTTAATAATTAGAACAAAAAAGCATTCGTTTAATAAAGTATTCGTTGGCTTGCAGAGTTTAGTAGGTATTCTGAAGTAGTAATTAAATAAATGTGTATTGCAACGCTCTGCAATGGTGTTGTTGCTCAGTACCTTTAACATATTAAACCACTATGTAACTAAGTCACTTAGATCATTAACTCACTAGTATAAGTTGTTCAGGAACTCGGGCAGCTGACTATACTTACTATTGATTTAAAGTTTTGCAATTAATTTATTGAATGAAATGTTTGTCCATCCTTCCATGGAAATCATCTAAAGAAGCTAAACCCTTACCAGTTTTGTTTTGTAGATATTTCTTTTGCCTGTTAAATAACAATACTTCAGTAATGAATCTTTCATTTCGTTTCCAAAAAAAGAATAGAACTTATGACTAGCTGAAATGTTTTGAGCATTTCGATTGGGTATTTTCCAGTGCGTCTGCCAAGGGACTCCAGGCAAGGCGTTAGATGACCCATTGTCTCGGGCCGTAAGCCCGTGTACGTCTAACATGGACTTGCTTACATTGTAAGACGTCTTAAGTCGTAAATAACAACAGTTTGCGATAAAACGGATACTAGGTACTAAATCTATTTTTCTAGTTAGATCTAAGTGTCTGAAGAAAATGTTTCGTGAGAATTACTTCCTTGGAAAGGTTTTTAATTTTAATGATAAATAACTGACTTCAAAATCGAAATCGAATTACATAGAAAAAAGATAGCTCGCTCTAAAAATGATTTTTTTTTTCATTGGTGGACAAACTTACCTATTATCATCACTAAACGACTCCAGTTTGATAGTTTGATCACATTCAATATATTGAATAAGCAAAGTGTAACATAAACCTCAACCCAACATCATTCTTTGTGTATTTTTACCCAGCCACCGAAGACAACAAAACGCTTGAAAAATGTATTGTACGAGCTTGGTTCCGTTCCGCGAGAGTCATCACCAATAATTCGCTTATTCCACTATCTGCGGGTCAATATTTTCTCATGAAGCCCGACGTTTTGTCACACAAAATAACGTGTTTTATAGGCCAGCGCCCGCTAAATGTTTTACGGCGATAACAATAAAGAAAAACAAAAGCATATTGTCTCCTCCTTCCCGTGCGTATTTTCTCAAGAAAAGAATGACAATCGTGCAGTTTTATTAATATTTATTCCCTTTAGCAAAAATGCTTCGGCCACCACGCGTTTTTGGCCACCAATTATTAGTCGGACGTCCACGAATGCTTAAATGTCGTGTGATAAATCGGACAATCGGCATTTTTGCCTTATCTTGCTATCGATTTATCTTGTACTGTGAGAATTTTTGGTTTTTACATGCGCCAAAAATAATATTAAATGTATGTATAACTTTGAGACTAGATTAGTCAAGTTTTCACTTAACGGGCTCAGATCCAAGCCTAAATAGAAGGGTTCGTTGCTTAAAGTAATGTCAACATCGATAAGCCGCAGCTCCATACCTATATTAAACATTTAAAATAATTTAACGGGTCAAAACGCGACACCATTTTTATTTAGTAGTTAATACGAACTACTTACTGCCCGACGTTTCGGTTAGGTTGCACCAACCGTGGTCACGAGCTGTCTGGTCTTGCTCGCCTTCGTCTGTTCGGGGGAGCTTGCAAATCTTCATCCACCCGCACATACCATACCATACCTATATTGTTCTATTGGTGTAAAAGGTCCCCAAAATTTTTACGCTGCTATTGAGGACCAGAGCTTCCAATGTTTCGATAGATTGACCAGATCTTTCTTTTTTTTTATATTACACTTCCAGATTGACCTCATCCCACCTGATGTTAAGTGGTAATGAGGTCCTATCTTTAGGGTGACAAGTACAGCATAATAAATCTGTTACTAGACTTGTCGCCCTTACCTTGAAGGCTTGACCGCTGCTACTAATGTAGGACCCCCCAGGAGCTCTGGAAACCTTACTCACACGCAGGAACACAACAACACAGAAGTTATTGTTATTTGGCTGCGGTCTTCTGTAAGGTGGAGGTATTTCACCAGTCAGGCTGCTCCAGTTCGAGCGATAAATCGCTATGCCCAACCTCTCTTAAATCGTCACACCATCTCTTTCTTGGCCTACCTATTTGGCAATAGCCGTCTTCGGCTTTTCAGTGTGTTGTTTTGCTGTTCAGGACTTTCTTTATTTTGCGTACATGAACTGCCCATACGGAGGTAAAAAATATTTTTACGTCGTTTGAAACGTTTCGTTGTAAGTTTCCGAAGTCATCTGTTTCTTATAATAATTTCATATGAGCGCTGCGCCCGTTGACCGTGATGCACCGAACAAGGGGCGCTCTGTGCACTTCTGGGGAACTGCCGATTGGCATCGCAGGCCGAACCAACAGCTCCACTTATAAACCGATAAATAATTCCATATTAAAACCACCGATACGATAGAGGCCAGATTAGGCAAACGACGCCCCATTTACATACAATAGTTTTGGTTTTTCATAACTTATTCATAATCATTAACGAAAACGAAACAATACCTTTATTAAAAAACAACTAAAGTGGATCACCGATTTCGTACATGTTCAATAGGCGTTGTTATTCAATCGCGCTAAGTTTAGGACGCTGTGATTTAAATTTTAAGATCTTTGACCCGACTGATTAACATATCACTGTTAAACATTGAATACACGTACAATAAAAACGTAAAGGAAGAATATCATAACTGTTCCGATGAAATATGACCGAATATGTTTGATATTCAAATAGCAGAGGGGGCTTCCGCTGGGAACAGCGAGCCACCGACGCATCTCAGACACAAACACTCGTATTTTACGGCTACAACCGATCTGAGTAATAACACGCTACATTAGTTTCCCATTATGCCTTCGAGACAATAAAATTTGCCCAATTTTACGATCACATTAATAATTTTATGAATGGAAGCAAATGTTTTAAATCTTTAAATGCGATGAAATGAATAAAAAGCATCGGTCGGCGGCAGGTCGTTTCGATAAATTGGGGGTGTTAAAGGCGGTGATTGGTTTCGTTTGGTGTTTTCAGTTTTGTTAGCGCCTGGTCAAGTCCGCAGCGGGCCAAGGTCGGTGATGTGGGAGCGGAAGGCAGCTCGTTCCCAGGGTATCGGGTGCACTACCGGACGCCGCCACCTTAAACTCGATGCGGATCGCTCGATTATTTTTATCGAGCACTCGATGCTATTGTTTTCAACTAGGCGAAACTTGAATTGTGGTCGTGTTAAAGATCCTGTCTAAATTGCTGTGCAGATACAAAGCGACAGTTCTTTGCAAGTAACAATTTTAATATGGACAAATAGATATCTGAATAAAAAGATCTAAAGAACAATTTTTATAATGGAATCGTACTTTATAATTGACAATACCTGGTTGATTGGTTAATTAAATTGAGCTGGCATAAACATTTAATAAATTTTGAATGTAATTAAATTAAATTCACGGTTGAGCAGAGCCGTGACCTGAATGCGGGTCGTGAACATAATAACTAAATACGTCAGATAAGTATTTTTAAAATTATATTGTAATGCAAATGTGCTTAGTTCATTGCAGACAGCCTTGATACTTGTTTGCTTCCCCAAAATATTGCGTCGTAAATAATATCTACTTCTACAAGTTTAAGTACAAATAGTACCGACCACGTTTATTTAATGAATCGACGAGTATATATTATGATATAAGCCCGTATTGAAGGTCTAACGTTCTTGCTTTCTTATTTAATAAAGTACCATATTCCAATATGTGGCACTTTCTGGAAAATAATTGATTCAGTTTATCTGATATTAAAATTGTTCAATGCATGTCATGTGTTCTTAACAAGTTGTTTTGTATTTTGTATAGGAGTATTTTAAAATTGAAAGAAATCTTTAAACATTTTTGACTAAAGGAATTTAATAACGATTTAAATATGTACATGTATGGAGGCAAAATATTTTCACAAAACATTTACACTGTACCATTTATTCCCAAACGAAGTATCTTGAATTCTAAATTAAGCAACGGTGAACTAAACATAAATATTTTATTTAAACGCCTACTTATACCTAATACCTATATTGTAAACGTAAAAAACATTAAAATGAATATGTCTACACGTATATTGGTCTCGTGCTGGAAGTTGTACAGATAGCGAAATTTTTATTTTATTTATTTAAAAACTTTATTGCACAAAAAAGTACAAAAGGTGGACTTAATGCTAGGAGCATTCTCTACCAGTCAACCATTGGGACATGTCATTTCAAGGCAAATGTTTTTTAATCGCAGCAAAATTTTCAGAGTTTCTTATATTGTGCGTCCTAAAAGAGACATTTTTGTGCCGCGTTTCATAAATATTTTGGCTAAAACATTTCCAGTTGGTTATCGACAAAGCCCACCACTGTGTAGATTACAAGGATGTGCAAGCTGGACGCGTGTCTATCAAGTTACGCGAAACGAAACCGCAGAATCAGCGGCGAACAACGGAAGCCACTACCGCCGGTCCCCTACTCTCCCACGAACTTTCAACCGTGGCTCCGGACACCTGAGCTAGCCAATATCACCTCTACTACAATACAATACAGTCCACTAAATAACCGGTGTCATTATCACAGATTTGCTAAAGAAATTATAAGTAAACTAACATAAAAGCATGCTCTAGCCAAGAATTGTTTTTCGTCGTGATTGTAATATCTTTTGATATATACTGTTATCGTTATTCTGAAATGACTGACGGAAACATTCATGGTTGTAAAGTCAAAGCTATTGAATCAAGGAAGATATAACTTTCAGAGCTATGTTCCTTATTTCGGCTGAATGGCTCTTTAAGGCTCAACCTCCTCATCAGGGTGAGTACAGTTCTATATATGTTTCTAAAAATCGCTACGTGAACACTTGAATTAAACGGTCATTTAATGTATTTTCCCACGTTAACATGTAGCTAAATGTTAGTTTTTGTAAATTTATTTTTGTAGGTTTTGTAACTTAACAATACTTTATAGTATTTTAATATTAATTATATTCGTATATGCCTTTGATAAATATCCTTTAAGCGTTGTTCGTTGGTACCTATTTTTACTGTTAAACCAGGGCTTGTTAAATATCTATCATATTTAATATCCAACCTACCTCCACGATATTTCCACTCAAATCTATGGGGTCAAGACTAACTGTTAGAGAATGTCACTATGTCTCAGTTTAAGACTAAGTCCGCTTTTTTACATGAAAATATTGTTGTAGCAAATATCTGAAGTTTTCATCGTTATAATAGGTAAATAAAAGTCACTCTGATACACTTATTTTAAGTATATTTCGAAAGTGTCTTAAACTTGTTTTTTTAATTTGACTAATAAGACTTTAATCTAAAATACCTTATCAAAACCCAAAACTTTTACAGTTTGTTTAGGTAGAAAAACTATTAGTTTGTACTTATTCGACATCAACATCTGCTTTATTTTTCTGCTCTGTTTTAAAACAGTGTTAAATACCGGTGTGTGTTAACAACGAAATAATCCAGTAATAAAATGTTTAATGCCAACTGAACTCCATAATATCCATAGGGGCCATTCAAGTATTACGTAAGCACTATGGGGGGGTGGGGGGGTCTTTGTTATGCTTATTTTGGATGACATGGGGGTAGGGGAGTCTAGATGATGATTACGTCATCGGTAGTTATTTACTTTTTTACACAAATTGCAACCCTCACATTGTATATACTTGAAAACGAAACGCATTTTTTAAAATTCCCGCAAATAATGCATACGTTTAGGCACTCGCTTTAGAACCGATTAGGGGAATTACCGCGCGCTATAATTGTCTGAAATTTCTCCGTTAGTGTATTGTTTTGTTTGGATACTATAGCGAGTATACGTATTGTAAGCATAGCAAAGCAAGTTAACATTTGTGTTACCGTTGATTCCATTAGCCAAAGTTTAACGTTTAAATGATGTCGTTTCAAATAGACAAATCCAAGTTATATCAAAAATTGTTCCAAAGTTTTAAAAAATCTCATGCAAGTACGAAAGTAGGTACAAAATGTACAAAGGTTAGTTGACGAAGTGTGGCGAAATTATAAATTACAAGCTAAGTCCGACAAGGAACTAGATATATAAAGATATAATTTAAAAAAATACATTTATAATTGAAAAATGTTTACGTAAGCATGGGAGGAGGGGGTAAGAGCTTTGCTTACTTTTGCTGACAAGGGGGATGGGGGGGTAAATGATTGTAATAAATCTGCTTACGTAATATTTGAACGGCCCCATACACAAACAAAGTTTCCATCACGTTCCGAATACACCAAAGCTATTCTTGCATAAAACAAATACTAATTCTGTATCTGAACCAAATTACAGTCATAAAAGTGAAGACCATTCATGGCATTATTCGGCGGCGTATCGGAACTGCCGCTTTCCATATCGTACACTGTAGTGCAGTGAAACGGGAACTATACATTAGACAGCATCCATTATTTTAAAACATAAATTTTGTATAGTATATTTATATTATGTAGTAGTATATTAAAATATATTATTACTACGCTACGTTATAATGTTCAAGTTGTCCCTTTAAGTAAAAAATAGCTCATCTACGAAAAATTATGTTTATGACGACTTTTTATTATAGATATCGATTCCCGTAAACGTCTAAAAATTTTAATTCCCGTCAGCAGTGGAAGTACATATGTTTGTACGAGGCTAACGATTAAAAAGAATTTGTTTAGATTCATCCATATATATCGATGACAACGCTTGTTTGTATCGATTAAATAGCACTAGAATAGCTACTGAATCGCAACTACATCATGGCGATATAGCTGCGTTGAGTAGCGTCTACAAAAGTAATTCAATTTCAATTGTATCAATGTTGCATCGCGACTTTAGCACGTTTGCATAATTTCTTAGAGTTACCGTGTGTAAAGAGCTTTTTCACAGAAAAATAAAAATATTTTCAAATGATGGTTGGAAAACTTAAACCATCATTATAAACGCTTCTCAATTTTAACCCTAACTTTGAAGCTTTGAAACACATATACTGATTTGAGTACACTTCACACGTTTTTTAGTCTTCATAATATTAGACAATAAATTAAGTTCTAACCAATTTTTTTTGTCTAGCACTGTATGTGAGGAGTTATAGGTTTCATTTGCGGACGATAGACGACAATTTTCAATTTTCTTGCGCGTGCGTCCCATTTGAATATTTTAATTTGGGGGGCGGCGCGACTATTTCAATTTATTTTATGAGCGTCGCGCAGAAGGGTTCCCTTTCACCGTTCCAGATTAGTAAATATTTGATAGCTTTATTGCTTCAAGTGATATATTTAAACATGCTTTTAAAATGAAGTTGGAAGCTGGGAGAGTCATTGTTATAAGAAAGCATTTTGGCATTGTCGCACCCCATCGAAACTTTATTCTATGTCCAAATAAAACATGGATTTAGTTTTAAGATATAAAAAAAAGTATTTGATAAAAAAAATATACGATCGAATTGAGAACCTCCTCTATTTTTTTAAGTAAGTTAAAAAAAAAGCTATTCTTAAATTGTACGTTTTGTATAACTTTTCCGTTTTCGGTCCATTTAATTCAATGGCGTCCGTAGCCAGGAGTCGAGCGGGCCGGCCGAGCCCGGGTTTTATTCCCAGTCAGATCAATGTAGAAAACTTTTCTATATTGTCTCAGCTTTAGATGTTTTGGTACTGTCGTTGTTAGATAAGTTGCCACTTCGCACGCAAAGTGTGTATCTCAAACAGCTGTGAAACGAAACCGCGGCATTAGACGCTCACCACTCATATTATTGTCCTAAAATTATATGGGTAATTAATAAAAATAAGGTATTGTCCATACACTAATACAATTGATGCTACTGCTTAACAAATTTTGAAATTGATGTCGTTAAAGTCGCTATTCGGAATTCAACAGTTGCAAGCGAGAAGCGTTCATGCTTACAAGGATATTGATTACCCTTTGCTAGTCGCACGTGATATCCATGTAAATATTGCTAATATAATAAACGGGCTGATTGCTTTGCACCAGACAGCAAGGCAAAGCGCAGTGCAGCGCCCGGCTGTGTTTAACCTCACACAGCTATGTTTCATCTAATAGAATTGCGAGCTCGTTATCTGCTCAGATTAAAATATTCAGTATTTGAGTGATTTCACGAGCGAGTGAGCGGCAAAGGGTTGACTAGTCGTTTCGCCGGCTTTGAACACTTGTGGGGAGCCGGGTGAGGGAACGCCGGCAGGAACTCATACCTACGCTTAACATACGAGGAAGCCCCCTACACACTCACACCATATTGACATGCAACTCACACCTTTCAATAAACAATTAAAACAATCAAATTCCAAATTAAGATTTAATCAGAATCAAAACTACAAAAATTACCAGGGAATTAGCCCTAAGTATTCAATAAACGCGTATTAACTTTCATCGAAGCCATCAAATGTCAATGAAGCCGCAGCAGTCGCACAAACAAATGAATTGTCGAGTTTCACTGGCTTTTTCCGGCGTCTGACGCCATGAATAATTCCATTTCATATAATGGCCTCGACCGCATCAAATATTTCATTCCGAGTTTTGCATATTTAATTGAGACAAAAACAATGTCCGGGAATATTTTACAGACAATTTGATTCCCTCGTTTCCTTTCCAATCGCATCTATTTTCCATAATGAAATTATTTTATTAATGAATATCGGTTCGGCTGGAACGCAATCGTCGATCCGTCCATTATTGTCGGGTGCGTATGAATGCGCTCGAATAACATGTCTCTGTCACAATAGATTTATATTTTGAATACGCGTGATCACGTGTATCTGTCATGGTAATGATATGATATAAATGGACGGATGTTGTCGACGGATAAATATTGCACTCCACCCATGGAGAGCTAATTTTATGAGTGAAATTAGTTATTCACCTGTTGTTGCCATTTATAACGGGGAACACAATGAGACCGGCAGCGGAGCGCACCCGCCGCGCCCGTCATTATTTGCGGATACCTGAGCTAGTGGGCTAGGGGCCTGCCGGGCGACAGCCCTGAGCCGAGCTGGCGTGATGGCGGCGACACCTCCGCACCCAATTGAGTGATACACAAAGATTACGGACACGAAAAAGCTCAGCGATGCTACGTCATGCAAACCGAATTTTACTAACTGCCATAGGCGTAGAGCGTGCTTAATTTCAACAGTCAGTGATTGAATAATAGGCGAGATTTTAAAAATAAAGAGTCATCTCACGTCCGCGTCAACGCTTAGATATTCTTTGGTCTAGATGGGCGAGTTTTTATTATTTTTGTGGTGACCGTTTGGCTCGTCCATATAATTCGTGGGGGACGTGACCATCATTTTTTTTATAATTGTGGAGTGGAGCTCGCCGTCGCATGATTATATTCCGTGGAACAGGTACACTATTGAGATCGGCTCGGGCCCCAGTCACGTGCGCGGTCACCGTTTTGAATAAACTAGATACGATCATTAGATTCTAGTTAGATACTATGCATACAAGTTGTCCGTACACTGCGTTGTACGACGTGGAACACGAATTTATACATATACCCCAATTACATTTACCGTTGTACGTTTAATTAAATAAAAAATGTGTTCAAGTGCGTGTCCGGCCACGCGTAGTCTTGGGTACAGTAGTTGTTAATTATTTAAATTTGTAAATTCCATTATTTCTGGACTTCTTTATCCTTTTTTAAAGTGTAATCTTTATTAGTACCCTTTCCAAGTTTCTTCTATATAGGTATCTTCGAAATCAAACGGTATCGGTACCGTATATTTCTTATTATTCTCCCATAGCCATCTTTAGATAGGTTCATCACTCCTTTAAAGCAATTTACATACATATATTCTTCCCATTAACGTTTCATTAGTTTATGAAACTCTAAACTTTATA
Source organism: Glyphodes pyloalis (assembly GCA_037074685.1). Classification (NCBI taxonomy): domain Eukaryota; kingdom Metazoa; phylum Arthropoda; class Insecta; order Lepidoptera; family Crambidae; genus Glyphodes; species Glyphodes pyloalis. The sequence continues at coordinate 1,219,273 of JAYKKO010000025.1, forward strand.
AAATAAAGCCCATCCGTTATTCTACCGTTCTGGAAAGCGAAAAAATGAAAAAAAAAATTCAAAATCAGTAGATACTTTTACAATATTACTCTTTCAATGTTACCCAAGTACAAACTTTTAAATCAATTTCTATATTAAATGTTCTACGCCGTCGAATGATACGTTAATTCTTTATTACGATTTATGAGAAATTAAACCGTATTTCCAATTTTATCCAACGGCAACTTATTAATCAGGTCTGTTGACCACATCGCAATTATATCCTCGCTATTTAATTGAATGAAAGTTTATTAAAATGAGTGTTCCAATACGCTCTACGCGCTTGTGTCCAATACTGTTTATAAAGACCTTTACACACAAAATTTTATTAATTCTATTTTATCTATGATTGCATGTACCTAATAACACACGAAAAGGTACTGATATAAAACATTACGGTGAAAACTCAAAAGCAAAATATCCAAATCAATTATGCATCCATAAATAGATGCGTTTTGTACTGAGTCTATAATAAATAATACATGCGCCAGACAATCACACCAATCACCTGGTCTCAAACTAAGGTTTTCCCTTGTACTATGAGCACCAGACGACTGATACTAACCGGGGGTGTCATCCCGGCACACCCAGACCCAAGTCAATATAGAAAAGTTCGTTTTTTGTTCCAAATTGACCCGACCGGGAATCGAACCCGGGACCTTTCGCGCTTTGGTCGTCTACCTTAGCCACTGCGCCACTGAGGTCGTCAAATAATAATATAGTCTAAAGTGAGAAACAAAAGAACAAAATGTTTTGAAGCTTATTGTGCAAAACTGTGAGCATCCAATGAAGCAAATTATATTTGATTGCCATACTATATTTCCTTTATATTTGATTAACAAAAATCCTACTCCCTTTATAAAAATGTATTACATTTGTACGCAAAAACTGCTCAACAGCTTTGGAAGGGATTTGGTAGCTAGACAGCTTAGGTACAAGAATAACTTATTAAATCTCGAAATAATGTAAACCAAGTCTCATGCAACAAACAGCTAGTATTAACATCAAACGTAATTCAGGTGAAGGGCTAATAACTTGTGAAATGGGGCTGTGTGGTTCATGGAAAAGGAAGGACACGGCAAAAACGTGTTAAGGGAAGGCAGGGCAAACACGTAGCGGATGAGGAGATGATGGACAGTCGATAGCAGTCAATAACGCTTACAATGGGACTAAATACCGAACTGTCCCGCGTCGCCGTGCACCGTGACCGCTACCGGACCGCGACCTGTCTTGATACTTAGATCCGGGTGTCAGTTCAAATTTGCTTTATTTAAAATTTACACGATATTAACTTTGTTTTAAAATATTAATATATTATAATAAGTTGTATAAACAGAATCAAAATTGCTTAAAAATTAACGAATTTACATCGAACATGTCTGTCCCGCCTACAAAAACATCTTTTAGTAAAACTATATGGTGTATACGCCAGCTCTACTCTTATATCGGATTTATTTTAACTTAGGTTATAATCATACGTACAGAAACAAACACAGAAACAACTTCTTACCCTAAACTTGTATACCTTTTCCTTTCCATCATCGTGTTTAAAAATCGTTTACACAATCTGGAATTTTGTTCACTGGAAAACCACTGTGGAGTATCTAGGGGGGAAATACCATTTTTAGTTCACACTTGAGATATGGCAAATGTTGTATGAAAATTTATTTGTTAAAACTTATAATAGTTTTCCAGAATTTTAACAGTCGGACAATAAAAAACAACCATATTATTCAAATTACTCACATTTAAATCTTAACTCTCTATGGTTTTTAAAGCATTCTAAAACAAAATAAGACTTGATTTAAGGGAGCCAAAGTTGACAAATGAAACTGGTTCAAGTATCAACACCACTCGACCGAAGTATGTTTATTGGTAGTCAAAGAAAAGTTATTATTTTCTGAACTATGGTCATTAAAATTTTTGATTAACAACGTTTGATGCGTGTCGATGAGATGACGTGGCAAGTCCTTTGCATTGTCCTGTTTCTTCGAGCCGTAACTAAGCGTTTGTACATTTTTTACTAACCCATAGAGATATTAAAACTTTATCTACGAAATATCTGGAATGCACCCGCAGTTCCTCTTGTCGCTCCTGGGTAATTACTTTTATAAGGTAACTTTCGGTTTTGATCTCAAGAATGGATCTCTTCTTGATCCTTTGCATTCTTCAAATTCATTCATTCTTGATGGTTTTTGAAATTAGACGTCACATTATTGGACTTTTTACTCTTTTTTTGCCGCTCTAACCACGTGAAAATTCTTAATAGTGAAAATTCAAAAAATCTTCTTACCACTTTCGACACAATCCAGACCATACCCTTTTAGGAAAATTTCATGTTAAGTCATTCTTTTCAGCATAAACATCTAAAAAAATATCATTTCGTTGTGCATTTCGTATCCTCCTACAATCTTTTAAATTCAAGAATGCAGAAGTTTGCTGTTTGCAACATCACTGCAGCACACCCTGTACCCGTAAAGAATTGCAAAATAAATGGTCAATAATAAAACCTTAAATAATAAAACCTATTTGAAACACAAACGTATCGGCTACATCCAATCAGTCGGTGATATACAAATAGAGTGACATCAGTTGACATTACAGAGCGCGCTTTCAGCACGACACAATCGGCGCCCCACCTCGCACGAGCCCGGTATAGAAACTAACCATTCGTCATCCATTATTCACGGCCTAAATTGCACAACTTTAGAGCGCCATTTCTAAATGACATCTAAATCTGTTACTGTATTAACATTGTGAATAAAATTTATACAATCAATCTACATAAATGTCCGTGAGCGTCCGTCCATTAGTCAGCTGGAGCACAAAGGGCACACGCTAGTCTCGTAAATCAGACACATGTACTTGTATTGAGACGGCTCGCTTGCCCAAATCGCATCAATAGATCGACCGCCGCCGCCCGCGCAGCCTTTCCAGCCATTAGCGACCCCTAGCGGCGATTGTCGCACGAAGACCCCAAGTGAAATCTTGGAACAACGAATATTGCCATCTAACACAGAGAATGTTGCATCAAATTGACTACAATATGCCCTGATGCTACTTACAGCGACGCACACTGGTCCGGATTTTTAATATGGAAGACTTAGGACCCAATGTCAATATTTCGGGCTGAAAAAAATCATGTGGATAGATAAATGAACGTTCATCAACGTTTGTTCTAGCAGTTTTTATGAAATTGGTTATTTTTGCGAAAAAAAAAACATTGAAAAAAAATTTGTATGGAGAAAAAGTGAAATTTTTTTTTTTTTCGAAAAGTTCAAAACTGTTAGCAGTGAAACCTTTTGTGTGTTATTGTATTACACTTATTCGTTAATTCCATATTTTTTTTATTTGCATATACTTGCAGCCTTGGCCAAAATATGCATCGGAACTTTCATTGTATTTATTTCAACTATTTGTGACAATTTAATTTTTTTATTGATTTATAGTCACATAATTTACGCATATTTTCAATATAATAAATTTTAAAATCCATTAATGATTTTGAAAAATAGATTACAATTAAATTTTAAAAATCAAAATAATATTTTACTTCTTAGTGGTTAGCTGTTGCTCAAAGCGCAGTTAGTGATCGAATGAGGCATTGCCTGCTAATATTCCCCTCCCATTCCCTAATATTGCTATCTCTTTCATTTCCTACTATCGCTATCTCTTTCATTCCATACTTCTCTCTCTTTCGCTCCTTGAAACCCTTGCTAGTTGAGCGCTTATGAATCAAATAAAACAGACGGGAGCTCATGTTGGAGCGTCATTAGACATTCAACCCTTGAAGAGTCAACATACCTGGAAATTTTAACGTGAATAATCTAGCAACTTGATCATGGCTGGATTTGGCACTAACCTGGACATTTACGTGTTTCTGCGACAAGAGGACCTCAAGGATTACAAACGACTGCATCAAGCAATTTTGGATTGCGTTTTGCTTGAAATTTCGCAAGAAGATTCAGAAAAATTATTGAATTTTGCAAGATCTTTTACTGTGAACTTAAATCGTCGATGGACCGAGGCACACAGGGTGCAAAAAACATTCATGAAGAAGCATATGAACTGGTTGGAAACAAGAATTAAGTGGCCTGAATGTGAATCAGTAAATCTCACCGAAATTTTTGAAGGGACCGAAAATTTGGATCCTCGTTCTACAGAAGAAGAAGCAGCTGTTCAACCCATTCCATCTACTTCGAAGGCGACTAGTGACATTGGAACATCTACAGACATTGCATCAAGGAAGCCATTTGAAGACTTGGGGAATAAGCAGAAGAAAAGGCGATCGGGTACATTACTCGACTATCCGGAAGAGGAACTGACTTTTGCTTTTGTCACGAAGCTAAAGTCTAATGGGAAAGAAGGTCTTGCTCGCATCATCGATCACCTTGTGAAGAATCCTGAAAAGGTTGAAGCTGTCGAATCACTTTTATCAACAAACGAGAAGACGGACACTATGCAGGAAGATCAAGCGTTGGCCCTTACTGCATCATTGGATCTGTCAAAGTGGAAGTATCTTACTTTACGGTCAGCATTGTCACAGCAATTGAAGCTTCCGTCTTACTACAAGTTGTTGGAAGCTAAGCAGAGGTGTTATCCAGATACCAGAGATATTGAAGTATCAGAACATTTAGTGAAGGTGAAACTACAAGCACTGTTAGACGTGACAACTCGAAGAATACTGCAAGTCGTTGGTGATGATTTAAATATGTGCAGTGAAAACTTGAAGCTTACCTCCAAGTGGGGATTCGATGGATCTTCAGCACAGAGCAACTACAAGCAAAGAAGTGAACTGGCAGAATTCGACGACTCCTCTGTGTTCATGACGAGCCTCGTTCCTTTGAAGCTCGAGAGCGGCAATGTTGTTATTTGGAATAATCCAAACCCATCTTCAACATCTTATTGCAGACCTATTAAATTTCAGTTTGCGAAGGAAACGACCGAATTTGTTAAGCAAGAACAAGCGGCAATGGAGGAAGAAATACGAAATTTGACTATTTCAAGTTGCGGAAACTTGGAAGTTACTCATGAGTTGCACATGACAATGATTGATGGGAAAGTGGCTACAATTATTACAGATACTCCATCTGCAGCTACGTGCAATGTTTGTCTTGCAAAACCTAGTGAGATGAATAATCTTTCAGAAATGTTTTCAAGACCTGTACGGGACGATGTGTATCAATATGGACTATCAACACTCCATATGTGGATTCGAAGCATGGAGTGTCTTTTACATATTTCATATAATTTAGATTTCAAAATGTGGAGTGCACGAGGTGACAACAAAAACCTTAAGAAGTTAAGGAAGGATATGGTGCAATCGGAGTTCAAACAACAAATGGGACTTTTGATTGATGTTGTAAAGCAGGGCTTTGGAACTACTAATGACGGAAACACGGCCAGAAGATTTTTTCGGGAATACAAAAAAAGTGCTCAAATAACGAAGATTGATGCTGATTTGATAAAGCACTTCGCAGTTATATTGCAAGTGTTATCTTGTGGAAAGGCTGTCAATATCGATAGTTTCCGTGAATACTGCAAGGAGACTGCTGAGATCTTTGTACATCACTACCCCTGGTACAATATGCCTTCCAGCATACACAAAATGTTGATACATGGCGCTGACATATGCAAACATTTCTCTTGCCTTCCTATCGGAATTTTGTCAGAAGAAGCAGGAGAAGCAAGAAATAAGGACTTTCGAAATACCAGAGAGCGACACACGAGGAAAACAGGAAGACTGCAAAATAATGAAGACATTATACACAATTTTTTGATATCATCAGATCCATATATATCTCATCTGAAACCTAAATACACCAATTTTAAGTCATCAAGGATGTTTCCAGAAGCTACGCAGTTGATATTATCAGATGAATTAATAGAAGTTGAAGAAGAAATTGAAGTTGATGAAGAAGCTCCAGAAAATGTGCCAGATCCTTTAGAATAAGTTTTAAGTTATTTATAACTATTATTTCGCGTGTTATATATAGATAGTTTTAGTCAATAACTTTAGTTTTAATTTCATTTTAGTTATTTTATTATTATTTCCTATTTACTAAATTAATGAAAAATGTATTAAATTTAATGTAATGTAAACAACCTTCAATTATTTTCTATTGTAGTTTTAAGTTATTTATATTAATTTGTATGTTATGTATAGATAGTTTTAGTTAATTACTTTATTTTTAATTTAATTACTTATTTTATTATTATTTATTATGTACTAAATTGATAAAAAATGTATTAAATTTTATGTAATGAAAACGACCTTCAATTTATTTTTTATTGTACTGCAAGAATTATGCAATAAACAATTTTTAGTTATTTTGTAATACATTTACATACATACCCTATGCTACTTAAAACTTCGTCCGCGTGAATAGCGTCGCGATAACCGACATTAATGCGGACGAAGTCGCGGATGGCCACTAGTTATTCATAAATCAACTTCAAAATGTATAACAAAATAACCAGAAATAGTTTATTGCACAATTCTCGCAGTACAATAAAAAATAATTGAAGGTCGTTTACATTACATTAAATTTACCGCTGCACCACTGAACCGATATAGATGAAATTTGGTATAGATATTCTTTGGGACACTAGATTTATTTAGTAGTTTAGGCGTGATTGAGCGACAGAGAGACAGACAGACAGAGTCACTTTCACATTAATAATATTAGTATGGATTTTATCTTAGTACCGAATTTACTTTCCCGAAACCACTTAAAGAAGCAAAAGTACTGATTTTAAATAAATATATATTAGGATAAACGAAATAAACGCCAAAGCTGCAAGTAAATATTTTGTATTACCAGTAGAGCTCTTGTCTATTTTATCTGATTTATAAGCGTGGAACACCACTTGTCTTAAGAAGAAAAAGAGTGAGCAAAAGAGAATGAAAGAGACAGCAATAGTAGAAAATAAAAGTGATAGCTATATTAGGGAATAGGAGAATATTAGCAGGCAGGCAATGCCTCATTCGATCACTAGCTGTGCTTTAAGCAACAGCTAACCATGAGAAGTAAAATATTATTTTGATTTTTTAAATTAAATTGTAATCTATTTTTCAAAATCATTCATAGTCAACAAATAATGGATTTTAAAATTTATTATATTGAAAATATGCGTAAATTATGTGACTATAAATCAATAAAAAAATTAAATTGTCACAAATAGTTGAAATAAATACAATGAAAGTTCCGATGCATATTTTGGCCAAGGCTGCAAGTATATGCAAATAAAAAAAATATGGAATTAACGAATAAGTGTAATACAATAACACACAAAAGGTTTCACTGCTAACAGTTTTGAACTTTTCGAAAAAAAAAAATATTTCACTTTTTCTCCATACAAATTTTTTTTCAATGTTTTTTTTTTCGCAAAAATAACCAATTTCATAAAAACTGCTAGAACAAACGTTGATGAACGTTCATTTATCTATCCACATGATTTTTTTCAGCCCGAAATATTGACATTGGGTCCTAAGTCTTCCATATTAAAAATCCGGACCAGTGTGCGACGTCATGTATTTGAAATCCGCAGAGTACACTGTTGTGTAATGAGAGAAAAGAAGAATGGTAATTGGGGACCAATTTAGCTCTGTGGATTTAATGGTAGATTATCCTCAGGATCTTCTTCTACGTATACTACGCAGGGTCGTTCTCAAATGAATATATTTTTATGTACCTACACTAAGGTAAAGTTTTGTTCGTACATCTTCGTTCGATCCATCTCTTTTCTAGCTCCCAAGATGTTATAAGCTCTGCTTATTTTAAGACAAAGTTTAATTCTTAAAACCATATAAGTGTAAATATCTATGATTTTTTTGTTATTTAGGTATACCAAATCACCTAAAAAATATCTTAGAACAATTTCAATTTTAATTTCTTATTAATTATTTGAAACGTGCTTGAAATAGTACTAGGTATTACTTTCCTTATTCTAAGAGGTATCACGACAATTGACATTTGTCAATCACAATTAAGCTTCCTCAATTTCATGATTTCAAACTTCTTAATACTATTTTTGTGCGTCTCATTCATGTTTTCATTTGTTGAATAAAAAACAGTTATATCCTTCACATCTGACTGACAGCAAAAATAACGGCTTGTCAACGCCAGAACCAAAAGACTGCTTTCATCCGCCCATTTCGCCAGGCCGAATTAGATGTTAATTATAATAATGTAGAAGTAACGCCCTGAGGTTATTAAGATATTAAATATAGTGGGCCTGAGCGGTGGGGTCTGGGCCACGCGTCGGCAGCGCCTGGCCCACCGGGGGGCCCAGCAGGCGGTGCTACCGGCCCAGGTAGGGTTGGCCAAAGCGCAAGCGAACTCGGAGGAACACGAGTCCGAAAAAAATAAGTTTATCTTTATTATTACTTAATCCCAATAAGTGGTGGTGGTGAATTTTAAAGGATAAGGTTCATTTCAATTTTTTTTCGGTTCGTGCATTTTACAATAAGAACCCAAAATCAATCGCCATTCACCAAGAAATCAAGGGAAAGCACAGATCTGTATTATCTTTCTTCTTGTAAAATCGTATTGTTATTTTTATCATTTTAAACACCATACAACTCACTGTAGTTTGATTAAGGAATAGTAAAATTTAGACATGCATAACATCTTAACTATTTGGTCCTAATCCAAAGACTTTCACATTCCAAAGATACCTAGGCTGTAACAACAGCTTACGTTCCATCAATATGTTTTGACATATTCCTGCACGTACTGCCAAGAGCATTCTTCGCCACTATATGATCATATATTAACTGTTCCTTTATTTGCTGGTGGAAACAAGCTCGTGTTACATTGACCAAAGTATCGAACGTTCATAACCCAAAAATACCAAGGCCTGGCAACCTTAGCACCAGGTGCGTCGTGTCCGCTAATTGTTATGGTCGACCCGGCCGACACCTTGCTCCGTGAAAAATGCTCACCGCCAGTGTTTATTTGAATAAGAACTTAGTACCAGCGGCCATAATAGCACTTTGTTGATGTACTGCACAAAAAACGTACGACACGTTAGTCGATGCTTGTACGTACAATGTATACATGCACGTGCTAACTGTACTCTAGCAGTTCTTTCCCTTAGAAAAAGTATACTTCATTAATTGTTATCCCTTACGTGCGCACCTTATAAATAAATAAGAACAATAAAAACCTTAACAAACAAGAAGTCACAACGATCATTATACAATTTGTTGAATACGTGCATGTACTCAGATTACAAAATATAAGTTTGAAAAAATAATTTAATTGTTTACTCTCCAGGACAAAATATTATAAGCACTTGTGATGACAATAAATAATAAATATAATCGTTTGTATGGTATCGAGTTACATCAAGCCTCTCTCAAGAGACTCTTATCTTTCATCCGTTAAATATCGTCGGCTCAGTCGGCAACGCGCCTACAAGAGGTGACGAAGACCGCTTCGAAACTTAACGTATTAAAATAACGATGGGAATAAAATAAAAGAGTACTTATTTATGCATAATAATGTTTTTTCGGTTGAATAAAAATGAGGGGATCCGTACAAATATCTAAATAAAAGAGTGTAGTATCATAAAGCGGACGGGCCGACGATAGATGCCGAATGGAGATTGTGACGTGCCCAGGCTCGATGCGGCGGACCTCCTATCATTTATATCATTTCATTGCGGCAGTTTACATTTCATTCATAAGTCCGATTATCCTGTTGTAAACTTGAGGTTATATTTATTCAACGTATACTCCGCGCAAAGGTCGATTAACAGGAATTTCGTGATGGCGCGTTTAGCTTTCCGATGTGCCGATACTTTGTGGATAAGATTAATGTTGGAAACGTAGTAGAATTTAGCATCTTGTCACTTGTTAACTGCTTATTAGATCTTGTAACTCCGCCGACGACTGCGTATAATTCGTAAATTTTGACATTTTGAGATGCAGTAAATCAAATCGATAAGATCATGATTCATGAACGTAATTTTCTTGTAATAAAACATAACTATTATTATGACTGTGTCGGTATTTAAGTAGTAGTTAGAACGTTAGACTCCAAACCAACCAAAATTATTATTATACAATATGTAATGTAGGTATTGTTTCGTAATAAAGAAATGTATATGAAGCAGATTACGGTCTCCATAGTGAACGCACAACCCGAATAAATGGTAGCAGAAAGAAGATGATGAATTTGATGATTGATGGTAAATGTGGGAAAAAACGTGTGCTAAAGGAGTTAATTATATCTAAGGTTGTCCATCACATCAGTGTCAACAATTCGCCCAATAAACATAAAATTATGATATATCTATATGATGTCGTAGAAAAAATTGTCTGAAATATTTTACGTAGGTCATAACATTTAGCTTGTGAAAACAAATGTCAAATGGTTACGCTACGATCTATAGTTTTATGATACAATATCCAGAAAGTAGACATAATGTTTAAACACATAAATGAAATGTTATTTGCGGGACAGGTCATATGTTAAGGTAAAATTAGAAAAAAAAATAAAAAATTTTAACGAATGACCGTTGCTGAGTTTAGTTATTTGCTATAGACATAAATGCTACGAACTTATAACCTGAGAAGTATTTAAACCTCTAACTTATAGAGTTCAAAATACGAATGCACCCGATCTTATATTGAATCGGAACCCGCAAAGGTCGCAATAGCAGCGTCTTAATGATTCACCCATTAAAATATGAATAAAACACACCATATTACTGTGAACGGGCTCGTATTCGTATATTTTTTGTTTCAATAAACCCTCGGCGAGTATGTCGCCGAAGCTCGCACGTTGCACCTTATTTATTGACCTATTAGAGATAACATTGAGATCAAGATGCACGGCCAAGGACCTTTGTTATAAAAATGTCCGCTTCATTATTCTTGAAAAATTAAACGCAGACTTAATGTGGATAATCGGGAAGTATTTATCAATTTTAATTAAGTGAACGATGTTAATTGTCAGCGCATTGCAAATTCATGCAAATAAAATTGGTTTTGGTTTTTGTAGAGGCATTTTAAAATTGTAAAGTTACTTTTTTTTTGTTTTGGGTGTATTATTACGTACAGTATACTTTTTGTCATATAATATGAAACCATTTGTTTTTTTTTTCAATACCTATCCTAACTTCTTAAATATATGTAAGCATGCTCACCACTGTGCTATCCCTAATTATAGGAAATGCTGAAATAGGTACATATATGTTGTATAAATGTAAGTACGAAAAACAACAAATACAAATTGTATGTGTACCTATAAATGCGACATAGTATATAATTGACTAAGTAGGTTCACTTTAAATTGTTTATTCTAAATAGAATCAATAATATCTTAAAAAGTGGATTGATGTAAAGTGGGTTTCAGTTGAAATTATTAAAAAGATATAAAAAAATTCTAGCAAAAGTATACATATTAATGATCTGTCAATAAATTTTTATAATACGTTTCTAATGAAACATGTCCACATTAATCCTATAGCCCGCAGACAGATGGCGGTATCTCCACCTTATAATTTTTCCCAGATTTTTTAATCCGTATAATTTAAATCAATACTCATTATAGCTTTTCAAAGGGTCGTCATCTCGGGGTTTTAACACGGTAACAAAGAACTTGTTTTTAAATCTGATATATTTAAAGGCATTTTAAGTTTATTACTATCTTGACTTGATAAGTCGTGAACGGCGTTTCAAAACGATTGGTATGTAAAATAAAATATTGATTTATGTGGTCCAGTGCATCGTATTTTATATCCATTTTATTTATTATATTCTTAAAAACATTTGTATGGCAAAAAACTAACCTGCTAAGTGCGTCCATGAAAGTAGTATTTGATTTATGAATAGTCTTTAAAGTAACCTGGAACGTAACTACTACTTAATTTCAGTGAACAATTACTGAACACTTAATGCAACTATTAACTTTATAAGAGCATTTACTTACTACTTAAGCGACAACAGGTTCATTAGAATTAATATCGCGGTCATTATTCCTTTCAAGGTATTTTCCCAGAGCCCTTGCTAAAGTACTTATAGTCTTATAGACGCTAATTGACAGCAAAATTGCTATTACAGTCAGTATTAACAAGCCTTGAAGAATATTATATACACTTCTGTTTTATAAGTTTTGTTTATTTAAAACACAGTTTCAAACATAAATCGGAATTTATCTTTGCCTATGTGGAGTCTTTGAATTAGATATTGGAAAGAAAGAAGGAAAGAAAGACATTTAATTGTCCACATAGGATTTGTTGCAGCGCTGGTATACTGGTCGTTCCTTGGACAACATCACATACTCATATATTTAGAAAAATAAACATTGGATTAATTTACAAACCTGGGAGGACAAATTTTGGCGATTTTATGCAGGTGTTCGAAGGGCAACTGGAAAAATACAAAAGATCAATTATTTTCGGTGATTTTAATGTTGACTTGTTAAGTAATATGTAACTGCCCTACGCTATATGACTACTATAGAAGAAACGGGTTTCAGTGTAATCAACAATTTAGACGAAATTTACTGTACCAGAGAAACGGCTACATGCAGAACTATTCTTGACCATGTTTGCACAGATCTCCTAAAAGACGCTTTTAACTTTTACATCATAGATTCAGCTATCGCAGACCATAAGCAGATCTACCTAGAACTCTTAAAAAGCCGACCAAGAAATAAAGCTAAATTGAAATATGAAGCAGTGGATTACGCTAAATTATACGAAACTATGAAGGAAATAAACTTTAAGAGTGAAGATCATGAATACATAAACCTGGAACAAAAACTCTTGCACAATATCACAAAATGTAAAATAACTAAAACCAAAATTTTAAATTTACCAAATGATGACTGGATTAATCAAAGTATAATAACTGGAATTAAGAATAGGAACAAAATATGGAGAAAATTAAAGAAACAACCTGATAATGAAAAAATGCGCAGTGACTTCATAAGAGAAAGGAATAAAGTTACTTTAAGTATAAACAAAGCTAAAACTAACTACTACCTCAGTGCTTTTAAAAAATGTAGCAATGCTCCCAAAAAAACATGGAACCTCATAAATTCTTTATCAAAAAACAAAATTAAAACAGACTATATACCGACAAAATTGCAAATAGGTTCTACAACGATCTCAGGTAGACAAGAAATCTGCGAACATTTTAACAAATATTTTACTACGATAGGTATCAAGTTATCTAGTCAGATTCTCCAGAACCCCAATTCATCAGTTAATTCCTTTTCCCCTCAAATGATCTCAAACAATGAACTCTCAAACCTAATACCTACTTCAAAAGATGAGGTTTCAAAAATAATTTCTGGTTTAGATTGTAATGTTAGTGCTGGGATAGACACTATGAATACCAAAAGCTTAAAATGTATTAAAGAGTTTGTCTTGGAGGAACTGACTGACTGTATCAATAAGTGCCTTGATACAGGAGTCTTCCCCGATTCACTTAAGATAGCCCAAGTCACTCCTATCTATAAAACTGGCTCAAAATCCGATCCTGGAAACTACCGCCCAATCTCAGTTTTGCCTATAATATCCAAAATTTATGAAAAAATATTACATAACCGACTATCAGAATACCTTGATTCTATAAATTTCCTGTTTAAAAGACAATATGGTTTTCGTCCACAAAGTAACACCCTGTGTGCAACGGTAGATCTTGTAACTAGAATAAAAAATAACATTGATAGAAAAAAAATAGCATTGGGAGTCTTTATCGACCTAAAGAAAGCATTTGATACGGTTAGTCATTCTCTCCTCCTGGACAAGCTTAAATATGCGGGACTGTCGGGTGCTGCGTACGATGTATTTCTTTCATATATGCAAAAAAGACAACAGGTAGTTAAAATTGGAAATTGTAAAAGTCTGCCATTACCTGTAACCTGCGGCGTTCCTCAGGGATCAATTCTGGGTCCATTATTATTCTTAATCTATATTAATAACTTACATGAAATGGATCTACATGGTCACTTAACCCTATATGCAGATGATACATGTCTTTTTTATTTTGGAGATACTGTTAACGAGGCTATACAAAAAGCTCAAAAAGATTTGGATTTGCTCTCTAGTTGGTTTAATCAAAACTTACTTACTGTCAATACTGCCAAAACTAGTTATATTATTTTTGCAGCAAAAAACAAAAAAATTGAAATCAACTTAAACTTATTAATTAACGGTGAAATTATAAAAAGGAAACCACATGAAAGGTACCTAGGATTGATCCTTGACGAAAAACTCACATGGAAAACACATATCGATAGCATAAAACCAAAAATCACCTCATTAACAGGGGCCTTGCGTAACATTGTTTCTTGCTTACCAAAACAAGTACGAATTAACATTTATAACGCTCTTATTAAACCGCTTTTAGAATATTTAGTGGAAGTATGGGGATATGCGGCTCCATCTAATATTAAACATCTCCAAATAGCACAAAACAAAGCTATAAAAGTACTATTCCATTATGACTATCTGACTTCGACTAAACAACTTTATAAAGACACAAAACTTATGAATATTACACAACTACATTCATTCAAAACTTGCATACTAATATATAAAATCTTAAACGGTAGTATACACTCAGAAATAAGTTTCATGAAAAATAGTCAAATCCAAAAGAAAAGACTCAGAAATTCAGATGATATTAACTTACCATTTCCGAAAACCAAGTACGGGTCCCAAAATCTAATGTATGAAGGAGTGAAATTATACAACAAACTACCGAAAGCCATCAAGGAGAGTGAATGTATAAACAGTTTTAAAAATAAACTTAAACTATATTTATCAGAATCATAATTCCAAAACTTACTGGTAGCTAAGGAAAAAAAAAAAATGTTTTTACCCTTTTTTATATCTCAAAACTATAAGTATCTATGCTAGTTTTTATTTTTAAGTGCATGCTCACTGTTTGTTATTACATTATAATAAGTATTTTTAAGTTAAAAATTGTCTTATAAGTGAAATGTAAATTTCTTGAGACAATAAATATTCTTTAAACCGATATATGTAAGCTACTCAAAAATCACGGTTTAGGCTCTAGAGTTGTAGTAACCAGAATCAACAGAAATACAAAACAAATAAAAATGTTCATACGTATGTTGGTCCCGCGGGGATTGAATCCACGGCCCCTGACGCTGTGGGCAGCGTCTACCAAATGCGCCGCCGACCCAAAGAGTAAATGACGGCTTTAAAAATGCGGTATCTAAATTCACAAGTTTTATGCTTCCAAGTTTATATCAGTTGATTATAATTGGATCAATAGCTATTATGTATAATATAATAATCTAGATAATGTGTGCGGTCGTGAGGAAGGTCTCCGACCAGCCGACGTGGGCGGTCGTCAACACTACATTTTATTGGCGGTCTACATTCCTACTACACAATGCAGCTTTCGTTTGTTTTCATTTGATCCTAATCGGGCGCGTTGTAAAATAACGCGCAGTTTACCGAGATACTCGTATCATAGTGAGAACTCGTAACGCTACAGATCTCATTTTCGTGAATTAACATAACTTAGATCAATGTAACTGTGTCCGTCGTCTTATTGTTACCGAGTGTACACGGGCGTGTTCATTGACTATTCACTGATAAATATCTTCTAATCTGTAAAAGATAAGTCCATGTTTTTGAGGAAAAATGTGAAAAAGTGTTTCTACTAATGTTTAACCTTATGACCATGCTGATAGTTTTTGACCAACCATTTTATTATTTCCGATCATCATTTTGTAGTAAAATTATTTGAATGTATTTTTTTTCTCTTCACTAACATTATAATGTGTGTGTTTGTACATATTGAACAACATAACATACATAGCTCTGATTCTGTGGTAAGTAGCTAAAGCACTTGTGTTACAGAAATCAGAAACAATGACAGTACCACAACACCCAGACCCGAGACAATACCGAAAAGTTCGTTTCCCATATCGACCCGACCGGGGATCGAACCCGAAACCTCAGAGACGGCGCGATGCCAAAGTCCGGCACGCTCGCCTCTCGGCTACGGAGGTCTCATAAACTCAAAAACTACTGGTAGATAGAAACAATGCTTCATCATTAGAAGTCTACGTTGTAACTGAGTGACAAGAGATATTTTTTAGTAAAAGACATGCACCTGGGCAATGTTTCAAACAAAACCCAGTTTCTGATAAAATCCAATTAGTATACAATTTTAGTTTGTAACGATTAGATTTATTATATAGCTATTGTACAGCAATGGCTTTTGTGGTTTAGGCTAAGTTAATTATATGGCGTATGCAATAATTATTTAATAGAACGTAGTGACAGTTTTGTATGGATGCTTTAGTTGTTCAGCTACTTAACCAGTGGTAAGTAGCTGAACAATCGCTCCAGCGGTGCACTGCACTGCTATTTTCTCATTACCTAATACTATTCGATAACCGTTTTAATATGTGGTAATTGCTTAGGAATTCCTACGACGAACCAAGCAGCTAGTGGTAACATCCTAAAGTACTAAAATCCAGAAGTGCTTAATTGTTGTGTGTATGCATTTTAACCAATGCAAAGTACAAAATCGTAATTTTAAATGCATTTCTGTAGGGTACGTGTGGAAAACGTAAAAATAAAATATTACACCTGTAATCTTTTATTTTATGTACCTACATACCACAATAATAAAAAAATATATCTAATATGGATCTTGTTATAGCTAGTTACGTATACGGTATAACTCACAAAATCGAAGTGAAACTGCTCATTTTACCAAACGCGTAGTGGTATTCAAGAAGAATTAACACAATATGTTAAAAGCTTTTTCAGTGGCTTGCACTGCACTAACTTTAAAACTAGCGATGTGTCAGCCAGAAACTAAAGTTAATTGGTCGTAATTATTACAATTGCTCATTACAGAGGAGAATTGCAAATGAAATGTGGATAAAGCCTATAAATGAATCGCAATATTTAACTTCCCATTTCGCATCGCTTGCTAAAGAGCGTATGTGATAGATACTCGTAATGAGTTATTTAACTGGTAAAAGTTCATGATATTCGTGATATGCGTATTAATGTATAAGAACTATATACTAGATTTGATCTTAAAACTGAAATATCATGGAGTGGTCGGCAAAGCCTGTGTAGGGGTCAGTTAGACTGAATGTTCTTGTGGGTCTTCAAATAGTAAATGATAATTAAAGTAGTCAACATCTTTATGGCCTTAAAAACTGTTTGAAACATAAACTTTTACGCTCAATGGCGGCATCTATTTAGGCATCTATATAGCTACGATATATGTATATGTCTAGTGTGTTTTATTTATTTTTTTGTACGAAAAAAAAGGTAGTAAAATGGATGCAGAGTCCGTACGACACCACTGAAATGAAAGTCTAGATTCCGCCTTAGTTTTAATCATATGCAGGAAGATTTGTGTTCATTGACATCCTTTTGTACCATTAAATTAACACAAAGTCATTACTCCCTTCAGCTGTAACAGAAAGTCCATGTTTATACAAAGTCATAATATACGCAAACGCGTTCCTGATACAATCAAAGATAGTGTAACAGTGATAACATGTACGTGTCGAATTTAGGGCCCTGAAATGAACAATTAATGAGGTACGTATTTTAATTACTAGCATTTTAAAATAATTCCTTCAAGTTATTTTATAGTTATGGTTCAACTCAAACTCGTACATGCAATATATTGGCTTACTTGATGTCCTTTTTGCATATACCTCAGTTTAATGACATTTTATAAATATCACTATAAATATAGTCGTCTATGACATTAATAAAACAAAAGAAATAAAATAAAAAATGAGAATCTCATTTTGGCCAAATGTTGACTTAATGACTTTTAACTTTGCATAACTGCTCTGATTTGGAGCACACGCGTTGGTACAGCACCCAGGTTTAAAAGAATATAAAAAAGTTCGTTCTACATGAACCAAGCAGAAATCGAACCCGGAACCTCAGACATGACGCCAAAGTACGGCCCGATGGCCTTTCAGCTATGAGGGTCGTCAAAGTTCTATTAAAGTTTTATTGGCATTTTATAATATCATATATATGACACGTTATTAAAGTACTAAGAATGTTTTTTATTCATGATTTTTTTTTAGCAATTTTGAATTTTTCGAGATAGGTATCAAAAGTTGAGACTATAATGAATTTCCCTCATTGGTGACTATAATTTCCATGTCCGTGGCAGAGAGACGAGCGGGCCTGACTTAGGCATCGAGCCATCTTAGAACTCCTGGGTTGGATTCTCGGTCGGGTTAATATAGAAAACTTACTTTTCAATATTGTCTCCAGACTTGATGTTGTGATACCGTTGTTGTTTATGATTTCTGTAATAGAAATGATGTAGCTTCTTATCAAAGAATGAATGAAGAGCACTGTGTGTGATGTTGTTCAATCAGCAAATACACTTACCCGAGAACAATAAGCCAATCCTAATCTATTCCGGTCCTAGTTTCTTACGTCTACTTTTAAAACACGAAAACAATAAATACCTAAGCAATTACCAATTGAAACTCCTTCTATGCGCTCAAATAGTTAATTAGCAAGCCGTTCCCTCTATTTAAATTCAGTCTTGCAAAGTGAAAATAAGAGGTAATAAAAGTAGAGTAATAAATATCCAAGAAAGTTGTTTTAATTTCTTCTTTACACGGGGCAGATTACCGGCTCGATCGGTAAACTTCCCGCTTTTTAATTTTCTTTAAAAACATCCGTTTGTTTTACACATTTTATTTTAAGTGAATAGGTGGAAAGCTTTCTTAACTTCAAAATGTTTTCCTTTAATTGTGCCGCGGTATTTTGTGCCTTAATTGTATTTAGAGGGACCCCACACTAGCGTCTTTCGAGCGTCAGCGTCTTGCCGCGCCGACGTTGTTTGGGCGTTGCGTCGACGCGGCGCCCGCTCAGCGTCGACGCGGCGCCCGCCCAGCGTCGGCGCGGCGTTTGAGCGGCGCTTGCGCTGGGCGTCCTCTGCACATCGCGTTCGAGCGTCGCGCCGCGCTGTCGTCATGTACAGTTATTTCGAAAATGGAAATGTAAGATTTGAATAACGCACAATATAATGTTTTATATTGCAGTGATAAATTAATGCTTTCAACTTGTAAAGGAAAAAATATATTTTACCTATTTGACACATGGCACGAAAAGGCAACTTTAGCATTTATTTTCTCGAAAACTAAAAGTACTTAATTGAAAATGGGTTTCTTCGGCAATATGAGCTAGTATTTTAAGCTACATCCATATTTGCTATCAGCTAAAAAGTCTTCTACCTACTGATTCTAAAACACGGGCGGGCCGAAACAATTGAGTTGATCATTGTACTGTTGTCAAAATAAACGCTGCGGCAGGCGTCGGGCCGGCGCGGCCCCTGTGGAGCGCAGTCCTGGCGTTCGTCATTTCGACCGCGCCGCTGCGCAAGCGTTGCGTCGGCGCCGCGTCGACGTTGCGTCCACGTCGCGTCGGCGTTGCGTGGGCGTCGACGCTCAAAGAACGCTAGTGTGGGGTTACACTTAAACATGATACACAATCAAGCTAATCACGAATGTTTAACATTTTAAATTGTGCTTACAATGGTAAACTAACTTTGATAGGTACTTGTCTTGTTTTTTTAAACGGTTTTATTTTTATTTTAGTCTTTAGGATAATCAAAGTATAAAAGACATTTACAACTCATATATATCATGTTATAATTTTGTGCGTCTTACAGGCTAAGTGCTCATTTAATTTATGTAAGGGTACGAGTAATAGTACGAGGAAAGAAAGTTTATTGCAAGGTTCAAAGAAATATTTATGAAGCATAACTTGAAACTGTCAGGATAGCAAATCTAATGTTAGCTACAAAGCTAACATAAGATTATTTATATATATTTATACAAATAAATGACTCTTACAGGTTATGTTGTATATCTTTTCTTTAATTTAGAAGGTCTTCTTATTTTAGAACTTTTTATTTCCGTTTTATCTATTCATAAAAAAGTCGTTAGTTTTTTGAAATATAGGTACTCAATATATAATTCCATCTATAGTATTTACAAGGTATTATCTTAAAATTAGATCACTAAAACCCCTTATAAGGGCACTGCAATTGAAGAGATGACGTTCATTCTAATAAATATAATAGAAATCAACTATTTTCATGAAAGTAGTTGACCATTGCACACAACACAATTTGAAAAACAAATATGCACTTGCAGTGACTAAAAAGGGTTAGAGAACCATTCGTACATAATCTGCATTTCCCACGGTTCACACGACAAACGTTATTTCACTCTGATAAAATTGAACGAGCACCTCTAAAACTGAGTGAATGTTTGCCGTATCAGCGGACTAGGTCCGCGATCATGGGAACTTTACCGATCGGTCGACAATCGCGAGAGCGGCGCGCGCGCACCGGCTTATCACCGCCATTGTGCCGGCATATTCCTCACATTCGCAATATTCCATGCCGCTCAACAAAATACTCCATAGATTATAGAAGCGTGATTAGAATATTTAGTACCGCACTGGCGGGCCCCATGCGCGTCTGTCGACCGATGTTCGAGGTATCGCGATCAGGTAGCCCCGAGAAAGCCTTATTTCTGCTAAGTCATATAACTGCGGCGGACAAGCCTCTCGCAAAACGACTAAAACTATCAAGATGACGGCGGCGAAATTTCTCATCGCGAGGAATTATGACGCAAAAAATAAAGAATTATGAATGATTGTCGGTCAGATTCCTAAGGGCCTTCGTCTGTGGGCACGCAATAAAAAACGATCCTGTTATAGTTTGCGAAAGCAATTAAGTTGTAAAGCTTAGTGGTCTCTACTGTCTTAATGAAATATTCCACTTTGATTATTAATGTTGGGCTTTTATTGAAGTGCCATATAACGCGCATAAAATAAATTCACTTATGAGAATTCTTTATTTATTTAAGCTCATTTATTGGTTTAATGACACGTCAACAGCACCAAAGTCAAGTTACTGGATAGCATTTCGATCACAGATAGTTAAGATATATAGTACTTACTCTAATGTTCTTTAAATATTATAATACCATCTCCATTTAGCCCATCATAACATCAAATTAAGCACCATAAAGTTAATAATAATAAATGGACTCTGAAGAGGGCAATTTCATCTATTAGGATAAACATAAATTTTTAATTGTCTAGTAAAATCAAGAAGCTCGTTATACAAGTTTCGAGACCACCCCTCTACTAACCCCTGTAGAAATAGCGAATATCCACAAATACTTTCCAGATCCCAAGAATAGCCATGACTTCACTAACGGCAGAATATTTTAGATGTTTTATTATCCTGTAAGATTATAAAGTCTCATTTGTTGAACTATAATAAATCTGCAGGTAATTAAACCACTTAAAGCTACAAATCCAGTTTGAATTATGAAAACATAAGATCATATTCATAAATTTTCCCGGTGACCGCCTCGGTATATGTTTAATGTATGACATACGAGCATGACATGTCCCTTAATTAATGTAAGCACTGCTCGGGAGTTAATTAATTGTCGGCTGTCCATGTTGTGCTGCATGAAACATTTATACAATTCATAACAGAGCTAATTATGAAAAATGGATGAAGGACGCGCCTGGCTTTGCGCCACCCGCAGGGCGCACCACCGCCTCCGTCGCTTTTGAAAAAACTAATAACGACCTGTGCTCTTATTTATTACTCGGTACACGAACCGCATACACTACTAGCTGCCAGTTTTTCTCACTAACCTTATAAATAACTAAACAATCGCACTATAATCTTCGATGCGGAGCTGTAATGTAACATTTTATGTCCGCAAAAGCTTTTATGAGCCTAAATTGGGTATAGGAATTTGTGTTTCAAAAGCATTCACGAAAGGGAAACGGCATCTGTAACTTGGTAAAATCAAAACAATACATGTCTGTCATTCCTTTTGTTAGTACAGTCGATGTCATTGTTAATTTAATTTCAGAAGACATTAGTATAGTTTTTTAGACGTTTACATTAGAAGTTTTGGACGCACCGTTATGCAAGTAGTTGTCATATAATTATTTGGTCGAAACGTGTAATGAAATGGTTATGACTGCGCCAATTAGTAAAATTTGAACGCACCTAAAATATTAATGTACAAATTAAGCTCCCGATGTCGACTGTACACCGTCAGCAATGCTTGAAGTGGTGGATGGAGCGCGTGAATGTTCGCCGTTTGATTACAAAAGGCATTATCATGACAATCCATCAGCGGCATTGGCACGTACGTATATGGCGACTACTAAATATTTAACAGCAAATTAGTATGACTAAAACTAACGAAATCAATTAAGTAATTTTTTTGCAATTAACAGTTCTCGTCAGACGCCATTCCTGCGGCGTACTGGCACAATCAAGTTACATTGCGGCGACGGAAAAAAAATAATACATTGTCGTGTCATGTAAGCATACTTGAGCAATCCTGGCAAATACCGCTTGTTTGTCGGGACTTCTTGCTGCAAACTTAACATAAACCCGAGCGAGCTTTTGTTACCTTTCAGTTTCTCAGTTGTAAAACTCTTCGCTTGTTGCTCTAAAATATAATAACGCATACTTTGCAACCAGCTAGGTAAACATCGTCTGGCGTATTTATTTATTTATTGTTAAATATTTGAGGATGTTCTGACATCACGTAGGCGCTTTCCTTCACGTCTTTGGAACGGTATCTGCCTTAAGAAAAGAAATTGTAATTGCGTGAAAAGCTTTTTCTATGAATATTTTATCAAACTTGGTTCCATCTTACTTAAATCATGAATCACGTCGAATCGAATGGCTGCAGCTGGTATTTTTCTTGGAATTACCTGTCAAAGTCCGCGACAAAAAGCAACAGATAAACACGTGCCGGGTCAGCTTTATGCAAACATCACGCACACTTGATACTGAACGGTATTCTGGTAAATTTACAGGTTTTTCGTTACTTTACACTGGTTACAAGTGCCTATTCAATCGACATTCAGTAGGAGGCGCATTTTACTAAAAACTTTTATTTTGTAGTTGTTACTTACTGACACTTGATATGTTACTACTGCTTAAATCAATTAATTTTAATTTAACTTATATTGCACATTTATGAATTTTTTAAAACAGTATTGGCGTACGACGGGCTTAAACTGAATTTAATATAAAATACAAATTCTTCTTTGAATACTTTAATTACCACTACCAATAAGATAAATCGTTGCCAGTATTATTTCTTTACCTTAAGTGAAATCCTTAAAAAACATTTCCTGATTGACCCAATACGGCTGTAAGAAAACTGAGTCTCTCGTCTATTTGAACAGCCACTGTCCATTTCCATTACTATGCAATCAAATAGCTACTTGTCTCCGGTCTCAATTATAAAAAACAGAGTAATTCGACGTGAGTTTACATTAATGATTAAATGATGAAAAGGACCAGTGCAAAAGGCAGTTTCTATGGCGTCGATTGTGTACGAAAAGTATAAATTGAATTAATATTAATACCAGGTTTATCGCCACCCACTTAAGTAAGTATGACTTAGTACTGAACGAGTTCAAATACAGTTGCATATTTCAAGTCCATAAAAGTGCAGTGAAAATGCTTATACCAAACTTTCATTGGTGAGGGGACAAGGATAGAAACTTCCCACCTAGGCATGAGTTTTGCATAGTGGCCGGTGGACACCTTACATCAAAACAAGTGAGGTTGTGGCGGGGGGCTCGGTGGGGCGCGGGGGCGGTGGGGCGGGCCGGGGGCGTGCAGTGCGGCCCGCCGCGTGACCTCCCTTGCACTCCGCTCGAGCGCACGCCGCCAGTGCACTCCTTGTCGATGCCTTCGGTACGCTCTCCAAGGCTTGAAATTCGAACTTTTTCGTTCTAACAAACAGTTAATAGGTACTGGCAGTATCGAAATCATAGAAAAACAAAAACGTAAAAAAATCCAAAACCAAAAACCTTTTTTTTTAATTTAATTCTAGTAAGTAAAAC
This sequence comes from Glyphodes pyloalis, assembly GCA_037074685.1. Taxonomy (NCBI): domain Eukaryota; kingdom Metazoa; phylum Arthropoda; class Insecta; order Lepidoptera; family Crambidae; genus Glyphodes; species Glyphodes pyloalis. The sequence continues at coordinate 1,243,237 of JAYKKO010000025.1, forward strand.
ATATGATGCTTTAAATGAATCATCTCATAAAAGGATGTACACAGCACAACCAAAACGAAATAACAAACAAAGAAAATTTACAAACGACAAAATTTGCTTCACCTAGAGTTTCGCCTTGACGATACACGTAGCGCCATCTGTTGAGGGATAGCCGAACTTCTACATTGATGTAGGTCGTGCATTGTATTGAGGCGCTACTTGAGAATAACTGAACACTTTTCGCTGAATTCGTATTCAGTGAAAAGTTTTGAAAATAAAAGATTTAAATTTGTTCGTGTCGCAAGAAATGCGAGGGAATGCGAGTTTCAAACCAGAATTGTTATACTAAGCGATAGGGCTCTTATTGCGTCGTGTTATTACGTTATTTGTACATTTTTTTTTAACATTACAACACAAATATAGCAGTTTTTATGTATGATACGGACAGATCGGCAAATTAGCAAATATCAGATTCAAATTTTACTTCTTTTAAAACAAAAAATACCTACTTATTCGTTAAAAAAATTGGTCCTACATATTTTTTGTACCTACCTTGTGCTAATTTTGACCGACCATATTATTTTTTTATTTATTTATGCTCTTATTGAAATCCTTCAAACAGGAATGTTTTTGTGGATGAACTTATTAATATTTATTATTCTTCACGTAAAATCTAAATAATAAAACTAAACAGCCTTTACCTTTGTATTTGTTTCTGTGTGTGTGTATAATGTTATCCGTCATTTGTATTCCAAACAAACTGAATGAATTAACCGCTACTTAAGCACTTTAATCATTTTCGGCTAACATTTTTTACGAATACTGTAAATTATTAACTAATATGACTATTTCCTATGCGACACATATCTTTGGGGCACAGATGTTTGAATTTGTAAATTAAAAAACAAAAATAAAAATAATACCAGTATGGAAGCACAATGGAATATGCAAGCCATATTTTATAGAAATCTTGATCCTTCTTGAACTTGATTTCGAGTTAATAGGAAAATAAAAACATATTAGATAGGTACTAAATATAAATAAGAATAAATAACAATAATATTATCAAACTATTATAAAATGTAACTTAAATTCAAGCAAATATTCTAGTGACAATTGGGATACATAACGACAACATTCGTAAATTATTTTTAAAAAGGCCTTTATTTTTTTAAAGTTGTAAGACCCAGACAAACAGACACAATAGAAAATCAATTGTGTCTGGCTTTTAAAATGACATTCGATCTTACGAGGTCAGTAATCATCGAGCTACCAGTGCTCTCTTTAAATTAAAAAGCATTTTGTTTATCAGTACGAATGTAAACATATCAATTCGTATTACGGGTGATAACAGCCGGCCACAATCTCATTCATTGCTATCTCTTCATAATCGCGTCCGCAGCGTGTAGGGCAGCAGTCGGCGACTACTATCGTCACCAACCTTTAAATAATTTTACTTACATACTACAGCACCAAACTTTTCTTGTTAGAATATTTTTTTTAATAACTAGCCCTGTGGGGCAAAGGCCCCCATCACTGGAATCCAGTCATCGTTACAATAATTGGTACCCATCGGCATAATCATTGTGCCTGCTAAATGTGGATTGGTGATAACGAATTCGGAAATTGGACCCAGGGTACAGATCAGGATACTGGGATCATGATACCTACCACTAAAATGTAGGTTTTTTTTCATAAAGAATATTTTTGAAAATAAATATTCTCGTAATCATTCAATCAGTGGACGTCATTCAATCGTCTCGTATATCAAAAGTTTTTGAAAATAAATAATCTCGTAATCATTCAATCAGTGGACCAACCAAATTTAATACATAATAACATAATTTAAGCCTGTTTGATTCACACTCATTACACCTATCATTTGCTATTTTAATGACTTTGAATAATTGTAATTATTGAGTCACGTGATAATGAGATGAAAAGTTACTGGCAGTATTGATTATAGAAGTATTTTCTTTCAAGTTCATGTTATTTTAGAGAATATCACCTACAATTGAAAAATAGTTGCCTAAATAAATTCTGCAGAATAGTATTAAGTCAGAAATTAGCGAATCTTCGTACTTACAAAATGTATTACAGAAAAACGTTAACAACTCTAGAAAAGCAAGAAGCCAGAAACCCATTACTAGATGAGAGGGTTAAACATTCTGTTTATAACTGACTAATCTAGCAGTTTTGCATGCTACACTGTAATTGCTTATTGATTCAGGACCGTGTTTATTGTTTACGAAGCTAGGTACAAAAAAAGCGGTGCTAGTGAACGCAAGAGCGAGGCTTAAGCCAGGCTCCATTCATGCCGTAATAACCTGTCACATTAACAAAATTTAATTCGGGCGGAAACGTACGAAACCCGTATAATTTTGTCGGAACCCTGCACTTTACTACTATGACGATGCACATTACAATTTGTGATTGTAACATCCGCACATACAGACGCAATTTACATGCAAATACTTCACATTATTACTAAAATGAACATCCTGTCGCGACGCGATCGATTTGCATATTTTTTTAATAATATCAGGAAAAGTAACAAAAGAGCCGCTTATAAAACAAGCGACAAACAATTGTTAGGATTTCCGGAACACCAGCAAATTATTCGAATAATTATGCCGGCCCTCATAATCAACGCTCTATGATAATTACACGATCAAACAATGGCCCTTTAATATCAATGATATGAATCAGTTTTTATTTCACACTTCCCTGCGTGTTTTGCCCATCCAAAATGCAGCTCTAAGTAAGAAGAAATTAACTATTTTACAATTAGTGTCGACTAGTTCGTATTGATGTTCTAACTAAATATTTCAGCAACACACACTTCCCCCAATCGCATTGTTCTGGGATGTCTTGGTTTAGATTATTTTTTGTAAAAGTATCGGTCACTCTGATACATTTTTATGTTCATTTAATCATCTAAATAGTTGTATAAAAGGATATAACATAACAATAACATTATTTTTACAATTTATATTCAGTTTCCTAGCGCTGGTCGATTTTATTCATTTGCTCGATAAGGTGTAACATAAACAAATTCACGCGCATGAAAACACCGGCAAGCTTGCCTTTTATGTTAATGACAACAGAATGTATTCACTCCCAAGTGTAAACCACGAAATATCAGCGTATATCTATTCCACTATTAAATTAAAGGCACGAATACATGTCCCAAAGTACGGATATTTTACAAACAACATTGTGATTATTATCGCCGTCGTCACCTGAACGGAAGCGTAGTGGCTCCGAAACACAAAAACCGCATTAGTTTGGGCGCCTTAATTATAATAACCCCAAACAATAGAACAGTTATGCATATTAATTTATCAGGTCAAACAGATGTCAAGGAGGGCTATTACGAAGGAGTTGCTAAACTAATGAAATAACAATGTTAGTATTTGGAAAGCTATAAAAACGTATGGATATAAAGAAAAAAAACTATGAATGCGTGCTTGAGATTTATTTTATTGTAGGTAATGAGATTTACAAGCCAGAAAAGTCTTAAATTGACAAACAAAGTCCTTTGCATCAGTATAGGAATAGAGCCCTTAATAATTATTCAAATTGGGTAAGTGCGCAGATGTAGTTCAAACGGAGAATAAAATAAGCAGATCTCTGCCAGATGTTGATATGCCAGATTATTCCTTGAACAGTAAATCTAATTTATAAAGTATTCCGTATATTATAAACACCTGAGTCTGAATAAACATACATGCAGGTAAATCAGAATGGTAAATGACTAACTGTAATATAAATATCTGAAATAGTTAAACTAGCAACGCGTGCTGGAATCAAACAATCTTTCAGCTGCTTCCACAAAGCTTAGCATTTTAAAATGAATCCGGTGAAGATCGTAAAATATTCGATAAACAGGGCGGGTATGTTTGCTTTCGTCGAGTTTAACATTGCTATTAAACAGTCGTGAAATGGACAGAAATAATCAGGTCGATCCGTTATATCGCGTCATTCGTATGATGCCGGCGTCTCGCACCGATCCCACTCACTGCCAATCCAATTGCTATGCTGCTCGCCGCATGCGCATTTTCTTACTGTGACATTTACCTTAATCGTTGATTTACTTAACATTACTTCATTAGATCAGCGCAATGGCGAAATGGGTAGGAATGTTTAAATTAATTATCATGTGAACAACTGGGGAATGGGCAGTTCCGCATGCAGAGTGCGTTGCGCGCGCAGGAGCGGTGTTGGCGGCGTGACTTTACAGTTTTCTGGAGCTGGCAGGAGCCGCGGGGAAGCGCGTGCGCCGCGACCGGGCACCAGACGGTTTTGTTTTTGCGAGTCGCGGCGCGCGCCGATCGGCCGGCCCTTCCAAAAATTCACCGATACGATACTGAGAACTAGAACATTTCGCTTGCGATGCATGCCTGTACCTACTTTCGTAAAAAATCTGTCGACATAAAGACACCACTTCTGTTTTGGCTAATTTATCCTGTGTCGGTAATGTGGCATTCTCTCGTTTAATGTTGGCTGTAAGGTCGGCGTAAAAGATTTTTCCTGTGAATGAACGGTCGCCGGTGAGGTTGACGGACGGTCGTAGTGTTGCATAGCAGTGTAGTGGATTTTAATCGCGTAATTCAGTTGCGGAGGCACTGGCGGCGGGGCGCGGGCCTGCGCGGGCGCAGGCCGGTGCCTCCCGCGGCGCTGCTCCCGATCCGCAACTTTTTATCCGCGCATGCTCGGCTCGTGTCTTTTTCGCTCTTCCCGATCGGAATTCGTTGAGGGATCGCCGCTGCCGGTGGCAGACGTCTTGTGACATGTCGGCGGCGGTACGTGCGCTGCGTACGCGGCAATTAGCCACTCATCTCACTCGAACCCATCACGCGAACACGACCGACATCTTCTCAGCACGCTCGGGTGTTTCTGAGGAGTGTTGCTGTTCTTCAACGGACAAATATTTTGCCTATGTTGAACTAATTAGAAACAATTTAGTCACAAATTTTAAAACCAATGAAATGGACATGCCATTTATAACTCGTTATTTAAATTAGTGTAGATCCTAAAAAATAGGTATACCTACTGTAAATTACAAACTACAACAAAATAATTTGATTTTTTTTAAAATGATATTTATAAACTATCCTCTTTTCTTTAATGTTAGATTAGGTACTTGTCTATTTCACAAATGTTTTATAATAAGTATATCAAAATGTTGTCATAACTTTCGCGCTGTGAATGTTTTGGGTATTGGTTACCAGATACAAAATTCAAAACTTGTTTAAATTCAACATAAAACAGTCATACTAATACCTACTTTAAGCACTCACCTTGAAGCATCCGCTCGGTTATCCGAAGTCTTTCCTTAACGGCTTATATAAATATACAAACTCACCAACAATCCAACTATAGCCGACTCTCCTTTTTGCCGGCGAAGGCGCGAACTGTTTTGAAGAAATAACTATTCGATGTCGACGGCAGAGGTGGCATAACAATGACAGCTGCTACAATAGAAACTTATGTTTGACAAAAAGAAAGGACGAACGCGAAGCCGTGCGAACAAAAATAAAGGACAGCAAATTGAGAGAAATCCCAGCGAGAGGCGTAGGCGATAGATTAAGAGCTGACTGCGAATTTTTGCAATCGTCGATCAAAATTGCGAGTACCTACTTTAAAGATTTTCCTTTTGAAATCTTAAACACTTCGCCTAATTATATTCAAGTTAAAACGTATAACGACTCGGAAAAAAATTATGATTTTTAATCCATCAGTTAGATTTTAAAATTACAATAAAAAAAAATGTTTATTCAACAAATTAATGAAGCTTGTTGACGATACAGCGCACCAAAGTTCTGTGGAGGCTTTCGTCACTATTTCGTGTAAAAAATGTTCGAATTTTAGATGTCATGTGATTCCTTAATTTTGAAGCAATATAACTTAGTAAATATTTGTTTACACGATTAAAGGAAAAATCTACAATGCGCCTTATATTTTTTGGTAATCTTAATTTTCAGATTAGTATTGTACCAAACAAAACCAGTCATCTGCCCCTTTTAAACTGATAAAAGTCTTAAAATACAGAAATATTAGGGGCAATTTCCGAACATAAACAGTGTTGAGGTCATTAATATCAATAAGATGAAATACGCTCTTCTGATCCCATCTAAAACAATTCGATCTAGTGTTGCGAGGTACCTTTGTAATTGGTCGACATCGTTTCTGTCTTCGGTTAAAGAAATAAACACCTATAAAGGGCTATTTTCTACTCGACCCCTGGCAAATATTACATTGCTAGACATGGCGATGCCATACATGGCCTAACATATCTTCATGAAAGTGGTTGAATAATAGGTTCTAATGACCACCTCCTGGTGGGCGCACCGCACAGTGTGAATGTTCTGGACGACAACGTAAATGTTATCTATAAGCATCAAACCTTAAAAGGATCCTTAAGTTCATGTCACGTGTATTTTTGTATCTGACAATATTGTAGAGGAGAAAAATTAAAGGAAAAGATATATTTGTGTCTGAAGTGTGAGGTGGGATCTTAAACTAGACTCGCTGCCCGTGTCGGGGAAAATATTCAGTTCCCTAGTTTGGTGTTGCTACTCCGGTTATAATCGGGACATTGTTGATGTTAGAGTCAAAGAAAACCTTCAACGTTATATTATTATTTTTTTTATTATTCTGTTAAAATGAAAAGCTAGTATGTACATAATACAGCAATAGAGACGGCATAAATAAATTTTGATTTAATACGCTTCTAAAATTTAAGAAGTAGGTACAATTGAGTGTGGCAGCTAAATACTTAG